>OY728136.1:1154644304-1155894304 GCA_963277665.1 Viscum album
TTTTCAAAGACTAATATAAAATATCCCAATGATTTATTTGGGGAAGGTTCAATGGTTTTTTATATTTTTATGTGATTTTATGAAAAAAATTATTTGTTCTAAAGTAAATAAATTTCGTTTCTAGGATGTTTCAAAATGAAGAAGGTATTTGGGATTTCAATGATGATTTCTATAAAATATTTTCTAAATTTCTCATTTACATAAAAATAAAGGTTTGTGATTTTAGATTATAGTGAATATATTAAAAATAATTAAAATGGGAAAATATTTTATTTCTTAGAGATTGTGAATTAATAATTGTTTCAGTTAATATTTTTGAATTAATATTTATTTTAAATTAATAATAATTTTTAATTAATCATTTTGAATTAATACTTCTTATGAATTCTTATTTTTTAGTTAATATTTATTATTATCATGAATTAATAATTTAGAAATAATAAATTATATATATAATATATAAATAATTTTGATTATATTAAATTGATTATTTTAAAAATAAAATTTTAATCTGGGTCATTTTGGTCATATTTCCAAAACATTTAATTATTTTTATTATGGTGTTTTTAATTTTTCAGAAAGGATTGGAATGTTCTGTCACATAACCCACACATTTGGAAGGAGTGTGAAAGTTCAAATTTTAGACACTTGTCATACATGACACTTCACCACTAAAGATTATGTATAAATTTAAAATATATATTTTAAAATAAATAAACATATGGATTATGTGAAATACATTAATTAATAGGTTAAATATCTTTTTTAAAAACATTATTTTTTAATTTTTTAATTTTTATTAATATATTTGTCGTTGTTTAAAGAATATAAAAAAATTCTTTAAATTATATTGACATAGTAAAATAAAGGTATGTGATCACTTGTGATATATTACTCACCCTTGAACATGATTTTTTAATGTACATGTGTTGATCACCTGTATTAGGCTATGATAGGGGAGAAGAATCTCTTGGGAAATAAATTACTATAAGAGATTTTATACTAGATTCATATAAATATAAAAGAATAATGGAAACCCACATTAATAAAATCATAACAATTAAAAACGACTTTACATCTTTAAAATCATAACCATTATTATGCTTAACTTATATAATATTTTAATCATAGGAAGAAATGTTATGTGAAATCGTTTTTAATCTTTATTTATTTTTTTAAACATTAATATTATCGACTCAAATAGGATACATATATATCGATAATAGATGGGATCCAACCATATAATAAAATTGTATCCGAATGGAGTTAAATTTTTCAAAATGTTTGAAAATGAAAATGCATAGAGCCTTTCTCAAATCATTTTTCAATGTTCACACTAGATTTATTCAAGGGTAATTAGTCCATATGAGTTGGAGAATAGTTGATCTTTTGTAGGATATATTTATGTTATTAATGTTGGAATACCTTTGGGGAAACTAAAAATAGATATTGATTAGGATAATAATACATTTTATGGATCATCTGGTATGATTACAAGTGTGGAAAATGATGAATATTGTACCAAGAATGTGATTAATAGTGTGAGTGATGATGATGGTCTTATTGAGTAATGAAAATAATAGTTGGAGAAGAGAAATCATGATTTTCCAAAATTATCTAAGAATATTAAGAGTTTTAAAAATATATCATTATATATTGTTTTTAATAAAAATACTAAATTTTCATCTATATAGAAGATCTAAAATTTTAAAGATGGAAATAGATGTAGTGATTCTTGTTTTACTGAACTACTTTTTCTCTTCAATAGTATTCTTCCAAAAGTTAATTAGCTTACATTCTGAATTAGTGACACTAAAATAATACTACGTTCAATGGGTATGATCTCTAAAAGAATAAATTCCTATCAAACTAATTGTATTTTGTTTCCAAAGGACCACAAATCACTTAAAAAATTATTAAAGTGTGGTTCATCCCAATAAAAGAAAGATGAATCAGGTCCTATGCAAATTTTATGGTACTTTTCATTCATTTAATGGTTTAGTGACCTATATTATAATGAGGAGACTACAAAAAATATGGCGTAACATATAGATAAAATAAATAAATAGGGAAAACATCATCGCCTGATAGAGTCTCCCCAGTGGAAAAGAATTAATCATAATTATCTTGAGTTCGGAAACAAGATGATAAATAATTTTATTACTATATATATATTTGAAATTAATACTTGTAGATTTCAATGAATCAATTAGAATACATGGCCGATTATGCTAGTAAATTGTTACTTTCCACCATGGTTATTCATGAAATGAAAATAAATTATGTTATCTCTACTTATAAGAGGTCCTAAAAAATCGGGTAGTTATATTGATGTTTAGTTGTCTCTATTTATTGAATATTTAATTTTATTATGGGATTGAGTTGTTAATTTTTATAATTCCTATATAAATGATGATTTCAAATTATGATCGATGTTGTATATATTGATAAATGACTTTACTTATTAAGTAAAATTTTTAGGATATAAAATTAAATGAAATCAAGGGTGCCCCATTTTTGAATAATGCACACCATCAATTTGGTTGAAACATTCATTAAATAATTTTTTCTAAGAAATTGCGGATTTATACCCTTGTAACATAAATACTGAACTAGGACGACATCATTGAAAGGGAGTTCAGAAGAATGTATAGAACTATCTACACTAAAATGTGATCAATTTTTTTTGAAATTAATATATATGGACAAATTTTTGTTAAACCATCCTCAAAAAACCATTAAAACCTTATTAGAAAAAAGGTTCCATTTTTTATTACAATATAATAATTTTTTATACATTGATAATTATCTTTATTTCATGCGTGTTGAAAAAAATTTATTTCATTGTGTCATTAAAAAATTAACAAATGAACTTGGAAAAAAGTTGGGTGGAATTAATTCAAGGATGGGCTTTATTGACTTGAGAATATATGTAAATATGGCTCTAGTGAAGGGGGGGGGATGAAATTCTCATCATGAAGCTGCTTACTATATTTCTAGGCAATATAGATATCATTTTCTCAGCTTTTTTTGAATGATATAAAGGTTCTAGAGGGGTATTAATCAAAGATAAAGAATATCTTTACTTTAACTAAATTAAAATAAAGGGTCTAAAATCACAATACATTCATGTTTTGATGGAAGATATAATGCGTGTAACATTACATTTCATTTTTTTAAAGAATTTATGTCATAATTTTACCAATCTTTAATTTTTTCAATTTTATTTTCAGTAATTTTATAATCATTGCATGATTTATAACTACAAAAAGGAAATTTCTATCATATTAAGTGAATTGAAGATGTTCTTCTTGTTAATGTTCTTTAATAAGATGGTTCACTTGATGGTTCACATGGTAAGAGAGATTCCGTTATGCGGGCCTATACATTATAGGTGTATGTACTCTATTGATCTGTATTTGAGTATTTATAATGGTATGATAAAAATTGATGTTGGAAAAAACGTTGTATTATAGAGTAAAATGTTGTTGAGTATGTCATTTAATTCTATACCGAATACTTATATGATGTGGAATTCATTGGTCTACTGAAATATTGTCACACTAGGTGGCATGTGGGTGAAGGAATTACTAGAATATATGTTGTCAAAATAACTGTTACATATCAAGAGAAGGCCCACCTTTATTTTTCTCATAACAGTTTAAATGTTTCCCCATAAGTTAAATCCCACAATGTAATTCTTATTCCTTTTTATCCATCATGGACTAGAGGCTCGATATCAAATACACATAATCAACAGTATATAGGATGTTTTCAAGACAATATTTTTAAAATTCCAACTAAGAATATATATTCTATTTTAGAATGACTTTGATGGCTTGCCATAGGACCATGTTTATAATGGTTATGTAATTAATAATTATATATTCTATAAAAATTAATATGATGAATGTAGTTTCATGAAAAATAGTATAGATTCACTTGTGTATGAAGTGATTCATGTATTTTTAAATAATATAATAATTTCAATTAATCATAACTTGTTATAATTTCGCATCATTATAAAAATATGGGAGTTGTATATTACAACATTACATGTTCTAATTTTTCAATGCATGTGGGTTGATAATGTGACTGATGTTAAAATTAATGAACTAAGATTACTAAAAGTGGATTCTGGTAAAGAATGGTATAATGAAAAACAATTTATAATGTAATTAAAGAAATTATATCTATTTTATATTCCAGACCCCAAAAACTGAAAGTGGAAAATGGTTATATCACCCACCAAAACCAGGGAATTTTCATATGTCAATTCCATGGAGGATAGAAATTTCATTGGGATATCACAATTATTTCACAACAATCCAAATGTTGATGGGTTCCTTTATTATAAAGGATACCATAATGAATAAAATTATATACTCGATAGATTGGTCAAATCACTTCAAACATTAAAAAAATAGATTTCTATAATCATTTTATATTTTAATTGTAGTATACATTGTGTTTACTCTTACTATTCTCTCTTCAATTTTACATTTATGTAATATAAACTAAATCTTCACCCAATTATGTAGATAAATTACTTTTCACATGTTGATTCTCCCAATCCTAATGAATAAAAGGATTCTTAACATGCTGGTGCTCCCAATACAGAGGAAAAATAACTATCTACACATTATAATGCTACCAATCCAGAGGAACAACATATATAAGATGTTAAAGGTGAGGAAATTTTAGACAGTGTAGAAACATGGTCCCAAAAAATATATTTTCCATAACATGATATTGTTAGAATACATTATTATTGTGAGAAGCATAGGAATTAAATTTGAGGATGGATGGAATTCCTACATCCATCTTGTTAACCCCAACTAGGCCATGTTCATGAGTTATATTGGTCTCACCATTCACTTGTTCAAACATATTGATGTAGATTCATGGAATAATGTGGTTCCCATGCTTAAGGCACATGTTTGGGATTATATTATGGTAAAGTTATGATATAATTTTATTATATTACTAAAAATAAATTAATGAATTATTAACTTACTCTTCATTACAAATTTCTAATTGAATATATAGTAGATGAATCCAGAATTAATTTTTTATTAATTACTCTTGAAAAGAATCAATGAATATTTCTTTTAATTGCTACAAAATTTCTTATCAAATATTATCAAAAAAAATAAACATGCACCCACTATATGCATGCACTCTTGATAAACCAACAATGATGGGATGCATTTGTTGGTCATTCCAATGAGAAATCATTTATGGTACATTGTGACACCTAATCCATTTCCTGAAAATATATGTAATAATTACCTTGTTAAGAATTTCAAATTTCCGATACCACACCTCAGTGTTGAAAATTAGTAATCGGTATAAAAACTAATGTACTCTTACCATAAAGAGAGGATGGGGTACCCATAACATGAAAAATAAATTAATATATATTTTAAATGTACAATAATAATTTTATGTAGAGGCATAGGTTTTTTATTTTAATAATTTAAAATATTAATAAATATATTTATGGAGATAATTGCTATGACATTAGGGTATTATGAGGGTCTATGTACCTGGATATTATATTAAAACAATATTCAACATATTTAACATTACATGTATATAGTTTCAAAAATAAAATGCGAAAAATATTAAACATAATATTGGATCATAAATCTGATGTCATGGTTCAGTCCGAAATCCATTATTTACCCTTTTCATAAATTCAAATGGGTCATTAAATGGAATTCAGATATCACTCATGCTGGAAATGCATTCAGTTGGTTAACTAATTACATAAATTTAATTAATGAATTAATCTATCCTAAAAGAAATTTCTATAAGATCACCACTATATTTTTTCATCTATGTTTTTCACATAAAAACTTGGAGGATTCTAGAGCTTTCTTATTCCATCCATTAGAGTATCATCTTTTTTTGATGAATTATATCTAGATTATAGAAGATCATGACATAAAAAAATTCATCTATTCATTAGAAATCTTGTTCATAGAAAATGAATGATAACACTCTAGGTAGAACTCTTGAATATTTTTTTCAAACCCTTTTTGATTAAATTGATTAAGAATGATTATCTTCATAACATTTATTTTCCCCAATTGGGGCCTTCTCATGTGCCCATTATTGAAACATAATTAGTAATTATGTTCCTAACACAGGATATTCTTATTATTGATCGTTTCTAAAGAACACTATGTAATGATTTATAAACTTTTTCTATTATTTCTTCATCCCACAATTTCATTCCATTCGATAATAGATTTTCCATGTGGTCCATGTTCGATATTTTCTGGAAGTAATGATCTTGATCAGAAACCTAGATTCAAAGTAGAATTGTGTGCAAGGTATGGATCGACAAATAATGGATATGTATATAGGTTGTTTACAGATTTTGTGGGATGTATATTTTTATTATAAACCATATTGGAGGTGGCGTGGCACAAATTATGTTTAATATGATGGGGGATAAGGAGAACATTGACCAATTCAATGGAAATAGGTTTTTCGATCATCAGATTTCCCAAAATAGAAAATAATGATATAGACATTAATTTTCGGGATGAAACGAAGTCAGAATAAAAGGTATGAAATTTGTATCTAGCATGTAGAGAACATATATGATATTTTTGAAAAATACCAACTATACACCATGTAGTTTGAAGAAAACATTGTTTGTCAAGGTTTGGATATGAATGATTGATTTTTTAGAATTTATATGGATAGAAGTCCATGTATCCCTCCTACATGCCATATACCCCATTCCCAAGTGGTTGATCTGTGTGGAAAAGCACACACGAAGGACCCTATGTGTTAAGATAAAAACTTGTACAAGACAATGTACCAAAGTACATAGGCCCATCTAGGTACATTCTAGATGTAGAGTACATAGACATGACTACAATACATACACATGGGATGGATACATAGACACAACAAAGAACATTGGTAGAACCCCGAGTGGCATGGGAATTCCATGTATATTTACTCAGATTCCATGTATCCTGGAACAGTTGGTGTTTTTTTACCTCTAAGGATATATCTAGGTGAATGAGTGGGACAAAACATCATGTGAGTCCTCTCACATATTTTATACCCCTTTCGTTATTTTCAGGACACATTATTCTTCTTTAGCTCATTCAATTGAACTCTGATTTTGTCCCTTGAGGTTCATATGATGTGTTGTTTTATTTGTAGAATGTGATGGTTCCCACTAATGTAGATTTTATGATATTATTTGAAATATTTTCGGGCTAATGATTTTTATGTGGCTCTTTTCAATGGAAATGGTCACATAAGGAATCAACATGGGCACTAGAGTGGAATCCCCCCTATTGTCTTGGTCCTGGTTCTTCAAACTACTAAGTGGAACCCACTGTATGATAGGGTATACATCCTCAATGATCAAAGTGAAAACCCTAGTCACACCAAGGCATGGGTCATAGAATATTAGAGTGGAGCCCCCTATCACACCAAGGCATGGGTCCTCAACCTATAGAGTTGAATGCCCATCCTATAGAGTGTAACCCTCCCCCACCCCTATAATATATGGAATGCGTCCTCTATCTACCAAGTGGATACCGAATTAATATAGTATGTGGGTCTTAATGACACTAGATTAGAGCCCCCACGACACATTTGGGTGTGTGTCCTCTACGGATATTTACAGAGTGGTACCCCCCGGATTCACTAGGGCATGTTCCCTTTACTATAATTTTTTACCCCCTGAACTATTAACCATAGTGTCATGGAATGGGCCTTTATAGGGGTATAACAAGGAATATGAAATAGATGTTGAAATTTTTTTATGGGCTTCTAGAACTATTCGAGATTCTTTATCCTGTACAGGACTATAAGATATAGATCCCCATTCTATCTCATTTAGGCATATTTTTTTCTAGATAGATATATATATATATATATGTGTGTGTATGTGTGGGTATATATATGTATCAATTCCTTATTATTTGGTTAATATCAAACCATGGTTTGAAAATACATTAAAGTAATGACACGTGCTTTTTTTTTGCTTCTGGTTTTTGATGAGGTAACTCTCCTACTATGAGTCAAAAACATTCAAAACCTAGTCCATATATAAACTGTGTTGAAACCATTTACTCTTGGATGATGTTACTCTTTCTCTTATTTGGGTTTATATACATCTGAAAAACTATTTACTATCTTTATATACATATTTTGTATTTTACATCTCTCCCTTTCATATTTCAGGGCATCCTACTAGGTATGTGTAGGGTTCAGGCGCAAAGGAAGCTCATGGGTGGATGTGCCCACTTGGATTTTTGTCATTATAAATGATCAATCCGAGATCAATATGACAATAAATGCCAGTCTCCATAGATCGATTCACAAAAATAGAAAAAGAAGAAGAAAGTTCCCAGAACCACAAAAGTTGATCGTCATAGGTTGATTATAGTTAATTTAATTAATTGAAAAGAAGTACCTTTTGGGTGTTATTTCTTTATTGATGTTCTTGATCATGTTGTCATGATATTCATCATTGCGTCTTATAATCCATGTGTAGACTTCCTCTAGCAGTGATTCACATGTGCACCTCGTATCTCTTGACATCGCCAAAGGAGTCTCTGGGTGCTAGCATGGAGAAACCTTTTCTTGCGTTTTCCACCATAGATCATCTCGATCTCATGGAAGATGATCTCTCTCGGTCTTGAGAGAATTCTTAGAGGAAGATGTTCTTTCGGCCTTGAAAGAATTCTCCAGAATTGTTGTGAACACCAATTCTCTTGTGTGTCGGAAAAGAGTTGAGGTAGTGAGGATATTTATAATTGGGTTAGAAGTTGTAGAGTTATGAAAAAATATTAATGTGTTACGTGTTTTATTTTTTTCATTGAATCTTATTGAAAACCACCATGTCGAATAATTAATTTCTTGACATGC
Organism: Viscum album; assembly: GCA_963277665.1. Taxonomy (NCBI): domain Eukaryota; kingdom Viridiplantae; phylum Streptophyta; class Magnoliopsida; order Santalales; family Viscaceae; genus Viscum; species Viscum album. The sequence continues at coordinate 1,154,653,215 of OY728136.1, forward strand.
GCCCATGCTTATTATAATAAATATTATTAAATAAAACAATATTATATCCTCAAAGTCCCGACTGTAGAACTACACGACATGTAATCATTAATACACGGCGTGTACTTTTTTCCAAAAAACTACATGGAGTGTAATCATTAATACATGTCATGTAAATGTTTTTTATTTCCTTTCCAAAATGAAAACTACACGACATGTAATCATTAATACACGGTGTGTACTTGTTTTCCATGAATAACTACACTGTGTGTAATAATTAATACACGTCGTGTATATCTTGTTTTTCATTTCCTTCTTCCTCCATAATTAAAATGATTTATAATTCCTTGAATAATTATTAAACCACATATGGGAATAATCTTTATTCTACTTGAGATACTTTGATACACTTTATTTGTGACCCTCTAGGCCTCTTTCTCGTAGGCATTAGGTGGGATTACCTAAAGTCCAAGATTAATGTCTAGAAACAAGTCAAGGAACCCAAGAGAAAGAAGTTGACACAACATTGACGTGTCACCTCATACGAACGCTTACTGTGTAATTTAATCCATTTGTCTCAATATCTCATCAAGTAGGTTTTATGGCTGTGTCATAAACCTATATGCTTGATTTTTCATTCTTTGACTTCAAGAAATAAACTCGTCCTGTCACCATAGCCATGGAATTTTTTGACAGTTCTATTTCAATAAATGGTCCTGAGATATCTACTTCCATAAATATGGAAGGGACAAATCCATCCTCAAATTATCAATTAACAACATTTCATTCGTGACGCACACAACATACCCTAACTCCCACCAACTGTATTCATGACGGTTTTGGTCAGCAAATCTAAGTGTGCGAGTCATGAAATGAGTTAATGATAATCTTCCAGTCTAAGGACCATTACACACGCTCGTAGATAGCAATATCCGATGACACCAAAACATTCAGAGTTACTACTGGCGGGTCTGTTCTCATAATCTCTCATCTCGGGGATTACCAAGTGTGAACTGCATGAGAGAGAGTCTCCTCTTCTTACGAGTACTCACACATAAAGGTCTGTATACTATGTGTCTTATCATAGTATGTCATCCAACCGTAAAACATTATTTAAGAATATTTTTTATATCATTTCAAGGTTCAAATCATAGTGGGGATCTACCACGACATTATTAATGGAACAAATATTCCAGGACATTATTATATTATAGTCATGAAGAAAAATGAACAATATATAATAAGTGAGCATTCATGTAATCAATGTACAAAACAGTTGGTTCTCAGAACACCAACCCTAAATAACTCTCACATGGACTAGAGCCAACTACCTACGACTGTTAGTCTTCTAGACCTCACATGATGATCATGTTTCTGCTAAGTCAAGGCTTTCGTCCAGGGGTCATCCATGTTGTCTTCTGTAGAAATAAAACTCACTACAACTTCACCTCTCTGAGAAAAATCCCTCAAGATATGATACTTAAGAAGTATGTTCTTTGTCCACTGATGTGACCTTAGCTCTTTTGTAAGCACCACCTCTGAAGTATTATCACAATAGAGCGTGATAGGATATTTACTTCTAGGTACTCCATACATCTCTTGGATGATGCTTCACATCCCTATTTCTTCTTTAGCTACCTTAAAAGCTGTGATATACTTAGAATCTGCTGTAGAATCTGCCACCACACTTTGCATTGAGCTCTTCCAACTCACTGCACCTCCATTCAAACTGAATATGTATCCAGTTTGCGACTTCATTTCATCTTGATCAGTCTGGAAACTAGTATCGACATGTCCTCTGATGAATAGTTCCTCATCTTCTCCATAAACTAGGAACATATCCTTAGTACGCCTCAGATACTTAAGGATATTCTTGACTGCCATCCAATGGTAGTCTCTTAGATCAGCTTGATATTTTCCTACCACACTTAATGCATAAGAAACATCTAGCCTTGTACATAGCATATCATACATGAATGAACCAATCGCGGATGCGTAAGGGATACTTTCCATTTTCTCTCTTTCCTCATGTGTCTGATGACACATTTTCTTGGAAAGATTAATTCCATGTGACACTGGAAACAATCCCCTCTTAGACTGTTCCATTCGAAATCTCTTCAGTATCTTGCCAATGTATTTACTTTTACTTAGGCGCAACATTCTCTTGGGTCTATTATGATGGATATTGATCCCAAGAATATATGCTACCTCGCCCAAGTCTTTTATAGAGAAGTATTTATCCAAAAATGCCTTAACTAACTGTAAGACAGGTACTTCGTTTCTAATTAGTAATATTCCATCAACATATACTATTAGGAAAACAACTGCACTTCCACTAAACCTTTTGTAGACACAAGGCTCACATTCATTCTTAACAAAGACAAATTATGTTACGGCTTCATCAAAACAAATGTTCCATGACCTTGATTCTTTATTTAATCCATAAATGGATTTTTGCAACTTCCATACCTTGTTGGCATCCTTTGGAGTCTCAAGCCCTTTAGGTTGAGTCATGAAGACATCTTCCTAGAGGTTCTCATTAAGGGATGCTGTTTTGACATCCATTTGAAAAATTTCATAGTCATCATAAGTGGCAATGTCCAATAAAATTCTGATGGATTTTATCATCGCAACTAGTGAAAAGGTTTCATTATAGTCAATTACATGACACTGTCTAAAACATTTCGCAACCAGTTGTGCCTTATAGGTGCAATCTTTCCCCTCCATGTTCAGTTTCTTCTTGAATACCCATTTATTACCAAAATTCTTTACATCAACTAGAGGATGTACCAAAATCTAGACTTGGTTTTGGTACATGGAATCCATTTCAGAATCCATGGATTCTTGCCACATGGAAGCGTCTATTCCTTCAACTGCTTCCTTATAGGTAAGAGGATTGTCATTTTCAACCAATAATGATTCACCATCCTTGGTGACAAGAAAAATTTATCGTTCTGGTTCTATCACCTCTCTTGTGATCCTACACGGTTCTTGTGTCTCTGGAATAGATTGTTCTTCCACAAGGCTTTGTGGAATCTGTTCTTGTACCAACTCTTGTGTATCTTGAGCCTCGACTTCATCGTAGTCTATCTTGGTCCCAATATCTCTTTTGGAGATGTGATCCCTCTCAAGGATATGGAATTTCTTGGCACTATTACTATTTTATCTGAGTGGTTGTATAGGTAATATCCCCTTTTTTCGTTAGGATATCCTATAAGGATACACTTTTTGCCTTGGGGTGAAATCATGTTACCTGAAGAGGCCTTAACAAATGTGTCTCTACCCCCACACATGTAAATTTGATAACATAGATTTGCGTCCACTCTATAATTTGTATAGAATATCATTTATCGATTTAGTTGGTAACTGGTTTAGTATGTGTGATTCTGTCTATAATGAATATCCCCAAAAGGATAATGGAAGACTCTCATTCCTCATCATAGATATCACAATGTTCAACAGGGTTCAGTTCCTCCTTTCACTTACACAATTCCACTGAGGTGTGTAAGGAGGAGTGAATTGAGATAGAATCCCAAACTCTTATAAGAAATCAATGATGTCCTGATTAAGATATTCTCCTCCTCTATCTGAGTGGAGTTTCTTAAACTTCTTACCAATATGGTTCTCAACTTCATTCTTGTATTCTTTGAACTGATCAAAAGAACTTGACTTATACCTCATTATGTAAATATATCCATATCTACTAAAATCACTAGTAAAAGTAATGAAGTACGAGAACCACCCACTTTCTTCAACTGGAAATTGTCCACACACATCTGTGTCAACTAATTCTAGAATCTCTTTAGCCCATTCACCTTTCCTACTAAATGGGTCTTTGGTCATTTTTCCTTATAGATGCGAATGACATACACCAACTATTTTTAGTTTGAAAGAATTTAAATAACCATCTTGATGTAATTTTGTCAAACATTTCTCATTGACATTACCTAGCCGGTGATGCAAAAGTTTGGTGTGGTATTTGAGTCTTTTGAATTAACTTTTTCATCGATTTCCATTACTTGGTTTGTGTATTCTAACACATAAAGGTCGTTATATAAATGTGTCATACCAAAACAAATGCTATCTTTATAAAAGTAGCAACATTTACTTCCAAACAAGAAGATAAATCCATATTTATATAATATGGATACTGAAATAAGGTTTTTGGTTAAAAATGGTACATAATAACATCCTTTCAAAACCAAGACCATCCTAGTAGGCAATGTGAGGTGGTAGTCTCTGAAAGCTACAACAGCGAGCCTGGCTCCGTTTCCTGCTCGTAGCTCTACCTCACCTCATTCAATCTTTCTGAATCTAATTTATTCCTATCTTTAGATACAAATATGAGAACCACAACCAGTATCTAATACCCAATTGGTAGAAATAGATAGATTTCATTTGATAAAAAATGCACCTAAAGCTTCCCCTTGATTCCTTGGCTGGGTGTAGTTTTTCTTCTAGTGGCCCTTCTGGCCACATGCGAAACAAACAGCCTCTTGTTATCTTGCCTACCCTTTGAACTTCATTTTCGTGGAAGGCCTTGAAGAATCTTTGGGATTAACGCTCTTCACCTTCCCTTTCATTTTATTCACCATGAGGACAGAAGGCTTTTCATGCTTAATGTCATTATCCACTTGGTGAATGTGGATAAGAAGATCAGATAGAGACTTCTCAATGTAGTTCATGTTGATGTTCATAAGGCATTTTGAGAAGCTCTGGGGGAGTGATGCAAGAATGAGATCTGTACTTAGTTCTTCAGGGAGTTTAAACCCTAGAACCTAAAATTACTCAATGTATCCAATGAGCTTGACTACATGAGGCCCGGCTGGGGCACCCTCTCTAAGATTTCTCTGAAATAGAGCCTTGGAGATCTCAAACCATTCCTATCTTGCTCTCTCCTAGTATAGACCATAGAGGTGATCGAGTATTCTATTGGCATCCATGTCCTCATGAGACTTCATGAGCTCACTTGACATTGATGATAACATTAAACATTGAAAGTCGGGTGCATTGCTCAAATGTTGATCATAGACCAAGAAATCTTCATCACCCATCCCTTGGACAGGAGAATCAAGAAGTGAGGACTCTAGCACGTAATATGTTTGTTCATGGCGTAGGATAACCTGAAGGTGCCTAAACCATTCCTGAAAGTTACTTCTGGTGAGGATATTGTCTTTTTCCAGAATTGATCACAGAGAAATTGTGGTTGATGAGTTTGTCATATTGATTCTAAAAATTTTAAAGAGAATATTAATCAGTACTTTCTTGATTAAATTTTATGAGAAATAATAAATTTTATTAAGTCTCCCACTATTTTATCAAGTCCCAATGGCCCTCACCATTGAACTCAGGATTTCCAGTTGCTTTGACATTCTAGTGGCAAGGATCAATATTCCCCATCGCATAACCCCAATAATGGTTGTTCAAGCTATTTGAAGGTATTTAGGTAGGCAGGTTTTTGCCAACTATGATCCTACAGTTCGTTGATCTGTTTAGTGGACTCTCCAATCCAGAAATCCTGACTTGGATTTCCTCAAATCTTGCCTCCAATATTACATCAAGACTGGAATAGGCTACTCCACTTGATGTAATATGGTTATGTCAACCCGAAACCTTTCATAAGGGCTTCCTTTATAAAATTAAGTGTCCCAAAAAGGGTTGGTCAAACGCCCAGTTTTATTGAGTCTTTCCCTTAATCATGTATCAAAAGTATTGGTCTGACTTAATATGGTATTGAGGGATTTTAATCCTTTATTCATAGTTTCTCATTATCACATGCTTGTTAATATTAAGTGATGCTTACTTAAGTGATTAACCGTGTTCCATTAATGTTTACACATAGTCCAGTTTTTATTTTATTCCATCTTTGCATGCTTGTTTATTTTATTAATTATGTGATCACGAAAACACATAAATTATAAAGAAACCATGAAATCAAAAATAAAATAAGATAGAATAATCATAAGCTTCTATTGGTTACCTTATCTAGCAGTTTTGATAAGGTAACCCTGACCTAGGGAAAAACACCTTGAACCGATGGTTAGTGTTTTGCAGCTCCCACCTCTCCACTATTGTATCTTCTTGGGTTGGATTCACCTCAGATTCGTGTTTTGAATCATATTCTCTGGCTTGGGAGATCCTCCATTACATGGGATTTACATTAAAGAAACCGTGGGCACACATGCCCTACATTTTATTGGATGATGGATTGCAGGCCAACGAATTTAAATTAAACAAATTTAAATGAAACCAAACACACATAGAAAAGGACTTTTGTTCTAGCTCATGATCATCCATTTCATGCAACGACATTTACACATATTTATAATTCAAATTCTTTTAATCGTTATATTTTTTAAGATAAGTCGCACTTGAAATTAATTAATTATTATCTTACAATTAATCAATTATTTATCTAAAATTCCATTCAGAATATCCTTGATATTCTTCTCATCCATATACCTTTAACAGGTCTTTTTTACTTTTGGAGGAAACATGGTGAAATTCCATTTCCGGAAAGTAAACGACGTGTATTAATTTTCACACTTTATCCAAAGTACATGCTAGGATCATTGGCGTGTTTTCTCTAATTTGGAAATTTTGGAGTACACGACGTGTAGATTAATAAAACATGGCGTGTACTTCCTTGTTACATGGTTACCTACTTGGCAATCCCATGTACATGGAACATGGCTTCTCCTTGTACATGGTTTCACCTGGGCTGGATCAGACTACACAGCGTGTTAATTTTACATACACGCCGTGTATTCCAGTTCCACTTTCCATTCATTTCTGGTCAACATGGGGTAATAAATACTTAGGCATACTCAATTCACATGGTGTGGTTTGGCGGACCAGTACCGGTTCATTGATCCTAAGTACATGGCCTGTATATTTCACTACACATAGTGTATTATTGGGATGTAAGGACAGAAAGAGTGGCTCCTCCGGATAGGTTCCTCATTTTTAATTTAATCAAAATAAAAAGAGGTCATTTCTGTGCTGTGAATCAAGAAACGAAGGAGGAAGAATAAATCTCATTCAAACAAATTTAATAGAACGATTTATCACGAATTGAATCAAATATAAATGTGTAAATTATCAATGAAAATTAAATAACTATAATCAACATTGTAACCATTCTCTGATACCAATTGTAGGTTCTGGGCGCAGCAGTCTCTCATGGGATGAAGTGTGCACTTGGGTTTTTGTCATTAGAAATGATCAATCTGGGATCAATACGACAATAAATACCAGTATCCACGGATCGACTCACAGAAATAGACAAAGAAGAAGAAAGTTCCTGAAACCACAAAAGTGGATCGTCACAGGTTGATTATAGTTAATTTAATTAATTGAAAAGATGTATCATTTGGATGTCATTTCTTCGTTGATGTTCTTGATCATTTTCAGATGTGATTCATCATTTCATCGTAGAATCCATGTGTAGACTTCCTCTAGCGGTGATCCACACGTGCACCTTGTATCTCTGGATGTCGCCAAAGGAGTCTCTGGGTGCTAGCATGGAGAAACCATTACTTACATTGTCTGCCTCTGATCATCTTGATCTGATGGAAGAGGATCTCTCTTGGTACTGAGAGCATTCTTGGAGGAAGGCGTTCTTTCAGCCTTGAAATAATTATCCAGAATTGTTGTGCACAATGATTCTCTTGTGTGTCAGAAAGGAGTTGGGGTTGTGACTATATTTATAATCGGTTTTGAGGTTGTAGAGTTATGAGAAGAAATAAATGTGTTACACATTTTATTTATTTCATTGACTCTTATTGAAAACCCCCATATCGAAAAATTAATTCCTTGACATGCGCCCATGCTGATTATAATATATATCATTTAATAAAACAATATTATATCCTCAAAATCCTGATTGGAAAACTACACGGCATGTAATCATTTATACACGGCGTCTAATTGTTTTCCATTAAACTATATGGTGTGTAATGATTAATACACGGAGTGTACTTGTTTTTTATTTCCTTTCCCAAATGAAAACTACATGACGTTTAATCATTAATACATGCCGTGTACTTGTTTTCCATTAAAAACTACACTGTGTGTAATCATTAATACACAGCGTGTATATGTTGTTTTTCATTTCCTTCTTCCTCCATCATTAAAATTATTTAGGCTTCCTTGAATAATTATTAATCCACATAAATGAATAATATTTATTCTACTTGAGATACTTGGATACACATAGTATGTGACCCTCTAGGCCTCTTTCTCATTGGCATTAGGCGGGTTTGCCAAAAGTCCGAGATTACTGTCTAGCAATGGGTCAAGGTACCCAAGAAAAAGAAGTTGACGCAGCATTGACGTGTCAGCACATATGATTTCTTACTATGTAATTTAATCTTTTTGTCTCAATATCTCATCAAGTAGATTTCATGGTAGTTTAATAAACCTATATGCTTGATCTGTCAATCCTTGACTTCCAGAAATAAACTCATCGTGTCACCATGGCCATAGAATTTTTCAATAGTTCTATTTCAATAAAAGGGCAGGAGATACCTACATCCATAAATATGGAAGGGACAAATACTTACTCGACTTATCCATTAACAACATGTCATTTGTGACACACCCAACATACCCTACTTCCAACAAACTATCTTAATGATAGTTTTCGTCAGGAAGTCTAAGTGTGAGAGTCATGACATGAGTTAATGATAATCTTCTAGTCTAAGGACCATTACACACACTCGAAGATAGAAATATCCGATGACACCAAAACATGCAGAATTACTACTGGCAGGTTTGTTCTCATAATCTCTCATATTTGAGATTACCAAGTACGAACTCCATGAGAGAGAGTCTCATATTCTTACTAGTACTCACACATGACGGTCTGTATACTATGTGCCCTATCACAGTATGTCATCCAACCACAGAACATTATTTACGAATATTTTTTATAACATTTCAAGGTTCTCATCATAGCGGGGATCTTACATGACCTTATTAATGCAACAAATATTCCAGGACATTATTATATTATAGTCATGCAGAACAATGAACAATATATAATAAGTAAACATTCATGCAATCAATGTACAAAAAAGTTGGTTCTTAGGACACCAACCCTAATAATGTGTATATACACAAACCTTTATTGAAATTTTCTACAAGTGTCATGTATTATGTAGATGATGGATGGGTCAACAGTAATTCAAATGAGATAATGGAAACTTGTTTCTCTAGACCGCGTTCTATGGTCATAGAATGGAGAACATTATTTGGGATCCCTTACTATTTAAATTTCTAGTTTTTTCTGATTGGGATGTTTTTCTGGTTGGGAATGTATTTTATACCTTTAATTTTTAGTTTTCACTATCATACACTTGTACAACCAAGAGGTTTCTCATTATTATTATACATTATAGGTGTGGAATATTTTTAATTATTTTTCCTCTGTACTTCTATATTGATATTTCTCTGTGTTTGTTTAATGGTTTCTAGGAAAAGGACTCCCCATGTTATTTTTTTGACATCGACACTAGTCTTCAGCCCCTAATTATGGAGTTGGGCTTGGGGTTATTGTGGATCGAGCCCCAATAATGGTCGATTCATTAATGATTGGTATTAGATGTGGTTCAATTCATGGTATCATGTTTGTATTACTCCCATTATGAGTATTTGGTTATGATTTAGGGAAATAGTTTCAATATGACACCCATGTAGATCTTGGGCCATGAAGTCTAGTGATGGTATGGGAGGTCGACGTATCCATTCACCAAGACCTTGAATACCATATAATCGACATGAAATGATGATACACAGGTTGCTGTGATAAATTGAACATTCATCATAGAGTATCAATCCATTGATTTTTCATATTGTGTCTATTCCACATTGTTTATATATATGCTCATCTAACCATTGTAAGTCTTTATAGCTTTCAGGATGCCTTTGAAATGACAACCAACCACGATTTCAGATCTAGATCATGATGATGATCTTATGAGATATGAGGCCATAGTTAAGGGAGTCTTCCATGAGATTCATCCTTATTGTGGTTAGGTAGTAGCACCACCAGATTATGAGTAGCAGATCATCCACATAGGGGAGTATGAGGATGTGTATAGGATTTCCACACTCTATGAGTTCCATCACTAGAGGCAGCTAAAATTATATTATGATATAGGTCCTCATACAGCAGAGGATTGGATATAGTTAGTGGTCAGTGTTTTTAAGGTAATACAAACACTAAAGGATATAGGGGGTCTCACTAAAATATATCATATTCCATGGAAAATTTGGGCACTGGTTTTTCTTGTTACCTAGATGAATGATGAGTCGACACTCTCATGGACCAACTTCCAATGGTTGTTCCTTTAGGAGTACTACCCATCAATCTTTTTCATGGTTTAGATTATGGAGATTCTAGAGATACAGTGGGGAGGTATGATAGAGGATGACTATAACTTACACGGTACTCCCTCAAAATTATTCAGTATTTCTATAGCTGAGCATAGAAGTTTTAACAAGGACTCTGTGAAGAGATCCATACTAGTGTGATGCCCGTGTCCATCCCAAACTATGGTGAGGTTGTGGATTATGAATATTTTATTGAGTAATTCTTATCATAGAGATATATGGAAGATAGAACATGCACTGGATATCATAGGGATGAGTCATCTTTAGTAGCTAGAATGTTCCAACCAATGAGAACTAGATGCAGGGAACCTCCCCATGATTGGCTCCTTCATGTGTTCAAGGTAAGTGTAAAGGATTAGATAATGCCATAGAAAGTCAGTTATATGATTTTGATGGGTGAGGACACATGGTACATGACTTGCCAAAAAGTCATACCATAGAGCACAGGTAGATAGCTGATAGACCACCATGGTAGAGAAAACATCGCGATCTTCGGTGTCCCTATAAAGGAAAGGGAGACACCAATGGTGGAAGAGTTTGTATAGGATGAGGATTTCTGGTTGTTTGATGAATCTATGATTACCTTTAACTACCATCTACATGTATCCATCATCAAGTTCAAGGAGTTATTATTTAGGGCGATGGACTGCTGCAGGCTCTGGAGGCTTACGACCCTACAATGCATGAGATTATTAGATGTATGATCTTCGTATTTCCTAATATAACATCCGTGTCAGTAGTCATAGTTTCCTTTCATTCCATAATCTATATAAACATGTTTTGAGACCTACAGAAAAAATTTGATTCACTATCCCAGAAGAATTGTATTGAGGTTCTTAAAGGTAACACTTCTTCTATTTCTTATATCTTCTGGTAGTTTGAGCTACTTCTTTCTAGAGATAGGTTCATTTGGGAACACACGTTCATCAAAATGGAAACCTATGATGTCATAATTGTTATGGATTTGTTCTCAATGGTCAGAGGAAAAATTTAGTGTCACCATAGATAGGTCAGTTTCATTCACACTAATGGGGTATGATTCAACTTTTTCAGGAAAGAGGAATCACATGGTAGGGAAATTGAATGTTTCATTCAATTGGTTATATCCCATCACCCATCAGTCGACAAATATATCCCTTGGTGAAAAATTATCTTCAGGATTATAGATTCCTTTAGTCTTAAATAATTATATGAACATCTTCACTAAGGATTTAATGGTTATACCTTCATGGAAAGAGACGGGGATTTTTATCAACATGAATCATAGGACAACTATGATATCTACTAAGGCATATCAGATGTCCCCTATAGAGGTCTGGGTCGTTTAGTGGTAGTTGAAGGAACATTGAGAGAATGGTATCAACAGACCCAGTGTGTCCCCCTGGGCATCTATTGTGTTGTTCATGAAAATGGAGGATATGATCTTGTAGAATTTATTACATTATATTCTCCTTAACTAAGCCACAATATAGAACAAGTACCCATTACCAAGGAATGATGATCATTTAATCCAGTATCAGGGAGTGATATGGTTCTTGAAAATTGATCTCAGGTCTGGAAACCACCTGTTGTGGGTTCTCGAGGATGGTATCCCAGTTCTATAATTATGATGCCGCTATGGACATTATGATTTCTTGTTGATTCCCTTTGGTGTGATGAATGTCCCCATCATGTTTATGCTTTGATGAAATGGATATTCTAGCAAGACTTCAACCATTTTGTTGTTTTCTTCATCATTGACATAGTCATCTACATTACATCATAGGAGGAACATATTGACCACTTGAGGATGGTTTGTGATTTTCATTGAAAAATTAGATTTATGGAAATATTGTGAAGTGTCAGTTATGGATTAATGAGGTTCAATTCATGGGACATGTAATTTCTATGAATGGTTTATCCATGGACCCAGTGATGATCTATGAAGTGTTTTATTGGGTTCCATCCAAGATCATTTCATAGGTATAAAGTTACCTTAGAATGGAATGGTACTATATGAGGTTGGTGATAGAATTCTCCTGAATTATAGCCCCTTTGACAACACAAACGTCAAAAGGGTATCCTTTTACCTAGACTGAGATGTTACATAGGTCCTTTGAGGAGTTAAGGATAATGATAGTGATTTATATTATAATGCCTACTAGAGAAGATAATGTATTTCATATTTTATTTTAATGCCTTGGGACCTTGGTTCGGTTGCATGTTGATGCAACAATAGGCAGTTTTCATATACTTGTTGAGGTAGTTGAGACCACATAAAAAAAACATTGAAAAGCATGACCTTGAGAGGGTATTAGTATTATTATCCTTGAAAATGTGGAGGAAATACCGTCAAGAGGAAATCTTTGTGGTTTACTCAGACCATAAGAGTCTCAAGTACATCTTTTCATAGAGAGACATGAACCTGAGATAGTGGCACTAGATTGAGTTCTTATAGAACTATGAACTCAATATATTATTTATTCCGGGGAAGGTAAATGTACTAGTATATGAAATTTTATGTAACTCATTAGATCATAGGGTGATAGAGGTTTCTGAGTAGTTGACTTCCATGCAACTATTCCTTGTGGAGCAGGACAGTGCAGTTTTTATTCAGTTGATAGTCTCGAATCCTCTTCTCAGGCTAGTGAAATAGTCCCAACTAGGAGACATCAACTGTGAGGTCTTACATGAACAGAGATCCATTGGGTATACACAACATGGATATTTTGAAGGAAGGAATAATATAATCCTCTTCCATGGATAGATAGTGGTCCCAATCATGATGAAAGATTAAGTGATTAATGATTTCCACACTTCTACCCTGGTTGTATATCCCAGTGTGTGGACAATGTATAGAGACCTCCTGTGGTAGTATTGATGGATTGAAATAAGACTTAGTCTACATGAGTTCTTCTATTCATGCCTCACCTATCATGATGTAAAAATTGAGCACCAGGTTCCAACATGATTGTTGCAGCCCCATGATATCTTAGAGAGGAAGTGGGTCATAATATCTATGATCATTGTGAAATGGTTTCCATGGATAGTGAAGGGACAATATTACATATGGGTGATATTTTACCAACTCACGATGTTAGAAAAAATCATTTCTATCAGGGAGTATAGCTTTTTGGAGACATTGGGGGTAGATGTACGAATAAAATATCATTTTACTTTATGTGGTGCCCTCTATAATTTTCTCAGATCGCGATGTATGGTTCATTTCATTATTGTGAAGAGGCATACATGAGGTATTTCGGACCTAGATGTGGATATGTACATATTTTAACCCCCCCCCCTTTAAATATGAGAATACTAAGCACAATATCATGTTTTTTGAAGATATGTTGAGGCCGTTTGCGCTATACTTTGGAAGGAGTTGGGGGGATCACTTACCCTTAATAGAATTTTCATACAACAACATATACCACTCTATCATTACCATGGAACCTTTTAAGGAACCATATGGGTGAACCTACAAGTCACCCTTATTCTAGACAGGTATTGGAAACATGTCTCTTGTGGGTCTAGATATGGTGTGGGGGATGGCTGAGAAGGTCCATGTCATCAGTTAGTGAATGAGGATTCCCTTGATAAAAAAATGTTGCATACTTCCTTGTCATGGGATTTGGAGTTTGAACAGGGAGACCACGTTTTCTTGATATTCTACCCATGAAGATGATTGTTATGTTTTATTTAGGGTGGCATACAATAACCTAGGTCTATTTTCCCATTTGAGACCATTTAGAGGGTTGGATAGATATCTTACCACCTCATTCCAATCCCATAGCTAGAGTGGGTGCGCAAAATCCTCAATGTGATGCAGTTGAGGAGACACGTGGATGACACCATGCATGTTATCGACTAGGGATAGCTGAACATAGATGACGGAGTAACTTTCATGGAGTACCTAGTGGTAATAGTTGATCAATGGTAGTTGAACCTACGTGGACATACCATCTAGTTGGTTTCAGTGTTGTAGAATCATTGGAACATGTTTCATAACTCCTTTGAGTGGGAGATCGTGAATCGGGATCAGTATCCCTAGTTGTTTGTATAGTGTTTCTTTTATAGAATGAAATTATTAAAGTAGGGACTAATTTATGGACCCAGTTTTTCTTTTATTATTTTAAAATATTTCAACATATAGTTTCTGTGATAGTAACAAAGACGGTTTGTCATTTCATGGACTCAAATACCCAAAAGAAGTTATATAAAAATATTAAATACATCTTAGATTACATGCTTGTATTTTATTAACTAAAATTGGATAACTCTTTAAAATAAGTGTATATAAAAAATATGTGACCAACATTGAGTCTAAAATGCATTTTTTACCCTAGACATGACCTAAAATTTATCGGTGTGAGGAGTTCTTATATCTCTCCCATTGGTTGAGAATTCAATTTGTTAATAAATTAAATTAATTAAATTAAGTTATTAATCTAAACAACTAAAATTTTTATAAGATAAACACTATGTATAATACTCTAGGGTAAATCATATAAATTTTGGGAGGATTCATGAGCATTTTTCCTTCTCCCATTGAATAATGGTCTTCCGACGATGATGAATCTCTAGATCAAAGAATATTGGGATATAGAGAATAAAATGACTTAATCCATTCATTGATGATATTTCTAATTGAATAATAATGATCCAATATCTATGTAGGAGTCATCAATTCATGGTTTATTACCTTTTTTATTTAATTAATCCAGAAAGATAATATTCATACATTTGATCTATGCCAATTGAGGCCTTTGCATATGTCCCAAAATTGAAAAAAAATTATTCTATTTTTCAACCTCTGATATCTCACACATGATCTTTGTCTAGGAAAAATGGAAATGATCGATAAACCGCTATACAGGTGCCTTCCTCCCAAAATATCTTTGTGTTCTTCTCCAGATGGACCCTATAGTCCTATTTTGACTTTGTTGGGAAGTTATGAGCCTGATAGGACCCATGTATTCATGAAAGAGTCACATGCTTAGGATGGATTGATCAAATCATAATTGATTTGGGTTGTTTTCATGTTTTGGTTTATGGATATGATGACCAAGAGGTGTAGTGAAAAATACGCGATAGATGATCGTGGTTATTGCAGACTTTATGTGATTTAAGAAAAAACATTTTTCTTATCTACCAAATGATCAGAAATAGAAAAATAGTAAGGACCATCATTTTTGGGAAGAAACAATGCTGGAATCGATGGTAGAAAAATTGGATATAATGCGTGGGTGATATATATAAAATTATAGAAAAATACAAAGTATATAGTGTTTAACTCAGCAAACAAACAACATGTTAGACCATGGCTATGGTGGGTTTGAAATTGGGAATTTATAATGATTCCACAGCTTGTAGTCCTCCTACATGATGTTTACCCCTTTACAGGGTGGTCGAGCCATGTGGTGGAGCACACAAGAAAAAACCCCGTATAGAATGGAACAATTAAGAACATTTTCATATATCAATGTACATGATAAGGACTAGGTGTATTCCATGTTATGAGTACACCGACATGGCTTGAGTATTTAAAATGGGATGGATACATGAATAGTTCCAAGCACATGGTAGGGATCCCATGTTTCATTGGAATGCTATGTATATTTCCCCATAGTTTTTGTATCTCTATACAGTTGGAATGATGTGTACCTTCAGGGAAGAGGTCATGTGAAGGAGAGGGAATACATTTCTTGTGTGTCCCTTCACATGTCAGGTACGCCATATTTCCTTTATAGGAAACTACAATCTTCAATATCTTCTTCATTTGAGCTCATTTTTGGTCTGGGTGTAGACTATCTTGGGTGTATTTATGCATAGAATGAAATGCTTCCCTCCATTATGGATTTTGAGATATGATTCTATATGTTACAAGTGATGCACTTATTCAGTTAGTTCTCAATGATTACATTCATCAGGTAGAAGATCACTAGATACACTAGAGTGGACCCCTATCCCCCCAACCATCAAGGGAGTGGGTCCGTTGATTACCAATTGGAACCCATGTCTGATAGGTCATGTGACCTTGATGAACATAGTGGAACCCCCTATCACACCAGAGTGTGGGTCCTAAATATATAGAGTGTAACCCCTCTATTTCACTAGTTCAAGGGTCCTAGAACTATCAAGTGGACCCCCCCCCCAATATCATGGGAATGAGTCCTCTATCTAAATAGTGGAACCCCCTATGAGAGACAGAACAAGTCCCTGTGACACTATAGTAGATCCTCCCTAACGGATTAGGGAGAATCTTCTCTATGGATACTCATAGAGAGGAGCCTGCTGATGCACTAGGGGATTGGTCCACTAGTAAGATGGTATTATCCCTACACTATTCAATGTAGTGGTGAGGGTTGAGCCATTAGATGGATAATTCTTGGAAGACATGTATGATTACGGGAATTTTTTAGGGGCTTCTAGAATAGTTGGATTTTTTTTGAAGATCAGGCTATGAGATGGAGATCACCTCATTCCCTTTATGGGATTCTGTTTTCTAATAATATATATGTGTATATATATATCCATGGATCTAGATTTGGTTACTCTTCTTACATGGGTTTTAAATATTTACAATGTATTCCATGTTAGTTCAATTTTTTTCTTCAAGTGGTCGATTGATATCACTCTCAAGACAAGGATGGTAACAACTAGACATGTAGTCCATCTACAAACTATGTTAATCACCTTATTCTTGAAAGAGGTTACACTTTCTGTTTTTTGGGTTGACTTTCATCTTATTTACATTTTACTATCATTATAATTTTATTGTGTCTCTTACATCTCCTCCTTTCATCTTTCAAAGAATCCTACTAGGTATGTGTATACTCACCCCTTCGTGGCATTTTCCTATACATATCACGCCCTATATAGAAGAAAAAAAATTAGTGGTGACTTTAGAGGAGCATGGGGGTACTGGGTTCATGGGACTGTATATGGTGGTCATAGATTAGATACCAGGAAATGGATTCTCTTAGTTATTTACATTTCAGTTTTATTATGTTGGGCAAAAAAAATTTATTGGGCATGTATTTTTTCACTTTAATTTTTAGTTTTTATTTTTTAACTATTGTACACGCTATACGGTTGTCATTCGTAGTTTACTTTATAATCATGGTATCTTTTTACATTTTTCTATTCACTTATTCATTAATATGGTTGTGTATGTGTATAGGTTTTTAGGAAAATGTTTCATCATGTTAGTTGGGCTTCTAGTGATTGTTTCCAATGCATTGCCTATGGAGGAGATCCTAGGTTAGTTAAGGTTTGATCCCTAATTATGGTCTTGTCAAGAAATTTGTGTGACATGAAAAATGAACATAATTATGTTCCTATGTTTATATAAAGATTTATGAATCAAAATTTGAAGCGAATTCTATCCCACATCATGGGATATGGATGGAGAAAAATGTAAAAAAAGAATTGAAATTAATATATGAAAAAAGACAAAATGTTTGGGAAGCATGTGTAAGTATGACAAAATGAAAAAATTCTTTAAATTGACATTACATAATAGTTATTACCTATTTTTATTTTTATTTTTGAATTAGACAAAAGAATCGTTATCAGATGTACATCATGAATAGTGACTATCAATGTCTCTGAAGGGGCCAGAACAATATGGTTGTGTTATAGGTGCATGTTTTGGTGTTTCTCCCCAAATATATTCTATTAAAAGAAATGAACAAGGGGATGGGGATAAAAAATTGAAAAGTTACAGGCATGATTAAATTCCCTTGATGAAAATTTATTATTCAGTCAAGGTTTTTTTAAATATTATATGGAGGAATCTATAACATAAATGAACTAATTTGAAGGTATTTTCATTTAATTTACATCCTTGCTTTGTTTTGGGAGTTTTCCATGCATTTTTGAAGGAAATGGTGGGTTTCCAAAATTTGGGCCAACCCGAGAGCCCATTTCCAGTTTTGAAAGTAAATTTTGTTTCTAAAACAAGTCCTTCGTTTTTCTACCTTTTTCAGCCATTAAACTTTCAAAATGACCTTCATTTAACTATTAAAACCTCCAAAGAAATTTGGGCCCCTTAAAAATTCATTATCATCTTCGATTTGTGTGATCAAAATAGGTATTGGGCCAACCCGAAATCCCATTTCAAGTTTTAAATTGTTTTTTTAATTCTCTCATAAAAAATTCATTTTTTATCCTTTTTAGGTGATTCTACCTCTCACCTGCTCCCACTGTACCTAGACACACCCACATATTCGTTTATCCCCCTTTGGAGATCGTAGAAGTCAAGAGTTATGGCATAAATTCTTATGTTTCTAAAATCGTCCAGATTTTTGAAGTAAGTGACTATCCTTCTAAGTTCCTTCCTTTTCCTTAAGCATTATCGCCTTTTCTTGAATCCCCAAATTTCTAGAAGCTAGAGCTTTGTACCAAGGGTTTCATTTTGAGTTTCATGGTCTAGTATTCTGGTTTTTGGTTTGATCTGTCTACCTTGTGGTGCGGTTGTGGTCCAGTTGAAGTTCTGCACTAGGATTTACGGTTCTTGACTCTTTTGGTAGGTGATTCCATTGTGCATGAATTTTTTTTGACTTTTCATGATGTTTTCATGTTATTTTCTTATTTATTTCATTTTAATGTTTCTTAAAAAATTGTTTTTAGTTTCATTTATAAAGAAAATGAATTTTAAGTCCCAATTTTTGGGCAAATTGGTCGGTTTTCATACAAATAATTTATTGGTTCATTTGGGGCTGACCAATAATTACTTAGTTTATTGTATAAAATTGTATTAGGACTGGAATTCTTGTTTTAAATGTTTATTCTTTTTGTTTTCTTCTTCAGAAGTTTGTTTAAATGGTGTTTGGGAAGCAAATGGGCTTTAAGTGCCATGTTTGTGTGAAAATGGGATTTTTTAAAAGATATAACTTCTTGGTTCACATGGGGCTGCCCGAAAACTGAATTTTTGGTTTCATTAATGGTTATTGAAATTAAATTTTGTTTTGGTGACTTAAAATTGTGCACATAGTGTGAAAAGTGGATATTTCAAAGGGCTTTGGGTGCAAAACAATGTTTTATTTTGAGAGGTTGTTTTATTGAAAATCAAAATGTATTGTTGTGTGTTTTAAATGGTATATAGTGTGTATAGATACTTTATTGTTTGATTTTGACCAGTAGTGGGGTGTTATATTCAAAATTATTTGTGTTGTTTGCTGAAATTGTTTGAGAACAAAAAGGGCAATCCCAGGTACTTATTTGGGAG
Organism: Viscum album; assembly: GCA_963277665.1. Lineage (NCBI taxonomy): Eukaryota > Viridiplantae > Streptophyta > Magnoliopsida > Santalales > Viscaceae > Viscum > Viscum album. Next base: position 1,154,672,800 of record OY728136.1, read on the forward strand.
GATATGTACTAGTACGGCTAGTGAACCGGATGGGTTGTGTTCCTGTTTCAGTGAGAAAATGGATAACGTCAACTATAACTAAACTATGTGGATGATATTTGGGGACCACTAGGTTATGGTTATGTTCCCTACTAGTGGATTGTGCACAGGAAATGATTGTGACTTGGATACTTTACACCGAGGTACGAGGTACACAGGGCCTGAGACTATCTAGTTTCCTAGGGGTGTTCCCAGTTTTATTGCTCATTGGATTTGTCGTATTTACCATTTTATTGGTGTGTTTTTGAAATTACATTAAAGTATATCATATGTCTATTGAAATGTGTGAACATTATGAAAATTTTAGCTTCAAAACTGTGATCAATTGAATGTTGCATTTCATGGATTTTATCACTCCTTTTCTTTGCGTATTAAAACGGCTTGCTTTTTCACATTGTATTTCATTCTATTTGAAATAATTGTGTGGTATCCTATTGGTCTTGGGCTCACACTCTACTTACACCCCTTGGGTGTAAGTAGATATGGTTATGCTTGACTTAGGTAAATGAAAGGCTAAGGGTGATGGCGGTTCGGGGTGTTAGTCCCCAACATTGGGACGGAGTTGTGGAGATGGCATGGGGGTGATGACCCCTTATCATGTGGACACCATGGGGATGTTTTTTTGTTGTTTAATTGTATCCTTGGACCTTTTGTACTTCATTTGAACTTATGTATTCAGTTCTGGATTTTTGTATAAACCTTGCTGGTATGAATTTTTCAGATTCCCTTTATCAAAATATTTTTGATGTTTTATGTAAACATATTCGGGTAAATCATTCCCAAACCAAGATAAATGATACCCGGGAACTTGCGCCAGCCCATGGGGATAGGTAACTCCCTATGGGACATGCCATGGGATGGGTTTGGTGTCGTTAATGGTGGGAACCAGATTCTTTTCGTGACAAAATGATATCAGAGGAGGTAAATGTTTTTGAGTCTATTTTTGGATGAGTCAGGATAGACAGGAGCTAGGATTGTCGGGGCTCGAGGTTTTGGTTTTATGTAGGGTTCCGGGATCGGACCTCTCATTGAAGACCATGAGTCACCAGGGGGTGTCGGAATTTACGGATTGACATCAATTCTAGGTGAGAGGTGTGGGCTGCAAACCACATGTGGATATCAGGCAGATGTGGAGTAGTATTTTCTATTATTACTAGAATGTGTTTTGATTATTTATATTTGATGTATTTGATTAAAATTTTCAGAATTCTTTAATTGATTATTGTTTTGTGACTGTTTCATTTTGGAGAAACATGCCTCCCTGGAAAGCGCCCACACACCCACTGGAGGAACCTGGAGAGAGTTATCCCACTCCAATTGATCAGAGGCTAATCGAGGCCATGGTCCTTGCTGTCCAGGCTCTAGGATATGGACTAGCTCCTATTACATCTCTTATAAGAGAGGACGAGACTCGTCCTAGAAAGTACAAGTCCTAGGAGATCTTGAAAAATAAGCCTCCAACCTTCGAGTAATATCATAACCCCAAGAAGAAGAGGAATGGCTTGAGAAGATCAAGTGTATGTTTGAATCCCTGGAAGCACCCAAGGATATCAGGGTGATGTGTGCCTCCTTTCTGTTGGAGGGTTCTAGCCGAAAGTGGTGGGAGTCAGTGCTTCAGACTAGGATGAATGTGAAGATGCGCTGAGGATATTTCAAGGATATCTTCAATGAACATTATTTTCCTAAGTTGTTGGATTATGCTAGGTCCAGAGAGTTCATGGACCTTGTTCAGGGGAATCTATCTATGATGGAGTATGCCAACCGTTTTGCTGAGTTGGTTCAGTATTCACCTGAAATTGTCTCCGATGAGGAGGCGAAGGCCCATAGGTTTATCTGTGGTGTTCTTATTTATGCCGAGGACCTATGCTGAGGTTGTTGATCGGGTGTGCATGGTGGAGATTGATAAGAAAGGCTGGGATAGTTTATATGGTTCAGTATCAGTAGTGGGTAGTGGCAGAACCTCAGAGAAGAAAAGAGAGCGAGATGATTTTGGGAAGAAATGAGGTGGCAGTTCAGGCCACTCCTCCAGGTAGTTTTCTTCTGCGGGTACTGATGCAAGATCGGTCATGGGCCACCATTGTGGGAAGCCCGAGCACATCTGACCAGAATTTACACTTCCTCCCAAGCCTTGTTACTAGTGTGGAGGTATGGGGCATTTGCAGCGTTTCTGTGGTGTGGCATATCCACTTTCGAGTGGGGCTGGGTCAGTGGATTCAAGAGGACTGTCAGCACAATTTAAGCGGTCGAGGACTGGGGGATCTTGATTTAGAAGCCGTGGTGGTAGGGCTAGGTCATCTTCTGGGTAGAGCTAGTTCAAGCACAACCAAATACTAGTGGTCATCTTTAGGCAGAGACTGGACATCTCCATGCGGTGGATCAGTCACCAGCAGTATCAGAGGCGGGACCGTCGACAGTTCAAGGTACTGTTTTGATCATATCTTCTACAACTAAATTTTTTTCACATTGGTTCCTCTATTTCATTCATTTCTACCCATTTTTTTGGACATTCTGAATTTTCCATCTAATTTGATGTCTGTCACGATGGAGTTTGTGACACCGTTGGGAAAAAAGAAGGAGCAGGGTCTCATGTGCCTGTCGTGTGCGCTTTCTGTTTCAGGGGTCGAGATGGAGTGGGACCTCTTGGTCTTAGATATGAAGCATTTTGATGTCATTCTCAGAATGGATTGTCTAGTTCACTTCCAGGCACACATCGATTTGCTACATACAGCGTGTGATTTTCACGGCACCTGATGGGAGCCGTCATGTTCTTCATGGAGAATGGGATCCTCAGTCAGGTTGCGTAGGGCCTCCACTCCCAGAGTTGGGAAGTCTTTTAGCTTGTTCTAGAGGATGGTATTTCTCCTGATGGTGCACGACCTCATGTAGTGAATGAGTTTCCAAAGGTATTTATGGATGAATTTTCAGATTTTCCACTGGTGTGGGATGTGGAGTTTTCGATTGATCTAGCACCGGGAACACAGCCGATATCTATTCCCTCTTATTTCATGGCTCCCACCATGCTGAAATATTTAAAGATAAAGCTGGAAAACTTCAAATCCAAAGGATTCATTCACCCAAGAATCTCACATTGGTCCCCTCCTGTGTTGTTCGTGAAAAATGATTTTGGATCCCTCCTGTTGTGCATTGACTACCGAAAGCATAATAATGTAACAATTAATAATAAATACCCTTTTCCCAGAATAGATAATTTGTTCGATCAGTTGAATGAGGAAAAGTGGTTCTCAATGATAGACCTGTGTTTAGGGTATCATCAACTTCAGTTAAAAGTGTCAGATATCCCAAAGATAGACTTTTGAAGAAAATACAAAAACTTTGAGTATTTGGTCATGCCCTTCGGATTGACCAATGCTCCAACAGTCTTTATGGAACTCATGAATAGGGTGTTTCATTAGTATCTCGATTCCTTTGTTGTGGTGTTCATGGATGACATTCTGGTATACTCTTGCTCTGAGGAGGAATAAGAACATCACTTGAGGATCATTTTGGGTACATTATGGGATCACCGCCTCTATGAAATGTTGTCAAAGTGAACATTCTGGATCATGGAGGTGAGATTTCTGTGGCATGTGATCTTAGATCACGGACTTTCAGTGGACCCCGAGAAAATTAGTGCGGTCATTACATGGGAGAAACCGAAGAATGTGTTTGAGATCAAGAGTTTTCTTGTCTTGGTTAGTTATTACAGGCGATTCGTTCGTGATTTCTCTCAACTTGCTTCACCAATGACCGCCCTCACCTGGAAAGGGTTGAAGTTTGTATGGGGTCCAAAATCTCAGGTGTCATTCGAGGAGCTTAAGAGGCAGTTGACTACCGCCCCCGTGCTAATTTATCCAGAGGCTGGAAAGGGATATGTGGTCTATTTTTATGCTTCAGGTATGGGTGTTGGGTGTGTGATTATGTAGGATGATCAAGTGGTCACGTTTGGCTCTCGCCAACTTCGACCACATGAAAATAAATCCCTGACCCATGACTTGGAGTTTGCAGCATTGATGCATGCTTTGAAGACATGGCGTCACTACATCTTTGGGGAGAAGTTTGTGGTCTACTCTAGTAACAAAAGCTTGGGTTATATCTTTTCGCAGAAGGACCTCAACTTGAGGTAGCGTCAATGGATCAAGTACTTTCACGAGTTTGACTTTGACATTGTCTATACCCCAGGCAAGGGTAATTTAGTGGATGATGCCTTGTGCAGAAAAGTTCCAGTGTAGGCTTTGAAGAAGTCCAGTGATGAGTAGACATTGATGGGGCTCTTTTCTCAGATGCCTGTGGAGACTAGGGAGCACAGTGTTGGTGCGTTCTTGGTGAGCGCCCAGTTGACTCCTTCTATGTTGGAGTTGATAGAGTAGGAAAAACCCAGTGATAATCTTTGTCAGCGGTTGAAGCTGTTTCTTCATGGTGGGTAGACATCCTCTGATTGGTCTTAATCTCTTGAGGGCATCTTGTGCTTCAAGGACCATTCAGTAGTGTCGTTATCTCTGCGGAAGGTGGTGATGTGGGATAACCACCAGTCTCAGTGGGTTGTCCATCCGGGTGCCACTATGATTTATTACGATGTCTGTCAATAGTTTTGGTGGCCTGGTATGAGACATGACATAGCAGACTTTATTTTGACATGCTACACAAGACAGCAAGTGAAAGTAGAGAACCAAAGGCCCTCCATTTTTCTCCAAACACTACCCATTCCTCCCTGGAAGTGGTATGAGGGTTCCATTGACTTTATTGTTGGATTACCTTGTACACCTTGGGGTAAGAATTTCATTTGGATGGTGATTGATCGTCTGACCAAATCATCCCACTTCATTCCGATCAGAGATACATCTAAAGTGGGTGAGTTGGGCCGTTTGTATCTTTAGAAGGTGTTGAGACTCCATTGTGTTCCATCAGCAATTTTCTCAAATAGAGACCCTCGTTTCACTTCATGGTTCTAGGAAGGCCTTCAGAAGACCTTGGGGTCTCAGATTAAGATGAGCACGACATACCATCCTCAGACGGATGGTCTGTCAGAGCGGACAAACCAAATTTTGGAGGAGAGGCTTCATGAATGTGTATTTGACTTTGGAGGTTCCTGGGATATCCATTTGGGGTTGGTTGAGTTTTATTATAATAACAGTTACCAATCCTTGATTTGAATGGCCCCTTTTGAGGTGCTCTACGGTCGGCAATGTCAGTCCCCCCTATATTGGGATGAGGTAGGAGAGACTTCACTGTGGGAGCCAAGACCTATGAATGAGACTTCTAAAAAAGTCATGTTGATCATGCAGCGCTTATTGACATCTCAAAGTCTTCATAAACCTTATGCTGGCTGGAGTCGTTGAGACCTAGAGTTTTCTATGGGTTACAGGGTATTCTTGAAAGTGGCCCCTCGTCTGGGCCATCGTCGATTGGGGAGGAAAGGTAATCTGAGTTCGCAGTATATTGGGCCCTTTTAGATCACCAAGGTTATTTACAAGGTGGAATAAAGGTTGGACTTACCTTCTCATTTGACGTCCATCCATGATGTCTTCCACGTCTCTCAGTTGAAGAAATACAACCTGGATACGTCCCATGTGTTGAGATGGGAAGAACTGGAGATAGAGCCTGACTTTTCTGTTATGGAGAGGCCGGTGAAAATAGTGGAATCCCAAGAGAATATACTTTGAGTGAATTCTATTAAATTAGCCCGGGTTCTATGGTAGAATGGGAATGATACACATGAGACAATGGAGCCAAATTCATGGGTCGAGGCAGAGTACCCATTCTTGTTTTCCAATCAAGCTTTATGTTGACTTTATGGTGTGGAAAGTCCTTCATGGTGGAATGAATTATCACATAAATGACATATTTTAAAGGTATTTTTCATTTAATTTACATAAATTTTTTTGGGGGGGTTTCCATGCATTTTTGATTGAAATAGTGGGTTTCCAAAATTTGGGCCAACCCGAGAGCCCATTTCCAGTTTTGAATGTAAAATTTCTTCCTTTAATAACTGCTTATTTTTTCAACATTTTTCACCCATTAAACCTCTAAAATGACAATTATTTAACTATTAAAACCACCAAAGAATTTTGGGCCCCTTAAAAATTCATTTGCATCTTGGATTTGGGTGATCAAATTAGGTTTTAGGCCAACCCGAAAGCCCATTTCCAGTTTTAAATTGTTTTTTTTATTTCTATCATAAAATATTCATTTTTAATATTTGTTTAGTGATTCCACCTCTCAACTGATCCCATTGTACCTGGAAGCACCCCCAATCTTCCTTTCCTCCACTTTGGAGATTTTATCAGTCGATAATTAGGGCCGAACTTCTCAGGTTTCTAAAATCGTCCAGATTTCTCAAGTAAGTGACTATCTTTCTACATTCCTTCCTATCCTTAATCTTTCTCCCTTTTTTCTTAAATCCAAAAATTTACAGAAGCTAGGGATTCGTACATAGGGTTTCATCTTGAGTTTCTTGGTCCAATACACTGGTTTTAGGTTTGATCGCACTCCCTTGGGGTCTGGTGGTGGTGCGGTTGATGTTCCGCACTAGGATTTGTGGTTCTTGACTCTTTTCGTAGGTGATTCCATTTTTCATGCAATTTTTGTGAATTATCATTAGGTATTAATGGTATTTTCATATTTATTTCATTTTAATGTTTATACAAAAATTGGTTTTAGTTTAATTAATAAAGAAAATGAATTTTAAGTTCATATTTTTGGTGAAATTGGGCGGTTTTCATACAAATATTTTATTGGTTCATTTGGGGCTGACCAATAATTAATTTATTGATTTTATTGAACTAAATTAGGACTGGGAATAATGTTTGAAATGTTTATTCTTTTTGTTTGTTCCTATGGATGTTTGTTTAAATGGTGTTTGGGAAGCAAATGGGCTTTAAGAGCCATGTTTGTGTGAAAATGTGGGTTTTTAAAATATATAACTTCTTGGTTCACATGGGGCTACCAAAAAACGTAATTTTGGGATTCATTAAAGGTTATTAAACTTAAATTTTGTTTTGGTGACTTAAAATTGTGCACCTAGTGTGCAACATGGATATTTCGAAGAGCTTTGGGTGCAAAACTATGTGATATTTTGAGAGGTTGTTTTATTGAAAATCAAAATGCATTATTGTGTGTTTTAAATGGTATAAAGTGTGTATAGATACTGTATTGTTTTTTTTGTGACCAGTAGTGGTGTTTTATATTCAAAAGGATGTGTGTTGTTTTCTGAAATTGTTTGAGCCCAAAAAAGGGGAATCCCAGGTACTTAGGTGGGCGGATATGTACTAGTACGACTAGTGAACCTGATGGGTTGTGTCCCTATTTCACTAAGAAAATGGAAAACGACAACTCTAAATAAACTATGTGGATGATATTTTGGGAACAATAGGTTATGGGTATGTTCCATACTAGTGGCTCGTTCCCGAGAAATGATTGTGACTTGGATACTTTACACCGAGGTACGAGGTACATAGGGCCCGAGACTATCTAGTTTCCTAGGGGTGTTCCCAGTTTTGGTGCTCATTGGATTTGTGGTATTTACCATTTTATTGGGTTCTTTTTGGAAGTAATTTAAATTAGGTCACATTTATATTTAAATTAGTAATCATTCTGAAAATTTTAGCTTGAAAACTGTGATCAATTGAATGTTTCATTTAATGGATTTTATCACTGCTTTTCTTTGCCTATTAAAACTACATGGTTTTTCACATTGTATTGCATTTTATTTGGAATAATTGGGTGGTATACTATTGGTATTAGTAACACACCCTACTTACACCCCTTGGGTTTAATTTGACTTGGTTCTGTTTGAATCAGGTAAAGGAAAGGCTAAGGGTGATGGCAGTTCAGGGTGTTACTCCCCATCCTTGGGACGGAGTTGTGGAGATGGATTGGGGGTGATGACCCCTTGTCATGTGGAGTCCATGGGGTTGTTTTGTTGTTGTTTCATTGTGTCTTTGGACATTTTTTACTTCATTTGAACATATGTATTCAGTTCTGGATTTTTGTATAAACCTTGCTGGTATGAATTTTTCAAATTCATTTTATCGAATATTTTTTATGTTTTTTGTATACATATTCGAGTAAATCGTCCCTAAACCAAGATAAATGATACCTGGGAACTTATTCCAGCCCGAGGGGATAGGGAATGCCCTTCGGGCTTTGCCATGGGCCTTGTTTGGTGCCGTTAATGGTGGAACCCAGATTCAGTTTGAGATAGACTCAACGAGAATAAATAACACAAGAACAACCATTACGTGAAGTCCCGCACCCCCACCAGATTTGAGGTGAGATATTCCCCTCAAAAAGATGTCTTTGACGAGGTAATAAATATTGTATTAATTTTTTCTGTGAAATGAAAATCAGGTAGACATAGATACCTTTCCTATATTGATATTCTACAGGTTGAAAATTATTTTGATTTATTTCTAGAAACTCCCACCCAACATATTATTGCGATGGGTACCATGTAGAATGTCTATGAAGATGTACTACACAACATTCAATTTACAATAGGTCATGTGAGAGTGGTTATTACACAACAGAAGAGTCAAGAACTTAATTACCTACTCCAATTATTGATGTAGATAATCATATGATCAATGAAGATGTCTGAACATTCATAACATGGACAATAGATATTGTAAAAAAACATGTCGGCGTGGAGGTTTCTATTTAAAATTTATTTTTCATATAAATAATTTAATAAACAAAAGAAAATGTTCTGAACAAATAAATGTTATTACATATGTACAAAGGGAAAGGGGTGAAATAGATGTTCAAATCAAAATGTTCTAAGGAATTAGAAATCAAATTAAAAAGGTCGCCAAAATTTACATTTACCTTGACTATTCATCTTATAGATTCAATAAAGCTAAATGTTCATAAGGATATAATGTTATCATGTGGTGATATGACCCATATTCATTTTGATTAAATGATATGTAGAGATTCCATTATAGACTATATTGGTCTTCATAATATAAACAAAATCATCATTCATGAATGGCTAGGAAACACTATTGTAAATGTATATGTGAGGAGTGTTTTCTTTATTTGTATGTCTTCTAGCTGATCCACTATGTTAATTATGATTAATACGATTCTAAAAAGTTTTAGGTGATTATTTGAGTTATATAAGAATGTAAAATCATGTGAATATAAATTTGGGCTCACTATTCCTCACATAACCTTTACACAACTGTTAACATTGGAAACAAAACCATATTAAGGATTTGTGTTCAATTATTTCACACAATGTTTGAAAAAAAACATGAAAATGATAGAATATAATTAATACCAATTATATAGGGTTAAAACAACAATATTTAATCCTGAAAATTTTATTTTCATTCAATCCATTAATTATTCATTTTTTGATGTTGCATTGGTTTTTCATTTTAGTAAATTTGGATACTCCATAGTATTATTTTTAGGATTCAAAGCATTGATACCCCAAAAAAACAACATCTGATCAGTTTTATAAATTTATAATACACCACATAATTTTTTTGCAAATAAAATAAAATATATATATTTTTTATATTTTATTTTAATTAATATTTTTTTTGATAGGGTTGTGTTTAAATATAAAACAAATCATGGTATGAGGACAATATATGAATATAAGGAGAATATTTACATCTATAAGTTTATAATAATTCGGGTATACATAATAATAATTAACAATGAAAATATATATGAAAACCAATAATTTTTTTCTCAATATTTTTAATGTGTCTAAAACAATCCAATGAAAATTATTTTTCTTATTATGTGTGAAAATTTATGGAATATATCATATTACTGATAATAACTAACATCCATAAAGAGGTATTTTGGAATATGATTACAAATTTATTTAAAATATTTATTATTTATTTGTTTATTTATATTTTTCATGTACTACTACGACTATCAACTATCATCATATTCACAAGAGTAAATATGTTTGTTTAGAAATTTTTTTTGAAGAATACATATTTTTAGAAAATCTGTACACATTATGAAGATGTGACTAACTAATACTTATTTAGATTATTATATCATAATTCTGTCTATTTTTTAGATAAATTCATTTATCATGTTATGTGATACTTTAGGATAATGATCCATAAGTCATTTTTTATTTGTAGGAATCAAACACACCTCAATATGTTAAACAATTTCTCCGGTATGACTCAATGTGAATGTTCTTAGTTTAAAATTGAATTTTTTGTTGAAAACACACATCACATACTCAAATAGAGAAAACACATTTGGAATTTTTTAATACATTAGAAAAAAGATCAATAAGTAATTTTTGAGTTTTAGGAATCTTCTGCATCTCGATTTGATACATGGTGTTTTCAATATTTCTCAGTGTTTCTACTACGAGTTTAAAATCCACTGTTTAGTTGAAAACATGTTTTAATCACTAAAAATAGATAAAACATGCTCATATTTTCATTAGGATTAAGAAAAATGATTCAAAAGAAAATTTAGATGCATAAGAATTAGTTTCACATCAAAATGATGCATGATGTGACTAGTATGACTCTATGTGGGTGTTTTCAGTTTAAATAGAATTTTAGTAAAACTAATTACACACTCAAACATAACAAAACATGTTTGGATTATTTTTATATTTAGATAAATTATCCCTCATAGATTTTTTTCATGTATAAATCATTCTAACCTAAACATTTTACATGGTGTTCCATCAATGAATCCAAAGTGTCTTTTACCTTTAGAAAATTAACAATTTTCTTCAAAAAATGAGTCACTGAATGAAAACTAATATAATTAACTCTGATTGTGTTGATAATTTATTATAATTATTCATTAAACATTTTTTGATGTGTAGGATTCAGTCTGACATCAAACTGATATATGCTATAACCGATATGACTCAATGTGTTTGACTTCAATTTGAAATGAAAAATTTTCAAAAAAGTCATGTTACATACTCGAACATGTGAAAAGTCATATGGATTGTTTTTATTGTTTAATTAATGATCCAAAATTCATTTTTGACACGCAAGAATTGGTTTAACCATAATATGTTTCATAATGTGATCAATTTTTTTCTAAGGGGTTCTTTTAATTTTTAAATTCTAGATTTTGTAAAAAATAAAAAAAACATAATCAAAATGAACAAAAAATATTAATATTATTTTAATACCTTAGTAAATTGATCCATATGTCATTTTTTGACTTTATTAATCACCCATGCCTCTATCTGATGTAAGACACATGCGATATGAGTCAAAGTGTGTTTTTCTAGTTTAAAAATGACATTTTAGTTCAAAAAACACATCACATAACCAAAATTGGGCAAACACGTTTGCATATTTTAGAAACTTTTGGACAGTGATCTATATGTCAGTTGATATGAGTAAGAATCATTCTCACAAAAATCCAAGAAATTGTTTTCCTTGTATGACTCAGTGGGTAAATTATCAGTTTAAAATTGACTATTTAGTTTAAAATAGGTGTCTCTAACTAAAAACAGAGGAAACATACACAAATAATCTTGTTAATTTATGAAAATGATTTATAAGTTGTTTTTGATGTGACTGAATTAGTCCCATGTCAAATTGATATAATTTGTGATGGATACTACTCAAAAAGTGGGCTTTCAGTTTAAAATGTCATTTAAGTAAAAAAAGAAAACTAACATACTCAAAACTTAGAATAATCATTTATATTGTTTTTATATATTATTAAAACAATACATAAGTTATTTGTGATATTTAGGAATTATCCTCACCTCGATCAGATGCACAGTGTGACCAGAATGGATCCAAGTATGTCTTCTTATATGGAATTGAAATTTTAGTAAAAATACTGTTGAAATACATTAAAATTGGGGAAGATCATTTGAATTTTATTTATACATTAAAAAAACAATACATATGTATTTTTTGACATATAATAATCCACAATAGGTCAATCTTATGCATGGTGTGTCCGGTATGACTCAAAGTGCATTTTTCATTTTCAAAATTGACATTTTTGTTGAAAAACATGTCACATACTAAAAACCAATAAAACAACTTCATATTATTTTATAATTCAAGAAAATTATCCGTAACTAATTTTTTGATGAATAAGAATCAGCTAAACCTCAATTTGATACATGATGTTCCCATTAGGTCTCAAAGTATCCGATATCAGTTTAAAATTGAGATTTTTTTCCAAAATGTGAGTCACTCACTAAAATATGAGCTAACATAGTATCATTGTATTGATTATTTGGTAAAATGATTCATAATTCATCTATGATGTTTTGGAACCATTCTTAAATCAAATAAATACATTATGTAACTAGTATGTCAAATAGTTCTTGTTTTCAGTTTAAAATGTCAATTAAAAAAATCACAACAAACATACTCAAAACCACACAAACATATTCATAATTTTTTAATAATTTCGTAATTTGATCGATATGTAATTTTTGACATGTAGGAATCTCCCTCGCCTTAATCTCACACATAGTGTGAATGATATGACTCAATGTATGCATTTTTATTTAAAATTGACAATTTAGAAGAAAACGAAGGTTATATACTCAAAATAAACAAAACACATTCAGATTCTTCTAATAAATAATAACATTGGTCTATAAATCATTTTTTACATGTAGGAATCAGTTACACCTCAATCTGAGGAATAGTGCATCTGATATGACTCAACGGGAATGTTTCAAGTAGAAAATTGATATTTTAGTTGAAAACACACATCACATACTCAAAATAGGGAAAAACATTTAGAATATTTTTCTAGTTTATTATAACTATTAATAAGACATTTTTGGCATGTGGAAATCATACACACCTAAATTATATACATTGTGTTCTAGGTATGACTCAATGTGTCTGTTATCAGTTTAAAATTGAGAATTTAGTTCAAAATGTTTGTCCCTCACTAAAAAAGAATTAAAACATACAAGTATTATCTTGATAATTTTGTAAAATTATTATTATGTCATTTATGATGTGTAGCAATCAGTCTCACATCAAATTGACACATGATGTGACTGGTATGACTCAAAGTGTGTTTTTTCAGTTTAAAATGACATTTTCATATTATACACAACTAACAAACTCAAAATTGATAAAACACATTCATATTGTTTTGATACATTTGAAAATTTATCCATGAGTCATTTGTGATGTATAGGAATTGTTCAAACCATAATCTGATGCACGATGTGACTTATATGACTCCAAGTGTGTCTTTTTATTTAAAATTTAGATTTTATTAAAAAATAAAATTTACATACTCCAAGATGAGAAAACATATTCATATAATTTTTATAATTTAAAAAAAATGATACATATTTCAATTTTGATGTGTAAGAATACTTCATACCTAAATTTGACATAAGGTTTGATCATTATGACTCCATGTGTGTCTTTTTGTTTTAAATTTACATTTTAGTAAACAATACATGTGACATACTCAAAACTAAACAAACAAATTCCTAGTTTTTTTATTCTTTATAAATCTTTCCATAAGTAATTTGTGATGTGTTGGAATAATTAACTCCCCAATCTGATACATGGTGCACTTGGTATGATTCAAAGTGTCCATAATCAATATAAAATTAATAATTTAGGTAATATCTTGTTTCACTCAATGAAAATTGAGAAAACACACCCAAATTGTATTGATAATTATGGAAGAGTGATCATAATTTTTTTTTTGTTTTGTAGGAATAATTATCACTGAATATTGACAGACGATGTGACCAGCATAACTCAGAGTTCATGTTTTTAGTATTATATGGAATTTTAGTAATAAATATAAATAAAATACTCAAAAATAAGAAATCACATTTTAACTATTTTGATACTTTAGGACAATGATCCCTAATTCATTTTTGATGATTATAAATAAATCACCCATCAATATGATGTACAATGTGATCGATAAGACACAAAGTGCCGTTATTAGTTTAAAGATATCATTTTATAAATTTATTATTTCATATTTTTGTTTAATTTATTTCCTTATCATATTACTAACATATGATTTTTTTCCTAATATAGGTGGATTGTTTTGCTCTATTTGGGGTTGTTTGTTCAGAAAATGTTTCCATGATTGGTCTTTTTGAGAGGGGGTTAGGTAACAATGACAATGAAACCACTGATGATTATGAATGTTTGTGTTGAGTTGTATTTGATATTTTAAATTTACAAAATATTGTTTGAAATATCTATAATATAGAGTTTTTTTTTTCTATTTGTAATGTAATTTTTATTTCAATTAAATTATTACTTTTTTGTATCTTGTAATTTTTGCTACTATATATTTTATGTGCATTTATTTGGTGATATAGTGTGAACTAATTTTAATAGAACACTGTTGAAACAAAGATTTATCTATGCTAGATGTAGTTCTAATAAAAGGTGGCCCCTTTAAATGGGTATTAGATCTAGAATGCTTTTTTAGCCCTGTATATAGATTTGTTTAGTGATTTTAAAATCATTTTTTTCAAATAGTGAATTAAATGTTTCTATCTCCAGAGTCATTAGGAGGAAATTATTAAAAACATTGAATCATTATAGTGGAAAAACATCTTCTAAATCAACCACTAATATTTTGTACAAGGAAATTTTTGAAAATTTAATGTTCGTAATGATCGGAGGAATATGCATATTTTCATATTTAATTTTATATTTTTATAATTTTATATGTTAATATATCATATATTTACTCCTGGAATAATCATTTACCCCACTTCTTAAAATTAGTGTCGATGATGATAAAACATAGAATGTTTATGCCCAAATTCTATGTTTGTGGTTCACAACCTCCTCCAAATTTTAAAATGATATTATCACATTAAACGTCATATTATATTAACAAACTATATGTAATTGATTGTGAAATTGTTTTCATATAGTTTATGTTCAATTAAATGGTATTATTAATTTTTCAAAAATCTATTTTCATTATGTACAATATTATTTTATATTTTTTCTATAGGAATATTAAAATAAAGCCAATATAACTGGAAAATGTCTTATTTAAAAGTTCATGTCACTTATTTTGGGAAGGGTTGTGTTACATCATAAAAAATTTATAAATTACACTAAATTATGGAACGTATTTAGCAACTTGCTAAATTTTCCAAAAAATCCACAAATGGAGCATTCATGGTCTTCTTTGTCACGCAAAATTTTAGAATTTCAGGTTTAATTTTGTCAAATATAATGACATTATTAAGAACAAGGTTCCAAAATATCTAATAATTTAGCTTTGAAAAACTAAAATATATTCATCTATTTTATTATTTAAATTATAAATCATTGACAAGCTAGTTAGTAATACTACTATATGTAGTACACATTTCAAACACTAAATTGTTTCATCCAAAATCATTTTTTTATAATTAAATATATTTAAAATTTCAATAAATACATTTTGAAATTTTTTATAATGGTGCATAGGTGGATATATATTAATTGATATATTCATCATTATCAAGAAATTCATCCTTGTGGAGATTTTGAAACAAGGATTCAAGTAGTGATTCAATTGGAAGGTTTTATGAATTATATATTACAATATTTATTGTTTCATGGAATCCTCCTGGGTATGTGTATAATCACCCATGCATGGTTATTTCCCACAAATTTGGTGTCTTATACAGAATATGAACAATTCAATAGTGACTTCATGGAACTTATGGGTTATATGGTTCTTGGGATCACATATGATGGT
Organism: Viscum album; assembly: GCA_963277665.1. Lineage (NCBI taxonomy): Eukaryota > Viridiplantae > Streptophyta > Magnoliopsida > Santalales > Viscaceae > Viscum > Viscum album. The sequence goes on from OY728136.1 coordinate 1,154,688,532, forward strand.
CATATATTGGAGATCATGAGTTGGGTTCTCTCTCTAGTTAACTTTCCAGTTTCATTATGTTGAGACATATTTCTAGTTGGTAATTTATTTTCTCCATATAATTTTTAGTTTTTATTATCACACTCTTGTACACCATAGTGGTTTTATATGTTAGATAACATTCTATTTATTGTATCTTCATAAATATCTTCCCTCTTCACGTATTCATTAATATGGTTGTGCGTGTGTGCATAGGATTCTCAGAAAATGCCTCCTTATGTTAGTTTTGAAATAAGCACTTGTCTGGAACCCTATGCCTATGAAGTTGGGCTTAGAGTAATTGAAGCACGACCCATGGTTAGGGTTAGGTCATGATATTTGGGAGACATTAAAAAACAAAATAAATACTTTGCTCTATTTATATAAATATTGATGAATAAAAATTTGATGCAAATTCCATCCCACATCAAGTGATATAGAAAGAAGAACATGTAAATAACTAATGGATACTAATAGATTAAAAAGGTATAAAAGTTTGGGAAGCATGTATAAGTACGAAATAATAAAAATTTATTTTTCCTAAATCAATATTACATAATAATGATGACCTATTTTAATATATTTTATATTTGAATTAGTCACATGAATCATCATCAGATGTACCCAATGAACAATTACAATCAATGGTATTGAAGAGGAAAAAAATAATGTGATCACCCTAGAGGAGCTTGTTTTGGGGAACCACCCCAAAAATATTCTTAGAAACGAAATGAACAAGGGGATAAGGATAAGAAATGAAAAAGTTACGGGTATGATTATCTAATGTTGAAGAAAAATATAATTGTAAGTCATAGTTTCTATAAATCATGTAGGAGTTAATCAAAGAGAATAAACAACATGATAGCAACCACTACATGAAGACCCCCACCCCACCCCCACCCCCCATTTATAGGTGATCCATTCCCCTAAAAGTTTTATCATAGATGGGTTTATCAATATTGTCATAATTTATTCCGTGAAATTTGAATCGGTTTGAAACTAATACCAATCATATATTGATATTCTATCGGGTAAAAGTTATAGTGATATTCATCTTGAAACACCCACCCATCACCTTATTAAGATTGGTACCATATACAATATCCAAGGAGATATCCTCCATAGCATACAACTTCCAATAGGTCATGAGACAGTGGTGATTAATGTAGAACACGATTCAACCACAAAGCAACCTGTTCCACTTGATGATGTAGATATTCATAATATCAAACAATAAATTATAACATTAATATCATGGCTATTATATCTTATATAAAAACATGTCAACATGAAAAAATTTATTTCCAATATATTTTTCATACATAACCTTTAATAAATTGATGATGAAAGGTTTTAAATAATGAATGTTATAATAGATGAACAAAGGGAAACATGTGAAATGGATGTTCAAATCAAAATGGTTAGGTGAACCAACCAACCAATCATATCAATTATCAGAATTCACCTTTACCTTCACTGTTCCACTTCTATATTTACCAAAATTACAGATTCATGTGGAAAAAATGTTAGCATGTGGTGATATTACCCAAATTTATTTGAAAGAAATGATATGTAGAGAGGCTATTACAAAATATATTAGTCTTTAGAATCTAAATGTAATAATAAAGAATGACTAGAACGAATACACAATTGAAAATGTATACGTGAGGTGTTTTTTCATGATTTTTTTGTTTAATATCTAATCTACAATGTTAATTATGAATAATAATGTTATTAACTTTTTTAGTGTATATATCATTACTATTTTAATGTAAAATAATGTGAATAGAATTTTGGACTCATTATTCCTCACATAACATTAACACAACTATTATCATTGGAGCCAAAAAAATATGATGGAATAGTGTAGATGCTAGTGATAATTTTTAATGTCAAACTAACAGATGATTGATATTTCTAAATACCCAAGATAGATGGGTAAAACTAAAAATTTTAATGGTGTCAAATTAATTTTCATTCATTTCATTAATAATTCATTTTTTAGTTATCATTGGTTGCTCATTACTATCAATTTGGATGCTCCAATGAATTATTAGCAGGATTCAATGCATCGATACACAAAAAACAGACCACATGTGATGCTGATTATCGATATATAATACACTACATGAGATGTTTTACAACTAAAATTAATTTTATATATTTTATATTATATTTTAATGAATATTTTTTATGATATGGTGGTGGTTAAATATCAACAATTTCAGAGTATTAGTATGTTCCATGAATACAAGGAGGCTATCAACATTTACAAGCTGATTATTATTACGATATTTATAATAAGATTTCATAATCCAAAAATAAATCAAAACCAATTAATTATTTTTCTCAATGTTTCTGAAGTGTCTGAAACAAACCAATAGAAATTATTTTGGTTACTGTGTTTTAAAATTTATGAAATATATCATATTCAATCAATAAAATAGCATCCTTAAAGAGGTATTTTTGATGATAATTACAAATTTATATAAAATCCTTATAAATTATTTGTTTATTTATATTTTATCAGTTTGGGAGTGTCGATTTTACACATATTCAGAAGAGGAAATATATATATTTAGAAATAAATGGGTCACATACCTAGTGTATGAAAATCTATAGACATCAGGGAGAGGTGACAACCTAATACTTGTCTCGTAGATTTTCTAATTATTATATATACTTTTTTAGTTAAATCCATTATCATTTTTGTCTTATAATTTAGGAAAATGATCTATAAATCATTAGTGATATGAAAGAATAAACCAAACCTCAATATGATTCAATGATTCTCTACTGTAACTCAAAGTGTGTATACTCATTTTAAAATTAACATTTTAGTTGAAAACATACATCAAATAGTCAAACTATGAAAATGAATTGGAAATGTTTCGATACATTATGAAAAATATCCATTAATAATTTTTTATTTTAAGTAGTCATACTCACTTAAATGAAATACATAGTGTTCCCAATATGAGTCAATGTTATTATTATCAGAATAAAATTGTTATTTTATTACAGAATGCCATCCACTCAATGAAAATATATAAAATAAAAAAAAATGTATTTATAATTTAGTAAAATGATACATAATTAATTTTTATGTATAGGAATCTATTTTACATAAAAAAAATCAAGAGGTGACTAGTATGACTCGACATGTGTGTTTTCAGTTGGAAATAATATTTTACTAGAAAATCAAAACTATCATACTCAAACCCATGAAAATAAACTCCAATTATTGTGACATTTATGAAAATTATTCACCAAAAATTGTTGTCATACAGAATCATTCCATCCTCAATATGTTACCTAGTGTTCCATGTATGACTCAATGTTTCTGTTATTTGTTAAAAATTTAAAATTTAGTTCAAAACATGTGTCAGTCACAGGAAATTGGGAAAAAATATAAAATTATCCTCATAATTTATTACTATTATTCATAAGTGATTTTTGATGTGTAATAATCAGTCTCACATAAAACCAATAAATCTTTTTACTAGTATGACTCAATGTGTTTTTTTCCGTTTAAAAATAAAATTTTCTAAAATAGTTATGTGACTTATTTAAAACTGATAAAACGCATTTGAATTGTTTATATTCTATAATAAAACAATCCATAAATTGTTTTTGATATTTTGGTGTTTTCTTCCCCTTAATCTAACACACAGTGTGACCGATATGTATCTAAGGGGTTTTCTTTATTCAAAATTGACATTTTGGTAACCAACCAATTTACATACTCAAAATGATGAAAAAATATTCTGATTGTTTTGATACATTCGTAAATCTTTCCATATGAAATGTTTGATAATAGGGATCATCCTTACCATAATTTGACACCCAATGTATCTAGAATGAATCAAAGTCTATGCTATTAGATTAGAATTGAAATTTTACTTGAAAACACATGGTGTTCTCGGTGTTACTCAAAGTGTACATTATCATTATAAAATTGATAAATTAGTACTAAACATGTGTCATGGTGTTATCGTTATTACTCAAAGTGTACATTATCATTATAGAATTGTTAATTTAGTAAAAAACGTGTGACACTCACAAAAAATAGAGAAACCAAACTTGGGTCATCTGGGTAATTTAGTACAATGATTTATAAGTTAATTTTTATGTTTAGAAATTAGTCCAATGTCAATATGACACAATATGTGACTGATATGACTCAGAGTGCATGTATTCTATTTAAAATAACATTTTTGTAAAAAAGAATAGTGACATACTCAAAACTAATAAAATTCATTCATATTTTCTTTATATATTACAAAAATGTCTAGAAGTTATTTGTGATGTGTAGGTATCAGCTGCACCTTAATCGTATGCATGGTGTGATATGAATGACTCCATGTGTGTCTTTTTATATAAAATTGAAATTTTCGTATAAAAGACCATTGAAATACTAAAAAATGAACCAAAATCATACATATTTTTTTATTATTTGTACGAGAAATCCCTAAGTCATTTTTTACATTTAGGAATCACCCACACCTCAATCTGATGTATGGTGTGTCTAGTTTGACTCAAAGTTAATGTTTTGAGTTTAAAAATGAATTTTTTTGAAAAGAGACATTACATACTAAAAAATAAGAAAAAATTATTATTGTTTTATTAAAATAATTAAATGATACATAATTTAATTGTGATGTGAAAGAATCAACTATACCTAAATCAGATACACTAGGTTCCAAGTATGACTCATATTATGCATTACCATTTTAAAATTTACAGTTTTTCCAAAATGTGTGTCAATCATTGAAAAATATGAAAAAACACACATATTGTCTAGATAATTTTAGAAATTTATTCATAATTTATCTGTGGTGTATAGGAATCAGTTTTAAATCAAACTGACAAGCGACGCAACTCGTATATCTCAAAGTGTGTGTTTTTACTTTAAAAAGATATTTTAGTTGAAAAAACTTCTATCATACTCAAAACCGTTTAAAAATTAGAATTTATTTCAAACATTATTAATGTGATCCATATGTAATTTGTGACATGTAGAAATAAATGGAAGCTTATTTTAACATATTGGGTGACCTGCATGTGTCAAAGTCTGTATGAATATTTAAAATTGACATTTTTGTAGAAAAGACATGTGACAGAATAAAAAAAACAAATTCATATTGTTTTGAAAATTTAGGTCATCATTCCATAATTATTCTTTGACATGTAGGGATAAGCCACAACTAAATCTGACACGGGATGAAAATGATCCAACTCATAGTGTATGTTATTGGTATAAAATAGACATTTTCGTTGAGAATACATGTCATGTACTCAAAACTAATCAAACACGTTAATATTATTTTTTTCACTTTACTAAAACTATTTAGAAGTCATTTTTGACATGTATAAATCATACACAGCTATATCAGATACATGATGTTATATGTATGACTCAATGTGTATATTATATGTTCACAATTGAAATATTTAGTTCAAAACGTGTGTTACTCACATAAAACAACGAAAAAAATATTATTTTCATGATAATTTATAAAAATGATTAGTATTTCATTTTTGATTTGTATTAATTAGTCTCACAACAAACAAACACATGATGTGAAAAGTATGACTCAACGAGTGTTTTTTAGTTTAAAATGGAAGTTTGTTAAAAAACACAACTCACATACTCATAAAGAGATAACACAATCAGATTATGTTAATATGTTAGTAAAATGATACACATGTCATTTTTGATTTATTGGAATCATCGCCACCTCAATATGATGCATGGTGTGGCCGATATGACTCCATGTTTGACTTTTTATTTAAAATTTTCATTTTAGTAAAAAAAATAAAACTGACATAATACAATTGATAAAAACATAATTAGGATCTTTTGGTACTTTAGGATAATGATCCATATGACATTTATTACATGGTGGAATCTTCCATAGCTCAATCTGACACACATTGTGATTGGTATGACTCTAAGTGTGTCTTTTTTTAATTGAAATTTTTGTAAAAAAGACGAGTGACATACTCAAAACTAAACCAACACATTCAGATTGTATTGATACATTATAAAAAAGATACGTATGCCATTTTTGATGTATAATAATCATTCACACCTCTATTGGATACATAGTGAGCTTGGTATGAATGAAATAGTCTGTTATCAATCTAAAATTGAAATTTTAGTGAAAACCATGTTTCACTCATTGAGAACCAAGAAAACACACTCAAATTTCCTTGGTAATTTTCGAAGAATATTCCTATGTCAATTTTTTTGTAAGAATCTGTCTCACCTAAAACCGACACATAATGTGACCGGTATGACTTAAACTGCATGTTTTTAGATTTAGATGACATTTTAGTAAAAAATACAAGTAACCTAATCATAAATAAGAGAACATTTTTGGATTGTTTTTAGACCTTATAAAATGATACCTAAGTCATTTGTGATATGTTGGAATTAGCCACACATCAATCTGTTGTATTGTGTGACCGATAAGTAATAATGTTCCATAATCATTTTAATATTAACATTTTATTAATTTATTATTTCATATTTATGTTTAATTTACTTCTTTATCATATTACTAAAATATTATTTTTTTTCTTATATAGATGGATTTTTTTTCTCGACCTGGGGTGGTTTCTTGGAAAACTGTTACCATGATCAATATTTTTTAAAGGGGGTTGGGTGCCAAAAATAATGAACCCATTGTTGTTTTTGAATTTTTGTGATAAATTGTAATATTTAATGTAATTTTTCAAAATAATTTTTGTAACGCCCTGACCCCAGCTACCAAGAGCCGGTGCATTACTTCGTAACATTGGCATGATCACAAAAGATCAAGTCTCGAAAGACCGATTAGTTTAGTAGCCTTGGAATCACTAGATACATTCATAAACGTTACATTACATCATAAAGTGAAAAACTACAATAACATAGTCTCCATAGTCAACACTTCTATCCTCTTCGGACAATCCCTGCAGGTCATTCATAAAATACTTCTTCACATCCTGGAAAATATTAAAACATTGAAAGGGGTGAGCTCAGATGCTCAGTACGGTTAACAATATAGCGGAAGCTTTAATAAATAAACATTAACATTTAAGGCAACGTATAACTAAAACAAAATCCTTTTAAACTTGAACTTCAACATAATATGGCAAAAGTAAAATGAGATAATTCCATTTACTTCTTCACATAGATATTCTACTGGTCGAATAATCACATGCAATATCAATAACCACTTTCATAATGATGTAATGCATAATGCCAGACTATCATAACCACGTAGCCAAGGCCTCGTGCCAAGACCACAAATAAGATTTTGTCATGGCCTCGTGCCAAGACACTAGTTTGTCTCATGAGACCTGCCGATGCATCGAGGAGCTATAGCGGGCTCCACCCGTCACTTATTAAGTCCAATGCATTCCTCATATGAATAGGTTTAAACATATCATAAACCATAACATAATCGTATCACATAAAACATGTATAAAGGAAACATAACATTTCCACATTTCAATCACAAGATATTAGTACAACATATTGATATAATAAAAATGCTTTCAAAACCATTTTCAATACCAAAATAAAAGAAAGTTAAAATTTTGTATTTATTTTCCATTAAAAAAATGATGGCTTGTAGAGGAAGCCGAAACTCAAATAATGGTCATGGCGGCGAAGAATTCGTTGTTGCCGCATAAGTACGGAAAGAGAATCATTCCCTTTTTGTCGTTTAGTAAAACGCTTCGTATAAAAAAGATTCCTTTTGAATAAACGTAAAAGTCAAAGGGGTTTATACACCGTATAAAAGAAAGTTGTGTATAAAGCCAAATATGCCTCAATGAAAGGAGATTGAGACGAAGTCCTTAAAAAGATAATTTTTAAAATAAAATAGATATATTATGTGTATTCACTATAGGTACACATAAAGAAATTAAAAATACAAAATAAGACATAATAATATCATGACATATTTTGAAAGTAGGAGATTAACCCAAAGAATGGAAGTTGGGTTAAGAAGTTCCCTTACCTTGCGTCTTGTCCTGACTCGACCATTCTTTATCCTCCTGAATAATAAAATAGAGTTAATTTATATTTACTTAGGAACCTTTTTCATGTTCATTATTCAATTTATGTCACTTATTACCATGTTATGAACATTATTTAATTATTTATGTTAATAACGGTCGTTTTGTCGATCTTTGGTACTTGAGTCAAAAATAAACGTCTTATAATTACAAGTTGTTCGTGTGGTGAAATATCCATTATATCCAGAATTATATTCATGATGTAGATATCATATATTTCATATATATACAGTATATACATTCATTCATAATGTCACGTAATATTTAGAGGTAAGAAATGAAATGCACCGTTCATGGAGACGGTAAGCCGTACGTACGCATGAACACTACTTTCATTTCTATTTCGTATTTAATGGAATGAAATCATAATGATATAAATTTATAATATAATTACAGTATAATATAGTGTATAATACCATTTAATCCATCCTTTATACATCCCACATATGGCATTAACGATTCAAATCACTTTGAGGGGGCGGTAGTCCGCACTTCCTAAAATGAAATTATCGCATTTTACCCATAATGGAAATCATAAAGTATGCAATAAATGAGAAATAAAGAAGCATAATTAAAACATAAACATATTTTATATCATATATAAATATATTGACATCTTAATGGCCACCTTTTAAGGTGTTATATGAGTGTTGAACAATCCTCGTTTCGTGAGGTAGAAATTCGCCATCCACAGAAACCGTATGTTCTTTAACCATTAGATGTAGGTGTGTGTAAGTGTAGCTCTAATACTTTTTATAACAAAATCCTATTATATTAAGGATACTGGTGTTGTTATAAAAGAAATGAATAAAAAGAGTTTAGGGGGTTGGAGAAGAAAAATGAAACAAAACAACATTAGAGAAGACATTACCTCAAAATCGGGTAACTCTTTTTGATTTGAGCCAAAGGCTTACTTGGGAAGAGTTCTGCACAAAGTGAGGCTTCTAGGAGTAAGAGGGAGAAGTTGGGAGAGTATTTGGGCAGAGGTTGGCCGAGCCAAATGGCTTGAATGTGTAAATGAGGTGGGAGAGGTGGGGTCCTTTTATAAGTGGAGAGGAGGGGCTCTTTTGGAAAGATTGAAATGTTACATTATTACACAATGCTTTTCGGATTATAAAGGTCCCACACTTATATAATTAGTGGATAAGGTGATAAGGGTTATAAATCTACCCATCCAATAGTCTTTGGACAAGTGTAAGCCTTGGATTTTACATTATCATTTCATTTTATTAAAATCGTTAAATAATGAGGTCATCACTTCATCATAATGATGTCATAAATAATTTAATTTATTTAATGTCTAAAAATTATAAAAAATACTATGATGTAGGAAATCTTTCGAGATTTATAATTAATATTTATAATCAAAATTTGGACTTGTGTAACTCCACTTAAACACTGTTTTAGTAAAACAACTCTTGTTTGTGTCAATTTAATTTTAACATTAAATAAATATATATTAATGTCATTTTCCAACTAATGTGGCTCCATGGGGTCCCCAAGTTGACTCATGGCTTGTCTTGGTCGGCCATGACTCATCCAATAGGAGTAGGACAAGTGTCAAGCTCATCTCATATTATGAAAACATTATTTTTACCTTAAACTACACTAATTACCTCTAATCGCGATTAAGAACTTAAAAGTTACTATTCACCAAAAAATTATTTTAATCTCATTGAACCACATTTTACTTCTTAATGACAACCATGTATGTCGGATTTTTGAAAATCAAATCACAGAAGTGGTAATATTTCATTTAAACGAAAAATCAGTTATTTAACTACCACTTAGTGGTTTCACTATTCATCAAAAATTGATGTTTTTCAGAACAATGCCAAAATTTCACCCTAAGCTATAATTGATATTCAGAATTCAAAAATGATGTCTATTTTATAAAATTCCAAAAATATAAGTTGCATTAGTTAATTTTATAATTAATTCCCGCTGTCACAACAAATAGCGTGTTTTTAAGAAACAATTTATATCAAAAGATTGGCAATTGTTTATGTCCAATTTCAATGTTAAATTAATTCTAATGACCACCATTGGATAAAATGGTAAAAATATATTCTAATTATACTTTAAAACCACTAAATAGTATAATTTATCACAATAAATTATTTTGATTAAAAATGTTGTTTTAAGTATTTATCACTATTCATAAAAAATTGGAAGTTCTCAGAAAGTTATAAAAAATTAAACTTAGGATAATTTCGATATTACGAATACAAAAATGAAGTCCATTTTAAAATATAAAATTTATATAATTTTAAAAAGTGGTTATTAATATTCATAATGGCTACTTTGATTAGTCACGGTTTGTTAGAACTCGAACATGCGTACCATGCAAGCTATTGCATTATTAAATGAGAAGCGTATCATGGAAGCTCGGGGTGTTACATTCTCCGCTCCTTCAATAAATTGCGTCCTCGCAATTTGAAATTTTTCTTTGAAAATAAAAGGTTGAAAATAGAAAATACCTTTGTGGAAAACCCACATCGGAAATAATGTTAATAAAATTTAGCCTTAATAAGAGGGAAATGGAAATAAGAAATTCACCACCAAATTATGATCTCGATAAGGAGAACATTGGTGGAAATTAGAGACATATAATTGGAGGAAAAACGTAAATATTTGTAGGGAGTGATTGAGGTCATCAATCAGAATCAACTGTCAAATTGAGGGCCTCAAAGCCTTCAATCTATGTTGATTTAAAATATCATCAGTTCAACAAGACATAAGGTATTAGGGTAACACATTTTTTTGTTTTAATATCCCATTACTAATGTTTAAGAATTAATTTATTCCTTGAATAACAGATAGGTATATATATATATTTATGCTTGACAATTAGAGTTTCAACCTTCAACTCACCTTTCACTCAAAAAGATAATAGAACCCAAAAATATTATACTTATACTAATTGTATAAGGTTCCAAATGTTAACACATACCATTTAGATTAGTAAAATTATTTTGTAATAACCAGGGACTTCTTGTAGGCTAGTGGTAGGAAATAAAGGCCTGTCGCACTATGGTTGTGGGTTCGATTCCTGCAGCTTTGTCTGACGCGTCAGGTTATGTCCCACCCTACAGGTTGTCCTTTTCCTAAAACTATAGTATTATAATATTCCAAAAATAATCTTCATAAATTTTTTAACCTTAAACAATACTATCCAAAGATCAACTTAATATATTCCAACCTTTATAGTTATCCAAAATACTTCTGTCCAACTCACAGTCCAAATTTTATAAGGAAGGTAAACATAATGAAGATCATTTTTTCCGTGTAACAACATGTGAACACCTTCATCATGTATTATTTTTAAACATACTGAATTACCATGATCCCTTATTCCTTATAGAATACTAGATATACTCCTTCTATCCAAAAATGTATACAAATCATCAATCATTTTCAAGGAAGTTAAGAATATCCAATATAATTTATCCAAATCAATCACGTCTTATTCCAAAATCACTATCTTGGTATCAGAACCATATTATGGTTTATCTTTCTCTCATCCATATATTTTCCAAAAATTTAACCTATTGTGGAGTCACTTTTCTTGGTTCCACACAATCTCAAGTCCTAGATGAAATAGTACTGCAGTACAATCCTTATATACTCCATAATTATTATAACCAGTACATCATTGATCCAACACTCAAATTACAAAATTGTTTAATAACAACATAAGAACACTAATCATTCCTCCTCATCTGTGGTAGTATCATAACTTGATTATTATCCAATAACATCATTTGGGGCATACTCTGATGATTTGAACATTGGTTTGCGTAGTGTCCCCACTCCTTGCAGATGAAGCATTGTACATTTGAAACCTTTTTCTTACCCTTGCAGTCACGCACTTGGTGTCCTTTTTCTCCACACTTATAACAAACCCCCATTCCCTTCAGGCAAATTCCAAGGTGTTTCTTCCCACAGTTATCACATATTGGATAATTCTTCATTCCCCTCATTCCTTTATCCATCATTCTCTCTTCCATCCCTTTCATCTCTTGCTTCGCTTCAAAGCCATAGGACTCAGATAATTCTTTACTTATCTTATTAACAAATGATAATATTTCTTCAAATGTTGATAACACATGGGAGACTATTTCCCTTTGAAATGTGGGCTTAATACCGTGAAAGATACGATACTTCTTACTCTTTGGATCATACGTATTGATGAAGTTCACATTCCTTTTACTGGGCGCCATTTCTATACAATGGCATAAACTATATTAGTTTATTAATCAAAATACATAATTCCATACTTATAAAATACTTAACATAAATTGAACTATTTATCGATATAATCCATATTCATAAATAGGTTTTCTTTGAGGAAGTATATACTCATAACCCTTCATAGTGGTTTATAAAGAAAATGAGAATTATCCAAAGCATATCCCCTAGGAGTGTCGTAACCTAGAGTGCAGCAAGGCCCGTTGTCGTGCACCAGTTCCCGTTCGAGTCTAGCTCAAAGCGGTGTTTTCGGGTTTTACCCCTAGGTACATCCGTGCCAGAGCAGCCTCTACTTGCTCGTATCCAGACAGGGACGTATTGCTCGGAAAACTCACAAAATCTCTATAATACCAAAATTATAGGAAGTTCTTCTATACTAATCCTTAAAGTCTATCTTTGGGATATGTACTCTAATCAGAGTTTATCTAAATCTAGCTTCCAAGGTTAGTACTAAACTACCTCTGATACCAACTGTAACGCCCCGACCCCAGCTACCCAGAGCCGGTGCATTACTTCGTAACATTGGCATGATCACAAAAGATCAAGTCTCGAAAGACCGATTAGTTTAGTAGCCTTGGAATCACTAGATACATTCATAAACGTTACATTACATCATAAAGTGAAAAACTACAATAACATAGTCTCCATAGTCCACACTTATATCCTCTTAGGACAATCCCTGCAGGTCATTCATAAAATACTTCTTCACATCCTGGAAAATATTAAAACATTGAAAGGGGTGAGCTCAGATGCTCAGTAAGGTTAACAATATAGCGGAAGCTTTAATAAATAAAAATTAACATTTAAGGCAATGTATAACTAAAACAAAATCCTTTTAAACTTGAACTTCAACATAATATGGAAAAAGTAAAATGAGATAATTCCATTTACTTCATCACATGGATATTCTACTGGTCGAATAATCACATGCAATATCAATAACCACTTTCATAATGATTGAATGCATAATGTCAGACTATCATAACCATGTAGCCAAGGCCTCGTGCCAAGACCACAAATAAGATTTTGTCAAGGCCTTGTGCCAGGACGCTAGTTTGTCTCATGAGACATGCCGATGCATCGAGGAGCTATAGCGGGCTCCACCCGTCACTTATTAAGTCCAATGCATTCCTCATATGAATAGGTTTAAACATATCATAAACCATAACATAATCGTATCACATAAAACATGCATAAAGGAAACATAACATTTCCACATTTCACTCACAAGATATTAATACAACACATTGATATAATAAAAATTCTTTCAAAACCATTTTCAATACCAAAATAAAAGAAAGTTAAAATTTTGTATTTATTTTTCATTAAAAAAATGATGGCTTGTAGAGGAAGCCGAAACTCAAATAATGGTCATGGCGGCGAAGAAGTCGTTGTCGCCGCATAAGTATGGAAAGAGAAACATTCCCTTTTTGTCATTTAGTAAAATGCTTCGTATAAAAAAGATTCCTTTTGAATAAACGTAAAAGTCAAAGGGGTTTATACACCGTATAAAAGAAAGTTGTGTATAAAGCCAAATATGCCTCAATGAAAAGAGATTTAGACGAAGTCCTTAAAAAGAAAATTTTTAAAATAAAATAGATCTATTATGTGTATTCACTATAGGTACACATAAAGAATGTAAAAATACCAAATAGGACATAATAATATCATGACATAATTTTAAAGTAGGAGATTAACCCAAAGAATGGAAGTTGGGTTAAGAAGTTCCCTTACCTTGCGTCTTGTCCTGACTCGACCGTTCTTTAACCTCCTGAATAATAAACTAGAGTTAATTTATATTGACTTAAGAACCTTTTTCATGTTCATTATTCCATTTATATCACTTATTACCATGTTATGAACATTATTTAATTATTTAAGTTAATAACGGTCGTTTTGTCGATCTTTGGTACTTGAGTCAAAAATAAACTTCTTATAATTACAAGTTGTTCATGTGGTGAAATATCCATTATATCCAGAATTATATTCATGATGTAGATATCATATATATCATATATATACAGTATATACATTCATTCATAATGTCACGTAATATTTAGAGGTAAGAAATGAAATGCACCGTTAATGGAGACGGTAAGCCGTACGTACGCATGAATGCTACTTTCATTTATATTTCGTATTTAATGGAATGAAATAATAATGATATAAATTTATAATATAATTACAGTATAATATAGTGTATAATACCATTTAATCCATCCTTTATACATCCCACATATGGCATTAACGATTCAAATCACTTTGAGGGGGCGGTAGTCCGCACTTCCTAAAATGAAATTATCGCATTTTACACATAATTGAAATCATAAAGTATGCAATAAATGAGAAATACAGAAGAATAAGTAAAACATAAACATATTTTATATCATATATAAATATAGTGACATCTTAATGGCCACCTTTTAAGGTGTTATATGAGTGTTGAACAATCATCGTTTCGTGAGGCAGAAATTCACCATCCACAGAAACCGTATGTTCTTTAACCATTAGATGTAGGTGTGTGTAAGTGTATCTCGAATCCTTTTTATAACAACATCCTATTATATTGAGGATACTGTTGTTATTACAAAAGAAATGAATAAAAAGAGTTTAGGGGGTTGGAGACGAAAAATGAAACAAAACAACATTAGAGAAGACAATACCTCAAAATCGGGTAACTCTTTTTGATTTGAGCCAAAGGATTCCTTGGGAAGAGTTCTGCCCAAAGTGAGGCTTCTAGGAGTAAGAGGGGGAAGTTGGGAGAGTATTTGGGCATTGGTTGGCTGAGCCAAATGGCTTGAAAGTGTAAATGAGGTGGGAGAGTTGGGGGCCTTTTATAAGTGGAGAGGAGGGGCTCTTTTGGAAAGATTGAAATGTTACATTATTACACAATGATTTTGGGATTATGAAGGTCCCACACTTATATAATTCGTGGCTAAGGTGATAAGGGTTATAAATATACCCATTCAATAGTCATTGGACAAGTGTAAGCCTTGTATTTTACATTATCTTTTCATTTTATTAAAATCGTTAAACAATGAGGTCATCGCTGCATCATAATGATGTCATAAATAATTTAATTTATTTAATGTCTAAAAATTATAAAAAAAATACTATGATGTAGGAAATCGTTTTAGATTTCTAATGAATATTTATAATCAAAATTCGGACTTGTGTAACCCCACTTAAAAACTGTTTTTGTAAAACAACTCATGTTTGTGTCAATTTAATTTTAACATTATATAAATATATATTAATGTCATTTTCCAACTAAAGTGGCTCCATGGGGTCCCCAAGTTGACTCATGGGTTGTCTTGGTCGGCCATGACTCATCCAATAGGAGTAGGGCAAGTGTCAAGCTCATCTCATATTATGAAAACATTATTTTTACCTTAAACTACACTAATTACCTCTAATCGCGATTAAGAACTTAAAAGTTACTATTCACCAAAAAAATTATTTTAATCTCATTGAACCACATTTTACTTCTTAATGACAACCATGTATGTCGGATTTTTGAAAATCAAATCAAAGAAGTGGTAATATTTCATTTAAACGAAAAATCAGTTATTTAACTACCACTTAGTGGTTTCACTATTCATCAAAAATTGAAGTTTTTCAGAACAATGCCAAAATTTTACCCTAAGCTATAATTGATATTCCGAATTTAAAAATGATGTATATTTTACAAAATTCCAAAAATATAAGTTTCATTAGTTAATTTTATAATTAATTCCCGCTGTCACAATAAATAGCGTGTTTTTAAGAAACAATTTATATCAAAATATTAGCAATTGTTTATGTCCAATTTCAATGTTAAAATAATTATAATGACCACCATTGGATAAAATGGTAAAAATATATTCTAATTATACATTAAAACCACTAAATAGTATAATTTATCACATTAAATTATTTTGATTAAAAAATTTGTTTTAAGTATTTATCACTATTCATAAAAAATTGGATGTTCTCAGAAAGTTACAAAAAATTAAACTTAGGATAATTTCCATATTAAGAATACAAAAATGAAGTCCATTTTAAAATATAAAATTTCTATAATTTTAAAAAGTGGTTATTACTATTCATAACGGCTACTTTGATTAGTCGCGGTGTGTTAGAACTCGAACTTGCGTACCATGCAAGCTATTGCATTATTAAATGAGAAGCGTATCATGGAAGCTCGGGGTGTTTCAATTTTTGGAATATCTATAATATAGATTTTTTTCTGTATTTGTGATGTTATTTTTGGTTCAATTAAATAATTAATTTTCCATATTCGGTATTTTGTGTTGCTATCTGTATTTGTTTCCGGTATTTGGTGATGTAGTGTGCTAAAACTTTAATAGCACATTGTAGCATAATAGCCTTTATTTTTTCTAGATGTAGTGCTAATAAAAGGGGGACCCTTGTAATGCTTCTTAGATCAACAATGATTTTAATGCACTATAGATATCTTTTTCTACTGTTGTTAAAATCCATTTCTCAATTATTCAATTATATGTTGGTTAATTAGCATTCATGAGAATAAATTTATTAAAAACATTGACTCGTTATAGTGAACATACATCTTCTACTTTAACCAGTAAAAATATGTACAAAAAACTATTCAAATTTAAACTACATAATGAGTAGATCAATATTCATTTTTCTTTGTATAATTTTTTATTTTCATAATTTCATATGTTATTCTTTTATATATGTACTCGACATACACATGTTTACCCTACTTCATGACATTAGTGTCGATGTTGAAAACACTTTTAAGGTTTTTTCCAAATTCTAAATAGGTGGTTCACAAACTCCCCCTTATTTTTAATTGTTATTATCACATTAGACATTATATTAATTGAAAAAACTATATGCGCTTAATTTTAAAAATTATTTTTAGATAGTTTCCATTTAATTCAATGGTTTTATTAATTATTCAAAAATCTAGTTTCACTAGGTTTTAGTTCATTTCAAATTTATCTATATATGAATCAAGAATTAAAGCTACTGTAACTGGCCAATGTCTAATTATAAATATCCATTAACTCTATTAGAAATTGTTATGTTTCATCATAAAAAATTTATAAATTATTTTTAAAGATGGAAATATTTAGAAACTCTTTCAAATTATAAAATTATCTTCAATTAGAGAATGCATGGTCGTCCTTGTGAATAAAAATTATCGCATTTTGTGTATAATTTCTTTGACTATGATGAAATTATTAATATCTGGGTTCGAAAATATCTAATAAGTTATATTTCACTCACCAATATCAATATATATTCTTTAATATTTAAATTTCAATAATTGAAAATCTAGTTTTGAACACTTCTATATACCCTGCACATACCCAAACACTAAAGTGTTTCACCCACAATATTTTTTTTAATTCAATATATTTTAAATTTCAATAAATAAATTCTATAATGAATTATAATTTTGATGAAGTGTACAAATATTATTGGCTATAATCATCATTATCATGGAAGGCTACTTTATGGAGACTCCAAAACAAGGATGCATGTAGTGATGGAAATGAAAGGTTTTCTGAAATATATATTATTGTGTTTAATGATTTATTGTATAAATTATTTGAAATTATCACAACATTAGAATAAGTATTAAAAACTTATTCCAAATTATTCTAATTAAGAATCACCTTATGGCTTGATTACACAGAACAAGTGAATGTTTTTTTGAAGGGGATAACAAAATCAGAAGATGTTCTGGTTATAAAACTGGTGAGGGTGAAATGAAAAACCCATAATAATATTATCCTTTAAATTCATGCATGTTTTTAACAGGAAAAAATGCATAGATTTCATTTTCTATCCATATTTGGTTGTACATAATTTCTGATAGTACATAACATCATGAAATCATCAATTGCATACATAATTATGAAATTTTTTTTTATATACAAGTATGTGTTCAATTAATAATAAATATACCTTATATTCATATTATTGTTAGTGTAATTTTTTGTGAATATGATGTTTTTTGTTTGAATATGTCAATTATATTAGATTTTTTATCACTTATGATATAATTTATTGTCATTATTTATATAAATATATAATATTATTAGACATGACTTTAAAAAATGTATGTTTTATAATAATTATTATATCATTATACAATAAAAATATAGAAAAGTTTATCTTCATTAATATATGTTGAGTCCATAAAAATTGGATTGTATTCATTATTAAATTTTTATTAGGTTATCATTTGAAAGTACAATTATAGCTGAAAAAATGGTCATAGGCATCAATATAATCATTCATGAAATTATAAAGTTTATCGCACATAAGCCTTCCCTGTTTCTCATAATCCTGAAAATGCAGGTACACTAAATAGTAGTTCACTCCCACCATGCTCACCATTTCATTTCATGAAACCAAAAAGGTTTAGGAATTTAAGAACATTTGAGGAGAAACTAGGTTTACTGTAAAATATTGATTTAATGGTGATGAAAATGAGATGAAGAAGGGGAAGTGCAACACCAGTGAGGGTCCCTAAGGTTGACATATTTTATTCTTCAACACATGTTTGATGAAACATGGAATTACCACTCTGTATATGTGTCCATCCCCAATAAAATACTATTGTAACAATTGGTGGTGGGAAAACATTTTCTGTAACTATTCCTAATAATTCACTATAACAAAAATAAATATTAGTGAACGATTCATTTGTTTACACATGTACGTACTTTCTATTTTATTTGACATTAATTTTTTTCAAATGTTTTTTCCAATTACAGAGGAAATTTTTTTAAATTATTTAATGTTAATATTATTTGTTAATTTTTCATTTTTTCTCCACTTTCAGGATTTATCATAACCTATTTTTGCAACTGTATTTTTACTATTTTTTTATTACTACCTTCTATATTCATGAAAATTTAATCACCTATCTAGGGCCCTAATAATATTCATGTAGTTAGTTCTATGTCTATATTGTTTTTAATATGTTCAACATATGTGTTCAGTTTTCTTCTTTAACATACATGGAATGTTTCACATTAATTATGTATAACATATTCTATTTTCCTATATGTTACATAGTTACTGTGAACCCTATTTTTTGTGTTGATCTTCCGTAATTTCATAAAAATTGAGTTGAACCCCTTATGGAATCATTACAATTATATAAATAAGTACTATCAATATTTATTCATCTTTAAAGGAGTCTTTGCCAGAAATAAAACTGATCATGCAGCATCAGAAATCTACAACTCATACATGTTCATAGAAACTGAACAATAATATTAGTTTTCATTCATCTAGCCTCTAAATGCACCAATTCCCCTTATTATTTTTCTGAAATTGATATAATATCATATAATAACATCAATATTTAAGGAATAATTCTAAATTTTATATAAACTAAATGGTTAAATGTTTTTTAAAATGATATTCTCAATTCTCATTATCTGATACCTCTTAATAACAACTAATAATTACTTAATTATTGAATACAATCTTGCATTTTTGTTTCAAATATTATTGAACCCAGAAATTTGAGAACAAGATGACCTGTTACAAATCGCATAGAGGTCTTATAAGAAAAAATAGGTCGACATCATAAAATCTATCATCCAATAAAAATTATTTAATTTCTATAAAGTTTTGAAGTATCCAACTATAATAACCAAGAATTAAATTTTATCATCAAAAAATGTGTATATGTTTCTGAACTCTAATAAAATTACTAGACATTAACTCCATCAGATAAATAATAAAATACAACAACATATGTTTATGGTCAAAGGATCCCAATATTGACAGAACATTCACGAATGTTCTTCTTTCTATATTAACATATCATTTTTTCATCTATATATCTGCACAACTGGAATTGAATTAATATTTACTAGAATACTTATGTGGAGACCTATGTTTTTACAACTGATTTCACTAGGGGAACATATTCCACCAAACTACCCTATAATGGATCAATTTCAATTCTGAATCCTTTTACCATGTGTATTTCATCGAGATGAAATTTCATATGAAATAAAATATTTTTTACCTTAATAATATTCAAATTAATAACTCACAAACTTGAAAGACTGTCTTGATAAGAATCTTATAATATTATAATGTTACAAGCATCAACTCCAAAACTTATACTTTACATTGAAATGTAGAACATTTGTATTTCATTTCATGGTTTTAACAAATTGACAATAACTTAAAACAAAAAACAATTATATATATATATATATATATTAATCACAAAAATAATATTGAATGAATTTTTTTTAAAAATATTATAATGACCATGTGTTACATACCCAATTGATGACTGCTACAATGAACAAATGTTTTCACATATATATATTATAAGTTAAAATCTACATATAATAATCTAAACTTTTTAGGCACGACCCACACTTTCATTATGTAATATTTTTCCTTATTACCATAATATGTTATCACTTTTTTCATCATTAATCTTAGTGTACTTAGATGACAGTGATCCTATTTACACATAAATGTTCTTATTTATTTATTTACCAAAAAGTTTTCCTTATATATTTCTAAAAACATGGAAGTGATTATTTCATTATTTCAATACATATTTCTATCTTTGTTGAATTTATTACAATAACTTCACTAGGAAGAACAAATACTATTATCACATCCCCTCTTTGATCAACATCAAATGTTACCCCTTCTTCAAAGAATAATACATCGAGAGGAAATTACATTTCAAAAAACATATCATTTACCATAAAAATATTCCAGTTCATTATAGTTATTACTCGAAATACTATACTATTTTCATCCTCTATTTTTCATAGATTATAGAAATTAACTCTTGGACTTATAATTCACAAGGAATCATAGAACATCTATAATTTGATTAATGGTTTGAAAAAATTCACATTACTTAATGACCAAACCCCCATATATATATATATTACATCAAAAAAAATTATCTAAACACATTAAAAAATATTATACTAACCTTGTGTTTCATATCCAATTGATGATATTTATAATGATAAAATATTTTCATCCACATTTTTTATATGTTAGAATATACATATAAGAGTCTACACATTCTATGTATGACCCTCAAAATCATTTTGTAATATTTTACCCAATTAATATAATAAGATAATAATTTTTTTCATCTTATATATTGATGTACATAGATGAAGGTGGTCTTGTTCACACATGTATTTTCTTATTTCATTATTACCTTATCTTTTTTTATTCTATATTACTGAACAATTGGAAGTGCTTCATTCATTATTACCATACATATGTATATCCTTAATTTTTTCCTTCTACTGAATTCACTAGATCGAACTAACAATACTAGCCTACCCTCTAAGAGAATAATTTCAAATTTGTCTCCTTCTACTAAGTGTATTACATTAGGAAGGAAATTCATATAAAATAAACACATCATTTTCCATCAAATTCAAAAAGGTAATAACTCTTATAAATTGTTAGAATATCGTGAAATAAATCCTCAACTATTATTATTATAAATTCATTAACTACAAGACATATATTTCACATAGAAACATAGATTTTTTTTATTTTTCTTGACTTAAGAAATATTTCATTGAAAAAACCCCATATAATAATATAATAATTTCATCTATAGTTTAGAATGAAATTAATTACTAATTATGATACGTAACTGATGTTTCATACCTAGTGGATGATAGCTACAATGAATAAATATTTGGAATCTATTGTTTTCATAGGTTATAATATTGGTATAACAATATCTGTTTTTTATGTTTGACTGTGATAATCTTTCTATCATATTTTAATTTCCTACAATAATATGTAATCACATTTTTTCATCCTATGTTAAAATGTACATAGATGATGGTGAGTATTTCCATAGATGCATATATTGTGGTGTGCATATAAGGTTTGATTAATGAGTGAAAAAATATAGAGGTAATACCTCTTAAGAAATCTTTTTATTCAATAAATTAGGTAATATTTGTTTGGAATTACTATAAGGGCCTCTATGGAACTTCAATAATATGATTTAAAATAACACTTCTAGTGAGTTATCTAACATCCTGAGGATACTCCACTGATTAGTGACCGGATGTGGTTGCCACATAACCTCAAGAATGCCTCCATGTATGCCATAGGACTCTAGAGAGGGTCTCAAATGATATGGTGGGGATACTATACCATATTTATTAGAGTGAAATATCATTAGTGGAGAATATATAAATACTATAAACACAATAATTAACAAACAAAGAAGTACATCATCCATATTTAATAATAATCAACATTGAAGTAGACAATTTCATATAATAATAGTGATATCATAATGCTTAATAAAAAATTGAAGAATATGCATACAACAATGAAAGATATATTGTAAATGTATAAAAATAACAAAAGATAACTCTAATGGAAACATGATCCCTAGCTTGGTCTTTATCTCCCATACTCTAGTATAGTATAAGGAAATCTATATTCCATAACTAGGCACCTACCTTTGTCCACAAATACATATATAAAGTATTTCTAGGTACCAATTGATGTATTTAAAAGGGGGTGACTAAAATTAAGTAGTAATACACAAAGGGGTTTCAATACTATCTAGTATATAAATATATAATGATGCATTGAGTAGGTAATTAAAAAATAGTAAAAAAAATAAATATCACCCTTGTAGTCTCAGATTTCTCATGTCATACATAACCAATACTACCTTATTTAGAATCATATAGAATGTAAATGGGTATTTATTGGTTTATAATAATTTCATAGGTCTTAATTCACACATCCAAGGTGTCCCTATAAGATGATTATTATATAAGGGATGATGAAGTCCCATGGAATTAATACTTAGTAGATATAGGTAAACCAATGTGTTTATGTATTTATGTTATTTAAACATATATAACATTGACAGAATCTAATTTTATTTTTTAGATTTTTTATGCATCATTTTCATCATTTGAGATCTTAGAACCATACGATGAATTCCGTGCAAATAATCCATGTATCGCTCCAAGTGAAATATAATCCCATTATCCTATAGGCCTGTTAATGGAATATAGACTATTAAACTAGTTGTCACACAAGGTGGGGTGTAACTACATTTTCCTTTTTATCTATTCTATTTATTTTTATGTTGGAACACAAGTATTGTAACTATAATAATATAAATCCATTTTCTCAAAAGGCCTATCCATTATGTTCCAGGTAGAAATCATATTGTAACCTTGATTTTTATTACATTAATATTAAATAATTTTAATGATAAAATAATCAATGAATTAAACAACCAGGATCTAAAGGATTTGGGTCATGGTAAAATTATGATAATACATAAAATTTAAAAAATAAAACATATACATTTATTTAATTTCTTATTCTCTAACTACATAATGGATATCAAAATCTCCTTAGTAAAAGTATTCACCTGAGGATATATATCAAAAAAGGGTGACCTAAAATCCCATTAAGATTATATGTAATAACATGAAACAAAAAACACCGGGTTATCATAATCATAAGATCATAATCATGAGGGGAATCATTAGATAAAGGAATGGAATGTGGAAATGCATAAAATTGAAAGATCTTATCTTCTTTCCCATCTTATGCATGTAGTTTTGAAAATGATATAAACATATTAACACCCATTTCACTATAAATAATGATATTTTTCACATTAAACAATCCATTACAATACTATATAATTTGTTAAACACTAGTTAGATTATAACATTTACATTACACTATATACTTCTGGGCACACCTGCACATTATAACATTTACTTAATCATGTATAACACATATAAATTATTTAAATCATGGAAAAAAATAACCCATGTAAATGAATCAGTTTCATTTTATAAATAATTCATTCATATACATTGGGTTCCAAAAAGAAGGATGCAATAACATACATGATCATCAAACTTGACATAATAGAAACTAGAGAATTAAAAGGTTTGTTTTCTTTTGAAATAAGAGTTTTTTTTTAAAACAATAAACATTTAAAAAACTCATTTTTAAAACATTAATATCCTTGAAAATGTAATATAATTATGAATAAATTATATTTATGAAATATCCTTGTGGAAAATTGGGTGATAGATGGAAAACCTAATAAAAGATAGTTGGGTTTGACAATTCCCCTTACCTTATATATGAATGATATATTCACATTGATATGCTATATAATGAAAATAAATTAATTAAATAACCAATTTTTAAACATTTATACATTAACATTATTCATTATGGTTTTATTAAATTCAATTATGGAATTTTTGATGAGTTATAGTGTTTAATTACATCACTCGTGATTGTTTTTTTTATTATTTCTAATGATCGGTTCAATTGTATAAATAAATGGAAGTTTAGGTAAAATGTGGATATGTGTATAAGATTGGTATTATATGTTATTAATTATATTCCTAGAGTTTAAATGTTCTTATAATTGTTTGGTTATATTTTATAAGGATGAATCAGTTGATAAAAGTTTGTGATGATCGTTTTTTGTTATTTTTATGGTTTTTTCAGTCAGAATGAACTTGAATTATTATATCTTATAGAATTATGTATATAAGACAGATTCAAGTCATAAATTGGCTTATAAAATCAAATTTACAATATTTTTTTAACTATCTAATTTTTTTAATTACATATTTGAAGGCGTTGATTGAGAATGGATTCATCGCCCACGATGCCGGTAAATTGGCCCATCACGAGTGATGATTCCATTTTTAAAAATAAAAGAGAGGGAGATAAGAGTTTAATGATGGATATTAAATTAAAACAGAAAAATTATAGTATATTTAAGGTAATTTAGAATAAAATTTCATTTTATGGGGATATGAGGGGAGAAAATAATAAATGAAATGAAATTGAAAATGAATTTAAATGAAAAAGGGATGTTTATGTTACTTCTTGGATTTATCCTCCTGGAGAACCTCCTCAGGGAAAGGTTTTCTTACTTTTGGTGAGACTAATAGATCATGTATATGGGTTATGTACTAGGGTTGATTATGTTTTATAATTTAGGTATGGCCCAAATCTTGAGAGCTGTGAGGATAACAGGGGTGACGGGTGGTATTTATAGAGGAGGAGAGGGGTGTTTCTTCAATATTATATTCATTAGTTTATTATATTTTTACCAGGCAAGAAATAGTGAAGATTACATGACTAAATAAGGTAACATAATAATGTGAGTTTGAAAAAATGTTTATTACATCTGCATAACATCATCCATGACCCTATAATTCATGTATTTATCTTATTTTGAAAATTATCATATTTCGCTATTCACCAAAAATTTTAGTATTTCAAAAAAAATAAAAAAAGTCAACATAATTTTTTTCATATTTTAGAATGAAAAAATGAACTCCATTTTATGAAATTAATTTTCTAAATATGAATAATTTAATTTTTAAATAAATTGATCATTTTCATAGAAAATACAGATTTTAAAATTAAAACTGGTTTTATAACACCATAGAAACTTACTTATGAGCTCCAAAAATTAGTTCAAATTAATAAGAAATAAACATTTTAATTTATGAACACAATTTATGAAAATCAAATTTCGTTTAAATCATTAAATTAATTAGAAAATTTTAGTTAAATATTTATGATATATAAAAATAAAAACACTTCATTAATAATTTATAAAATATTTACTTACTTATATTATGATATAATTACATCATATATTCACTTATAAGATGCCTAATTATTTTTATACATTAATGGGTGAGTTTACTCTTCATTTTACTGGTTTGAAATTCAAAAGATTCATATTACTATTCCTAAGGTTCTGTTACTATTTCATTAGTATCTGTTCTTTAGATTTTATAAATACTTCTTATTTAATTAATTATTCATTTATAAATATATTATTAAGGAATATATGTGATTTTTTTCCTTATACTATATGAAATTACTATAATAAGGGATAATTTCCTTTTATAATGGTTTGTGAAGTTACATTCTTCCCCCCTTTTGAAATTTCACCATCAAAATTTCATTTTACATAAAAAGGTGATGGTAATTATATTTCATAACATCCTTTGGTTTCCATGTTTTTTCTTCATACATATGGTTCCTTGACAAAAAATTAAAAGATGGGTTGTCTTGTTTCATATGAACTTATATTTCTAGTTTATAATATTTACTTGCTTCTCCTAATATAAGAGATCATCTTCGTGGTGTACCACCTCTGAGTTCAGTACATGTGAGGGATATGGTATGTACATTTACAAGAGTGAAACAAGAAGAAAATAATGAACATGATCCACATTCAATGAATGTGAAAGATAATAGGCCACAAATCTTATGCAATCAAGGATCTCAAATGGAATAATTTACCTTGGGTTTAGCTTCCATTTCACTCCAAACTGCATGACACACTTCCATGGTGATATTCTAAGGAATAAATTATCTCCATCATCGAACTCCAAGACCCTTTTATAGTTGTCAGAAAATATATTTTCATTACATTGAGAAGGATTGATATATTGTTTAATGACTTGACCCTTCTTTAACATCTCTTACACATGGTTGAGTCTAAGTAGACTTCTTTTAGAAACTTCATTCCAACATTTCTGAGTTATACACTACTTCCCTTACAGAGATACATAAAGAGCCATCTAAATAATCGAGTGGAAGCTATTGTTGTATGACAACTCAACAATGGGTGATGCTGATCACATCTACCTATTAATTCCATATAACAGTATCTTATAATATTTTCGAACATCTGAATAGTCCTTTCAGATTGGCCTTCAGTTTATGAGTGATTGTCTATGGTAAAATTCAATTCCACACTCCAAGAATATTGAAGACTCCTCCAGCATTTATATGTGAACTTGGGATCACGATAATAGATAATCGACAATCAAACCCCATGCCATCTCAAAACATCCTTGACTTATATATTTTCAATTTGTTCAAGTGATATATCTTCCCCAATAGTGAAAATGTGATCAGTCTTAGTGAGTCGATCCACCATAACACATGTCAGATTATTTCAATCACCTATATTCAAGAGACCTATGACAATGTCCATAGTGACATTATCCAATTTCCACATGAGTATATGTAATTGTTACATCATCCCATTTGAATTATTTTGATATTATTTAACTTTCTAATATATCAATCACCTTGAGATATACTCACCAATATCCTTAATTATGTTGTCCCACAAGAAGTGTTCTCAAAGAACACAGTACATCATGGTACTCATGGGTTGGATAGAGAAAGGTGAGGAATGTACATTATTTAATAGCAATTTATTTATCCTAGTTGTGGATAGGAAACAAATCCTGATTACAAACCAAATCACACCATCATCATCTATATTGAACTCTTAAATGTTCCCTTCATTTACTACAATCACCTTTTTTGTAACTCCCAATCATACCTTTGGCCCTCTATAATATTATCTTTCATTGAAGTTTGGGAAATCATATGGGGAATGTATGATGTATTTCCTACCCTTAAAATTTCCGAATCCATCCTTTTCATATCCATGAATATAGGTCCTTCCTCAATCTACAACATGGATAGAGCAACATGTTATTTTTTACTAGGAGAATTATCTACATTATTTTCATTGCCATGATGTTAGTGAATAGAAACATTAGAGTCCTTAATAAACTCTAACCATATCCTTTTGTTCATGTTGTGACCTTTTTGTGTGAATATATAATCTAGGCTCTTGTGATCAGCATATATATTTCACATTTCTCACCATAGATGTAGTGCCACCATATTTTTAATGAAAAAATAACAGCTTCAAGCTCAGTATCACGAGGTTGGTAGTTATTCTCTTGAATCAACAACAACAGTGTGGCATAGGCTATCACATTATCAATTTTCATTAGTACACATCCCAGGATATTTTTTGAGAATCTTTGTATATCACAAAACTTTCTCCACTCTTTATTAAAATGTGTACAAGTGCAGTGATCTACCTTGTATTTAGCTTTTTTAATCTTTACCCACATTCTTTTATTCAAACATACATTACCCCTTTCCATGTTAATGTATTTAGCAGGAATCATGATTTTGAGAAATTAATAACAAAAAATCATTTGTACCCATCTAATCCAAGAAAACTATGTATTTTAGTGACACTATAATGTTTGGGCCATTCTTCAATTGCCTTTGTTTTTGAAGGATCCATTTAAATTTCCTCACTTGTGATCACATCTCCCAAAAATAGGGATTGATGAATCTAAAAGTCACACTTGATATACATGGCCTAAAACTTCTCCTTCTATAATTTCCCAAACACAAACCTTATATGTTCTTCATGTTCTTCATTTCTCTAGGAGTATATGAGAATATAATTAAAAAATACCACCACAATGATGTCAAGGTATTGTCTAAATAATATATTCTTCAAATCCATGATGATTCCAGGGGCGTCAGTAAGTCCCAAGGGAATCACCATTACTCATAATGCACATAGTTTATATGGAAGGTATTATTATGAATATATTTCTTATTCACCTTTAGCTATTGATATCTTGAATACAGATCCTCCTTTAGGATGTATTGATCTATTTTCAACTGATCGAATGATTCATCAATCCTTGTAAGGGGATACTTGTTATTTATGTTGATCTTATTGAGTTCATGATAATTGATACACACCCGCATTGATCCGTCCTTCTTCTTCAAAAAGTGAACTCGATAACCCCATGGTGATTCACTAGAGAATATGAACCCTTTTTCCAAATTCACTTATAGATACTCCTTTAACTCCCTAGTTTAATAGGAGCCATCTTATAGGGACACATTGATTTGGGGTTAGATCTAGGTAAGAGTTCTATTAAGAAAACTACCTCATTATTTTGGATAATTGCATGTTAATCATTGAGATATAAATCACTATAATCACTCACGATGGGAATTTCCCCTAGGTTGATGCCTTCCAAGGACTCAACCATTTGATCAAGGTATGCTTATTCACATGGAATCAACACCCATCACGATGAAAAAATTTCCAAAAGATATTCATGATCTTCCTTTCATTCATAGAGGAGAATGAGATGTTTGGGAATATGGAAATATATTTCCATTTCTTGACAGTTTATATGTTCTCTATATAATGAGAGCCAATAAATTCCCATTATAGAATCAAATTCCACAAAGTGAAGTATCACAGGATTCACTGAAATAATATTTACACATACACCAACTGGAGACTAGTACAAAACATGGATTTAAATGATTTCTCCACATTGTGTTTTTATGGATATCTATACATCAAGGTTTTGGGGCATTAATTCAATAGTTCTTGAAAACATGAAAGATATGACAAAATGAGTAGAACCAGAATCAAACAATAATTTTTTCATTCTTGAGTAAATAGGATGTGTACATTATATGACTTTATTTTATTACTACAATTCAACATTAGTGATCGAATAATATTTACCTATCTCATTTGGTTTAGTTGTCTATTGACACTAATTACCGTCGAGGTCTTTAGGTTTAGTAAATTGGATTTCTTCATTCCCACACCCTTATAGTTGTATCATTGCTCCATGGGTGGTTTTCCACTTTCTTCAAACATATTCTCTTCCTTCTCATGTATTTTTGACATTCATGATATTGG
The DNA here is from genome assembly GCA_963277665.1 of Viscum album. Classification (NCBI taxonomy): domain Eukaryota; kingdom Viridiplantae; phylum Streptophyta; class Magnoliopsida; order Santalales; family Viscaceae; genus Viscum; species Viscum album. The sequence continues at coordinate 1,154,718,491 of OY728136.1, forward strand.
TGGCCATCTCTCCCACACTTGAAAAAATTCCCTATCCCTTTAAGGAAGTTCCAATGATTCTTATTCCCACATTTTTTGCATTTGGGTGGTTTAATTTTATTTCTACCGTTCTTATTTGATCCTCTAGATTTAAACTCTCTTTTTTGATTCTTAACACCATAGACATGGGACCATTATAAAAACATTATCTCCACATGAGATCACATAAAATAACTTCTTCATAAATCCCAAAGTCTATAATTTACATAAACTTTTGATGGTGTGGTTTCAATACACTAAATAATCAATCAATTTTGATATTACTGTTGATAACAAATATGGAAGTACACCATGAAAGTCTTGTGAAATTTTCCATATAGTTCATGAAAGATTATATTTCCTTTTTTTAACACTTTGAATTCTCTCCCCAACATTTAATGAAGATTTTATGGGAATTACTAATTAAGAAACATTATCTTAAATTCTTTCCACTTCATCTCATAAATTTTATCCCTTGTCTTTATGTTCGTAGTCAACACCCACCATTGATCAGCCTCTCCATCTAGATGGTAAATAGACATAGTTAAGTTCTGCATATCAGTATAGTAAATTACATAAAAGATATTCTCCATTGATTTGACCAAGTCTTCAGTATCTAGTGGATCAAAATATCCACTAAATTTCAGTGATTTTTTTCACAAAAAACACTCGATAGCCAGTTTACCCCACTTAGGTGAATGAGAAAGTTCTATATTATCCGTCTTATTTATCATAACCTGAGACAGATGGGTAATAATTTTCATGTTATATTGAAATCCACATCCCAACACATCGGGGATGTCTTTTAAAAAATTATTACATTGTTCCTCGCATGGGTTGTTGGCTTGGTTTCCATTGGTTCCCACCATTTGCTAAATTTTAATAGGTTAGAACAAAAATTAAGTAAATAAGTTGTATATAATTTATTATTTTTTTAATTAACACTAAAATAATATCTTATGGTATCCCAATGATTAGAAAATACTCTTCTGTGATCACATATATTCAGTCTCATACTAAGGGTTTGGACTAAGGTTCTCTAATCCTAAATCAAAAATTCACTAATCCATTCTATGTTACCAAATATGGTGACCCTACTTTTTCATACATTACTATTTAATAATTTTAATGGAAAATAACATAAAATCATTACACAACAAGAATACGAATGCTTATTTTCCAAGGAAAACAATGAAAATACATAAAATCTACTAAATAAAACAGAAATATTTATTTATTTGCTTCTTCTCTAGCTTCTAAATTCCTTTTGACTTATCCTTAGTACAAGTAGTCGCCTAAGGATTTACATCATAAATGGATGAGATAAAATCCTAGTAATAGGATGGGTAAGAACATGAAATTAAAAACATTGGGTGTGCATAATCAGAACATCATAATCATTAGAGGAATCATTAGATAAAGGCATGGAATGTGCCAATTCATAAAAATTAAACATCAAATCTTAGTGGCCATCTGACACATATTTTTTTGAACAAAGATAACAACATGTTCATGAATATTTCACATTAACAGATGATATTAATCACATTACCCAATTCATTGGGGAACTATATAATTATGGGTGAACCAATCACATCATAACATTTACATGGCACTATATAATTTCAAGTGCACCTATTACATCATAAAATTTACATAATCATGATTGACGCATAAAACATATATCAATCTTGGAAATAAAATAAACCATGGTAAGTAATGGATTTAATTTCAAAAATCATACATTAATAAACATTGTGTTCCTAAAAGAAGGATGGAATAACATACCTGATCCTCAAACTTGAGTGAATATAATCTCAAGAAGTAAAAAATGTATGTTATATTTTGAAAGAAGAGTTATTTTGGAAAAAAATAGGATTTTCATAAACTCATTTAGAAAAAATTATATAATATAAAAGTTCATATAATTATAATTAATTGATATTTAATAAATATCCATACTGAAAATGGGATGAAAGATGGAATACCCAAAGAAAGAGAGTTGGGATTGAGAATTCCCCTTACCCTGTATCTGAATTTTTTCGTCACCTTAATATCCTGTATAATCACATTAGATTAATTAATTACAAAATTAGAAACTTTTATACATTATTTTTATTCATTGTGGTTTTATTTAGATCTATTACGAGATTTTTGAAGCGTCAATGATTTTAATTACATCACTCAAGAGTGTACATTTTATTAGTTTTAATGATCGGTTCATTTGTATACATCAATGGATGTTCGTGTGAAATGTTGGTGAATGAAAAATAATGATATTATATGTTTTTAGTGATCTTACTGGAATTTAAATGAACTTATAATGATTTTGGAAATATACCATAAGGATTAATCATTAGATAAATGTTGTTTGTGATCGTTTTTTGGTTAATTTGGGTTGTTTTTCAATCACAATGAACTTGGAATGTTTTATCATTTAGTATTATGTATATATGTTAGTTTTGGAAAATAAAATGGGTTACAAAATATAATTTAAATTCTTTTTTCAACCATTTAATGGATTTATTTACATCCTTGGAGGTGTTGAAGGAAAATGGAAGTGCATCACCCATGATGACGGTAAATTGGCGTATCACGGGTGATGATTCCGTTTTAAAAAATAAAAGAGTGGGAGGGAGGATTTTAATGATGGTTCATACATTAACATGGTATGATTATAGTATATTTAACGTATTGTAGTTTATCATTCCCTTTTTATGGGGATATTTTGGGAGAGAATAAGAATATAAATGAAATTGAAAAAGAATGTAAAATAAAAAGGGATGAGTATTTTACCTCTTGGAATTATCCTCCTTGATAACCTCCATAGGGTAAGATTCTGGGTATTTTGGTGAGACCAAGATCTCCTAGACATGGGGGAGGGACGATGTAATGGTATTTAGAAGAATTTATACAAGGCTTAAATCTTGATATGTGTGAGGAGAAGAGGGGTGATGGTGGCATTTATAGTGGATGAGAGGGGTGTTTTCTCAATATTAAATTCATTTGTTTATTATTTTTCCACAAGACAAGAAATAATTATTAATACATAATTAAATAAATTAATGTGATTATATGAGTTCTAAGCAATGGTTCTTAAATCATTATAATATCACCAATGACTCTATAAATCTTGTATTTAGCTTATTTTATAAATTATTGTATTTTTTTATTCACCAATAATTCATGTATTTCAAAAAAACCCAAAACTCTCCATGACCAGTTTATGATGTTTATAATCGAAAATTGAAAAACATTTTATGATTATAATTTTTTAAATGTGATTAATATAATTTTTAAATAAAATAAACATTTTCTTGGAAAATACCTAATTTAAAATTAAAACTAATATTATAACACCATATGAAATTTAATAAGGTAAAAAAAAATTATTTTAAAATCATAAGACATTAAAGTATTAATTTATGAATGCACTTTATAAAGGTAAATTTTCATTTAAATCAATAAAATTAATTACAAATTTTTATTTAAATATTTATGGCTCATAATAATACCAACACTCAATTAATAATTTTCAAAATATAAACATACTTATACTATAATCTAATTACATCATATTCTATCTTATAATATGCCTAAATTTTATTTATAATTTAATTAGTGAGTCCACTATTCATTTGGGCAGTTTACTATTCATAAGGGTCGTATTTTTATTCATAAGATCATGTTACTATATCCTCGGTATTTGTTCCTCAGCTTATATAAATACTTCTTACATCATTAATTACTCATTTAAAAAGCCTTTAATACAAACTCTAATTGATTTTATGTGATTTTTACTATATTAAATTACTATAAAAAGGGATAAATTCCATTGATAAAATGTGGTTCATTACAAATCAAATGATCTCCCCCAAACTTTGTATAGTTCCATTTATAATTGATTCAATTTAATATGCATGGCAATCCCATCAATGGGATTCCAAATCAGAACTCTTGAATTTCCTAAGACTTAATGTTCATAATGGTCCTGGGATAAATAACTATCAATACCATTTATCAATTCACCTAATTCAAATTTACATTTCATTTATAAGAGACTAATCTAGAATTACTTAGGAAGAAACTAGAGGTCAATTGAAATGGTGTTACCCCTAAACTTTTATTTAGTTCATTTTTAAATTTCATTTATTGGGGAGAATATCGAACACACCCCAAAGGGGTTTAGTTGGATAAGAAATTAAATATGATCATGTAATTTAATTCACTAAATCAATGTGGTTTTTGATATCCTAAAACTGTGGTATAACATAGAAGGCATCTAAACCATGCACCAAAATGGGTGGTTCGAGTCAAGGTAGAAAACCTCAACAGTTATAATTTTCCGTATAAGAAATAACTAAATCAAGTTTGAAGTAATGTATTTAACTTAGTTTCATATTTAAAGGTATTACATATAATGTCATTCCTATATAAAAATGATGCATGATATTAATGAGTAGACTTTTGGGGTAAAATTACTAGACAATTGACATTATAACAGAAAACCACTCCTCATATAGTACCAACCATTCATTCATGATAAAAACAAAGAAACTTGAGAAACTAGAAAAAACACTTGGAAATATGTCATAAGAGCTCACATTGATATAACATTAATGATGATTATAGAAATTCGGAAATGAATTAAGAGTATTCAAATAAATATATAGGGTTTTTCTAATATCACCAAAAACATTTGATTCCGAGTCGAGAAGAAGGAGATCACCCTAAGACTAGGAGGACTATCAAGGGGGAGGGGGTCTCAAACAATATGATGTTCATGGAATGAAGTAGAAATAAAGAGTTCTAAGAGTTAAAAGTCTAGTTGGGAAACACATGAATATCACATTTTCTCATGGGGTGCATGGTTTGGTAACATGGTTGGGTAAACCATGCACCAACCACTTGAACATACTCCCCAAGGTAACACCCCCTCACATGGTAAATAATACTTGTTGAAAAATCAATAATATCCCATAAGTATGCATTTTCCAACTTTTCTACCACCTCACATTTCAAGGAACATAGTTAGAAGAAATCATGTTCTAACCATACACCTCCAACATGTAATTTATAGATGTTTTTTCATGCCCATGTTTCCTCCATCTCATGGTTAAAAAAATGGTGATCCTCCACATTTGGCCACAATGGTTTCAATATCTTTTTCCCAACCATGTGTATCACTCTTATTCTTTATTAACTTGAGCATGGTGATCTAATCATGCAATATATTCTTCTATCCCCTTCCATAGACCCTTATGTACTGTTATAAGAATAAAATTATTTTTTTTAAAATATTTAAAAGAGTTAATATTCCATAAAAGACATGATCTTACAACCTCCCCTACATAAGATAACTCATCCCAATGTTTCCATGAGAGTGGTTGATCTATATATGATAATTACTCTAGCCATTGAGAACATATATGGGTCTCTCAGTCACAAGTATCATCCTATTCATGTCCATGAATCCTTTGTAACCAAACCAAAAAAACTGTCCTTCCCTGGTGATATTTTTTATTGTTATCAACTATAAAAATTTCATACTCCTCTAAATAATCATCAACATCTATCCCAACCTCATTACGATGAAGGTATTGGGACAATATTGAGTTTTAATTTTGTAACTGAGAGACACGAAATACATCATGCATAAAACTATATCTATGATGATGATAAATATAATAATCCATGGTCTGACCCACTTCAAAACATATACTGGTCTGGTGAATCTACATAATAACTTACCCTAGCTCCTAACCTATTGATGCCCCAATCTAGGAGAAACACACAAGAATACCTGGTCTACCACATTGAAAACAAAGAATTTGTGATAACAGTTGACATATGAATTATACCTATACTAATATATAGCAGTACACTTCTTGATATTCCAAAACAACTCCTATTTTTCTTGAATGAGATGATGTCTCAATATTGCTACCTCTCCTGTATCTAACCAGTACAGAGGAGATCAGTATGAACTAATATATAGGGGCTTGTAAAGATCCAACATTATAGTCACATGGAAGGTATTATTATAAATGAACTCAAAAATAGTTTTATTTTTTTCCCATTAAACACAAAATTCATGGACATATACTCAGAGTATGTCCTCTAATATCTGTATTTTTTTCTCAGACCGACCTTCAGTACATGGGTTATAGGCTATTCTCAGAAGCACCTATAGTCTAAGAGCCATCTCATACCCTTTCCAAAGCAATGATGTAAAACACTAATGCTTATCCAATACAATGGCATATGAATCACTATGAAGCATTACAATAGCTTGGACATAAATCCTCACAAGTTCTAACACTAAATATTTATCCATGATTGTCAAAAAGATGACAGCCTTCATCATACTATATATGATAACCTACACCACAACACTTCCTTTAGATAAATTTGATAAGAATCTCCTAAAATACATAGTGACATCATCCCATTTACAATATCGAATTGGTTATGGTTGTAACATACCAACATGTTTTTGGTGTTTTACCTTCACCAACTGACATGTGGAACACTGAGTAACATAAAATTCTATATACATTTTCATCCCTGTCCATTAATACTACGGACATAAATCACAATACATATTGGTGGGTTTAGGATAAAATTCACGTTTTGATGATTGATTTTCCCACATTAAAGCCTCTTTAACTTATCAATGAACCCATAAAAACCCTTTAATATGAGAGATCTCATTCTCATCACTAACACAACTAAGAGTTGGGTCCTCACCTAAAAAACTATCCCTTAGGACAAAGACATTAGGATCCAAAAGTTTTCTCATATTCACATAGTCCAAAAGTGATGAGGATGTTGCTAAATCTATCTAGACAATCTACCTGCACCCTTCTGAACCACTAGATGCATCTCAGAAAGTAGACCCTCAGCTTCCACATCCCACTCACTTCTGAAATATATTGTTTCTATGTCCTCTAGCTCATATCAGCAGCCACTACATTGCATTTCATAGGAGTATACGAAAGATTAAAATTTAAATGATGAAGGTATTCAAACCATATTCACTATCCAATGTTGAAATCACACTGATTGAATATATATTTAAGTATATTGTGTTGTATATCCACTATAACTTATCTCTTAGAAGATAAAGACTCCGTAACCATAAGGCACACACAAATTCTAAAAACTCAATGTTATTCATCTTGTAATTACACTCATGAGGCCTTAACTATTGAGACCCATATACCATGACTAATTCTTATTACATTACAAAATCTTCTATTTGGGTTCTGGATGTGTTATAATACACCGTATAGACCCTATCAAGATTTGGTATGATCAGGATTGGTTTTAATGTGAACACTTCATTGAACTCTTAAAAGTATTTTTCATAAGATTAAGACCATTATAATTTAACAGAATTATTTTTGAAGCCTATATATAGTGATTGAATGTATAAAAATTTATTAATAAAATGGATATAAAAACCAGTAATCCCTATCAAGACATGAATATCAAATACGTTCTTGGGATTCATCTATGGAAAATTTACTCTCACCATATCAAGAACCCCATATATCCTTGATAACATTATAATGTGACCCAGGAAGTGAAATTAATCAATATAGAAGTGTAATTTTGTCTTCCTTTTGTATATTTTGTTGTCTTTTAGTGTGTTCAACATTAATTCAATGTGATTGGCATAATCATCTCTTATTTTTGAATAAAATATGATATTATCCATGAAAACCAATATGAAAGATTCTAGTTACGATTGGAAAAGCTAATTCATCAAGGACAGATTTATTGTTGGCATGTTCTTAAGACCAAATGACATTACTAATTACTCTTAATGTACAAATATAATTCAATGATCTATACATGGTTTATTAGAAGGCATAAATTTTACCTTTTAAGAAGACCCTAGATCCCCAGAGCTTATAAAATAGGTCATAAATTCATGATAGTGGGTAATAGTTCTTGACCACAAGCTAATTCAATCTCTAGTATTTCATACAAATCCTAAGGGTCACATATACCGTCATAGTGAAGATCATAGTTGAACCCCAATAATATTAACATGGTCATATAAACCATTTCAATTTCAAGTCCACTAATTTTTTTCTGAGTTCCTAAAAGTTGGTAGGATCCATCCTTATTGGTGGAATTGAATCTAGTTCTATTCTTCCAAATATTCACATAGTAAACTCTACTACTCTCTTAGGAGGTAGCCGATAAAATTCTTCAGAAATATTTTCCCGAATTGAGCATGCACTATAAGGAATACAACTTGATATGCTCCATATTCCTCTAGAAAGAGGCTGGATATCTAAGGTGACACTCTGCAAGCCTACCGTCCTAGAATTTATCTCTACATTCATTGACATGCCATTATTCATTATGAGCATAGTTACCACCCTTGAGTGATGAGAAAAGTTTTTTTCAATGTTTAAAAAGGACACTAAATAGTCCATCCCAAGAATTATATCAAAGTCCCTCATATCAAGGTATAAGAGATTTCAAAATAATGATATCCAACAATATGAAGAGAAATCTCATTGAATATGAAAAACTCTCAGATCAGGATCCAAATAGAGTATCAAGAGTTATCACTACAAAAAAAATTGACCTCATAACTATGTCTACTAAAAAAAATAGTATATACAAACAAATGATAAAAATCGGTGTCAAATAAAGAAGAAACTAAGGTTGTGGTTTCTAAAATAATAACACAAATTTTAGATGGACTAAAACATTGATCATACGCTATTGGTTGAATTATATATATTTTTACTGATCTACATACCTATGATACCGAATAATTACCTTGATTAGATCTACGCTACTAATGCTAGATATCATATGTTTGGATTCCTCAACGACATCCACATACTCAACCAGATTATATTGTAGTACTTCAGGCCCATAATTATTATGGAGATTACAATATTTCTCTATTACATGGATCTAGTGAATACCCATTCTCATTGACCAATTGAGTAATGCTCAAGCAGAACTGTTGAACATGCCCCATCTATCTGCAAGCTCGACACTATAATGGGTATTTTTGGACTTAGGGATTAGGGACTACTACCTTGATGTAATACCACATAAAAACCTAGGAATACAACCTGACTACTACTATTCCCATGCTAAAACTTAATGTATTCTTTATATCACATGAAATAAATACCACCCTTTTTAAGAACTAACCACATTGGCCCACACCCTCATCATCCATTAGCTAAAACAAAATTATGGGGGCTTGGTTAACTATCTTAGAAACTATATTCAAATGGAATACATTCACATAACATCAGATATACTTCTCATTCCTATCCAAAAATTACCGCATTCTAGTCAATTCATCATAAAAATAAGCTTGAATGAAACATTAAATCTTAAAGAAATTAGTTGAGTAGTGCATAATTATTAGAGTACCCTTCCCCCAATGTTTAAATTCCATTCCTCGTTTGGCTCTCAACACCTCTAAAAATTAGTAATAATAAAATATAAATTTCGATTCCCTTGAAAAATTTTCATGATGATGGACTTATTAATATAGAGCATCCCATTAATTCTTGGTGAACCCACAATGCATATAAACCACAAGCATGACCCCCCATTCTATTGGAATGTCAATATTATCAAAGATGTAATGTATTACATATAGATATGAATCAGAATTCTAGTGGCCATTATTTCATGAGAAAGTATGGGTGTGCTATAGCTCAACCTCCCTAGTATGCTCTCTTATAGTCAGTTTAGGTTTTTGGGGCCCCTATAGAGACTGTACTGGCCATTAGAAACCCTCTCAGAACTAATCAATGGTGCCAAGGCAAGGTAAAATAAGCATTATAACTAGAGGTTCCCTAGGGGAAACAACTATAGATTTATCTTCCACCCTTTAAAGATCTTCATAGTATTAAACGTCATAGGACTCGACCTAAATTTGTGTTGGAGGAATATTTCTGCAGTTTCAAGATCATACCTCAACATGATTTTTAATGACAGTACAAATCTGATATAAATGAATCGAACTCGTACAATACCATCATATGCCTATGTTAACACCCATCTTCCATACCGTAAATCTAACTCTAAGTAACATATAATTTTTTGAATGAATATAAAGTAGTCTCCCAATTTCCAACTAATAAGTTAGGTCTAGGAAAATTTTCAATTTTTTTATTTCAAAATATTGTTTTTTATGGATTTTCACTAGAATGTTATAGAGGAAAACATATATTATGTTTCAATTGGATTCCCCATTTAATAATAAAAATTTCCATCAATAGTTTCAAACTAAAAATTTCATATATATATATATCATGTTCTAAATAGATGAGTTATCATTCCAAATTAATAAAGTCTTATGCTTTCTAAGATGTTACTGGAATAACAATTTAGTTCAACTAGATCGTCAAATCTGATCTCTAGATGTTACAAGCCATAAATGATGATTTGATTATACATATCAATATTCGAAATCATATAATGTAAAATATTTATAAATTTTTATAGGAATAAATTTAATTAAAATCAACTAATGTTTAATGTTGTGAAACCATAACAAAACTACTCAAACATATCATAAATATTTAGTTAAGGTAAAACAAACAAGCTATATGGGGAAAAATATTTAGGTTTTTTAAGACACTCTAAAAAACTAATTATTTATCCCTATCCCTATAATAAATTATAGCACAGTTTCAAGTAAAACAATCATGGTTCATGTGAGATACAAATTGAAATATACAAAATAATGTAAACATTTCATGAAATACGCATGATATACAAATACACAGTTGGCTATAATGATTCATGGACAATGTATCAATTATATACACGTCTAAGGTTAAAACTCCTAAAATATAAAAAACACCGTAAATCACGTGCACCACCCAACAATGGAATCAATACAACAATAAAAAAATATCCTTAATAAAAATACATATCCCTATAAATGTAGCCTTTTCCCCATATATAGGTCAAATACTTCCAAGAATAGGCTCATTACCATATTCCGACATGTCTCGATCTCCTTTTATCCAAAATAGTTATGAAGGAAAATGAATTGAAGAAATCATTGATACCACTTTCTGGAATCCTTATCCCATTCCACTAATAAATGACCCAAACCATTAGACATGTGTTTTTAAGAGAACCCCCCTATAAGTTAGATGCTTACAACTAATAGTGAGGGTCTATGGTGGTATAGTGGGGAGATTTTAACCTCTTTATCAGAGTGAATGACTATTGGGGACGAATACATAAACATAATTAACATAATTATGAGTTGAGGAGGAAGTAAATATTCCAGATAAAATAAGAATAAACATATAAATAGATAGTGTTAGATATAAAAATGATGATATCAAGATACAGTAAAAAATGGGTAGGAGGCACAAAAAAGTACATAAAATAAACAAATATACAAAAGTACCAAAATATAAAATATAATTTCATGAAGAGAACTATATTGGTCATATTTTCATGTACCCCATACTAGTAAAAAAATGATGTATCCAAAGCAAGGTTCTTACATTTATTCCTACCAACATCAATGAAGACATCCAAGTTAATAATCATCATCTTAAACAATGTGTGAGTAAAACTCAATAGGATTCCAATGACGATGTCTCATACTATCTTATATATGAATATATTGTTAAGAAGTGTGTAGGTAATATAGAAAGTAGTAAAATAAATAAATAGAACCCCTAAAAGCTCGATTGAGTCATGGGATATCTGACTGATACTACGATCTTCAACCTAATATATAATGTCTTTTAGTATCTATTAATTTATAATATAGGATCAAAACAGAAGTAACACTACCATGGAATCCCTACATAATGATAATTTCATACAGGATAAATAGGTCCCATGGAATTATGATGTTTCAGTCTTAGGTACACTAATACATTAATGTATTTAAGTCCTTTAATAATTTATAACATTGAGAGAATCCATGTATGTTCTCTGACTTGTAAAAAACAACATTTAATCTATTCAAATCCTGAGTCCATGAAAGTAATTCCTTGTATGGGATTCATGTATCACTCTAGGCCTTATATAATTCGTCTATCCTATAGTCTCATCCATGAAATCCTGAATCAGAACCTATGTATTTCGTAGGGTGGGGTTTGGACTCATTTTCCTTCGATCACATCCACTGAATTCTATGTAGGAACTGATTTTTTTTTTCCTTTAAATAATATAAACCCATCTCCTCGATGATCCCAACCAATGTGTTCCATATGGAGTCTAATTATATCCACAAGCATGGAATAATTCAATTAACATTTTATTCAATTCTATATTATTGGTGAGATTGTTTAAGCCATTTCGTATCACAACCTCAGTATCACCCACAACATAACATTAATGGTTTTCATGGGCTACCTAACTAGCCACACCATTTAGAATTTCACTAAGTAAAAATATCCATTTCATATATATGGGAATTGATATGGACAATGTATAATGAATCAAAGGACAAGGTGACATGGTCTTACTATTAACCATAAAATTTGTTCATTTATGGGTTTTATTTATAGGGTACAAGCCTTAAATTACCTCAATGGGGTTCAATTACATAATCGACGTAATATAGTCATAGAATTTAATAAACTAACTCAAGGATGTGTGTGATGTCTTTAGATCAAGGAATAATGGATAAGTCACATAATCCAAAGACAAAAAAGGGGTGGTTCATGTCGAGGTAGAAAACCTCAAATGTTATAATTTTGGGAAGGTGGACTTATTGGTTTAAGGATGTAGTAATATATTTCAATTCGTTTCACATTTTAAAGAAATGCATAAAATGACTAGTGTCTGGAACAATGACATATTATATAAATGACTATAATTTTTTGGGAATGAACTAGGGAACCTACCTTATACTATTTGATAAATTATATTCAAGTATCAACCTTTGATTTGGAATTGAATGAGAGAAATCATGCAAAATAGAATATATCCCAAAAAATAATTAATAACATATTGCATGAATATAACATTAATTTGAGGATAAAATACGGAAAATGATCAAGTGTACTTATAAACATACAAGGGTGATCCAACATGACTATCAATGTTAAATTTTGATTTTATATAAGAGAGATCTCACCATGACCTGGAGGAGTGAAATGGTGGATCTTTTGTGGGATGTTATGTGTGTAATGGAGGAGAATAAATAAGAGTTAATGACTAAAGGGTTAAGAGGGAAAATTTAAATTTCACACTTTTTAATGGGGGTTACACTTTTACAGCATGACAAGCCAAACTATGTGCCAGCCATGGGCACCTACTACACAAGATGACAACCTCCTCACACAGCTATGTGCGTGGCATGAAAAACTATTCACATCCTATGCGTAGACACTGCCAACTTATCCACCCCCTTGCTTATCTTGGCACATGGATTCGAGAAACCTACACCAACCTTGAAATTCAAACTTAAATATTATTAATTGTGTTTCATGGATATGAGGCCTCCCTTTCATGGATAATCTAACTATGCTTCTCTTCATTGGGTTTCATGGTTACCACTAACCATGCACCAATCAAGATAATCAATTTGGTTCTCAAAGAACTAGAGTTCCATTCTCTAAATAGGCCATATATGCTCCCAAAACATTCATTATTCTTATATAAAAAACTAAAATTATAAAATAAGAAGTTTGAAAATTTTTAGAAGAGTCTGAACATCAATAAAAATATAATATTTTGGAAGATAAATTTTTTCCAACACATACAGAAATCTTACACAATGTTATCATTCACTTTTATGGGGGTAGAATTGATTTTTCCATAAAAAATAGTTGTACTCCTCCTATATTTATATTTAATGGGCCTCCATATTTGTATGCTCGTCCCTCCAAAGGGGAATTCACCAAAGTACACTCAGTAAATAATTTATGAAACATGATTTGAATTTTATAACATGATCTAATCAGTCAGGTAATGTTTTTTAATACATTTACTATATAAAAGTATTCAATGTATTGATAAATTAAATTACTATTCAAATGTGATGTTCTGATGAAAAAATTTGAAATCCTAAATGAATACATTAACTTTTGAGAACCTGAAATTGATGATGGATAATAATAATCCATAAATACATAATTTCATAACCTCAAAGGATTTCGTAAGATCCAGTGAAGGCCCAAACATAAATCTTGGGAAAATTAGAAAAAAGAACAATGTTTTGTCTACATACATCATTCCTTTATCTTTATAAATACCGATGCATATTGTTAGACAAATTGAAAATGTTTTTGGGTAAATGGATATTATCCTTGGAAAAAGGCTAGTTGTAATAACACTCTTTTTTGTGTGATCCTTTGAATATTAGTATATGTATATCATTATTTTTCTTTAGATTTGGTTCTATGTTTGGGTGTCACAGAACTTAATAATTAATATATTAAAAAATTAATATATATTAAATCATGTGTGTATATATTTTTTAATTAAATGGTCTTCTATTTGATCATCATGAATGATGGGAAATCCAATATCATGGTTGTTTCTTGAACTTGGGGATTACCCCATGTGCGATATAAATATGGTCGATGATAGATGTTCTATTAAGGGACAACATTGGAAGGTGCGTTAAGTGAATTAATTAATTAATTTAATTTCTTAAAATTGTAACGGTTCTATATAAATAATTATTTATGAATAATTTATTGGGTTAGGTGAATAACCCTGAGATATTATAGTGGAGGAGGATGGCTTTGGAATTGGGGTTGATGACTAAAGAACATGGATCAATAGTAGGAGATCATGGAGAATTATGAGATGAACAAAACTTTAGTTGGATCATCACATTTATTTCTAGTGCATTAATTCTTCATCAGCGATCGATCCATACTTGAGGTAAGGTTCATAATTTCATTCATTTTCTCCTTAACTTATTCAACTAATGAGAATGAATTTTATATCAAATTCTTTTACATTATTCACATGATCCTTGTGTTATTTGGTGCTCTTGAACAAATAATATTATCCTCATTCCACACATATTTAAAACCATTGTCATCCCAAAATTTATGGTCATTATACATGAAATCATTGGATAATGATGATATTATTTCATTCTTTTACTTCTCCCATATCGTTTGTTACATTCATCATCGTTGGCCCATGGGGATGGTGATTTGACATTGCTATTCTGGATTCGATCACAATCAAACACTAATGGATATTGCTCGAATGATGTCAATATCTGTGTTTTCTAGGAAGATAAACTTGTGTTATAGGATTCAGGTGATGTAATAGAGGATTAGGACCCCATTAAATAATTGGATGTTTGGAGAATCCCCTATAAGAAGATAAGCTTTTGATTTCTATCTGTCAAAGTATGAGGATAAATTATTGGGTGTTCCTCTATGACTTTGAAAGATTTCAGGAAGTACAATGGCGTTGAAAGCATTAGAAAGGGTAGATCTGATATCCCAAGTGAATACCACTTGTTTTAGTAAAAAATATAAGTACAATATATGTAATTATAATGAAAAAAAACTATGTGGAAACCTACTATGGTGGTAAGGGTTTCATAGAAAATATAATATCACAAACATTATGGATATAACATCTTCCATGTTATTTGATGAATGTGGCTCAAAAATTACCTCAGGGGTATAAAAATAAGGAAATGACTATTTATGCAAGCATAACAAGGGTACATGGTCACTGACAATGTTAAAGCACCGATACATTACTAGAGTATTAGGTGTTACCATTGTACACAAGAAAGAGTTGGATTACATGGGAACCCTCCATAGTATATGGGAATACATAGGGTAGCCAACACATGACCTGTATATCCATTACACCCCATTTACATCCCTATGAATCTTCTAACTTGTTTATATCCATCTTTGATACATGGATTTTGGAAAGAAAGTAGCCTATCATTAGTAGTTTTACCCATTAAATGTGATTTTGGAATTCATTTTCTTCGTATAGATATGATATAATGTGATACTATTGGGATAATTCTATTAGTTACACATAGATGATGGTAGTGATTAGGTGTTATCATCAGAGGGTTATTTGGGTCGATACCCCCTTTCTCCCTCCTAGCGGCAGGTCCCCTATATAATTCATATAGGTATATATGGAAGTCTCGACATTATATAAAGTGTGATTCCTCTATATTTGGATTAGAATCTCCATGTAGAGATCAAGAAATGAGTGTGTCCTCCATTGGAGTGGTGCTACTAGAGGTATGATGAAAATTTGGTGAGGTGAAGTCCATCATATTATAGTTAAGTAACGTGGGATACATTCTATGAGATCAGAGTTTTGGATCTGTAGGAAGAATCATCGTTCTTAGTTGGTTTTGGAGATAGAGATCCCACATTTCTCTTTTATTGGGTTTCTTCTGACAATATCTAATGTTAGTTTTCCTTTAACCTCTTGCTCATGGGTTATGAAGACGTTTTCTATTTTTTTTCTTTTGGTGTTCAAGGTATCCTACTTGGTATGCCTATACTCACCCAAACATGGGATTTCCCCACTAATTTTGTGTCTTATTTAGATGAAATACATATTGATGGTGACCTTTTAGGATCTAGATTCAGTGGAGTATAGCAAGTTATGGGGTTGACCTTGTTCTGTGGTTGGCCTTGATGATTATGAGTTAGGTTCTATTAAGTTTTACATTTTCATTTGTTGTTTGGTTGGGACCTATTTCATAGTAGATCATTTATTTAATTATTTTATTCCATTTTTTCCACACTTTTAGACTTAGTTGTATTTCATAGTGGTTTTTTATACATGGTTTATACTCTACGTGTTTTAGTCTTTTATCATATATCAACATTGTTTCAGGGAGCTCATTATGAGTGTTTGTATAAGTACATAGGCTATGTTCTCTAATTTTAGTGGATTGAATACTTATTTCTTCTCAACATCCCCAAGAATCATAGAGGCTAGATCGGAGTGTCAAAAATAGTTTATCTCTAGGTTTGTGGTCTGGGTGGTTTGGTTCATGATAGAGTGATATAAGTTGTGGGATTCCCCTCTCCCTAGGATGGTTTTTAGAGATTTTATTTTTGGGAGGTTTGGTATGATAACATAGGTAAATTATGTTAGAGTTTCTTGATTTTATCTCTCTGGTCAGGGAAACAAAGGTCAGTGAAACATTTGATTTATCCATACACAAAGACTCTAACTATCAACCTTTCAACACAACATGTCAAGGAATCATTTGTAGGGAACTAATGCTACATGCATAAAATTGGGTTTGGTCATTCAACATTCATTTCTATGAGTAAGATTCCTATATTTTATTTTTTGTCATGGTATAGCATGTGAAATATGACTATGCCTCTGTGAATATATCCATATTCGATACCGATATTGGATCATGATATCGACAAGGAGAGAAATGATACCTCAGTTTAAGGATGCATTCATGATGTGTATCATATATGTGGGAATTGTGTAGTTCTAAGACCTATTGATAGGTTCATAGATCCACATTTGGATAAAAAAATGGGAGATAAATGTCATACATGGTTTTTAATAACACTAACAGTTCATAACGATGATATACATAATCATATAATGGTACATGAGTACCAGAGGCCAAGTCATCTTAGGTTTTAGGTGATATAAACTCTCATACTGAAGAGTTTTGGATTGAGGTTGTGGTCTATGTACTAAGGCTTGTATGGAACCTATCTGAAGATATGGTTTCACTTACAACTAGTCTTTTATTTAGTGAAGTAGGGTGTTTTTGGTGTCTAATCAATCCAAAACTTTGATGAGATGATGTTTTCATGGTTAGAAATTCAAATACTACTCCATGATGATTATTATGATTTAATCTTTCACTCTATCTAGATCTAGTAGATTTTGGAGAAATTACAAGGTGATATGCTAACACATGATTATGCCTCAAGGTTTATTGAAAAAATATGTTACTCTATCAATGTGGTGTGGGATGGATACACCAATGCATAGATTTTTAATCAGGGTCTTCACAGAAACATCTATGCTAGCAAGATTTCTTTATGCATTCCCACATAAGTTGGAGTGGGATTTGGTTGCAAATAACTTCATAAAAATGAAATAAGGTTGTGGGAGAAGACAATGGTCATCATGAGGTAGATTTAGAAACAGAAGATAGTAGGCATAATGGTTTTGGGTCTTTTCATAGGAGGCATAATAATTCACAGAATCGAAATCACATATTTCCCACATTGGGTTCACAAAAATGATCTAGTCATCCCTATGAGGGAAGATGGTATGATTGTGACATGTGAGGTCACAGTAACCATGATTCCCCAACATGATATACTAAATATTGGGGAGATCCAGTGTCTGTATATCCGTGAAAAAGTTATTGATGTGATCAGGGATCTCCTAGGTGTAGTTAGGGTGTCCCCTAGGAAGGTTGTGTTGTTAGAGGAGTAAGTGGAACTCCAGAAAGAGGTGCTTCTACCAGTGGAAGGCACTACGAGATACTGGCACCACTATCACCTGATGGCATACATTATACTCATAGGGTTGGTGGTTGAGGTCGAGGGTTATTTTTAGGATTTGGAGAGATATAATTAGAATAACATAAGATTATTTGAGATATGATCTATCGATTTTCTAAATTTTCCCTAGCACTTATATAAAATGGAGAGAGTCGTTCCCTTATATTCATATCCTTCATGGTAGAGATAGAGCTTCTAGTTGATCTTTTATCCCAGTAGCTATGGATAGAGTCTCTTACATGAATCAATTCTTTTATATCTCACATCAGCTAGTTGTGAGAGTTTGAATTTGGTGGGGATAATTTATCATGAGACCTCTTGGTCATTATTATGTAACCATATGAAGATATCCTGGGTATGGGATGGTTTTCCATTATGCATTCCCATATCGCATCACCACAGGTGATTTATATACCTTTGTATATGTTCAATGAGATTCTCTATTATAAGAGAGTGGGATATTATGGTTTAAAAAGAGGGGTTCATGAGGGTAATCTGTAATTTATTACACATTATTTAATGTGTCTATCCATTGGTTTAGTGTCTTTTTTTTTTGAATTCTAGATTTCAGTGGTGGTGAAAGATTTTATGGATTCCAATATTGAATACGTCATATGACTACCTCTATGGTGGGAGATTAAAATTTTCATTTATGTGTTCCATAATACCACACATATGTATCCTTTTTCATATCGTATGACCTCCATGGAGCACAATGATCTGAGGATATAGTTTTAATACCTTTAAGATAAATGTTTTATCATAGCTAATGTGTCCCCTTGGTTGGCTGTCATTTTGTTTGTGAAGATAATGGGTGAGATTTGGAGTCCTTTTATTATTAATCATCTTCTAAATTATGTAATAAACTAGAATAGGAACCCCTTTATAATTATTTAATAACTTTTTAACCTATTTAAACATTAATGTTGGTTTTCAAAGATAGATCTTAGGTGTGCAAACCATAAATTGAGGGTTCTCAAGGATGATATTCCAAAGTAGACATTCTGATACATCTATGAACACTATTAGGTCCTAATGATTACTTTTATTTTGAATAAGTCTCTCACTTTATTAATATTTTTTATGAACTAAATATTCTTTTCATAAATGGGAAATTTTATAGTTTTCCTTATTGATGAAGTTCTAATACACTAGGCATCAGAGGAGGCACATTCAGAGAATTTGAGGATGGTCTTTGACTTACTCTGGGAGCACCAGCTATTTGGAAAACTTCCAATTTTTTTTGTTTTGGATGTGATAGGTTCACTTTCTAGGTCACATAACTTTATATCTTTTGTTAGATAAGGATTCAGCACCAATTGATGCATTAATTACTAGGAACCACAAACAATATTGTTATAGGTTTGAATTTTTATCTATTTTGTGTGGTACTAACTAAGGTTCATGATATAATTTTAAAAATTATTATACCCATTGGATACCTTGAAACTGAAATGGTAGTTGTTATCCTATATTGAGCTATGTTAGAGAAACTTTCAGGGTCAATGGAAGAGGTTAAATAATTATTTGATATTGAGACTTCCAGAGGAGGGAGTCGAGTATATAGTATTTTATGATGCCTATAAAATTGGGATCATATGTGTGTGGATGTAGAGGTAAGTTGTGATTACTTATGGGATAAGGTAGTTGAGACCCCACTATTATAATTGTGTGACCCACACCTTAGATTTGGCAATGATAGTGTACTTCCTAAACGAATTGAGGCATTATATTCTGGAAGAGATTTTCATTTTTTACTCAAGACATCAAAGTATCTGGAATATATTTACTCAGAGAGATATCAACATGATATAGATAAATTTATTGGAGTTACATATGTACCATGTCATAAAGATATTCTATACTCTTTTTAAGGGAAATATAGTGGTAGATTCCCTTAGTAGGAAATAATATTCTTGCTTGGTGGAGGAGGCATCTTATCAGTTGGATTCATTATAAATGATCATGGTGGAGAAGATATGTTCATCTTTTCTACATTTGATAGTAGTGACTCTCATTATTCTTCTTCTTGGGATATATTATTTATTTATATATTTCTACAAATAGGTTCTTCATGACCAGATATTTTCCTGATATACACTATATATATTATTAGGAGGGAGCTTGTTATCTCGTTTTAAGGGATAGATGGTACGTCCAGCCATGATGGATGAGGCGTTTTTTTGCGAGTTTCATACCCATGTTTATAAATTTAGGTTTGGAAAATCTATAAAAGGAAATTCAGTATTAGTTTTGGTTTGATGACCTGAGTCAAAGAAAGGCCGAGTTTTTCTCTCAATGTCTCACATGATTGTTGGTAAATGTTGAACATCAAGTTCCAGTGGGTTTGAATCAACATATTTAGATCAATAATGGTTGTGGGATAACATATCAATGTATTTTATGATAGGTATTACAAATTTAGTTATAGGTCAGGTTTATATATGCGAGATTTTCAATTAACTCACTAATTCAATGCAATATCTTACCATCTGAGATCAATGTTTAGTTGACGGGTTGAGGACGTCGTATGTGTTTGATATCATCTTGCTTCATGGGTTATACATTTTTTTATATTATACCATGATTTTCCTATTCATTTTTTGGGATTTGGATGGTTTTACAAGAGGATTTCACAACCCAGTTATAGAAGGACAGTACGTTTCACCCCAATGTGGATGGACATATAATGAAAACCATCCATGAGTGGGAGGATATATTGTAGCATGTGTGATGAAATTTGGATAGACATAGAAGTATCAATTACCAATGGTATTTTTCTCATATAATAATAGTTATCATCCATCTATTAGCATAGATCCTTTTTAATATCTATGAGGGAGACCCTACAGGTCATCCTTGGGCTGGATTGAGATTGGAGAGACATATATTTTTTTGGATAGAGCTATTGTATGAAAAAATAGAATATTTTTTTGGTAAACGGTGAGAATATAAATATATCTTATAGCCAAAATAAATCTTATATAGATTTTTCTTTTTGGACATTGGATTTCGAGGATGGAAATCATGGTTCCCTGAGAGTCATCGAATATTGAGGGCTATATAGATTTTTATGGGGAAGCGATCTAACTCTATGTTTCAAAGGGTTTTTAGAGATCCAATGGAGGTTTTGGGAGGTCTCTTATTATTTTTCATTGTCCTAATATTTTTCATATGTGCATAAAGTCTTCAAAGTGTTTCAGTTGTGGAGATACATGCATGACCTGATGCCCATTATCGATTGGGAATGTTGGAAATTGAGAATAAATACATTTTCTTAGAGTATCTAGTAGAGAATGTTGATTAGTGGGATAAGATCATATATGGACAGATCATTCTTATATTTTGAGTAGTTTGGTTGTATGGTAACATACAAGAGAGCTCAATTGACGGTGACTGTTAGATGTAGAATCAGTACCCCCATCTATTTTTATAGCATGTCTTTTATTGTGTGAAACTATTTGAAGGATTGGAGAATAAAATCACCCTCATCATTATATTTTTATCCTTTATATATATATATATATATGGATGTTTACTAGCAGTTGGTGTTATTTTTTTCTGTCGTGTGAACAGGAAATTAATATAATAAAAAAATATGTATATATTATACTACAGACATTAATCATTATAAAATAAATAATTTTCCCATTTATCAATTCCCCATATGGTTAATCTATGACTACATTGGTTTCTGGAATATGGGTTTTACCCTAAGAGTGATATAAATTTGTTCGTTTTTAAGCGTTATGTTAAGGGAGACCATTAGTGCATGTGTTAAGTGAATTAATTAAATAATTTAATTACCCAAAACACTAACCCTTATCTATATGTACATCATTATGAATAATATCTTTGGTTTGATAAAAAACATTGGGAGATTACAGAGAATGGGTAGAGAGTTGTCTTTGGAATCAATGACTAGGGAATGTGCTTCAATAATATGTGATCATTGAGAATCACAAGACAAATGAAAATTTCAGTATGGTCATCACGTTAAATGTTAGAGGATATATTCTCCCCAAAATATTGGTACATTTCATATGTGGTGAATTTTATTTCATGTATTTCAACCTTATTTTATTTAATAGATGTTTGTGGATGATATATTTTATTCTCTATTGTAAATCTTGTTCTTTTCCTGACCCCTATTTTATTTGGTGTTTTTAAACTAATTTATTTATCCAAATTTAATGAATTCTTCACACCATTGGGTTCCCCAAGTTCATAGTCATTATCTAGTATACCATCACTCAATGATAATCTTAGGTGGTTTTTATTCTATCCCCCACTATTCCTCATGATGTTTTTATTTGGCCAATAGGTTTGAATATTTTACATTGATGAGTGGATTCAAATATGATTGAACCCCTGAATTCAAAGAGGTTGAATTAAAGACATTAAAATTTGTATTTTTAGATGGATTTAGTGTTGTTTCATGATATGGGTGATGGTAGTAGGGATTGGTACCCTCATGCTGTGATTAGAGGTGTGGCAGATCCCCCAAGGGAGAAGGAAGTTAATTTTTTATGCAATAGGAGGATGATAATAAGAATTTGGAGGATCAATATTGATTTTAGTGGATTTCAAGTGGTCAAATAGTCTTGGGAATATAGTCTTTTTATTATATAAGCTCTCACATTAATATTGTGGTTTTATGGAAATTTGCAATGATCATGATGTGTAGATCGAATGAATATACTCTATGTCAACCCTTGTTGTGGAAACAAGGGTATCATGTAAAATAAAATATCCCATATTCTTTGGATAGACCACATTCAATGTGATTTTATGTTGGTATCATGGAATGTACACTAGGGGGGAACAAGAAAAGGTAGGACCTTGTACATGGGAATGACTAGGGCGCATAAGCTCATACAAGACCGGCACACCCAAACATGGCTGGAGCACCTAGGAATGGAATGTGTAAACGAGCATTGATCATGGGACATAATATACAAGAAACATCCATGGTAGATAGTAATTTCCTCAGAATCCAAGAAAATTATTTTATACCTTATACACACCATGTAATTCTCAAAGAAATGTCTACCTTGCAAATCTCCTTCTATGAGATTCGAATTTAGTCCAATAACTAGCCTATCCTAAGTAGTTTTTCATGTAAAAATTTACGGTTTCTTTCATTTCATTATAAAATATATCATGTGAAATTTTACATGTAGGATTATTCTCTCAGAAAGTTTTATCTAGTGGTTTTGATCAAGAATGATCATATGAATGTTAATGAGGACATAACTAACTTATCTATCTCTTGGTGGAGGGATCCCATATATCTTATATAGCTAAATGTGGATCTCCACTCACATTATAGAGGTTGTGATTACTCTATATACTTAGTGGACTCCCCATCTTGAGATCAAGTGGTGGTAGAGTTGTCTATTGGAGTGGTTGCACCATTGGTTGTTCAACACTATGGTAAGGTGTGGTACCTCTATATTCTAGATAGGTTACATGTTATACATGGCTACAATGTGGGGAATATGGAGTTGTAGAAAGACACTTCTTTATTATATGGTTATAGTGATAGATATCAAATTTTTCTATTCTATTGGGATTTTTCTTAGCATATCTGATGTTGGGTTTTTTATACCTTATTACTTATGGGTTGACTTGACTATTGAAATATTGATTTTATCTTTTTGGTTTTTAGGGAATCATACTAGTTATGTATATAATCAGAAATGGGTGGGAATTTTCCACACATATTTTGTCTTATACAGATGATAGATATATCAATGGTTAACTTGGAGGACTTGGTTTTATTGATGCATTGAAGGTTATGGAACTAGATATGTTCGGTGGACGACCAAAGAGTTTTGGAGAAAGGTTCTCTTCTGTTTTACTATTTTATTTGTTTTTATATTGGTACCTACTTTGTGGTTGTCATTTAATTTCCTCCTTTTATATTATCAGAATGGGACTATTTTATATTTATATATTTCTGATAGGTTTTTTTAATTCATGGTTTCTACACTTGATATTTTTATATTTTATCATATCAATGTACTGTTTTATGGAGCTTGTTATTTTTGCGCATATAGGTAATTAGGATAAAGACACCTATTTCAGTATTATTCCAACTCGATGCATATTTCTGTCACATGGCCAATTGGGGACGAAATTGGGCATCACAATCGACTTACCACTAGATAGGAAATCCCATATGGTTTGGTTCATTAAATTGGTGAATTTCATCATATATATGAGCCCATCATTTTATTACCCACTATAATATAAATTAATTTATTTACCTATTAATGATATATAATCTAAAAAAAATCAACCATCATTCAACACCATTCAGTAGAGCTATAATACCACATAATTTCCCAGTAATAGAATATTTTTCCTAGAACCTTCAGTTTTATTATTTATATCAATCAATTATTCTTCATTCAAGATATATTATACAATTTTTTTATCGATATATATATAAATGTTTAAACTCAATGTTTATCCTTTATCATATTCAACTAAAAACAATAGAGTGTTGATATTTATAAATGCTTTCATGATGCTAACCATGGAATAAAATGTGAAGAATACTCATGTGTAAATCATGTTATTTTACATTAATACCTCACTAGGGGTCCATGATATTTAATTAAAATTTACTAAGATGCAATTCCAATTTATATTGGTGGTGAGTATCCAAATTTGATGCTTAAATTCAATTTTTATCTAACCTATCATTGATTTTTTTTTTGGAATATAAAAGAACCAAAACATTTGCTGCCAGAATTTATACATGTATTATCTAGAGTATTAAACATGTAGGATAACCATATAATGAAATATTTAATGGAATAATGTATATTTGGAACCAATCATGCAGGTATTACTTTCAATCCCTTTTCTATATTTTTTCAATGTGAATATATTTTTATTATATTCTTGATTTTAAATGCTATTAAATATTTAATAGTAATGAATTAATTTATACTATTTAATTCAAGAAAATAATTCCACATGTATATATACTCCCATTCGTTTTTATAAGAATAAAACATCCAATCCATCTGATATAGAAAAAAATGTCTCTATTGAAATTCATAAAAAAAGAATCCAGTAAACGAAATACAATGTAGATACAATATATGTGTTTCATGTTCCTTGATTAAATAGTAATCATCAATCACATTGTAGGAATAATAATATATCTCAAATAATTTCCAAAAAAATATCTAATATAACTCCAGATGGTGATAGCTTCTCTATTTACATAAGATGTGATATTAGTAATTCGGTTTTAAAAATAGACTTCATCTAGATAGTCATTTTTTGTTCTACAAAACCCTTTTTTGTTGATGAAGTCTCAGGAACATATGATCACTAATATATTCAAGTAGTCATTTTTTATAAGGTATTTTACTAATATATAAACAAAGGGGTGCTCATGTGCCTGATGTGCTTTACGTATAACAAAGTATCTATCTTCCTGAACAACATTTGGATAAAATTAAAATATATGATGACTTTCAATAAAAATAACCATGTATTGAAACATGGATAATTTTTAGTTATGAAATCAATTATATATTCCCTCTAGTTGATTTATTATATTTCCATTTATGGGGTGAATATTTCATTGCATACACCAATGATGAATAAATTGTGGATATTTTGGAAAAAATATCTTTCAATGTTCTCTAAATTGTTGGATCTTAATTTTATGTAACTTGAAGTAAATACCATGAGGTATATTGAATTCAAAATAAAATTTGTTCACATCACATGCTAGAAAAAATTGTTTTGGTGGATGAAATATATTGCAATTGGGAGATTACATTGTGGCCCACCTATAATCAAAGAATTCAAATAATTGAGAATTATTCTCACCATGTCTAATTGAACTACTTATTATGATAACATAATGACTGTGAAAAATACTTTTAAACATACATATAAGTATCCATGTTATACCTTAGACACTCTTTATTTGACAATGTGTTTATAGAAACAATAAAATATGTATATTTATGTGCTCACTGAGAATATTTGTATAAGTTGTTTTCTCATTTTTTATTCTTAAACAATGTTTCTTGACCACAACATAATTTTAATAAATATTGGAATAGTCCTTGGGAATATATTCTCTACCTTCAACATAAAATTATATAAATACCAGGTATTCATATAATTCATATTCACCATTATATTTAAAAAATAATATAGTGTATTGTTGATATTTTTATCTTTTATTTTAGTTAATTTTATATTTCTAAATTATAATATGATGTTTAATGATATATACTATAACTCAGTATTCAATATTACATATTTAAGCACAAATTTATGGTCAAACTATTTGATTTTTCCCTTTAAATTTATATAATTACTTTATTCCCTTAAATTCTATATGTTGTTTCATACTAAACTCAATTTCATTTCATTAAAAAAATTAAACTAAAGAAATTATATTTTGATCTACCATAACATCATTACTTTTGAAATCTTCTTTAATGTAAAATTGTAATAATTTGAACTCCATAAATGTTAAATTACTTAAAATTAACGTTCATGTAAATTTCATATAATGGATGAGTTTGATAATTTTATTAATAACCATTGTAATTAAATTTAAAAAATATCCAATATGAAATATTATATCTTACTCTACATGACAATTAATTAATGTAAAAATGTATTTTTTGATATTAAATTCTATATCCCTATAAATGAGAAATAATCAAAATAAAAAATTATTATTTTAAAAAATGGTATAATTTTCTCTTTAAAAACCATCACTAATAAAAAATTAGTGTGATTTTAAAAAAAATATTTTATAAATGCATTTATATTTTCTTATCATTGATACGTTTAATTTTGAATTCATGGACATATGTTTCAATTTTTTTTTAAACATAATTTTAGAATGATTTAACACTATTAATAGACTAATGAACGTATTTTCTATTATGTTGCTATAGATTTATAGACTGTTTTACACAGTATTTTCCCAAGTAATTCCTAACCATATGTATTAAACATTCAATTGGCATAAAAACAATAATAAATTAATTTGATAAATGGATTTAACATTCATTGAAAAAAAATTATATTGTCTCTACCCCAGTTACCCAGAGTCGGTGAATTATTACATAACATTGGTATGATACACGGATTAATGTCCCAAAAGGCTGATTATTTTAGTAGCCTTGGAATTACAAGATACATTCATATGATTTAAATTACATCATGAAATAAAAACATCAACAACATTTTGTACCATTTGAACTCACTTTTATCCTTTTCTTATCCCATAAGGTCAGCCATTAAATAATTATTCACATCCTAGGAAAAATAAAACATAGAAAGGGGTGAGCTCAGATTCTCAGTAAGGATACAAATATAGCGGTTAATTTCATAAATAAGCATAAGCATTTATGAAAACGTATAAGAATAAAACAAAACCCTTTTAAAAATAATATTCCAAATAAGATGGCAATGATGAAATCAAATAATTCCCTTAAATTATTCACATGTATGTTCTACTAGTCAAATAATCATAGGTAATATCAATCGCCACTTTCAAATTGATGGAATGGATAATGTTAGACATTACAACCACATAGTCAAGACCTTGTTCCAAGACAAAAAATAAGATTTTGTCAAGGCCTTATGCTAAGACATTAGTTTGTCTCGTGAGACCTACCGATGCATCGAGGAGCTATATTGGGCTCCACCCGACACTTACTAATTCCAATACATTCCTCATATGAAAAGGTTTAAACATAACATAAAAAATCGTATCAAAACTAGCATATAAAATGTCAATAATTTTTCCATAAACCATGAATGGTATAAAATAATTATTCCATAGTCAAACATATCAATAAAACTTCTATAAAATATGGATGATTTGTATGATAATAAATCAACATCCAACAAGATTAAAATCCATCAAAAGGATGTTGACAAAGTTGAAATCAAATAAACAGTTTAAAGAAATATCTCATTGTTTTTTGAAATCATTTATATGTCATATAATTATAAAAGAAACATTTATTTTGAAAATAGTTTTATAATATTGTAAGAGAAGCATCGACGATGTTATAAAGGCTGAAAATGGCCTCACCTGCCGTATAAGTTAAAAAACACATTCTTACCTTAATTTTGTCGAAATGGTCATAAATAACCTTGTTTGGAAAACAACGGAAGGATTCCTTTCAAAACATATAAGATAAAATAAGGGTATAAGTGACTTTGACCCATTTTCTAGTAAATAGTAAAAATGTTTTGAAATACATTTTTAAGAAAACATGTATGTGTAGGATAAAGAGGTCCTAATTGATTCTTACGTAAAATCAACTTCAGATAATAAAGAGATTGTGAAATTAACCCTTACATTGTAATTTTCCTTGGATTAAGGTATATTAACCTTCTGTATTATAGTCAAATAATTGTTTTTAAATTATACAATAAATATATACATAAATATGATATCATATATGATCCTCTTATATTGCATTATTAATAATATTTTAGTAGTATCATCATTTTGGGTGTCAACTGATTCGTTTTCATTTATATGGTTGGTTACATAAGACATGTTTGTTATTGATAGGTTGTATTTGATTCATACATAGAATGATATTATGTTCATAAAAATTATTTTTAATCATAAAATTAAAATTATTCTTGAATGATTAAGATGTATAATAAATCTCATCGCGTTCGTGGAGACGGTAATTCGTACGTACGAACAAGCGACATTATCAATATATTGATGGTAAAATCATATATAATTGGATGGTATGTCATATATGAAAAATAATTAACATGTTTTATTTATTATTTACATTAGTTATACTCATCATTATACCAATCCAAATAATGAAGTGTTTGAATAACAAACTATACCACGACGTGGAGACCATAAGCCATACGTACACACGTATGGTGACTTTGTCATTCATACGATGGAAAGAATAATGAATATGGTTGTACAATTTTTATAATAACATCACATTATATATCAGATACTATAGTCATTATTTTGGAATGGAAACAACAATGAAAGAGGAAGTTGAAGAAGAAAATAACTTGAAAGAGGTGATGAAATATTCACATTTCCTTCGGATTATTTCGTTTGATTTGGTCAAAAGGTATCCTTAGGTTGAATTTAGGACCAAGGAAGGCCTCTAGGATGAATGGATAAATTTTTGGAGGATATTTTGGTAGGGTTTATCTGAGGTAAATGGATTTGGAGGTGTAAATTTAAGAGAAGCATAAATACCCTTTTATAAGAGGTGAGGGTCACTTTAGGAAAAGCATGAACTATTATTCTATAATAAAATCATTTTCGGTTTATAATGGATAAAAAATGAATAATTTCGAGGATAAGGTGGAGATGGGTCAATAAAAGCTCAACCAGTAGGTTTTAGATAGGTTATTTCATCATATTAAACTTATATTTTATATTTCACTCTGTTAAATAGTTTGACATTTATAATGTCTCTTTGAATTTTTATATTATATGGTTAATAATCTTACTATATAAAGATAGAAAAACCCCATGTGGTTCATTATTAATATATATAACCTTATCTAAGCACATTAGTGGAACCTTATATTTTTAGGAATATTATATCAATTAATAATATAATATTTTTTTTTAAAAAAAACTCAATTATGTAAATTTTTACACTATTTAGTATTTGATTTTTTTAAAATCCATAAAAACATTATCACTTCAAATAAAATTTATTTAAACAACCCTATCATGTCATATTAACCTATAAAATTAGTGCAATTCATTAGAAGTCTCAATTTATATTTATATGGATATTTATATTATCAATTATTTTTATATTTCATTAATAAGGTAATTAGTGCATCATTATTGTGTCAAAAATAAATTAAATTAATTAATGTATAAAAATTATAAAAAAAATACCATTTTGTATGAAATATTTTTAAATTTATAAATAATATTTTTAGTCTAATTTATATTGTGTGTAACCCTATATAAAAAATAGTTTAGTTATTAAACATTGAATTTAACTCTTTTAACTCTTATTTAAATAAAGTAATAATAAGCATCCTAATCAAATATAAGTGGATAAAAGAGGATAATATTTTATTCCAACGGTTTTTTTGGTCTAATTACACTTATCCAACATAATTAGGCCTTGTGTTATGCTAATTAGTATATCATTTTTACTCCTAAATTCCCAATTTTCTATTAACCGTGGTAAATAAAAGTCAAACAATCGTATTTGTAAAAAATTGTTTTCATCTTATTGAACCACATTTTAATTATTGATACAGACCGGGTCTCTCATATTTTTGAAATTCAACTCATTGAAGTGGTAAAATTATGTTTTATGCAAATTTGCAAATGCCCCTATGGGGTGGGTAAAAGATGGTAAAAAGTTCAATAAAATTTTTATATATATACACTCATTATAAAATGACTCCAATGAATTACATTGAACATATATAGGTATTAAGTATCTATTTTGACCTAGAATATATTTAAATAAAATAAAAAAATATTTAATTTAAAATTTGGTTTTAACCAATAACGTAGTGTTTTTCACTATTCATCAAAAATTGATAGTTTTCATAAAAATACAAAAAATTCACCCTAAGATAATTTTTATATATTGAATTCAAATTTTGAAGTCCATTTAGAAAAATAAAATTTAAAAAATTTAAAAAATTGGGTATTAATATTTATAATTACTAGAATGATTGGTTGTGGTGTGTTTGAACTCAAAGTTGCGTACAACAAAAGATATTTTATTATTCAGAGGGAAAAGTATCATGTAGGCCTGGGCTGTTTCATTCTCCCCTCCTTAAAATAATTTTGTCCTTGAAATTTCTATAATATTACTGTATAAGAAGATTCAGGTGGTTCTTTATCATAAGTTCTTCAGGTTCCCAAGTTTTCACTTCCTTCTTTTGAAGTATCCATAGAACATTCACCAGACGGGTCGTTCTGTCTCTCAACACTTGTTCTTTGGTATCCAGATTCCGATAATCACTTCACAATAAGATAGATCGGGTTCTAGTTCTAATTCTTCATAGGTGAGTACATGTGTTGGGTCAGCCAAGTATTTTCTCCACAGTGTTACTTAGAACACATCCTTAACATTGGAGATACATGGAGGCATTGCCAAACGATAAGATACAACTCCAATTCGTTCTAGAATTTTGAAAGGTATGATGTACCTAGGACTCAATTTACCCTTCTTATCGAAACATATAAAACCCTTCCATGGAGATACCTTCAAGTAAACGTGGCCTCCAACTTGAAATTCCATATCCTTCCATTGGTTATTTTCATAGCTCTATTTCTTACATTGGGATGATTTGATGTGGGGTTGGATAATCATCACTTTTTTAATTTTTTCCTCAATATGTTCTAGGACTACAAGTTTTTTTCACCAACATCATCCAAACAAGTTGGTATGTGAAATCTCTTTCACTATAACGGTTCATATGGTATCTGAATACTTAAATGGAAGCTATTAATATAGGAAAACATTACTAGAGGTAAATATTGATCCAACATACCTTGAACGTCAAATGAGAAAGATCTCAACATTTCTTCTAAGGTTTGAATATTCCGTTCTAATTTTCCATCAAATTGAGGGTGGTAGGCAGTGCTGAAATGAAGTTCAGTATCTAGGGCCTTCTAAAGACTTTTCCAGAATCTTGATGTAAAATGGGGATCACAATCAGAAAAAATCGATAGGGGTACTCCATGAAGTCTTACAACATCATTAATATATAGTCTTTCCATACGTTCAAGTGGTAAATATTCTCTTATATAAAGAAAATGTACTGAACTGGTAAGACGATCAACAAGGACCCATATTGCATCATCTCTTTTAGGATTCTTTGGTAGCCCCAGGAGAAATCCCATCGTAATATTATCCCATTTACACTCAAATATGGAAAAAGGTTTCATGACTCCTTGGAGTTGTTTCCTTCAAGCTTTCACTTGTTGACAAACCATACATCTTGACACAAAATAAGACAGATCTCTCTTCATGTTGTCCCACTAAATATGTTCCTTCAAATCTCTATACATCTTGGTGATCCGAGAGAGTATAGTGAAATTGGGGTTATGAGCATCATCGAACAATTCCCTTTTTAGATCAAGTATGTTAGGAACACAAACCCTCTTCCAAAATTTCAAAATTCCATCTTCATATATGAATTCAATCAATCTCCCATCATTCACATCATTAATTTTCTTTTGAAATTCATCATCACCAGTCTGAGATCTTTTTATCCTTTCTAGTAAAGATAATTTGAAAACCATTTGAAAATGTATTAATGTTTCACCTTCCATGTTTATTCCAATATATATCTTTACTGGATCCATGAAAATAAGATCCCTTTCAAATATAATCTTGTTCAAAACTCCATTATATTTTCTATTCAAAGCATCCACCACCTTATTTTACATCCCCGATAGGTATTGTATTGTGAAATCATATTCCTTGAGTAGTTCAAGCCATCATCACTGCCTCATGTTGAGTTCTTTTTGTTAGATAATATATTTAAAACACTTTTGATCTATATAAATATCACTTTTCACCATAGAGATAGTGTCTCTATATTTTTACGGAAAATATTACAGCTGCTAACTGAAGAGCATGTGTAGGATATTTTTTCCAATTAATTTTTAGTTGTTATGAATATTCAATAACTCTATCATTGTACATAAGGACAAAACCAAGCCTTTTCTTTGAAGCATCACTATAAATAACAAACCCATCATTATCTAAAGGTAGATTCAAGATAAAATAATTCACTTATCTTCTATTTAGTTATTCAAAAATTTATTCTCCATCTTTTTTCCAAACAAATATAACCCCTTTTCAAGTGAGCTTGGTTATTGTGTTAGCCAATTGAGCAAAATTATGGACAAAATGCTGATACTAACCTGCTAAAAAAATAAAATTGTGTACCTCAGTTATACTATTCGGTGCTGGACATTCATGGATTTCCTCGGTCTTTGAAGGATCAACAGAGATTTCATCCTTATAGACAATATGGATAAGAAAAGAAATATCTTGAAGCCAGAATTCACACATGATAAACATCCTATATAATTAATTTCATCTAAGGGTTTTTAGAATAATGTGCAAGTGATTTTCATGATCTTCATAGATTTTGGTGTATACCAAGATATCATCAATAAATACCACTAAAAACTCATCAAGATATTTCTTTAAAACTCTATTCATTAGATCCATGATGACTGAGGGTTCATTAGTCAATCCAAAAGCCATTACCGTAAACTTGTAATGCCCATACCTAGTTCGAAATGATGTTTTCAGAATGTTTTCCTTCTCCACACACAATTGATGATATCTAGATCTAAGGTAAATATTTGAAAAATATTGACCTCCATTAATTTGGTTGGATAAATATTCAATGCGATGTAGGTTATACTTGTTATTTATTGTTATTGAATTGATATCCCTGTAGTCACTGCACAACCTCATAGATCTTTCATTCTTCTTAACAAAAAGTACAGGGGCTCCCCATGGAGAAACACTAGGGTGAATAAATTCTTTGTTACTCAATTCCTCTAGTTTTTTCTTTAGTTCCACTAATTCCATAGTGTCCATTCTATAAGGGGTCTTCAATATGTTTCTTGAACTAGGAAATAAATAAATGCAAAACTCATTTTCTCATTTTGTAGGATGTCTAGGTAAATCCTCTAGAAACACGTCAACATATTCTTTTACAATAGGTACATATTCTATTCGAACATTATTTTCCTAAACCATAGTTATTTAATTCTATTTTCACCAATAATTAAATTTAGTACAGCTACTGGGGGTGGATCTAGATAAAATTCAGGTGGGGATGTTTCTGCTCTGATGATAAGGTTCTTCTTCTCATCATCAAAAATTGTAACCACCTCTTTGTTATAATAAATTTTCAGTTCATGGTTAGAAATACAATCCCTAAAAAGGATTATATCAAATTCAATCATGGGTACAATGATTAGATCAATATATAAAGAACATTTATATGCCAAAATGGGAACTGATTCACAAAACATTTTTGAAATAACACTTACCTTAGGAGTTTGGAATGATAACTCCCTTGTTAAATAAAATTTGAAATATCTACTTTTCATAGAAAAATGGGATGATATGAAACAATGCGATGATACAGAATCAAATAAAGCAATGTCTAAACTTGAGAAACCATTAAATTACCTACCACCATGTCTTTCATAGATTCAACCTCACCAGTAGTGATCACATAATGTTGTCTTAATCCCTTTGCCTTTATTAAGGTAAGTTCCCTTGGATCTTTGGACATTAATTTTCATAATTCCCATTTACTCAACAATTTTAGGATTCAAAATTGACAGCCTCTTTCTTCCCCTTGAAATCACATCCTTAGTGGGCTTTTTTACCATAATTGTAACAGACTCCCATTTCCTTCAGGCAAGTACCAGGGCTTTTCTTCAAACATTTTTCACAGGATGGATATTCAATTTTTCCCTTCTTCCCCTTATTTAAATTTCCTAAGTGTTTAGTAGATCTCTTTTTCTATTTCATTTCTTTAAAGTCATAATACATAGAGAATTTTTTTTTCTCTTGATTGCGCATGAGATAATATATTTGTACGGTGAGATGGATTTTCAGAATAATGATCGGTGGAGAAATGGTTTTAACCCATCAAATAATCGATCAATTTTACTCCCTGGGTTAGGTATATAATCTTTTGCATTCCTTTCTAACCTTGTAAAGTTATCTTCATCCTTTGAGACATTTTCATTCTCCTTTTTCCTCTGACTGTGATATTGTCTTTCCATATCAACTCAATGGTCATGAGGAAAGTATTTTATCCGAGAAAATCTCTTTAAACTCCCTTCATTCCATGTTCGATACTTCTTCATATTTCTTTGTGTTTTAGATTAATGACCACCATTGATCTGTATCTCCCATGATGCGATAAACTACCATGGATAATTTTTCCCTTTCGCTACTTCCCAAAGCATGGAATATTTTACCTAAGGAGTTTATCCATTTCTCAGCTACTAATGGATTTTTACTCCCATTGAAGGTTGGTGTTTTTTTCCTTATGAAGAGGTATAATATTTATCCTCCACATTGTGGATCAGGGTGCTCCATACAAGTAAGGTAATTATTTGTAACCTAAGTGAGTTTTCCCAATATGCTGATAAGCTGATCAGCACTAGTTGCATCATCCGCTACATTATAATTATCCTGAGTAGGAGGGAAATCCCTACATGGATTATATGTCTTGATACAGTTTCCAATCGATCCACTAGGCTCCATTTTTAAATAGTGGCATACATTAGTTTAGTTTATGAATCACAATACATAATTGTTAACATGTTAAACAATTAACATAAATTGAGCAGTTTATGGATATAATCCATAATCATAATGAATTTTTCTTTGAGGAGTTATGTACTCATAATACATTCATAATGGGTTGTAATGGAAATTATAATTATCCTAAGCATATCCCTCGATAGTGTCGTAACCAAGAGTGCAGCAAGGCCCATTGTAATGCACCAGTTTCCATTCGAGTCTAGCTCAAAGTGGTGTTTTCGGGTTTTACCCCTAGGTACATCTATGCCAGATCCACCTCTACCTTCTTGTATACATACAAGGATGTATTTCTTGGAAAACTCACAAAAACTCTACTGTACTAAAATTATAGGAAGAACTAATATACTAATCCTTAAAGTCTATCTTAGGGTAGAGTTATCTAATCAGAGTTTTTCTAAATCTAGTTTCCAAGGATTGTACTAAATATCTCAAATTCCAACTGTAATTCCCCATCTCCAGTTACCCAGACTTGGTGCAATATTACATAACATTGGCATGATACAAGAAATAATGCCCTGAAATATCGATTAGTATTGTAGCCTTGGATGTAATAGATAAGTTCATAAGTTTTACATTACATCATGAAATAAAAACATCAACAAAATTTTGTCCCCTTTGAACATTATTATATCCTTTGCCTATCTATGTAGGTCAACCATTAAATACTTCTTCACATTCTGGGAAATGTAAAACAAAGAGAGGGGTGATATGAGTTTCTCAGTAAGGATAACAATATATCGGAATCATTCATAAATAGGCATAAACATTTAAGGCAACACATAAGACTAAAAAATTCATTTTAAACATAAAGTTCATCATAATATGGAAAAGAAAAAATCAAATAATTCAATTTAATTATTCACATGGATATTAAACTAGTATACTAATCACATGCAATATCAATATCCACTTTTATAATGATGGAATGCATAATGCCAGACTTCATAACCACATAGTCATGGCCTTGTGCCAAGACTACAAATATGATATTTTCAAGGGCTTATTCCAAGATACTAGTTCGTCTCATGTGACCTACCGGTGAATTTAGGCGATATAACATGCTCTACCCATCACGTACTAAGTCCAATGCATTCCTCATATGAAAAGTTTTAAACATCACATAAACATTTGTATTAAAACGAGCAAATGAAATGTGAATATGTTATCCATAAACCATGAATGGTATAAAAATAACACATCAACATTAATACATATCACAAAACCATCAATACAATATGGAAGATTTGTATCATAATAAATCAACATTAAACAAGCTTAAAATACATCAAAAGGATGTTGACATAGATGAAACCAAAACCTTTTTTAGAGAAATATCTCTTTCTATTTTGAAATCATTTAAATGACATATAATTATAAAATAAAATATTTATTTTGAAAATATTCTTATATGCTTGTAAGGGATGCTTTGATGATATTATAACTATTGAAAATAGCCACACCAGCCGTATAAGATAAAAAACATTCTTACCTTAATTTAGTCAAAAAGGTCATAAAGTACCTTGTTTGGAAAATGACGGAAGGATTCCATTCAAAAAATATAAGGTCAAATAAGGGTATAAATGACTTTAAACCATCTTATAGTAAATATAATTTTTTTTAAATACATTTTTATGGAAAACCAAATGTGGATGATAAAGAGGTCCCAATAGATATTTACGTAAAAACAACCTCAGATAATAATGTTATTTTAAAATTAACCCTTATCATGTACTTTTCCTTGGACGAGGGTATGTTATCATATGGTATAATAGTAAAATAATTGTTATTAAATTATAATAGTACTATATACATAAATAGTATATTATATATGATCCTCTAATATTTCTTTGTTAATAATATTTTAGTAGTATCATCTTTTTGGGTGTTAACTGATTTGTTTTCCTTTATATGGTTGGCTAAATAAGCCATGTTTGTTATGGATAGGATGTATTTTATTCATATACAGAATAATATTATTTACATAAATATTATTTTTTATCATAAAATGAAAATTATTCTTTAATGATTAAGATGGAGAATGAATCTAATCACGTTTGTGGAGACAGTAATTCGTACGTACGCATGAGCGGCAATATCATTATATTGATGGTGAAATAGTATGTAATTGGACGGTGTATCAGTTATAAAGAATCATTAACATGTTATATTTATTATTTATACCATTTATACTCATTATTATACTCATCCAAATAATGAAGTGTTGGAATAACAAACTACACCACGACGTGGAGACGGTAAGCCGTACCTACGCAGGTATGGTGACTTGGTCATTCTTATGATGGATAAAATAATGAATATTATTGTACCATTTATATAATAACATCAATTTATATAAAATATGTTGTAGTTATTATTTTAGAATGGAAATAACAAATAATGTAGAAGTGGATGAAGAAAAGAAC
The DNA here is from genome assembly GCA_963277665.1 of Viscum album. Taxonomy (NCBI): domain Eukaryota; kingdom Viridiplantae; phylum Streptophyta; class Magnoliopsida; order Santalales; family Viscaceae; genus Viscum; species Viscum album. The sequence continues at coordinate 1,154,756,789 of OY728136.1, forward strand.
TTGAAAGATGTGATAAAATATTCACCTCTTATTCAGGTTCTTCTTTTTAATTTGATGGAAAGTGCTCCATAGGTTGGCTTTCTGACTGAAGGAATGCCTTTAGGATTAATGGCTTAATGTTTAGAGGATATTTGGGCCGGGTTTCCTAGAGCCAAATGGCTTTGGAGGTGTGAAATTTAGAGAAGGGGAAGTACCCTTTTATAAGAGAGGTGAGGGTCACTTTAGGAAAAGCATTAAATATTATTCTATAACAAAATCATTTTCAGTTTCTAATGGCACCAAAATGAATTATTTCGACTATAAGGTTAGGATGAGTTTAAAACCTCTTAACCAATGGGTTTTAGATAGGTTTATTTCATCAAATTAACCTTATCTTTTAGATTTAACTCTTAGTTAAATAGTTTGACATTTACCATGCCTCATTGAATTTTTATATTATATGGTTAATAAAATTACTATACCAAGACAAGAGAACGCCATGTGGTTCATGATTAATATATATAACCTTATATAATTACTTTTTCAAAACCTTAGACTCTTCAAAAAATTATATCAATTAATAATATAGTATTTTTTTTAAAAACTCATTTATGTCAATTTTGACACTATTTAGTATTTGATTTATTTGAAATCCATAAAATAAAATTTCACATAAAATAAAATTTAATTAACAAACTCTAACATGTCATAGTAAGATATAAATTATTGGAATTTATCATAATTCTCAATTTACATTTATTTGGAAATTTATAATATCAATTATTTTAATATTTCATTAAAAAGGTAATTACTGCATCATCAATGTGTCATAAAAAAATTAAAATATTTAATGTATAAAAATTATAAATAAAATAAAATTATCTAGTAATTTTTTTTATATTTCTATTGAATATTTATAGTAGAATTTATATTGATTTTAACTCTAAATTAAAAATGGTTTCGTTATTATTCTTCGAATTTAACTCTTTTAACTCTTCTTAAAATAAAATAATAATAAATGTCCTAATCTAATCCATGTGGACCAAAGGGGATCATATTTTATTTATATGGTTTTTTATGGTCTAATTAAACTTATACAAATGAATTTGGACATGTGTTAGGGTAATTATGATATCATTTGTAACCTTAATTACCCTATTTACTTTTATTCAGGGTAAATAAAAATCAAAAGTTTATATTCACCAAATATTATTTTCATCTTATTTGTAACACCCCAAGCTTCTCCGGTACGTTTCCCTTTGAATAATGCGATAGCGTGTGTTGTACGCAACCTCGAGTTCTAACACACACCACAACTAATTAAACTAGCCGTTGTGAATAGTAATACCTAATTTTTGAAATCATATATATTCTATATTTCAAAATGGACTTCATTTTTGGATTCGGAATATCAAAATTAGCCTAGGGTGAAATTTTGGTACATTTTGGATAACTTTCATATTTTGATGAATAGTGAAAATTTCTAAATTTTAATTAAAAACAACTTTTTTAATCAAAATAATTAATAGTGATAAATTATGAATTTGAGTGGTTTTAAAGTATATTTAGAATATATTTTTACCATTCAATTTAATGTTTATCATTGGACATAATTTTACAATTAAACCGAACATAAACAAGTGTCAATCTTTTGATAGTTATTATCTCTTAAAAACACGCTTTTTGTTTTAACAGCGGGAATTAATTTTAAATTAATTTCTGCCACTTCTGTGTTTTGAATTTAGGAAAATGGATTCCATATTTGGAATCAGGATGTCCAAATTATGTAAATAGGTAACTTTTATTTTTAGACATTTTGAATAATTACTGCGGTAAATATTTTATTTACCATGGTTAAAGGGTAAATCCGGTAAATAAGGGTTAAAAAAATAATATTATAATAATACAAAATTACCCTAAAACGTGTCTTAACCCTATTGGTTGATACATGGTCGACCATGTGCATCTTTGTGTCAATTTTGGGACCCCATGGATCCACTTGTAAGTGATAATGACACTTTATTTTAATTAAGTTAAAATGAATACAAAAATGACACAAGCATATATCTTTTAGAAGAACAATTTTTACATAGGGTTATACATGTTGGAGTTTCGATTATAAATATTCATTAGAAAGATAAAAAGATTTCCTACATAATGATAGTTTATTTATAATTTTTAGACAATAAATAAGTTATTTTATTTATGACACAATGATGATGCAGTAATTACTATAATAGTGAAAAATTAAAATAATTGATATTATAAATACCCAAATAAATATAATATGAAACTTTTAATGAATTAAACTAATTTTCTAGGCTAATATGATATATTAGGATTGATTTAATGGACTTTGTTCGAAGTAATCAATCTGTTATGAGTTTCACAAAAATCAACTATTGAATAGTGTCAAAATTGACATAAAAGAGTTCTTAAAACAAATATTATATTATTAATTGATATTAAATTCCTAAAAATCTAAGGTTCGGCCAAGAGACTTATATTATGATAGTTTAATCATTAATGGACCACTTGGGGGTCGCTTGGATGTATATAGTAAGTTTATTAACCATATTATATAAAAATACAAAGAGACATTGTAAAAGTGAAACTAATTAACTTAGAGTTAATACTTAAAGATAAGGTTAATATAAGTACCCAAACCTGTCTAAATTCTATTGGATGAGTTGTTTTCGACCTATCCCCACCTCATCATTTGAATAGTCAACTTTGGAGCCTTTAGAAACCGAATATGAATTTATTATAAATTAATATTTCTAGCTTTTCCAAAGGTGCCCCTCACCCCTCTTATAAAAGGGCACTCCTCCTTCTCATTTCATCACACCTCTAAAGCCTTTTGGTTCGGCCAAACTCTGCCCAAATACTCTCCCAACATCCCTCAATACAACCTAGAGGCCTTAGTTTGATCAGAAAGCCAACCTAAGGAGCCCTTTTGATCAAATCAAAAGGAAGAACCCGAAGAAGAGGTAATGATCTCACCACCCTTTTCTAAGTTCATTTCTTCTTCCACTTCTTCTTCCTTTGTTCTTACCATTCTGAAATAATAACTCCAGTATCTCACATATACTGTGATGTTATTATAAATATGGTACAATCATATTCAGTATTCTATCCACCCTTTGAATAACATGTCACCATACGTGCGTACGTACGGCTTACCGTCTCCACGTCGTGGTGTAATTGTTATTCAATATAATATTATTTGGATGGGTATAATAATGATGTGTAACTCATGTAAATAATAAATATAACATGTTAATGATTCTGTATATATGATATACCATCCATTTATATATTATTTTAATATCAAAAGAATGATATTGTCGCTCGTGCGTACGTACGGACTACCGTCTCCACGAACGCGATGAGATTCATTCTCCATCGTAACCATTAAAGCGTAATTATCATTTTATGATTTAAAAATGATGTTTAAGGACTTGATATCATTCTGGATATGAATAATATACAACCTATCCTTTACAAACATGTCTTACGTAACAAAACATATGAAAGAAAACAAGTAAGTTAACACCCGAAACAACGATAATACTAAGATATTATTATCAAATCAATATTAAAAGATCATATATGATATCATATTAATGTATATGATTCTTGTATAATTTAATAACAATTATTTCACCATTATACAGGAGGTTAACCTACCACAACCAAGGAAAAGTACAAGGTAAGGGTTATTTCACAATCTCTTCATTATCCGAGGTTGTATTATACGTAATAATCTACTGGGATCTCTTTATCATCCACATCCATGTTTCTTCGAAATGTATTTCAAAACATTTTTACTATTTACAAGAATATGGGTTAAAGTCATTTATACCCTTGTTTGACTTTTTATAAGAGGTTTATAAAGGAATCTTTCCGTCGTTTTCAAAACAAGGTCCTTTTTAACCTTTTCGACAGAATTGAGGTAAGAATGTTTTTTTAACTTATACGGCGGGTGCGGTTATTTTCCGCCGTTATAAAATCGTCGAAGCTTCCCATACAAGCTTATAAGAATATTTTCAAAGAAAATGTTTTATTTTATATGGATCTTAAATGATTTCAAAATAAAAGGAGATATTTCTTTTAAAAGAATTTTGATTTCATCTATGTCAACATCCTTTGATGGATTTTAAGATTGTTTGAAGTTGATTTATTATGATACAAAACTTCTATATTGTATTGAAGGTTTTGTGATATGTTTGACTGTGGATGTGCTATTTTTATACCATTCATAGTTTATTGTGAAAGTATTGACATTTCGTATGCTAGTTTTAATACGAATGTTTATGTTATGTTTAAACCTTTTCATATGGGAATGCATTGGAATTAATAAGTGACGGGTGGAGCCCGCTATAGCTCCTCGATGCATCGGTAGGTCTCATGAGACAAACTAGTGTCTTGGCACAAGGCCTTGACAAAATCTTATTTGTAGCCTTGGCACGAGGCCTTGGCTATGTGGTTATGATAGTCTGGCATTATGCATTCCAACATTATGAAAGTGGTTATTGATTTTTGCATGTGATTATTCGATTAGTAGAATATCCATGTGAATAAGTAAATGGCATTATTTCATTTTACTTTTGCCATACCATGTTGAAGTTCAATTTTAAAAGGCTTTTGTTTTAGTAATGCATTGCCTTAAATGTTTATTCTTATTTATGAAAGTTTCCGCTATATTGTTATCCTTACTGGGCATTTGAGCTCACCCCTTTTCTATGTTTTATTTTTCCCCAGGATGTGAAGAAGTAAATTATGAATGACCTGCAGGGATATTATGAGGGGATAGTAGTGTGGATTATGGAGACATTATGTTGTTGTAGTAGTTTTTCATTTTATGATGTAATGTAAAACTTATGAATATATCTAGTGTTTCCAAGGCTACTAAACCAATCGGTCTTTCGAGATTTGATCTTTCTTGTGATCATGCCAATGTTATGTAATAATGCACCGACTCTAGGCAACTAGGGTCGGGGCGTTACAGTTGGTATCAGAGGAAGTTTAGTACAAACCTTGGAAGCTAGATTTAGATAAACTCTGATTAGAGCACGTAGACCTAAGATGAACTTTGAGGATTAGTATAGAAGAACTTCCTAGAATTTTGGTATTGTAGAGATTTTGTGAGTTTTTCGAGCAATACAACCCTGTCTGGATACGAGCAGGTAGAGGCGGCTCTGGCACTGATGTACCTAGGGGTAAAACCCGAAAACACCGCTTTGAGCTAGACTCGAACGGGAACTGGTGCACGACAACGGGCCTTGCTGCACTCTTGGTTACGACACTCCCAGGGGATATGCTTAGGATAACTCTCACTATCTTTACAAATCATTATGAATGGTTTATGAGTATATACTTCCTCAAAGAAAACATTTTTATGATTATGGATTATATCCATAAATAGTTCAATTTATGTTAAGTGTTTTATAAGTATGGGATTATGTATTTTGATGCATAAACTGATCTAGTTTATGCCATTTTTTTTAGAAATGGCGCCTAGTGGAAGAAATGGAAACCGTATCAATGCACGCACTCCATGTAGGGATTGCCCTCCTGCTCAAGATAATTATAGTGGGGCTGGTGATGCAACTGGTGCTGATCAGCTAATCACCGTACTGGGACAACTTACTCAGGTTATGAATAATAACCTTACCCGTATGGAGCACCCTGATCCGCAGCGTGGAGGATCAATGTTAGATCGATTCATGAGACAACAACCACCAACGTTCAATGGGAGTACAAATCCCTTAGTAGCTGAGCAATGGATATTTTCCCTAGAGAAAATATTTCAGGCTTTGGGGAGTAGTGAAAGGGAAAAAGTTACCATGGCAGTTTACCGCCTCACTGGAGATGCTGATCAATGGTGGTCATTGATTCAAAACATGAAGGAAGATGATGAAGTATCAAACATGGAATGGAGGGAGTTCAAAGATCTGTTTTTAGAAAAATACTTTCCTCGCGACCATCGAGCAGATATGGAAAGGCAATTTCTGAGTCTGAGACAAAAGGAGGATGAGAATGTCACAAAGTATGAGGCTAACTTTACAAGGTTAGCGAGGTACGCTGGTGATTATATTCGCAACCCAAGAAGTAAGATTGATCGTTTCTTTGATGGGTTAAAACCATTTCTCCGTCGAGCATTAGTCTCACAATCCTTTTCATCGTACGAAGACATTGTCTCATGTGCTATCAAGACCGAAAAGGAATTCTCTAAGTCTTATGACTTTAAAGCAAAGCAAGAGAAGAAGAGACCTGCTGATCAATCTGGGAATGGAAATAAGGGGAAGAAGGGAAAGGTTGAATATCCATCTTGTGGTAAGTGCGGGAAGAAACACCCCGGTGCTTGCCTGAAGGGAATGGGAGTCTGTTACAAGTGTGGTGAAAAAGGCCACCAAACTCATGATTGCAAGGGGAAGAAGGAAGCTACCAACGTTCAGTGCTACAATTGCAGGGAGATGGGGCATTATGCAAATGCATGTCCTAAGCGTCAGGAGAACTTACCTCAGAAAAGGCCAAGGGATCAAGGCCAGGCTTATGCTATCACTACTGCTGAGGTAGAAGCTCCGAAAGACGTGGTGGCAGGTAATTTAATGGTTTCCTCAAGTTTAGCAAATGCATTATTTGATTCTGGATCATCGCATTGTTTCATATCTTCCCAGTTTGCTAAGAAAATTAGATATTTCCAATTTGATTTAATAAGGGAGTTGTCAGTTAAAACTCCTAAGGGAAGTATCGTTGCAACAAAGTTTTGTGAATCAGTCCCCATTAGAGCACATAAATTTTCTTTATCTGCTGATTTCATCGTCATACCTATGATTGAGTTTGATATAATCCTCGGTATGGACTGGCTTTCGGACTATGATGCGAAGATTTATTGTAAGAAGAAAGAGGTTACGATTCTTGATGATAATGATAAGGAGCACCTTATTTTTAGAGCAGAATCGTCACCACCTAATTCTTATTTAGATCCACCCCCTGTAGCTCAACTTAATTCAATTATCGGGGAGGAAGAGAATGAAATAACTGTCGGTGAGGAAAGAAATGTTCAAATAGAGGATGTACCTATTGTGAAAGAGTTTGTAGATGTATTTCCGGAAGATTTACCTGGACATCCTCCAGAACGAGAAGTAGAGTTTTCCATTGATTTAATTCCTGGATCAAGGCCTATATCGAAGACCCCTTATAGAATGGCCACTGTAGAGCTAGTCGAACTAAAGAAACAACTAGAGGAATTGAGTAATAAGGGATTTATTCTCCCTAGTGTTTCTCCATGGGGAGCCCCTGTTCTTTTTGTTAAAAAGAAAGATGTATCTATGAGGTTATGTATCGACTACAGGGAGATCAATGCTATAACGATAAAGAAAAAGTATCCCCTACCTCGTATTGATGATTTATTTGACCAACTGCATGGAGCTCAATACTTTTCAAAGATTTACCTTCGATCTGGATACCATCAGTTGTGTGTGAAGAAGGAAGACATTCCGAAGACAGCATTTCGAACCAGGTACGGGCATTACGAGTTTACTGTAATGCCGTTTGGATTGACTAATGCACCCTCTATATTCATGGATCTGATGAATAGAGTTTTCAAGGAGTATCTCGATGAATTTGTGGTGGTATTTATTGATGATATCTTGGTATACTCCAAAACCTACAAAGATCATGAAAATCACTTGCGCATTATCTTGAAGACTCTGAGGAGGCATGAATTATATGGAAAGTTTAGCAAGTGTGAATTCTGGCTTCAGGAGATTTCTTTTCTTGGCCATATTGTCTCTAAAGATGGAATCTCTGTTGATCCTTCTAAGACCAAGGCAATCCAAGAATGGCCAGCACCTACGAATATAACTGAGGTACGCAGTTTTATTGGTTTGGCAGGTTATTATCGACGTTTCGTCCAGAATTTTGCCCGATTGGCTAACCCATTAACGAAGCTCACACGTAAAGGGGTTAAATTTGTTTGGACAAAAGAGTGTGAAGAATGTTTCGAAGAACTGAAGAGAAGATTAGTCAATGCTCCTATATTGACTCTACCATCGGGGAATGATGGGTTCGTTATTTATAGTGATGCATCGAAGAAAGGACTTGGCTGTGTCCTTATGCAGAATGATAGAGTTATTGCCTATGCATCACGACAGTTGAAAATTCATGAACAAAACTATCCTACTCATGATCTTGAGTTAGCAGCTGTGATCTTTGCTTTGAAGATATGGAGGCACTACCTCTATGGTGAAAAATGTGAGATTTATACTGATCACAAGAGTTTGAAGTATATTTTCTCACAAAAAGAACTCAACATGAGGCAAAGGAGATGGCTTGAATTACTCAAGGATTATGATTGTACGATACACTACCACCCGGGGAAGGCAAACAAGGTGGCAGATGCTTTGAGCAGAAAAGACCATGGAGTTCTGAACATGATGAGAATTGAAAGGGATCCAATTTTCATGGATCTAGTGAAGATGGACATGGGAATAACCAGGGAAGGTGAAACATCAATGCTTTTTCAAATGGTTGCCAAACCATCTTTACTAGAAAGGATTAAGAGTTCTCAGACCGATGATGAAGAATTTCAGAAGAAGATTAAAGCTGTGAATGATGGGAGATTAAGAGACTTTGCGTATGAAGGTGGAATTTTGAAATTCGGGAAGAGACTTTGTGTTCCCAATATACCTGATCTAAAAAGGGAATTGCTGGATGATGCTCATAGTTCCAATTTCTCTATACACCCTGGGAGCACCAAAATGTATAGAGATTTGAAGGAACATTTTTGGTGGGACAACATGAAGAGGGAGATTGCTGATTTTGTGTCAAGATGTATGGTTTGTCAACAAGTGAAAGCTGGAAGGCAACAGCCTGGAGGAGTCATGCAACCTCTTCCCATACCGGAGTGGAAATGGGACAATATTACGATGGACTTTGTCATGGGGCTACCAAAGACTCCTAGAAGGAACGATGCAATATGGGTTATTGTTGATCGTCTTACCAAGTCAGCACATTTTCTTGCTATAAGAGAAGATCTACCCCTGGAACGTCTAGCAAGACTATATATTAATGAAGTTGTGAGACTTCATGGAGTACCCCTATCGATTGTTTCTGATCGTGATCCCCGTTTTACTTCAAGATTTTGGAAAAGTCTTCAGAAATCCCTGGATACTGAACTTCATTTGAGCACTGCTTACCACCCTCAGACAGACGGACAATCAGAACGGACTATTCAGACCTTAGAAGACATGTTGAGATCTTGCTCACTTGATTTTCAGGGTATGTGGGATCAATATTTACCACTAGTAGAATTTTCCTATAACAATAGCTTCCATTCGAGTATACAGATGGCACCATATGAAGCGTTATACGGAAAGAGATGTCGTACACCAACCTGTTGGGATGACGTTGGTGAAAGAAAACTTGTAGGCCCAGAGCTGGTGGAGGAAACGGTGGAAAAGGTGAAAGTAATCCAAAATCACATTAAAGCAGCTCAAAGTAGGCAGAAGAGCTATGCCGATAATCGAAGGAAGGATTTGGAATTTCAAGTCGGTGATCATGTTTTCCTGAAGGTATCTCCATGGAAGGGAGTCATACGTTTTGGTAAGAAAGGTAAATTGAGTCCCAGGTACATCGGACCTTTCGAAATTCTAGAACGAATTGGGGTTGTAGCTTACCGATTGGCAATGCCGCCAAGTCTCTCCAAAGTTCACGATGTGTTCCACGTATCTCTGTTGAGGAAATACATGCCTGACCCAACGCATGTACTCACCTATGAGGAATTAGAACTGGAACCCGATCTTTCCTATTGTGAAGAGCCCGTCAGGATTCTTGATACAAGAGAACAAGTACTGAGAAACCGAACGACGCGTCTGGTAAAAGTTTTGTGGAGAAATCATAAGATGGAAGAGGCAACGTGGGAACCCGAGGAACTTATGATGAAGAACCACCCGAGTCTTTTTATGCAGTAATACCCTAGAAATTGCGAGGACGCAATTATTTGAAGGAGGGGAGAATGTAACACCCCAAGCTTCTACGGTACGTTTCCCTTTGAATAATGCGATAGCGTGTGTTGTACGCAACCTCGAGTTCTAACACACACCACAACTAATTAAACTAGCCGTTGTGAATAGTAATACCTAATTTTCGAAATCATATATATTCTATATTTCAAAATGGACTTCATTTTTGGATTCGGAATATCAAAATTAGCCTAGGGTGAAATTTTGGTACATTTCGGATAACTTTCATATTTTGATGAATAGTGAAAATTTCTAAATTTTAATTAAAAACAACTTTTTTAATCAAAATAATTAATAGTGATAAATTATGAATTTGAGTGGTTTTAAAGTATATTTAGAATATATTTTTACCATTCAATTTAATGTTTATCATTGGACATAATTTTACAATTAAACCGAACATAAACAAGTGTCAATCTTTTGATAGTTATTATCTCTTAAAAACACGCTTTTTGTTTTAACAGCGGGAATTAATTTTAAATTAATTTCTGCCACTTCTGTGTTTTGAATTTAGGAAAATGGATTCCATATTTGGAATCAGGATGTCCAAATTATGTAAATAGGTAACTTTTATTTTTAGACATTTTGAATAATTACTGCGGTAAATATTTTATTTACCATGGTTAAAGGGTAAATCCGGTAAATAAGGGTTAAAAAAATAATATTATAATAATACAAAATTACCCTAAAACGTGTCTTAACCCTATTGGTTGATACATGGTCGACCATGGGCATCTTTGTGTCAATTTTGGGACCCCATGGATCCACTTGTAAGTGATAATGACACTTTATTTTAATTAAGTTAAAATGAATACAAAAATGACACAAGCATATATCTTTTAGAAGAACAATTTTTACATTGGGTTATACATGTTGGATTTTCGATTATAAATATTCATTAGAAAGATAAAAAGATTTCCTACATAATGATAGTTTATTTATAATTTTTAGACAATAAATAAGTTATTTTATTTATGACACAATGATGATGCAGTAATTACTATAATAGTGAAAAATTAAAATAATTGATATTATAAATACCCAAATAAATATAATATGAAACTTTTAATGAAGTAAACTAATTTTCTAGGCTAATATGATATATTAGGATTGATGTAATGGACTTTTTTCGAAGTAATCAATCTGTTATGAGTTTCACAAAAATCAACTATTGAATAGTGTCAAAATTGACATAAAAGAGTTCTTAAAACAAATATTATATTATTAATTGATATTAAATTCCTAAAAATCTAAGGTTCGGCCAAGAGACTTATATTATGATAGGTTAATCATTAATGGACCACTTGGGGGTCGCTTGGATGTATATAGTAAGTCTATTAACCATATTATATAAAAATACAAAGAGACATTGTAAAAGTGAAACTAATTAACTTAGAGTTAATACTTAAAGATAAGGTTAATATAAGTACCCAAACCTGTCTAAATTCTATTGGATGAGTTGTTTTCGACCTATCCCCACCTCATCCTTTGAATAGTCAACTTTGGAGCCTTTAGAAACCGAATATGAATTTATTATAAATTAATATTTCTAGCTTTTCCAAAGGTGCCCCTCACCCCTCTTATAAAAGGGCACTCCTCCTTCTCATTTCTTCACACCTCTAAAGCCTTTTGGTTCGGCCAAACTCTGCCCAAATACTCTCCCAACATCCCTCAATACAACCTAGAGGCCTTAGTTTGATCAGAAAGCCAACCTAAGGAGCCCTTTTGATCAAATCAAAAGGAAGAACCCGAAGAAGAGGTAATGATCTCACCACCCTTTTCTAAGTTCATTTCTTCTTCCACTTCTTCTTCCTTTGTTCTTACCATTCTGAAATAATAACTCCAGTATCTCACATATACTGTGATGTTATTATAAATATGGTACAATCATATTCAGTATTCTATCCACCCTTTGAATAACATGTCACCATACGTGCGTACGTACGGCTTACCGTCTACACGTCGTGGTGTAATTGTTATTCAATATAATATTATTTGGATGGGTATAATAATGATGTGTAACTCATGTAAATAATAAATATAACATGTTAATGATTCTGTATATATGATATACCATCCATTTATATATTATTTTAATATCAAAAGAATGATATTGTCGCTCGTGCGTACGTACGGACTACCGTCTCCACGAACGCGATGAGATTCATTCTCCATCGTAACCATTAAAGCGTAATTATCATTTTATGATTTAAAAATGATGTTTAAGGACTTGATATCATTATGGATATGAATAATATACAACCTATCCTTTACAAACATGTCTTACGTAACAAAACATATGAAAGAAAACAAGTAAGTTAACACCCGAAACAACGATAATACTAAGATATTATTATCAAATCAATATTAAAAGATCATATATGATATCATATTAATGTATATGATTCTTGTATAATTTAATAACAATTATTTCACCATTATACAGGAGGTTAACCTACCACAACCAAGGAAAAGTACAAGGTAAGGGTTATTTCACAATCTCTTCATTATCCGAGGTTGTATTATACGTAATAATCTACTGGGATCTCTTTATCATCCACATCCATGTTTCTTCGAAATGTATTTCAAAACATTTTTACTATTTACAAGAATATGGGTTAAAGTCATTTATACCCTTGTTTGACTTTTTATAAGAGGTTTATAAAGGAATCTTTCCATCGTTTTCAAAACAAGGTCCTTTTTAACCTTTTCGACAGAATTGAGGTAAGAATGTTTTTTTAACTTATACGGCGGGTGTGGTTATTTTCCGCCGTTATAAAATCGTCGAAGCTTCCCATACAAGCTTATAAGAATATTTTCAAAGAAAATGTTTTATTTTATATGGATCTTAAATGATTTCAAAATAAAAGGAGATATTTCTTTTAAAAGAATTTTGATTTCATCTATGTCAACATCCTTTGATGGATTTTAAGATTATTTGAAGTTGATTTATTATGATACAAAACTTCTATATTGTATTGAAGGTTTTGTGATATGTTTGACTGTGGATGTGCTATTTTTATACCATTCATAGTTTATTGTGAAAGTATTGACATTTCGTATGCTAGTTTTAATACGAATGTTTATGTTATGTTTAAACCTTTTCATATGGGAATGCATTGGACTTAATAAGTGACGGGTGGAGCCCGCTATAGCTCCTCGATGCATCGGTAGGTCTCATGAGACAAACTAGTGTCTTGGCACAAGGCCTTGACAAAATCTTATTTGTAGCCTTGGCACGAGGCCTTGGCTATGTGGTTATGATAGTCTGGCATTATGCATTCCAACATTATGAAAGTGGTTATTGATTTTTGCATGTGATTATTCGATTAGTAGAATATCCATGTGAATAAGTAAATGGAATTATTTCATTTTACTTTTGCCATACCATGTTGAAGTTCAATTTTAAAAGGCTTTTGTTTTAGTAATGCATTGCCTTAAATGTTTATTCTTATTTATGAAAGTTTCCGCTATATTGTTATCCTTACTGGGCATTTGAGCTCACCTCTTTTCTATGTTTTATTTTTCCCCAGGATGTGAAGAAGTAAATTATGAATGACCTGCAGGGATATTATGAGGGGATAGTAGTGTGGATTATGGAGACATTATGTTGTTGTAGTAGTTTTTCATTTTATGATGTAATGTAAAACTTATGAATATATCTAGTGTTTCCAAGGCTACTAAACCAATCGGTCTTACGAGATTTGATCTTTCTTGTGATCATGCCAATGTTATGTAATAATGCACCGACTCTAGGCAACTAGGGTCGGGGCGTTACATTATTGAACCACATTTTTCATACTAATATCCACTATGTCTCTCATATTTTTAAAATTCAACTCACATAAGCGGTAAAATTATGTTTTATGCAAATTTGTAAATGCTCAAAGGAGGTGGGTAAAAGATGGTAAAAAGTTCAACAAAATTTTTATATATATAAAATTACTATAAAATGACACTAATGAATTACAATGAACTTATATAGGTATTATGTATCTATTTTGACTTAAAATATAGTTTAATAATATAAATAATTATTTAAATAAAATGTATGTTTTAACCAACAATGAAATGTTTTTCACTATTCATCAAAAATTGAAAGAATTTGGAAAAATAAAAAAATCACCCTAAGCTAATTTTTATATTTCGAATTCAAAAAATGAAGTTCACTTTGAAAAATAAAATTTATAAAATTTCCAAAAGTGGGTATTACTATTCATAATTACTAGTTTGATTGTTTGTGGTGTGTTTGAACTCGAAGTTGCGTACAACACAAGTTATTGTATTATTCAAATAGAAATGTATCGTGAAAGCTTGGGGAGTTACAAAAAAATTGTACTCATTACTTCATATTGATATCATATTACGATCTTGAGGAATTTCAATGAAATTTAAGCCTATAATTCTTATTCCAAACACTTTATTAGAAAATCAATAAAATAGTTTAATTATAGAAGACCCAAATTAATAAAGGGAATTACTTAAATATGATTTATTATTTATAAATAATATTGTTGAAATAAAACAAGAAAACTAAATGGTAATGATTTAAACATCAACTTTTGTACCTATTGGAGGTTTTTTTGTCACGGGTACATGGGGTGGAAAAACATTCTAATGAAGGGATTTGACTTGTTCATTGTATTTTAAATATCATATTTTATTTTTGGTTTCTTTGAGTGGAATAAAACCACTCCTTCTGCCAAGGTGAGTACAACTCATACTGGGGTTTAAATTCAAATATATATTAATCAATATTCTATATGAAACATTCAAATATGAGGTTTTGTATTTGAACTTCTTTAAAAGGGGAATCTTGTTTTATGGGATTAAGAAACCATGATACAAATGTTCAGTTTTGAATCTCATGATACATGATTGGGTGATATAATCTCAGAAAATGATTTTTAATCCCTTAAATATACTATTTAGTTGTAATGAAATTGTTTTTTGAGGTGATTTTAAGAAAACTATTACCATTTATACCCAGTGGATATAGAACCGACATTTTTTCATTTATTCAATCCTCATATATTTTGAATATTTCTTGTGTTATTACATTGATGAAAAACATGAATTTATAAAATAATATTTCAGGTGCATATTTAGTTATACTAAAAACGTTATTGGATTGGATACTAAATGTTATTGATGGATGTATTGACGAACCAAATGACTATGTGACTAAAAAAGAGACAATAAATTATCATTACATCATTTTAAAATTAAATAAAACCTATTATTAAATATACATATCCATACTTTTTGGGTATTTATTACATATTAAATTACATGGATGGTCATGTTGTTTTGTTGCCAACACAATATAGAGTAAAATTAATCAATGTCATTGTGATCACACTGACTGAAATAGAAGAAAGATTATATTTATATTTTTATTCAGTTTAAGAGGATAGTTATGAAATAGATGGTCCATAGAACATTAATATTCCTAACATTTTCAATGGTATTAATATTTCACATCTGCCTTTGTAAAAAATTGTATGTAAATTTGGGGATCTATTCATAATTTTGTGTAATATTGATCAATAATTAAGTCATTGCAATGGTAACTGATTGATTGTTACCCATTTTAGATATCATGTCACTAAAACACAAATATTGACTAGGAATCATTTATGTGAACACACATTTAAATAGAAGAACAGTTGGACGCAATACTAATTAATTTTCAAATTCATGTTCTAAGGAAGGAAGTATCCTTTAACTATATAACATGATATGATTGCTGATAAACATCAAGGTAAGTCTATTTCTATTGTTTGGATATATTATCAAAACCCTATTTTTTAATGAAAAATTATATGATTATATATCTAATTCTATGTGTATAAAATGATTCAAAATATTGGTTGAAGATAGTGATAAAATATATTATAGTTCATAAACTAAAACTGTGAAAAAATAAATTTATAAAAATTTAAACAAGGTAGAGAATAGAAACATAAACATGTTTTTAGCTAAAATATATTGTTTTAGTAATTTATTATTTGAATATTTCATGTTTTTACCCATGTAATTAACATTTCCTCAATTTAGTGACATTTTTATTGACAATGATAAAATATTGAAGCTCCAAGTTTGAATTCCATACTTGTGGATGACATCTTCCTCTAAATTTTCAAATCATATCATCAAATTAGACCTTATATTAATGGATAAATATAAAAATATTTTATTTTATAATTATTCATTAACATTGTCACGTTAAATTGATTATTTTATTAAATTTATTAAAATATATTTTCATTACATCATAATTTATTTGAGATTTCTTTTATGAATAAAAAATTTAAGCTACTCTTACTGAACGATGCATGATTTTAAAGATAAAATGAATTATTTTGGAATAGTAATGTGACATTAATTTTTTTTTACAAATTACAGTTAATTATGGAAAATATTTATAAACTATAAAAATTATTTTGAAGGATGGATAATATTCTTACTGTGAATTTCAGTCACTGTTGTGTAAATGAATTTTATAGTTTTCAGATCTTCTAGAAATGCATTTGAATTAGGTTTTCCTATAGAAAAAATTTAGGTGGATTTTTTCTTCCCCACTACTCTATAACACAAAAGAATATTCCATTTTGTGTTGTTTGATGGCATGTATGGTATGTTTATTAGCATCCACATATCCTACATGATTTCCACCTTCCTCGTGATTCATTACATTCTAGCTGATCTCCTCATATTCATCACACCACGTATTTTTTCTTGATATTATTAGGGGTGAATAATCTCTTATGTAATGGTGATTATTTTTTTCATGAGTAAATGGATGAGGGGAATGTGGTGAAATATATATTGTCTCCTGGTGGAGGAGGTGATAGTAGTATCCTCCCTAAAACCAACGTATTTGAGTTAGCAAGGTTTAGCCAATATAAATAATCTTATAGAGCTGAGAAAAAAATATATAGATATAGGAGTGTGAATACAATTAGAATTAATAGATCCTTCCAAAATAACCATTTGTGAAAATATTTATGAAGCACATTAAAGCCTTAATGAACAAACAATGAAACCAACAGTGTACCCAAACCTATTTGAATAAGCCTTTATCCCCACTGAATAATTTTCACCAAATATCTCAACGAAATAAAATTAAAATTGTATCGAAATGATATGTAATACCAATGGTACCTCTATTTATCTTTTCCATTGAACAAGTCACACTAAACCCCAATGTTACACATTTAGGAACTCCCATCCACTCAATTAACCATAAAAACACATACTAAATCTTCATAATCACATCTATGTTTTCATAATCATAGCTATATCACCATAACTTTCAAATTATCAGGGAACATAACCAAATGTAATACAGGCCACACAGGCACATTACACCTTAATAGTAATGACCCAAACTTTAATTAATGAAAAAATCATCTTGATCTAATCAATTTTATTATTATGTACAATGGTTATATAAAATGTGAACATCATTGGTTTTATGCTTTTGGATTTTAAAATACTATTGAAAATTGTGACTTTTGCTAATATAATTTTCGAATAATTAAAAAATGATTAGTATAAATATATGGCTTTAACAAATCCAATTTACTTAGAAAAAGGAAGTGATTGACTCATCTAGTAAGCTTTCCCCGTACAAAGCCCATTTCATAAGCTATGAATGGAGGTGGCATCATTGGGAATCACTCTTGACCAAGCCCATGTCGAGCATCAACACATTAAGATTGAATGGAACCGCTTACAGGAGAAGAAAAAGTTGATAGAGATTATCACCCGAGCAAAGTTATATGATCCACCCCATGAGTCTGTCACCAACACACACCTTACCCATCAGTCTTATGTGGGTGTTATAAGGGGTTATGTAACAATACCCTAGCACTTTGATTATGTGGATTATTTTTTGTATATAATAATTAATATACATTCATTTTATTATTGGTACACTATAAATATTTTTTATAGACCAAATAGTATTAATAGTTAATATTCAACTAAAAAATCTATTTTGATGAATTAATGGATTTTTGAATTAAATAATATTTTAATAAAGTATTATTATTATTATTAAATACCATTTTATTAAATATAAATGATTGTAAAATTTTATGAATGCAATTGTAATTTTTATTAAGGTTTGAAAGCTGTTTTTGTCAAAACACATGATTTTTTTATAAATATCGGTTTTTATTTTAAAAGTGAAAATTCATATATTTAGAAAATTATTTAGATAAAATTAATATTATTTTTTTGAATCAGGAGGTTGAAATTATCCAATGGTTAATTTTTCATAATTTTCTAAGACAATCAAATTTTTGGGTAAAAATTAAATACCGTTTAAATATATCATGTGTTTTATGACATCATAAAGACTAAATAGTGGTGTAATAAAATATGATAAACATGTTTTTCGGAGAATATAAGTTTTACCATTAAAATAATGTGATTTTATGTATTTTTGATTAATTTTATAAAGCATTACTGGACCCTCGGAGACTTATAAAAAACTTTAGCTTTTTAAATTGATTTCTTTGAGAGTGTGACTCACCTCCACATAAGAAACCCTATTATTTTAAGATGTTCAGACATTGTACATATAAAATATTGTTTTCCACTTTCCTTTGGAACCATTCGTGGGGAAAACCCCATGGGATGGTTTCTGGTTTTTATTTGTTTAATGTGTGGTGTCCAGAAAACTAAATAATAAAGAATTCCCTCTACTTTCCTATATAACCAACCCAAGCATGAACTCCTTCTTCACTAAATGACTTTATATTTCATCCAACACAATCCCTCCTATCTCTATAATTCTCCTAAGGAACACCATGCTCCCAATAATCCTCTCTCAATCCCTTCCCAAGCCTTTGGGATCACATTTCCAAGTGAGGGATTCGTTCCTTTATCATTTTATCCAAGTTTCTTAATATTGTTATGTACTTTTATTTTCAGTTATAAATATTAGGGTAGGATTTAAAAACTCCATCATACATCCCTATTAATGTTTTAATAATGTAATATCCCCTTTCTCTCTCATTAAGGCCTTCCATGTACACCCGTTACTATGCCAAAATTATGTAAGAAATTTTCCTCTCCTCATTTTCATTCATGAAATTTTATAGTATTATGAGTCTAAATTCCTTAACATTTGTTGAGACATGTATCTATAATATTCCCCACATTACATTCCATTTATTTTAAATATAATTAGACACACCTTTATCTCTCATCAACCATTTTTATGAATACTTACGTCACGTCGTTATGCTGCCAAAATTGCACCGATTTTCCAAGACAATGTCATTGTGTAGTGTATACCATGATCATTTCTCTATCATGGGTATTCACATTTATTCACATTTACTTATTGATTAGAAATCTTCTTGTATGTATTACACATCCCTTTAACGAGGAATAAATTATTATGATTGATTCTATGTTGTAAGATCCATGTGGCATACTTATGCGTGAAATGAAATGTTTAAGAAGGGTGTGCCCTGATAGTTCTCCAATGCATTAGGTAAAGTATAGTATCATGATACGTCATGTGGAATGGGTATTGAATCATGATAATTCAAGTACAATGAGGTTTTACTCATTCTTCCTGTTCAATGAGGGTTTAATCATGCTCCATATGCAATGATCCTTAGCTTATCCTAATACCACGTTAAGTGTTGTTTCCAAATTTATTTGTTATGATATTCATAATAAATCAAGACTTTATGATCATGTTATTTTATGCTCTATTAATATGCCTATTTCCTAACATGTATTTTATTTTTCATGTTATGAATTTTTTAATACATTAATGGGCTTTATAGCTCACCTCTTTCTTATGTATGTCCTTAGGTTATCCCATGCAACGATAAGTATGAGGGAAAGTAGTGGTTATATAAAGGAATTATACAATAAGATGTTTCATTTCATGTTTTATATTGTTATGTAATGTTCCTAAGCCCCAAATACACTAGACCTCTTTATATTCTATGTTGTATTAAGTGACAGTTTTATGTAATAAATCTTGTCTAAATGTGTAATAAAAAGCAGGGTTGTCATATTTGGTATCAGCAGATAAGTTTGGTTATTCTTGGGATTAGGATTAGAAAACCCTAGTGATGCCTTTGGGATAAGACTCGGTATAATAAAAACATCCCGATGTCTTGGTGAGTATTGAGAAAGTTTTTTATCAACCAATTACATCCATGTCTGTATACGAGTAGGTAGAGGTGGCTCTGGAACAGATGTACCTTGGCGGGAAAACAAAGATAAGGAGTTTCGGGCTTGACCCGGGGTATCATGGTACACGACAAAGGTCATTTTTTCACTCTTGGTTACGACACTCCCTGAAGATATGCTTTGGTAAATTCACATGAAAATTAAGAACCATTATTAAGGGAATAAAAAATTCCCCAACGTATATATGTAAGAATTTTGATCATGGATAACATAGATTGAAGCCTATAAATTCATATGTTAAGTAAATAAAAGTTATTTGTAAGTCATCTGTTTTTGCCCGTGGTTTACCCTTTATGTGTTACCCTTCACTTTCCTTTTTTTTTAGCCAATGGCCTATAATATGAGGACTCGAGATAACAACCGATGTGAAGATAAAAGCGATGAATGTTCTAATGAGATCCCCAATATAATGGGAGCATGAATTGTGAACTTCTTCATGATACTCTCTCAGTTAACACAAGCATTGGATAGAAAAATCGAGAAAGTAGAACATTATACCCCCCAGAATGAACAAGTCTCTATCGAATGCTTTAGGATACAATGGCCATATACTTTTAATGGATCATCTAATCCCCCAATCGCCAAACAATGGATCAACTCAATTGAAAAGAACTTCTCCATCGTTCAGTTTTTCAATCAAGATATGGTTCTCATAGATTCTTATCGTATGAAGGGTGAAGCTAATCAATGGTGGAAATTG
Source organism: Viscum album (assembly GCA_963277665.1). Lineage (NCBI taxonomy): Eukaryota > Viridiplantae > Streptophyta > Magnoliopsida > Santalales > Viscaceae > Viscum > Viscum album. Next base: position 1,154,777,729 of record OY728136.1, read on the forward strand.
ATTAAAAATACGAAGACTGAGGAAGATATCGAGGTGTTGTAGTGGAAGGATTTATAGAAAATGTTTTTCATTAAATATTTTCCACTCACCCTCTGTCTTAAGATGGAAAGGTGCTTTCTTTCACTAAATAAAAAAGAAGACGAATCTGTCATAGCATACGTGGAAAACATCACAAGGCATGCACGATACGCTTCTAGCTTAGTCATTACCCCAAAATTCAAGTTTGACTGCTTCTTTGGTTGGCTGAATCCTAACCAGTGGAAAGCCCTGATGATCTATGACTTGGACAGCTATGAGGAAATTGTCTGATGTTCCCTCAAGGCCGAAATGGTGATTGGAGAATCATAGGGTTATCATGGGGAGAAGAATTGTAAGATGGACTTCAATTCTGGAATTCTGATGGATAAATCCAACAATGCTATGAAAATCCAGCACCCCACATGCCAAAGGTGTGCAAAGAATAATCCTCGATATTTCTTGAAGGGTAGGAGGAAATGCATCAGGTGTGGAAGAGAAGGGAACCTAGTTGTTAACTGCCGACAAGAAAAACCAGTGGCTGTGATAGAGTAGAGGAATGATTTGTTTGAACCAAAATTCATTGTTCATTACTTCAACTAAAAATAACTAGGGAACCTTTTAATTCAGTTCCCTATGATAAGGGTTTTCAGAGGCAACCAATAACCTCCAAGGCAGCAAGGGATAGATTTTCCCATTACTACCGCTGAAGTAAACCCCGATAATGAAGTGGTGACAGGTATACTATCTTTTAATTCAAGAATAGTGAATGCACTTTTTATTCTGGTTCTATGAATTGTTTATTATCCCTAAATTTTAGTAGAACAATCCCAACACCATAAAAAGTCATGGTTGTAAAGATGTTGGTGATTATGGAAAATGGGGAAATCATTACATCCCAGGATTATAAAATGACCCTTGAAATAAATTGTGTATTGAACTTCCTGGAGATCCTCATAATACTCCCTCTAGTGGAATTTGATGCAATTCTTAACATGGATTGGATTTTCTTATTTAGATCCAACATAAATTTCTTTGAGAGGGAAATCACTCTTGATGTGAATAATCAACCCTCGACTCTGTACAAGTGCAAGGAGGAGGATGGATCTTCTTTAGTTCCATCATCTCAAGCGTGGATATTAATACCCTATGAGCATGTGTATCCAACTCAGATGACTGAGTCTAAGGAGGAAAACATCCTTGAGTACATTCCTTTTGTGAGGGAATTATCCGAAGTGTTTCCCAAGGAATTTCATGGTCTTCCTCTAAGAAGAGATTTTGAATTCTCATATGATCTTATACCTGGGGAGTTTCCAATATCCAAGACTCTGTATAGAATGGATTTTGTGGAGCATGAGAAGCATAAGAAAATATTATAGGAGAATCTGGATAAAGGTATTATACGCCAATGTGCTTCACCATGGGGTGCACCAGTCCTCCTCTTCAAGAATAAGTATGGGTCAATGTGACTTTGCAATGATTATTATAAGCTCAAAAATATCACGATATAGAACAAGTATCCTCTTCAATGAAATGATGACTTGTTCAACTAGCAGCATTGTGCACAATACATCTTCAAGGTAGATTTGCGGTCATGATATTATCAAGTAAGGGTGATGAAGGATGATATACCTAAGACTACTTTTCATACAAGATATGGGCACTATAAATTCAAAGTAATGCCTTTTGGACTCACTAATTCTCCAGCAATCATCATGGACTTGATGAATAGTGTCTTTGGAGATTACCTCGACAAATTTTTGGTAGTATTTATAGATGATATACTAATGGACTCCGAAACTAATGAGGATCATGAGGATCATCTAAGAAATGTACTAGAGAACTTTTAGATTGAGAATCTCTTTGTAATGTACAACAAGAGTGACTTGTGGTTGAAGGAGGTCTCATTTTTTGTTCATATCATCACAAGAAAAGTGATATCTATAAATGTTTCAAAGAACACTAAAATTTAGAAATGAACGAGGCCAACATTGGTAACATATATTTGTAGCTTCTGGGGGTTAGTGGTTACTATCACCGATTTGTGAGAAATTTATCATGATTGTCCAACCCTTTTACTAAGATAACTTGGATGGGAGTATATTTTTCTTGGAGTGCTGAATGTGAAGAGATCTTAAAGCAGTTGAAAAGGAGGCCTATCACTATTCTTGTACTCAAATTACCCATATGTGGATAAATTTTTGTGGTATTTAGAGATGCTTCGAAGAAGGGAATTGGCTATGTGTTGATGCAGAACAATTGAGTGACAGATTATGCCTCAAGGAAGCTGAAGATCCATCAGAAAAACTATCCCACACATGATCTGGAGTTGGCTGATGTGATTTTTGCATTGAAAATCTGGTGGCATTATCCCTATGGGGAGAAGTGTGATATTTATACAAATCACAAGAGCCTAAAATATATATTCGCTCAGAAAGAGCTTAATATGTTCCAATGATGATGGATAAAACTCATCAAGGATTATTACTAATTAATCCATTACCACCCTGGGAATGTGAATAAGGTGGCAGATGCTTTAAGTAGAATGGATCCAGTGATTCTGCCAGTAAAGAGAATTGGGAAGGATCCAATCTTCTTAGATTTTCAGAGGAAGGACATGGGAATCATTAAGAGAGGAACATCATCAATCCATTCTCAAATGATTTCTCAACCATCCCACTTGGAGAAAATAATGGAAGCTCATAGAAATGAAATAGAAATTATAAAAAGGGTGGAAGATATCAAAAATGGGAAATCCTCAGAGTTCATGGTTGATAAGGATGGAATTGTGAGATTTGGGTCGCAATTATGTGTACCATCTGATCTAGAGATAAGGAAGGATCTTCTGAATGACGCACATAGAACAAACTTCTCGATTCACTCGGGGAGCACAAAGATGTATCGAGTTCTCCGAGAAAACGTTTTGTGGGAAAATATGAAAAGGGATATTGTTGAGTATACATCAAAGTGCCTAGTATATCAGCAAGTTAAGGATGATAGGAAAAAGTATAAGGGGATGATGCCACCACTACCCATAACAATATGGACGTGGGAGAACATTACCATGTACTTTTTCACTGGAATTCCAAGGAAATCTAGAGGAAACAATGCTATATGGGTCATTTTGGATCATTTTATAAAAAAAGATCACATTATCGTGATTTGAGAGGACTTCTCGTTGGATAAACTTGCACGGAATTACATTAAAGAAGTGGTAAGGCTACATAGAGTGCCACTATCTATTGTATCTGATCATGATCCTAGATTCATCTCGATGTTTTGAAAAAGTATCCAACTTTCTCTAAGCACTGAACTGATCTTCAGTACAGCCTATCACCCTCAAACATATGGACAATCTGAGAAAACTATTCATACACTAGAAGATATATTAAGATCATTTAATATGGAGTTCAAAGGATGGTGGGACCAACATCATACAGAAGTTGAATTCTCCTACAATAATAGTTTCCACTCAAATATCCAAATTGAACCATATGAAGCCCTTTATGGGAAAAGGTGTAGAATACTGGCATTTGGAGATGATGTCGGTGAGCTTAGGCTGTTATGACCTGAAATGGTTGAAGAAATGGTGGAGAAGGTGAAAACCTTTCAGTAGCATATCAAGGAAGCACAAATCCAACAAAATAGTTAGGTGGATAACCATCAATGAGACCTTGAGTTCAATGTTGGAGACATGGTTCTTCTACACATATCTCCATGGAAGATGGTCATGAGGTTTGGAATGAAAGGTATGTTAAGTCCTAGGTACATCGGCCTTTTAGAGATTATGTATCGTGGTGGGGCTGTAGCATATCGACTAGCACTTCCACCTACCATGGAAAAAGTACATGATGTTATTCATTTATTTATCTTAAGGAAGCACATACTAGACCCTTCACATGTACTCTCTTTAGATTTAGTAGAGCTAGAGTATGATCTTTCTTACAAGGAGCAACCCGTGATGATCTTTGATTATAAAGAAAATGTTCTATGAAATGAGACAATGCCCCTCATCAAGGTGTTGTGGAAAAACCCAATGTTTGAAGAAGCAATGAGGGAATAAGAATAATTTGTGAATCAGAGTTACCCCCATTGGTTTTATTGTGGGAAAGGGGAATTTCTAGGCTGAAATTTCTTAAGGGGGAAAGATTGTAACGACAAAAAAAAAATTTAATGGAAATTTCTATTGATTTAATTTCATATCTTATTATGTAAAATGGTTATATAAAATGTGAACATCATTGGTTTTATGTATTTGGATTAAAAAAACGTTAATTATTGTGACCATTGCTAATATAGATGTTGAACAGTGATCACATGATTAGTATAAAAATAGGGCTTTAAAATTTCCAATTTACTCAGGAAAAGGAAGCGATAGCCTCATCCAGTAGACTTTCTCCGTATGAAGCCCATTTTTCAGATCTCATAATGGAGGTGGAATCATTTTTAATCGCTCTTGACCAAGCCCAAGCCGAGATTCAACACGTTTTTCTCAAATGGAACCGCCTATGAGAGAAGTGTAAGTTGGTATAGATTACCACCCGAGCAACATTATCTGAGCCACCCCAAGAATATTTCACCATCTCACACCTTACCCTTTTGTCTTATGTAGGTGTTATATGGGAAAATGTATCGATACCCTAGCACTATTATTATTTGGATTATTTTTTTAATATAATAATGAATAATCATTCATTTTATTATAGTTACTTTGTAAGTAGTTTTCAAAGCGTAAGTAGTAATTTTAGATAATAATCAACTAAGAAGTATATTTTGGTGAATTAATGGATTTTTGAATTAAAAAATATTTTAATAAATTATTATTATTATTATTAAATTCCTTTTTTAAATATAAATGATCATATAATTTTATGAATACATTGTAATTTTTATTAATGTTTGAAAGCAGTTTTTGTCAAAACCCTTGATTTTTCGATAATTGTCAGTTTTTATTTTAAATGTGAAAATTCACATATTTATAAAATTATTTAGATAAAATGAATATTATTTGGGTAATCATGAGGTTTAAATTATCAAATGGCGAATCTCTCATAATTTTTTGAAACTGCAAAATTTTTGGGTAAAAAACAAATACCGTTTAAATATATAATGTGTTTTATGAGATCACAATGACTCAATAGTGAAGTAATAAAATAATATAAACATTATCTTAGGACAATATATGTTTTACCATTAAAATATTTTAATTTTATGTTTGTTTTCATTATTTTATAAATCTATAGTGGACCCTCCAAGACTTATAAATCATTTTAGCTTTTTAAATTGATTTCCGTTAGAGTGTGACTCAACTCCACATAAGCAACCCAATTATTTTAAGAAGTTAGGACATTGGAATTATAAAATATTGTTTTTCAATCCCCTTTGAAAAAAACCATGGCAAAAAACCATGGTCTAGTTTTTAGTTTTAATTAGTTTAATGTGTGGTGTCCGAAACTCAAATAATAATGAATTCTCTCTCATTTCTATATAAACTCACCCAAGCTCCCATATCCTCTTCACTACAAACATTTGGATTTCATCCATATTATTCTCTCCTCTCTCTATAATCCTTTCAATGTGACCTTTTATTTCACGAATCCTCTCTCAAGAACCTCCCATGACTTTGGGATCACACTTTCATGTAAGGGATTCCTTCCTTTCTCATTTTAGCCATGTTTAAAAATATTGTTTTGTTCTTTTATTTTCAATTATAAATGTTGGGGGTATGATTATTACACCACCCATATAATTACATATTCATTTTTAAATAATGATATATCCTCTTTCTGTCTCATTATTTCCTTCCATAGAAACCTGTTACAATGATGAAATTCCGTAAGGAATTTCCCGCTCCACATTTACGTTCAAGCAATTATTTGGTATTATGAATCTCAATTCCATTACATATTTTGGGACACGTATCTCAATTAATCACTCTATAACATTTAATTTCATTTAAATTTTATGAGACACACCTTTCTCTCTCATCAACCTTTTTTAGTAATTGTTACGTCACGCCATTACGCTGTCGAAATTGCACTAATTTTCCAATACAATGTCATTGTGTAGTGAATATCATTCCAATTTCTATACCATGGGTATTAAAGTTTATGAATATTTACTTATTTATTATAAATCTTCATGTATTTATTACACATCCTTTTACCAGGGAATTAATTCTGATGATTGATTCCATGTTGTATGATCCATGTGGCACACTTATGCATCAAATGAAATGTTTAAGAAGGGTGTGCCCTGATAACACTCCAATGCATTGGGTAAATTATAGTATCATGATATGTTATGTGAAATGGGTATTGACACATTCAAATTCAAGAGCAATGAGTTTTTACTTGTGCTTCATGTGCAATGATGGTTTACTAATGCTCCAGGTTCGATGAGCCTTGGCTCATGCTAATACCATGTTAATTGTTGTTGCCACATTTCCATGTTATGATCATCATTCTATATCATGCCTTTATGTTCATGTTCTTTTATTCTCGATTTATATGACTATTTCCTAACATGTATTGTATTATTCATGTTATGAATTGTTTACAACCTTATTGGGTTTTATAGCTTCCCCTTTTCTTATGTATGTCCTCAGGTTATCCCATGCAATTCTAAGTACGAGGGAATATAGTGGTCGTATAATGGAAGTTTTTAATAAGATGTTGTGTTTCATGTTTTATGTTGTTATGTAATGTTCCTAAGCCCCAAAAACACTAGGTCTCTTGATTGTCTATGTTTTATCAAGTGCAGGATTTGTGTAATAAATCATGTCTTAGTGTGTAATAAAAAGAAGGTTGTCATAATAATACACTACATACATACATAAATATATATATATACACAAATAAAATCACAAGGCATTTCAACCTATACATATATATGCAGTGTAACCTTATGAAATAGTGTTTCTACATATTCATGTATCATATCTATAGAAAATATACCTTGAATGTAAACAAAAACCATAACCTTATTCCATCATAACCTAAACATGTTTTCATACAATTCCTTGATAGGAAGATAGATTAAGGTAGGGGGTTTTCTAAAATCTAGAACTACCACAACCTAGATGTCGCCAAAAACTCTCAGACCCCAAAACCTAATATTAGTTTTGGCCACATTACTCATCCTGAGTAATGGATCAAATTAAATGAAAAAACTATAATGAAAACTAAATAGAACATTAACCCATATAAAATCACTACTAATTTATAAGAAATGAAACTCATATTATTGTATCTATAAAAATTGACCAGTAACTATATATAATATGAGGAATCATTCTACTGAAAATAGGTATCATTAACCATTCCATATCACCAAATAATTTCATTTTAATTTATTCAATATATTCATGATTAACCGTTAAATGTAAATCTCTATTTCATAAATAACCCCCTTTACAAAAAATATGACACCACACATCCCAAACATATATATTCATATGCAATATATATTTTTGAATTACCTTTAATTCAGTTATAACATTCATTAACAAAATTTAATTTCATTAGAGCTTCTAGAGTTTTAGCTATATCAGATGATTTATATTTTACTGATGAAATCATTCTCTTCAATCAAAGGGACGCAAGAAGAAAAAAATTCCAAATATTCTCTTCTTCATTATGAAAGGTTTTCATGTCAGGAGGTCAGTTTGAAAAAATCATCCTTATACTGTGGAATAAATATTCCTATAGCTAGAAAAACGGACATTATCAATGACAATAGAATTATAGATGGTGTGTTTCCTTTTAATATTTGTTGTGTTACAATGTTTCGGGGAATACCCTAGGATTTTCATTTCACCCACATTTGGGATCAGATAAAACATCAGTTACCTTCTGGGTAAGGTAATGTCTTATAGATGGTTTCTAGGGACTACCTTTTGAATATAGTCATTATTTCAAAAAAAAAATTATTCTTTTAGGAACTACATGTAGTCAACTTCTCTTCATAAAGAAAATTTATATTTCCATTGAAAAGTTCATTTGGAGTTAGAGTATATTTTGGATAATTCTTATCAACATTCCATGGAAGTATTATTGTCATCCTATAGACCATGGATGTACTAGAATAATAAATCATTTAACATTTAATAAACCATTGCAGAAACATTTTTGGAGTCTTATCAAAAGGGAATTCAAAGTCACTTGGATTTATAACCCCTTGAATCCTATTAAGGAACATATATTTAAATTTTAACTATATATATTTCGTTATATTGTCTACTCTCATGGATTACACCTCCATTATTACAAATCGCCACCATTGGATGTTCATTATGAATTGTCACATAATTTATTGTTAAAAAATTTCCCAAGTATGCCTCTCAGTGATCTTCTTAATCATTATAATTCACTAATGGATATTTATTCCCCTATTAAAAAGAAAATGGAACTTTCCTATGAAGTGTTTCTCTCTAAAAATAAGAGTGGGGCATGTAATCAAAACTTTATTGATGAGGATTACATGTAGGTATAGAAGACCATGTCATAGTGGAATTCTTAACTCGAATATACATTATTTTAATGCATTAGTTTGGAATGAAAAAACTTGGTCCGAAGGACTATATAGAAAATGGTTCTTGTTTTACGACTAAATTTTTTGTGGAGACTCTTGAACTCCAATATTCCAATAGATTTTTGTCATCCATCTGTTTGTGTTTATCTTTGTTCTAATTGTATTATTTTTAATAATGTTACTGAATAAATTAATCATATTTTTATAAGTTCTATCACTACTGTAGTGCATTGGAATGCCTTCATGACTAGACCCACTAGGGTATGGGAATCGACTACCCCAATCCTTCTTACAATAGGACAGGGGAATATGAACAGTGTCTAGAAGGAATATCTCACACATGAGAAGACTTATCCAATGGTACCTGTATACACACACACAAATCAATCTCTATAAAATAGTATATATATTATAATAACTGAAACAAAAATGAATTCATAAATCTATCTCACAATTAGTGAATGTACTAAAAGCATAGAAATGGAAAAATATAATCCCAAAAAAACTACAAAAGATACTAGCCTACTCAGAAGGGGGAACTTCTATCAAATCCATCAACTGAAACACAACTCAGTTCAGCACTAGTATAAACCTCATCATGTCTAGTTCACTACGTATCACCTACTCAGGGTCCTCCTGGGACTCCATCGAAAGCTATGTCATATTTATAATACATAACATGTTTAGATAGTTCATATTCATGGGTGTGTATAATAATGACCATTTAGCACACACAAAATCCAAAAATGAAAGAGAGAAACTAAAATGAAACAATCTGGTCGACCCATGATTGAGGGGACCCAAGAGTGAGAAAACAAGAAGCACCACCTAGACCACTCTCATATATACATGAATAATTAGATCAATCCACAGAGTGTTTCAACCAAGTCATGTGGAATCACTAGAAATAATCCAATAATAACCTCCAAATATACTCATTTAAATCTCCATGTTTCATGATTAACCAACAACAAAACAAGCTATAGGATTCTACCTGAGGCTCTATGGTAATGTTCATCCTGGTAAAATCATTCCACGAGACCTTCTATCCATGATTGCACTCACTCATGATAGTTTACTCATCTAAAACTCTAGTTTTAACTTTTATGGATCATCTAAGTGATATCACTCCATTTGGAATAGATCTATCATCCCTGATGTAACTCCTCCAATTGAACACACTTCATTGGGTATCTCTATGTTAATGGAATGTCACTCCCATACCACATAGAATACACCAAGGATAACATGCTCTTTGGGTCTCACCATGATGAATGTCACACTATCACTCACCGTAACTCAGTACATAGGTAGGGAATGTCTCCCATTACACATGGGTATCTCCAAACCCCTAGTAGAAACCTAGAATATGTCATCACTCATAAATGAGATCACACAAATCCCATATGGGGGACACCACAAAAATAAGTTAGATCTCTATTGATCATAATTAATAGATATTATATCACACACAGGACCACTCAGGGACTCCAAAACCCTTTTTAAGACTCAAGACATAATACAATGATAAGGGATTATTGCCAGGATTGTTGGGAGATACCGAAAACTCAAATCTATATCCAACCTCCATATATGGGATCATACTCTTCATGATACTATGAACCCCATAGAAATAAAACACCGAGTAAAAGATCTTAGTCACTATGATACAGAAAACCATAGTGAAATCCACCCTCTAAGTACTAGATCATATATTTGATGATTCCAAAAACCATATTAGGATTGCCTACTAGATAGGGGATTAACTCCCTATGTATGATGGTCATGATGATACCACAAACACCGTATAGGAAATATGATTTGATAGAGCATCCTAATCCAGCTTCCCAAAGGGATATAACTTCTCTATCCAAGCTCATTTTATTTTTTAGATCATAATACTATTCTAAAGATAAAATTCCACATTGTACTCTCACAATGATTGACCAAGGGAACTCACTCAAACAAGAATATTCTATGAATTTATAATATAAGTTACCCCCAACTGTCACCTCAAATTGTATATCTAACAGCAAAACGATGGCCACCATTGCGTAAGACATAAAAAAGTTCTCATGATAGGTAAATCAAGGGCCTTCATCCGAGTCTTGTAAATAGTGATTCTTGAGGGAGAAGTGTCTATGGGAAGTACATGGTGTGTTACCATAGTATGTTTTGTACCTCTAGAATCTATCCTCTATCCATATACCTTAATGGTACTTGGTGTTTATTTGGGTACATACATGACTTATACCTTATTTCACATGGCATGTGTCCCAGTCAAATATTCTGGGAATGTCCTCACCCATATATGATTGGTTATCCTTATCACCACACACGCTGTGTGCATTAGTTACATGGTGTGTCCTAGATAACTGACCCCTTGTCCATTTCCTCAGTATGTGACCATTTCTTTCACCCCATGCATATTCACTCTGACCATTTACTCCCTCATATCCATTTCCATAACATGAAATATTATACCATTTCCTTCATCCACACAACTTGGGCTCACTACATGGAGTGTACTCAAAATTCATGGTGTTAGGTCAATAAAGATCATCTTACCTGAATGGGAATAATGCATGGAGTTTTCTCAGGAACTACTAGTTGTGTGATTCAGAATTAAAAATGGGAATCCCATACCACCCAGCCAATATTCATTGATTTCTTCTTGATACCACACATTTCCCCCACAGGATCTTTATTAGTCATAACAAGTCTCTAAAACCGTAAAAAGTTCATCGAAAGGGTATTGGTAAATAATTATCCTCAATAAACTAAATCATGGAGGAAAACTAGTACTTCAAGTGGAAAATGATGCTCAGAAGCCACTGTAACTCAATCTGGTGATGAATAGGATCAAAAAATAGAGATCAATGGAACCTCTTCTCCTCAGGTCAGCCTAAAGTCATCCATTGTTCTGGGGTTGGGGGATCGTCCACTTTTTCCATTTTTTGGGACCTGATTGTGGGGGTTATAAATATTTATTTTAAATAAATTAATAAGTGTCTATTTAACACCCCTCCAACATTCCCTCAATCGAGAACATGATGAAGAGAAATTGTATGTCATGCCTAGGGTGAACACCAACAATTAGACTAAAATATAGTGTTATATTTTATATCTGAGACTCAGATAATGAGTTATTCCATTTTTATAATGAAACTATTGATGAATGAAAAAAAATTATTTAATAGTTTCAATATCACTACCTTGAGGAACTCTGGGCCTCTGAATCCCCCAATAACTCATCGATTATCATCGAAAATATTCTATGAAATATTCCAAAGTTCCATAGAAACAAATTAGAGTTACTATAATCACCTCACAGTCAATACTGATTTCCTCGAAAAGAAAAATTCTATACAAGAATGGGGGGAACTAATCATTCAAGTTGACCTCCCATGCCAGTGAGATCAAGAGGGGGTTCTCGTGATGTCTACCAACACACACTCAAGAGAACTAAAAAATCCAAACCACACATAAAGTGCATTTTAAATAAGGTTGAAATCATGAAACTATGTGCACATGTGACTCATCATCTGTGTCAGGTGGGAAACACCAAACACCTAGTCCAAATACAGTCATAGAGTCCAACAGTACACCACCTTCTTGACCCGACATTGATACCGATGTTACCCAAATAGTCCTCATTCGCTATTGGATGAACTACAACCTCAACACCCATATATAGAACACAATCTAGTCCCATATATGATGTCTCCCTGTGGATCTAACCAGTATATTGATGACCTATAGGGACACCAAAACGTGTACTAAAAAGGTTTATTGGCTATTATAGAGCAACAATTACAAGACAATAACATGAAAAACCAAATCATATACAATAAAACCTACGTGGTTCTCTATTCATAGCATATCCATCCTTGTCCAATGGGTATTACTAAGGGAATGAAACCTCCTTAGTACGTTTTATCACAACATGATTGGCGTCTTCGTCAAACATCATAAGTTTGATGCACTCCCCACATTTAGATAATTCATCAAAAAAATTTCTTTTGGATATATGGTATGATGATACCTCTTAAAAATAATCACCTAGTTATGCCTCTTAACCATAATATAAAATCATAGGAGAAACCAACACTAACTAGAGATATTTCACACCATCCTCATGTTTATACCTTTAAAATATGATGCCATTAAAATTAGTGTACCAATGAATAACACATGGATACCCAAGTACCACACTGGTTCTTACCAAGCCCTATGTTTGAAAACCCCCAACTACACCACAACTCATGAAGATCTATATGATTCAAAAAATTTGAAATTTCAAATTTTAGTGTTGTCCCTAGGTGATTGTTTAAGAAGAAAAAAACACTCAGTATAGGGTAAAAACCAACACATCGTCATGTATAAATCATCAACTCCACCAAAAAAGTATGAAACCAAACACTCATAGTACTACTAATATAATAATCATAAGAGACATCCGATAAAAGTTTTCTGTATTTACCCACACATGATCTCATCCTGCTCAACCTAATATCACTCTCATAAAATGAAGGATATCCATTCAAAAATCCAGTAACATCATCACACCCACCAATTTAATCCATCATAGCATGGATGGTAGGAAACCAATCCACCATAAAGAAACATCATAGGAAATTCTTCTATAGCTACAGAATGGTCTGTATTACACATCCCAGAGTTAGGTCACTCTATCAATAGAAGTGTGTAGTCATTTTTGTCTCTATAATATCCACTAGCATAAGGATTGAGCATAAGTGATCTATTTTTATCATTATGTATCAATCTAACCTTCCTATATGAAACCCTTCTCTAACCACACCAGTCAAAGGAGCTCATCCTCAACGCTATAATACTATCTTCTTTGAGAGGAACTAACTCACCAGCATAAACTTTATTCAAATCTCTAGAACGTGTCTTGGTAGGGGAATCATATCTATTCCTTATGAGTCAAAATATACATAAAAAATTAACATAATAGGGCTCTACTTATGCTAAGAATCACCCGGGATAGGCCTTGAAAAAGAAGTGGTAAAAAATAATTCCTCCCAACAGTTTCTAAAAATGATACTCAAAAGGTATACAAGAAATATAGAATACATCCAATCGTTCTTGGAGAATCTAGGTCATAGGACTCTATGGCCTACATCAATCCTCACCCCCATCCTCCACCCCCCTATGCTTGGTGTAGAAAACTTATGTGCAGTGGTGGAAATATATAAAACTATCTTCCACATCATGATACTCTCCCCTATCCTCCTCCCCATCCACCCTCATGCATAACTCCATGCTTCTATCAATGTATTTTCCATGTATGTCCATCAAATTTATCCCTCTCAGCAATAGATAAGGTTGGACAGTATCGCATGAGTTGTCCCTATCTATCACAAATGAAACAATTCCTCTAATGTGGATGACTAGATTCATCCTGGGATCCATGAACCACAATCACTCCCACCTAGGACCAACTTCATAAGCTTCTCACATGCCCAGATTGTTGGTCCTTCAGTATTCTACCAACTACTGAGGTCATATCTATTTTGTTCCCATCACCAATAGTCGAAATTTACTCATCGAAAAACCAATCCACCCCCAAGGCCCGCTCAAGCACCTCATCAATATTTGGAATGTAAAATGATATAATTGATGCCCTTGTATGTTATCATAATCCCTTATCATAGAACATTCCTCTAAAAAATAGATATTTAACCATATACAAGGAATATCAAAAATGGTTTAGGTACCTCATTGAATAATACTCCTCGGTATTGATATCATACTAAAGTTAATGATTCTCCTTGATATGCACTAATCTCAACATGGATGGATACAACTCTTGCATTAAGATCCACTCAAAATATATTCATGTGAGAGTCACCTCATCATTGGTCTACATCACTGGACTTCACCATCATCCGACTGATCCCTACATAAGACATGGTGAAAGGACCACCAACTAATAAGTACGTGTCATCACAAGGAAGATAACATGTGTGACAGCCTCAAGCCACCCATCATCTACCTAGGGGTATGGATAACCCCAATACCTTAGTAGCTGCTACCTATGGAACTCATGTATCACACTCAGCCTCTTTGGGTCCTCTACCCGAACTACCAGCATAACCTACTACTCAACAGGTGGTGGATAAACTGGAGAACCACCATGAGGTACCAAATAATATGAAGTTCCCTACACATTATCCTCATAATGAGGTGGATTTTCATCATAATCCAATCTTCGAAAACTATCTAGTTCTCTTCATTGAGTAATATTGAAATATAAAAATTGTGTTCCATGATTAAATAGTATATTTGATGTGCTGACTCAAGAATTAAATAGAACGCGCAACCCATTTCTATATAATTTTTGTACCGATGTTTACCTATAATCAGTTCTGAAAATGTAATGAGTCAAGAAGAGGGTTATCAGATTCTTGGTTAATTGATGTGTCAATTTCCACACAAAATATTGATCCCTAGGCTTGAAAACTAAACATAAAACACGTTAACACATTCACAATAAAACCCAAACAAGTATTTTAGAATTTGGTACTAATGAAGCACCTTCTTTGATAGCACTATGTAATGATTCCTCCTAATAGGTTCCTTATAGAGACCACACCAATCCCACCTCCAAGAAACCAGGGGTTGGTGACCAACACAGAGTAAGAATATCACACACATGGTCAACCATAACCAGTGCTACCTATATGAACACACACAAATACTTCTCCATCCAACATTTTATAGATAATAATAACTAAAACAAAACAATTCTTTCATACATCTATCCCACAATTAGAGTATATAGAAAGTATTGAAAGCATATAATGTGAAAAATGAAATCCCGAAAAAACTACTATAGATTATAGCCTACTTGGATGGATGGTTTTAAAATAAAATTAAACAATCATGACACACCTTGGTTAAGACCCAATATACAACATGGCGTTGCCAGCTCACTATACTCCACAATCTCATAGTCCTCCTAGGAATCCGTCAAAAAATTTAACATTTAAAAAGTAAAAAACATGTGTGGACTTTTCATGTGCATGGGTATATTAAAGAATGTGCTATCGGATCCTGAAAACCTCGAAATAAATGGTAGAAACTAAAAAAGAAATAGTCTACTTGACCCAAGAGAGAGGGAACAAAAGAGATTGTGAACAAGAAACACCATCCCGGACAATCCCCTCCTATACAAAACTAGTTGGCTAAATCCACATTGTGTTCTGACCAAGAGAAGTGAAATCGCCTCATAGAATCCTAAAATAACTCCTAGATATAAAAATCTAAAACTCTAAGTATCATAAGGTCCCAACTACACAACTGGCTATAGGATTTTACTCAAGGATATAATGTAACATTTGTCCTCGAAAAATAACTCTACGAGCCATTCCATCCTATCTAGAACTCATTCAAGAGATATAACTGATCAATAACACTATATCCATCCCGGATGTCACATTCATGATATATCACTCCATCAGGAATAACTCTATGATCTTTGATGTTACTCGCCTTAGTGAAAATTCTTCATTGTGTATCACCAAGCTGATGGAACATAACTTCCACAAAAAATGGAATACACATGGTAGAACATGCTCATAGGTTCATTCCATTAATAAGGTCATGTTATCACTCATCATATCTAGAATCTCAGATAAGGAATCCTACCCATCCCTTATGGGGAACTACACAAACCGCACTTGAAACATAAATTATCTCAATAATTAGAAAGGGAATCACACCCATCTCAAAAGGGGGACACCAAAAACATATTCTAGAACCCTGAATATCATAATAATTAGAAAATGGAACAATCATAAGACCACTAGGGGGCAACAAAAACCCTACCAAGTCTTAATCCCTGATACATAGATAGGGTATCATGCCTTGGAACACTAGCAGATACTGAAAACCCAAATCTAGATCTAGTACCCATGTAGGGGATCATAATATCAATTATTTCATGAACCCCACTTTATCCAAATACCTTGGAGTGGATCATACTCATTATTATACCGAAGACCATACTAAAACTGACCCACTATATATGGGGTCATAGAAATAATGATTAAAAAACCTACGGTTCATGAATTCAAGAGAGGGGATCCCTAACCATGTATTATGGTTATGATGATACCATAGTCTCCATATAGAAAAAATGGTATGATTGAGTATCTCACCCTAACCACATAGAGGGATATAATAACTCTATCCGAGATTATCCTATTAAGATTATTATAATCTAATGCAGAGGAATAAATGCCACATTGTACTCTCACATGGATAGACCAATGGAACTCTCTCAAAATATACATGTTTTTACATATCTAAAAAATATAATAACCCAAAACCATGATGTTGCATCACATAAGTGAAAACAAAAAATGGACTCCATCATGTCAATCGTGAAAAAATACTTCAAATAGGTTACTCAATGGCCTTCATCGAAGCCATAAATATAAATACGAGTGAGTGATAAGTGAAAAAGGTGAGAGAATAACATGAACCCATAATACATGATGTGTCTCTCAAAACTAGTCCCTTTATATGTCCCCTCAAGGTACTCGGTGTGTATTGTTTTCATATAAATGGCGGGCACCACAATTTACATAGCATGTGACCTCATCAGATCTCCTCGGTGTGTCATTTTCCATACATGGGTGATATAAAATGTTGAAAAACATGGAATGTACCCTAGGTATATAGTGAATCATAGCTAACTAGCCCCTTGGTCATTCCCTCATCCCTTCATCGTGTCCCTAATCAAATTCCCATGCAATCAAGATGGGTACTCCCACACGACAGTTTCCTATGACATGATATGTCTGGAAATGTTCCTATTCCACAAGATATGGGCACAACAGATGGAGTGTAACTTCATTACACTGTTTATAGTACCTAATGTTCAACTTCCCTACATAGGAAGAACACCCAACATGTTCTCCTATAGGGAACTCTTTTTTATCAACAATTCCAAATAGGAACCCCTGTACGCCACTAGAAGCTCCCCAATTTTCCCTAGAAACCACACATCAACCCTAAAGGGATCTCTAAAAATCATAAAAGGGATCTAAAATATAAAATAATTCATTAAACTGGGATCAGAATATAAAGATCATAAATCTTCTTACCTCGTGGAGAAATGTAAATGTTTGGGGGTGAAAAATGATGCTCAGAATACGTCAATGATTGATCTGCTGATTATCATCATCAAAAATAGGGATCATTTGAAACTCCTCTAATAGGTATGGCCTTATGTCAACAGTCATGTAGCGGATTGATTCCTTCTATCCTTCCATTGGTGAGACCCAATTTGCGGTTATGGAGGGTTTTGAAATAAATTTTTATTAAATTAAAAACTCTCCATTTAACAACCCGCCAACTCTCCCTCAACTACGCACTCGAAACTAACAAACATTGTGTCACACCTATGGTAAAAACCATAATGTAAACTCAAATGGAGACTCAGATTTATTATATGAGTCTTTGATCTAGAGGTCTTCCATGTTTACAATGCATCTGTTCACATGTGACAAAATATATATTAAAAGTTTTTAATATCACCATACCAAGTCTATTTGAGCCCAGAAATATATATCTGTATCAATTACTATGTTAGGAAACATTTTAAAAAATATTCTAATGTATTATAGGGAAAAAAATCGATACAAAGGATGTATTTGTATTATTTGTATTGTATATTATGCACATAACCTAGATACAGGATCACATTTTAGCATTTTTAAAGCTCAATTCATATATGAATTTATTTATTCTATTTCTTGTAGCCTATGGAGAAGTGATTCATATTATATGTAACATCTAAAACAAGATTAATTATGATCATACCACATTAAACATTATTTCAAAACATTTGATGTTCATAATTGCAATGAAAAATGAAAATTTACATCAAATACATCATTGTAACAACTCTATCCATGATCTTTATATTCTTAAATGGTTTTTAATCATAGGAAACATTTCACCCACTTTTAGAAAAAGTGATGTAGCGTAGATTCCCTCTTTCACTAGATATATCATATGAAACATCGATGGAGAATCATGGGGAAATTTGGGAACATTGGTCATTGGAGTTGTTTTATAAATTTCAACTGTGATATCATTAGATGACTATATATCTAGTTTGGTAATACTACTTATCTTGATGCTGAAATGCTTGAC
This sequence comes from Viscum album, assembly GCA_963277665.1. NCBI lineage: Eukaryota > Viridiplantae > Streptophyta > Magnoliopsida > Santalales > Viscaceae > Viscum > Viscum album. Next base: position 1,154,796,470 of record OY728136.1, read on the forward strand.
ATGGTCAATATAGTTTAAATGGAAAGACCAAAATATTAATATAATCTATGAGTGGAATGTGACTCCACTACCATCATGAAATAAGTCAAGAAATGGACAATTAATTTCTCACGGAAGATTACAGTAAGATGGATAAAATGAATGCAGAGTTTGTCATCCATGAATTACATCATTACTCTTAGGTATAACGAATCCAACTATCTATTTGATGGTATTTTAAATAAATAGGTGATTGAAAATGAGATTATCTAGTCTAATGTTATACTAGATGAACATTTCCATTAATTGTAAAGATATTCTTATAAAATCCAATTCGTTATACTGCTGTAATTTTGTTCTTATTCAATTAAATTGAAATTCCCATCGAGAAAATTAATCAATTTTCCATCCAATTAATTCTTTAATTTATTCAAAAACTAATTTAACACTTTATAATATTGAGTTAACTATGATAGATATACTTATACTTTAAAAAAATACCATAAAACAATAGTCCAACCATTATAAAATCATTATTCTTAACTCATGCCAACCTCTAGATCAACATATCCATCACTTATCAACATCATTGATTCTATCCCTACGTCAACCACCAAAAACTGCCACCAATTGAACATCATATGTTAAATGACCCTTATCCACCACATTGATGGCCTTACATGAAGAGAAAAAATTAATGATAGATGGAGAAAGAAGAAAATGATATACCTTGGATCAAAAGGAAATAATCACATGATGAATGAGTCCTAATAATATCTAAACACATGAATAAAAATAATATAATGATTTAAGAGTCTTCACATGAACCTATTTTTTGTTTTTATCATTTAATTTATGCAACCCATTTTCTAGAAAATAGAAGAAGAATTTTTTTCTAGAGTCAAATTATGTTAAAATTATATATGTAATTTTTTATTCTTCTTATATATATATAAAACAGGATTAATTATATTGATCCATGAAAACCTAGAATAGAATAATTCTTTAATCACCTTAAAAAATTTAAATATTAAAGTAATGACACTAGAATGAAGAAGTGAATCCCCTAAATGGGTTTCATTATCTTGTTTTTAATAAAAATAGCATATAGATTTTTCATTTTTAATTAAATAATATATAATTACAAATATATAATTTCATTAATAATGAAATATTAATTAACTATTAATATTTACTACTACATATTAATATTATTCGGTAATAAATAATTACTAATTAAAAAATTATCTTATTATTATTTGGATGTTCCCATCATATGTTTCATTCCCTCCACCAATGGACGGAAGGCCTTCATTTTTTATTGATTTTTGATAATCCACCTTTCAAGGGGTGAGGTGGAACCCTTACAAGGCCCGTAGGCATAAGCATTACCTGTCCCATAGGCTTTAGAGGAATTTGTTGCCCGTAAGCTTAAAACATTACATACACCCTAGACAAACTACTTGGAACTGCTCCTCCCCAGCGTCTTCATCATGAAATCAGCTCTCCACCTTCGCATGGCTGTTTGGCTTGGCTTTCCCACACATGCACAAGCTTGTCCCGATGGCAAGTGTCGTACCCTCTCATTCTTGCAATCTATTTAGCTTCTGTTATGGTGAAAGCTCTTTACCCCTCCTATTTCTAAAGCTTGTTCCTTATAGGTTGTCTGGTTTGCATTTTCACTTTTAAGGTGGCTCGAAGGCCTTGCGGTGGCTCGAAGGCCTTATTGACCCGATGTCATGGGTGGCCCAAAGGCCTTAAAGGACCCGGGGACCAAATCGGTGCCCCGAAATCCAAATTGGGGGCATATTCCCATCTGCTACAGTGCCAAACAGTGTCTGCTACAGTACCTGCTATAGTTCTGCAGAGTTCCTGCTATAGTGCCTGCTACAGTACTACTACAGTACCTGGAAATTATCCCCTTCCTGGATTTGATCCTGGGTCTCTTGGATGAAATTAAGGAGTCCTCACCAACTAGTTTGAGGCTCATGGGCTATGTTTCATTCCCTCATATCATTATTTCCGTCTAATACAATTTACCCAAAATATCATGATTTTTCTCCCTCTAACTCTCCCACCCACCACAATTTCTCTTCCCTACCTACCATTCTCTCCCCCCTCTACATCCTCATCCATCTCCACCTCTTCCTAGATATCCTCTTCCTTCCTCTACCTCTCCTCTACTATGAATCCTATATATCTTCCTTATGATACCTTTTTACCCAATTCCCTCCCCTTCTCGCTACATAATATCTCCCTCGCAAATTCTATTTTCCCATTTCCTCCCTCTCTAAACATGTATCTATCTTTCTCACCTCACCATACATTCATGTGATGCATCTCCAAAAGGATAACTTATAATCAATTCTCACACACCCACCTTCTCTCATTGACTCTAACTCACCCTCTACACATATACAATTTCTAATACATCAACTTTTTGTCATCATCGACAACTTTGAGGTCAATCAAACACATCATGACCCCAAAATATGGTCTAAAATTTTACATTCATTTGTATTATGTTTAATTTATCATGTTATACCCTTACAATACTCTTCTAATATAATGTTCCTATTTCACTATCTTCTCAAAAATTTGGTCGATGGTCATCCAATTTAGCTACTCAGTCATGATTTGTGATTACTTATTTCTATTATTATAATTTTACTATTTTATATTTTATTACTACCTTATTTATTTGTGAAAATTTAATCACCTATCTATGACCCTTTCAAGAGGCATGCAATTTAGTTTCAATGAAAAAAATTGTAAAAAGGTATACTTTTGACATAAGAAAATCAATCAACCAATGAAATGAATAATATTTCTATAAATTTATTTATCCAACATAGAAACATAGAAACATTTTATCAAATGATTTTTATTATATATTTTAGAATAGGTAGAAGTGATTATTTCATTATTACCATACATTTTTCTATCCATAATGTTTTTATTCCACTGAATTCACCAGGTAGAATAAATACTAGCATCCAACACTCTCCTTGATCAATTTCAAATAAAACTCATACCATGTGCATTACATCTGGATGACATTTCATGTCAAATACAGACATCATTTACCTTAAAAATATTCACGGTAATCACTCAATTAATTTAAAATAATATCATGGTACTTATCATATACTATTGTTAGGTTATATATATTATCTCCATGAATTACAATTAACATAGAATCATCGAGCAAACATATTTTGTTTCATGATTTATAATATATTAAATTATAAAACAACCAAAACCCCATATTTATATATGTAATAATATCATCAGTAATTTTGAAATAAATTTATTACAAAATATTTTATTTTCTTATTGTTTCATACACAGCTAATAATAGATACAATTAGTAAATATTTTAATCCAACAATTACACAGGTTAGAATATACATATAACAATGATTAATTTATTAGGTATGACTATCATGATCATTTAGTAATATATTAACCCATTTCAATAATTTCATATTACTTCATATAATCATGTATTATAGTGTACCTATATTATTGTTTTTCTATACAAACATCCACATAATGTTGTGTGCATCTATGTGTCGAATAATGATTGAAAAAATATGATGTTAATCACACTCAATACTTATCCTAACACAAATAATTATGTAATATTGGTTTGTAATTACTACATGGACCTCCATAAAATTTAATGATTCTAATTTAAAATAGAAATTATGGTTAGTCATATGACATCATGAGCCCATACCTCTGATATGTCACCCGAATTGGTGGCCACTTACCCTCAAGCATTACTCCATGTATTCCAGAGGATGTTGACTAGTGACAAGGTTCTATGATGGTAGTGTGGTGATAATAAACCCTATTGGTCATGGTGATATATCATTGATGTAGAATATATAAATACAGGAGACACAATAATGAAAATTTATATAATTTAATCTTATATATATAGTTATATTCAGTGTGATAGTAAAAAAATTATATATTAAAATGACGATATGATATTGCAATGTTAAAAATTGGGATAACTAAAAAAAATTCCCGATATAGAGAAAATATCAAAAAGAAAAAAATGTATTCTTTATTAGCATCACGATCTCTATATTAGACCTCTTCTATCATACTTCAACCTTGAAAAAAAATCAAGCATCTATAGTAGGTCACTTCCCTTTGTCCCTACCTACATCCAAGATATCTTTATGGGTACCAATTGGGTACCAAAAAAGGGTGTGATTAAAAATCAGAATACCATAACCAATGGTGACTAATATAATACAAACAATGAATATAAAATTATGTTGTGTGTGTTAAAAAAATATATATAAATTAGATAAATAGAATAACTATTGTATTGTTCTTCTCATGAGATACTTGGTTGAGGCTACCTTCTTCTGCCTAAGATAGAATGTATCTGGGTATTTTTGATTTCATAATATTATCTTAGGACCCAAGGAACATAACAAAGAGTCCCTACATATTAATAATTATGCATGGGATCAACAAGTCCCATGGTATTAATACATAGTAATCCAAGGTAAACCAAGATGTATCTATATTTATGTCCTTGACACATTTATAACATTGATAGAATCCAAGTTTATTCTTTGACTTGGAAGACACATCATTTAATTAGTTGACATATTGAGCTCTTCAGTGGTATTCCATGTGAGGAATCGCGGTATTATTCCAGGAATAATATAATCACCCTATCCTATGGCCCTTTTAATGAAATCCCAAAATAGAACCCAAGTATCCCCCAGTTATGGGTATAAATACATTTTTCCTTCAAGTCCATCCATGTAATTCAAAGTTGGAATTCCAGTATCACCCTTAGAATAATATTAACTATTATGTAAAATGTGACTATCCAAGGTGTTCTATATAATAATAAATGTTGCACCCCCTACATGGTATAATTCCGTTTATAATTTATTCAATTAAAAACTCTCTGAATGCCCATTCAACTCATTCCAAATCAAAAATTGAGTATCTTTTATGGATTAACACTTAGTATGGTCATCAAAAATCAAACTATCCATAACATTTAATGATTCACCTAATTAATGTTTCCATTTCATTTATAAGGTATTTAATTGGGATAAGATAAGAATAAAAAAAGTGTCCCTTTGAAATCTTGTTACCATTAACCTCTCACTTGTATCATCTATACATTTTATTTATAGGGATCATTGACAGACCCCCCCCCCCAAATGTTTTTTGTTACATAACGAATGAAATATTATCATGGTATTTAATTGACTCACTCATGGGGTGTTTTATCTCTTAAAAATAATTTCTAAAATACAATTAATATAATCTACAAACCTGAAGGGGCGCTTCTAGTAAGGGTAGAGAACCTATAATGTCTTAATTTGGTGTATGGGGACTAAATTATTTAATCTAGTAGTAATTTATTTTATTTACTTTCACATTTAAAGGCGATTAATGGAAATCCCAAAATTGAAAACAATGGTGAATTATATAAATTACTATATTTTTTTTATAAAAGTACTAGGAAACATTCTTTATAATTATATATCAATCCTTATTCTGTATTGTCCACTAATTTTGGCTGGAATCAGAGAAATTAAATAAACAAGATCGACACACATAAATTACGTTATAAGACCTCACATTAAGATTGTATTAATGAAAATGAGTGAAATTATAAAAATAATCCATAGTAATCATAGTGTTACTAATGTTGACCTAACATCACCAACGATATTTAATTCTAAGTTTAGATGTGGGAGATATCACCAATAGTAGGAGGAGAGCCAAGGGTGGTCTCAAGAAATATGATGCGCATAAAATAAAGGAGTTTAAATGAGTGTTGAGTTATTAAAGTATATGAGTGAAAGACTATAATTTTTCCCTATTTAATGAAACTGTGGGTTAACTACATAGTTCTTCAAACTATGTTCCAACTGTGTGAGCCTAATTCTCAAGGAATCACCCTATTAGATGATTAGGAACACTATTTTAAAAACCTTGAATAACCCACAAGAATCCACTATATAAAATTTTCACTAATCATATGGATATTTTCATGGTTATGATAAATTTTGTGCCAACCCTAAAACACACACCTATAATATATTCCATGTTTTTCATGTCTATTCATCATCCCTCACACTGTTAAACAAACTATGTTCCTCCTCTTTGTTTCACACAGTTACCACTAAACATTATACAACCATTTGGCTCACTCTATTTCTTCAAAAAAATAGCTACCAGCTCCAAAAAAATACTATTATGACCATATAATCTTCCCTAGTACAATATTCACTATTATATGGAATAAAAAATTGAAATATTTAAAATATTTCATACCTTTATAAAAAGGAATGATCTAACAACCTACCCTCCGTAAATCAACTCATATTTCAGATTTCCTAAGGTTCATAGATCTACATTGGAAGACACTATTACTATTGAGCACATATATTGACCTATCTCTCCCATGTCTAGTCCTATACGTGGTAATGCTACCATGGAACATGAACTAAAAGAACTAACCTTCCTTAAATATCATTTATTATAGTATCATCTATAAAAACTGGATAGTCCTCAAGAAATTAATCAAAATCTGAATCAACCATGTTAGGATGATTGGAAAGGGATAGGTTAGAATTTTAATGATGCAACAAAGTTAGATAAAAGAGATAATGCATAAACATGTATATTTAAGGACGATCAATATGATGATACAATGTTCGGACCCTCTCCCATACTATATTGGTTCAATGAATCTTGGATATAGAATATACTACCTCTTATCCTTTCAATTCTCCAATATTGTAAAAACATGCATGAATACCAAAACTCCTATATCAAACTCTAAGGGTTGGTGACAATGATCAGAATAGGGATTTTACTTATATTGATCTATATACATATTCTTATTTATATATTTTTCTATATCTGATTTCTCTTGAAAGAAATTAGATCTTATTAGTGTTTCCTCCCCAACCTCTAACTATCACTAAGGTGATCAACATTTCCTACTATATAAGACCTTGTATGTAGAAATCTATATAGTCACATGGAAAATATTATTATAAGAAATCCCAACAAGAGGTATATGTTTCTTCCAAGAACCCCAAAAATCAATGAAACATGCTTAGATCAGGTCATATAACATCTGTATAGTACAATAGGGTTGAACATCTATACATGGCTTATAGGATATTATTAGAATAACCTATGAATCAAGAGGCTTTAGAATCCTTTTCATAAGCTATGATGTAAAATTTGTATTCCTATCGGATACCATGGTACATGGAACACCATGAATGAATATAATCTATCTAACATAATTACTCATAATTTCATCCATTGAAAATGTCTTCCTAATAGATAGGAAGTGTGTGGCCTTTTAAAAAATGTATATGATAACCCACAATATGTCATTATAAAAAGGGAATTTCTAAAAAGCAGTTATGAAATATGGAGTGATATCATATCATCACCACTATAGAATGGGTAAATGATCTAAAATTTCAATACTCTGTGTTCTGTCTTCTCCTACAGACATGTTGAAGACTATGTAACAAAACTTGTTATATTCCTTTTCATCCCTGACCACCTATACTACAAGCATAAATCACAATAAATCGTTGTGAGTTTATGATACACAACCCATATTGAGGTATGATTTTATCACATTATTTTCCCTCTCACATCTACAGGAATACATTTGTATCCATGAATACACTAGATCTCATCCCTATTATTGACCAAAATATAAGGTGGGTCCTCCCCTACAACATATCCCCTCAGGACTAATCCTTCATGGACATAAATTTGCCTCATATTCAATAATTCCAAATGTGATGTGGTCACTACTAAAGCCATTAGACAAAGTTTCCCATGAATATCATATACCTCTAGATACATCACAAAAAACAGAACCATCTGCTACCATACAATATTACCTTTTTTAGCAGCTTATGTCTACATCTTTTGACAGGGAGTGTCATCTACTGCATTTCATTTCTTAGGATTATAAGCAAGATCAAAAATTTAAATACTCAGGATATTCAGTATATACTCACTATATATGGTTCAAATCATAGTGGGAGAATATTTATTTAAGCCAATTGTGGTATGTATATACCAAAAACCATTATCCCATCAGATAATTTCCTCAACTACGTAAAGAATATACAACTACTACTAATTAAAGGATGAAAAAAAGGTAATTACGCCCATGAGGCATCAAATGGGTTGACTTGTATGCCACAACTCATTCCCCAAGCCTTTGAAAATACACTAGTCCAATTATTAGTGAATAATAATACAACATATATCCGCTAGTAGGATTAGGTAATGTTAGGATTTGTACTGTATTCAACCATTATATCAAATCTAGATAGGAATTTTTTAAAATATTCAAACCATGATAATATAACACTCTTATTTGTCAACCTTGTAATAGGTTATTCATGTAATTTAAAATATATAATAAAATGAATATATTAACTAGTAAGCCTCAAGATTCTATTAATATCGTAGACTGTCTAGGGATTCATCCTTGAAACCAGGATGGTCACCATATCTGGATCCTTATATAACTCTAATTTGGATATGATGTGACCCAGGAAGTGATCTTTCTCAATCCAAAAGTTTATGTTTTTTGCTTGTTATATAAAAAGTTTTATCGAAGTGCGTTCAATATGATGTCAATGTTATTTTCATGATAATGTCAATTTTGAGATTACTTCAATATATCAATCATATAAACCACCATAAAGGAGACCATTTATTAGATGAAAACCTAATTCATCAAGGTCGTAATGTCTTCTAAAACTTTCTTGAGATTGAAAAACATTACAAAATTCTCATAAAGGGAAATTCTACTTTGGAATTATATGCACCGAATTTGAGACGACCTAACTCATACCATAGAATATTCCAACCCCAAAATAGTCTTAGAGAATATGATGGATCCTTAGAGCATGTAAAAGAGACCGTCTATTAAAGGAAATGGAAAATGGATCTTAACCATAATCCAATTCAATCATAGATAATTTACACAAAATCTAACAGACTCATATTATTTCTTAGGGAAAATTACTTGTGAACGCCAACACGATGTACTCGATCATATAAACCCTTTGAATTCCACATCCTATAATCTCATTTTGAGTTTCTCAAACTTTGTAGAAGTGGTCATTAATGGTTTAATGGATATTTTTTATTCCTGGAAAATTTTATAGAGTAAAATATACCTATCTCTTAGGAGGTATCCTAGAAAATCCAAGAGGAAATTTTTCGCTTAATTGATACACCACTAGAGTGAAAATATATTGACATACTCCATATTCATAAAGAGTGATTCTAGAAATCCGGGCTAACACCCCACCTAGATCATGATTTATAGGTCCATATAGAGTTACTTAGATATCCCATTATCCTTTTTAAACATAAAAATCACTATTTTGTTATGATAAATGCACCCATAAATAATAAAAATTGATGTGGGTGAAAAGGGAAATAATCATTATATGTTGAGAATTATATAAAATCTTGTTTCTAAAGGAAGAAAATAATACAAAAGTAATAATATCCACATAAATGAATAAGAAAGTACTTTAATAGTAACATGTTATTTAATCATAATCCCAATGGATTTTCATGATTCATCACTCCACATATGTTTTTCATCTCAAAACCAAGGACACTAATTAAAATAGTATATATGAATGAATGTGAAGAACCAGTGTCAAATAATAAAGATACTAAATTTTAGGATACTAAAATAATAAAATGGTTTATATATTGACAAACACTCTTTTCCTAGGGCGTATGATCTACTATATGTATTTGGCATGAGTTGTGGCCATGATCTACAACCTAACAACCCTGAGAAGGCCCTCTCTTATGATGTTTTATATCATAATTCTAGCTTCTTAAACCACATCCAAATCATCAACATGAATGGTAATGTTGCACCAAATGCATGCCTATCATTGTGCTGATGATCCTATTCTCAAACAAGGTGCTAGTGCAGACCCTATCTAATTGACCACTAGAGGAATATTTCGGAAAAACAACTAAATATGGACCATTTTGAAGCAATACCTACACTATATTAGGTATGTTATTAATTGGGGATTTGTGTGTCCTATCCTACCTCATTGATGGAGTTACACATAGAAACCAAAGCATACTCTCTAACTAATAGTTCCCCAATAAGAAACCATAATGTCATTCTTTCTACTATATGATGAACAACCACAATGTATATGTGCAGAACCACTATGCCCCACTCTATCAACTTCTATTAAGCAGCACTCAAAAATGAGGGCCTGGTTCACTTTATTAGAAATGAAAATCAAATAGATGTCATTAACCTAAGATCAGATAGCCCTCCTAGGTCCATCACCAAATAACCTCACTCTGGTCAATTCATCACCAACAATAGTAGGAAAGAAAAATTAGAATTTGAAATGACTTAAGTACTCCATAACTATAAGAGTTCCCTACTTCATATGTATAAATTCATTATATCTCTTACCTCTCAACATATATGGTTAGAAATAATCCTACAAATTTAATGGAAATCCATAAAACCATGTCTTGATTCTGATTTAAATTATTCAGAACATCCCATCAGATCTTGGAGGATCCATGAGTCATATAATTCACAAGCTTCACCCTCATTTCTGAATGTGTCTCCATATTTTAAATGATGGAAACTATTCCCTCTATCCAAGACTCAGTAGAAAAGGGCCTATAATCCTATGAGAAATTAGGCGTTTTCTAAAATAGAAACACTTTATCTATCTTGGACATAGTTAGTGTAGGCCTTGGGAACCCCTGCGTATGTTTCCGAAACTGTTGGAAACCCTCATTGTATAAGAATCAGTGCCTAATACACGTACAAAAGGTGGTATAAATAGAGCTATCACATGTGAAAATAATAGAGACTTAGGCCCTACAATTTCAAGAGAATCATTTTCATAATCTTCCGAGCACTTGACTCAAATACTTTATGACGTGATATATATACAATTCTAGAAACACGTATCAAATTGAATTTCAATCATATAAATGATCAAAGATAAAGGAACAGGATAGGTATAAACCCTTTATAAACATATGTTAGTACCCATCTTCCCTCCCCTAAATCAAGGTCTATAAAACATACAACATTATTAAGGATCATAAAAGACTCCCCAAATTTTCTTCAAATATGTTAGTTTTGGATCAAGGTTCAACGTTTCACATCTCATAAGAGAGGTATCATTATATTGAGTGTTTGATTAAATATATAGATGAAAACTATCATTAAGTTTCAATTGGAATCCCATTTTAACAAAATCTATTTCCTTTATTAATCTAAAACCATAAAGTTCATATATATATATATATATTAAGTTACAGAAAGATTATTAGCCATTCCAAAGTTACTAAGAGTTAGATTTTATATGCATCTATTGGCCCTTCATGCAACTGAAACTACACATTTACATTCGATATCAAGATGAAATTTTCATAAATTATGATTTGATTATTCATATCACAATTCCACTTATAATATATTCATACATTTATTAATTAGAATTAACATCCATTTAACAGTAATCATCTAGTGTTTGAATTTTTTTAACCATATTTACACCACTCAAACATATTGTAATTTTTTAGGCAAGGATACACCAAGAAAAAATAATAGAAAAAATTATTTAGGATGATTCTAAAATTTTAAATAATAAATTAGTTACCCCTTTCTATACACAAAATGTTGGTAAAATTTAACGTATAGTAATCAATGCAGATGTGTGATAAAATAGTAAATGTACACTAAAAGTATACATGGCATGAAATAATTATGATATATAAATACCCAGGTGCCCATAATAACACATGAATAGTGCTTATTTACCATTTATTGACAAAAATAAAATCATTATATAAAAAAAATAAAAAACACTTGTGTGTCATAGAATTTTGAAACCAATATGACTATAATAAAAGAAATTCCTTAACAGAAATTCTTATCCTTGAGAAATTTTATTTCTCTATCTATCTGTGTTAGATACTCCTTGGAAGAGGCTCATTTCCATATTACAACATGTTATAGTCTCATTTATACCATTGAAAATTAGTGAGAGAAGGGAGAAAAGAAGCTTTGATACCACTTTGTGGTGTCTTGATCTGGATCCCCTATTTAACGACCCATCTTAGTGGAGACATGTCATAACGCATGCTTCCCATATTCTAGTGGAATTTGACTAACTTTGAGGGACTATGATGGTATGTTGCGGTTATAATAACATAGTTATTAGAATTATTTTATAGCAATCATGAATATATAAATTGAAGATACATAATAATGAATAGTGGAGAAAGTAAATCATCTAGATATAATAATAATCTACACAACCTTATATTATTTCATATAGAAAATGACGATATCATGATACTATAAAAAATGAGGAGAAGGAATACAATAGTACAAAAAAATATACAAAATACCGAAATATAAAGTCTAATAGCATCATTAGTACCAGCCTGATCCTCTTCTCTCATAATCCATCGAAGTAAAAAAATCAAGCGTCCATTGTATTATATTTCCCATTGTCCCAACCTTCATCCATGAAGTCTATATATTTACTAATTGGTGGCTTAAATATGTAGTGAATAAAACATAGTGGACCCACACCAATTGTGTATAACACTATCTAATATATGAATATATAATGAATAATTATGTTGGAAATAAAAAGTATAAAAATAAATAAATAACACCCATATTTTCTCATGTTTCTCAGGGGAAACCTAGCTGATACTACTTAAATCAGCATGAGATGGAATTTCTCTAAGTATTTATTTTATTATAATATAAGATCATGACCTAAGGCAAAAAACCATGGAATCCTTATATAATGATAATTTCTTATGGGATGAACAAGTCCCATGAAATTAATACATAGTAGTATTAGGTAAAATAGACTATTATATATTTATGTTATTTACTCATTTATAACATTGACCAAATTCAATTGAATTATTTCACATGTAAAAACATCATTTAATCTGTTGATATCCTAATCTCATCCAAGTAATTCCATGTATGGAATCTAGGTATGAATAGAAGAATAGTATAATCCCACTATCCTATGGGGCCTTCGATGGAATCCAGAATTATATCTTCTGTATCACCCATGGAAGGGTTTAACATCAATTTCCATTTTAGCTCATCTAATGCATTATTTTTTTGGAACCCATGTACATCCCCAATAATTGTATAAACCCATCTACTCAATGAACTCAACCATACTGTTCTATATATGAATCCATGTATCTCTGTTAGAAATATATGATTCCATTTATATTTTATTCAATTCTATATGATTGGCGATCTCAGCAATTTAATTTCGATTTGGAACCCATGTACTTCCCAAATCATAAAATTCATGATGGAAATAGGTTAGATAAATACACAAACCATTTATCAATTCACTTAATTCAAATTCCAATTTCATTTATTAGGGAAAATTAAGCATAAAGTAAGATAAAACAAGTGTCCAAGTGATATAGTCTTACCATTCACCATTCACATTATTCATGTTGGTATTTTATTTATTAGTTATAAGACAAAACCCACCTAGAATGGATTAAATTACATGAGAATTAACAAATGGTCATATAATTTAATAAACTCGCTAATGGGGTGTTTGATTACATTAAACCAAGGTATAACAGACAATGAATGTAATTAAAACATCCAAATAGGTGGTTCATGTTGAGGTAAAAAACCTAAAATGGTATAATTTGGTGTATGAGGACTAACTAATTAAGAAAAATACTAAATTATATTAATGAGTTTTACATTTTAAGGTGTCTTATAGAATGTGTCATTCATGGAATAATGACATATGATATAACTAAATATGACATTTGGAAAAAAATACGAGACCACCAACCTTATACCGTTAGATGATCCTCATCTAGTATTTTCCTTTGATTCAGGGTGGAATGAGAGAAATCAAAGAAACATGAAAAACACCAAACCAATAGGTCAATAGAGATCACATGAAGGTATGATTAATGAAAATGAGAAAAAAATATTAAGAGAATCAATAGGACTATTAGTTATACTGAGGGCGATAAAAAATTACCGACACCGTTCAATTCTAAGTCTGGATGAGGGAGATATTACCAAGAATATGAGTATATCTCTGGGGGGGGGGGGTTTCAGTGAGATTCTATGTGTATAATAAATGATAGGAAATGAGGATATTAGGTTAAAAGAATATGGGGGGAAAATAGGAATTTTACACATTTAAATGGGCTCAATAATTGGAAAATTGGTTGGAATAACTATGATATAATCCTATGAACCTACATTCTAATGTGGAACCCCCTATAATGGATAAGCATACAAATTGAAAAAATATTCCTAGACCATACATAAAATGTATCCAACCTGTCCACCACTAACATGGATACGTGCATGTATATGAGAAAGAGTACACATACCTTGCAATGAAAACCATAAATTTTTTTACATTTTTTTCATGGCCTTGCATCCTCCCTCACAATGTTAAAAAACCATGGTTTTCATATTTCGGTTTTAGGGGTTTCCTTAACCATGTTATAACTTGCAACCTCACTCTAATTCTCAAAAAATTTGATCTCTAGGCTCTAAAAAGCCTCAATTTCTCTCAAAGCATTCCTTAGTCATTTGGCATTATTACACGTATTAGATAATAGGTTTGGAAATATTTTAAAGACTCTATACCTCTATAAAATTCTGAAACTTTTCCAATAAAAAATATTTCAAAATAGATAGATTCATTTAACACAATATTTTACTTCACTTATAAGGGGGTCGAATTTAATATCTTATCAATGATGTTTGTATTCCTTCTATGTTTAGATTGACAAAAAAACCACCATATCAATATATTTTTATCCCATGTGAAGTCACTAAATTTCACCCAACATTAAGTTTCTTAAAAAACAAATGATTTTTTTAAATAATCCAAGCTATTAAAAAATTCAAAAAATGTCATATATTTACCACTTATAGATCTAAATTTTGTTATTAAATTAAATTATTGTTCCTATCTGAAATTTTGAATAAAAAATCCAAATTCACCAATTATTGAATTAATTATTGAGAAACAAACATTAATATTGGATGATAATAATAATTTGAAACACCATCTCTGAACATCCATGTATTTTTCATGATTTCATAATGGCCACAACATGAAACATTGACTAATCATACAAATACTTAAAGGATCATTTATGTAAAACATACCTTATTCTTCATAAATTTGTATGAATTTTATTGGATATATTTAAAATATTAATGGGGAAATTTATATTTTCCTTCAAACAAAGGGTGGTTTTAATAACTCTATTTTTTGTATAGTGATCCTTAGAATATTTCTATATATGTATCTTGATCTGCCTTCATAGATTGTGTTGTGTTTGGGTGTCACAAGACCCCAAAATTAATATACTTATTATATAAATATATATTAAAGCATGTGAAATCAATTTTTTTTACATAATTGGTTTTCCCATTGATCATGACTTCAAATGGAAAATACAAGATTATAGTTGTTTCTAAAATATGTGGTTTACCTTATGCATGAAGAAACAATGGATATTCTCAGGTATTCAGTTATGGGTGATTTTCGGTGGGTGTATTATGTGAATTAATTAATTTTTTATTTGTATTTTTTATTACCCAAAACACAAAACCTACTCTATATAGAGTTATTTTTGAAAAGATACAATGGTTTGGAACATGACCCTGTAATATTGGGAGGATGGGGAGGGAACTTGAATTGGTGTTTGTGACTCAGGAACTTGGATCAACAACGGACGATCAAAAAAATTAATGAGATGAATGATGAATTAAATAGGATCATCACCATCATAACTAGAAGATTAATTATCACCAATGATATATCCATTCCTATCTTAGGGATTGTTATTCCAATTATTTCCTCCTTATTTGATTCAATTGGTGAGAATGGATTTTATATCTTCTTCTTTTTTTCAATTTACATTATTTCCATGACCTGTAGTTTATTTGGTATTCTTGATCCACATTTTTTATCCTTGACTCACCCATATATCTCACCCTTGGATCCCCAAAATTTTGGGTCATTTTTTAGTCTCAAACTATTTAATTATTTTATTACTTCTTTATTGTTCTTTTCCCAAACTATTCATCACGTTCATCATCATTGCCCCATGGGGTTAGTAATTTGACATTATTATGAAATATTAGAGCATTATAAAACCCTAAAATTTATGTAGAACAAATAGATTATGTTTAAATCAATGTTTTTTGGGCATATACAATTTTTTGTGGGATGTGGATGATGGAATGTGGGATAAATACCATCTTAAAGAAATGGGAGGTGAGGAAACTCCCCGATGGGAAAACGGTAGATAGTGTGTATCTAATATCCCATGTAAGGACTATGGGTTTCAGTAAATTTATGATGTACATTATGTGTAGATCATATGAACAGATTCTGTTTGGACCATTTCTATGTAGGCATGTGTTTTTCATAAAAAAAATATCAGATGTTGTGTGTCTAGTCTTCACAACATTTGATTTGATGTTGGAAGCACAACATGTTCCCCAAGGGTACAAAGACATTGACATGACTAAGTACATGAGCACAACCAGTGTACATGGACCCTTACACAACCAGAGTATCTATACATAGTCAGAGAACCCTTACATTAATAGAGTACACTACCATATCCATATTATAAGAGGATGGGTTAGAATACATGGGAAAAGTCTATAGTACAAGTGTACACTTGGTGTATCCAAGACATGATCTTTATACCCTATAAACATCATGTACTCCTCTAAGAAACATCTAAATTTAATATCTCCTTCTTCAAGACTCGAATTTGAGGATGTGGGTAGCAATTTATACGTAGTTTTTTTACCAACTAATGGTGGAATTATTTTATATTATATAGATACAATATGCGGTTATTCATGTGGGATGAATCACTCGGTGATGATTAGCTGGTGTAAGTGATTGGGTGCCATCATTAGAGTGTCACTGGAGTTTGTACTCCCATATATAAATACAAGTATTGATTCCCCTATATCATTCATATAATTTGAGATGGAACTCTTGTGACATTTTACAGGTTTTGATCTTCAATATTTAGAGTGGGCTCACCATCTTGAGCTTAGGTGGTGAGGTTTTCTCCATTAGAGTGGTACTCGCTCATCAGTGTTACGTAATGGTGAGTTTCAGGGCCTCCATATTCTATAGATTGTATATGTGATGATTATATATGATATGGGACCTTTCAATATGAAGGGATACTCATTGTTCATAATAGTTTTTGGAGATTGTTATAACCCTTATTTCTTCACATGGGTTTCTTCTTATTATATTTGATGTTAGGTTTCCTTTACCCTCTTTCCATGGGTTGAGAAGACTATTATTATTTATCTATTATAATTTTTGGGAATCCTACTAGGCATGTATATTATCACAAATACCTGATATTTTCCCACAAATGATTATTCTTATGAGACCTTGTTGTACCGAATTTCAATAAAGTATAGTGGTTGATAATGTTTACTATTTTAGGTGGTCAACCATAGATATTACGAACTTGGATCTCTATAATTTATCCTTTTATTTACTGTCCTATTGGGTCTTAATTTCTAGTTGGGCATGTAATTTCCCCTTTATTATCATTTGTATAGAACATCTAAACATTATAGTAGTTCCTTGTGGTTTTTTATTGAATTCATTAAACTATATAATTTTTAGTATTTTATCACATATCTATACTATTTTATGGAGTGGGTATGTGTGTGGATACATGTACATAGGCTAAGGCATCAAACTTTTGTATTAGTCTTACTTGATGGTTTTAATGGTGCTCTGGCCTATTGGAGTCACTACTACAAAATAGTCCTTTATCACCTCGTGAAATGGCCTTTATTGGCGCTATAGAAGTGTTGACTACTATAGTGAGATTAAAATGCCATGTTTTTTATTAATGATAAGAAACACAAATAAATGGGTATTGTATCTGCATTTTTAAAAGCATTGATAAAGAAAACATATATCTGCCCCGTTTAAGCATTGTTGAAGGGACCTTTATCAGTACTTTAAAATTGCTGATAAGTGACCCCTATATCTGCACCTGTAGAGGCACTAATAAAGGGGAGTGTTGAATCGTGCAGTAATATCACATTACAGCCCCGATAACACCACAAAATCATAAAAATAAATTAAAAATATAGAATTTAAATCAAAATAAAATTTATAACACAAATACAAAAAAGAAACTATATTATTGACATTTGAAACTTTGGTTTATATAATTATATATGTACAAATTGTAACATAAATTTAAAGACATCCATGTTAATTTTTCTTTTGATCCTTACCCCTACTAGAGAAAAAAATTGAACATTTATAATAATAAATTTACTATATTAGGAATAATATAAATAATTATATTAAATTAAAGTAATAATTTTAAACTAATCATTGAGTCATAACATAGTCATTGTTTATCATGTTTAGTAATGGTTGATTCTTGCATATCACACAATTTCTGGTTCAACTTCAAGAAATATCTGTATAAAAATTAAAAAAATAATTATAAGATTAAAATATAATGAAATTACCAATTTAACAGCATATATAATGATAAGAAAACAATATAGGGTTGGTTGCTCATTTTTTGTGATGTGATGTGAGTTTTAATCTAAAATGAAACGTATACATTGAAAAGTCAATGTTGGAGTTGTACTAGTCACACCATGTATCATATTGAGATGTGGATGATTCCTAAAATATCAAATTACTTAAGAATAATTTCACATAATTATCAAAATAGTCTGAAATTTTTCTGAATTTTGAGTATGTCGCTAGTCATTTTTCTTGAAATGTCATTTGAAAATGGAAACACAAAGTTTCACTCATATAGGTCACATATTGTGTTGGTTTTATGTGATAATGATTCCTAAATAATAAAAATTTCTTTTTAATCATTTTCCTAAATTATTAAGGCAATCCAGGTCTGTTTTCTCAGTTTTTAGTGAGTGACACTTTTTGAACTAAAATGACAATATTAAACTGATAATGAGCACATTGAGTAATAGAGATCACATCATGCATCATATTGAGGATATGATTATTACATTACATAAAAATGACTTATCGATAATTTTAATAAAGTATAAAAATAATCTGAATGTGTTTTATCAATTTATAGTTGGTAAGCTGCCCTTTTTTTACTAAAATTGTGTAAATTATAAATAAAAAAGGAGAACATGGAGTCATACCAGTCACAACATGAATAAAATTATGATGAAGATGATTCCTAAACATCAAAAATGACTTATGGATCATTTTTATAAATAATCAAGATAATATAAATGCATTTTTTTTGTTTTTACTAGGACAATTTTTTTTTACTAAAATTGATGTCAATTTAAATTAGAAAGACACATTTTGAGTCATAACAATTACATAATGTGTCGTATTTAGGGTAAAATAAATCATACACATCCCATATGTCTTATGAATAATCTTATAATTTTATAAAAAATTCTAAATAAAATTTCATAGTTTTGAGTATGTCACATGTCATTTTTACTAAAATGTCACTTTAAACTGAAAAAATGCACATTGACTCATAATAATTACATCCAAAATCTGTTTCTTGTGAGACTTATTCCAACACATCCAAAATTAATTTCTGATTGATTCTAAAATTATCATGAAAACCCAACCATGTTTTATTGGTTGTCAATGAGTGAAATTTTTTTAACTAATCTATCAATTTCAAATAGATAAAAAAACATATTGATTCATACCAGGAATATCATGTGTTATATTGAGGTATGGATGATTACTACACGTCAATATTGTCAATATATAATTTTACTAATTTATTAAAATGTTGTGAAAATTTTTTATGGTTTTGAGTACTTCATTTGTCCTTTATAATAAAATTGATATTACTATTTAATAAAAAAAATACACTTGGAGCCATACCATTCAAATCATGTTTCAGATTATGCTTAGACGGTTACTACATGTATCAGAAGATTTGTGGATGGATTTTCTAAATTATCAATATAATACTAATATGATTCCTTGGTTTTCAGTAAGTCACTTTTTTTTCCTAAAATGTCATTTTAAACATGAGAAACACACTTTTTCTCATATTGATCACTTTGTATATTAGTTTGATTGGAGAATAACTATAACATATCACAAATGGATTATTAATTTATTTCTTAAATTCTCTATAAAATCCGAGTTTATTTTCTCAGATTTCAGTGAGTGACATTTTTTAAACTAAACTATCTATTTTAATATGATAATGAACACATTGAGTCATAATGGGAACATCGTGTATTATATTGATGTGTTGCTAATTCATACACATTAAAAATGGCATATGGATAATATCCCTAAATTATAAAAATCAATATGAATTTTTTATTCGGTTTGAGTATTTCAGTTGTCCTTTTTACTAAAATTGATTCCAATTTAAACAAAAGATGAACTTGGAGTCATAACGGTTACATCGTGCGTCTAATTAAGGTGAGGATGATTATGACACATCAAAAATTAACAATGGATATTTTTTCTAAAGAATTAAAATAATTTCAATATTTTACCATAGTTCTGAGTGTGTCAGTTATCATTTCATCCAAATATAATGTCAATTTTAAATAAAAAGAATCACATGGAGTCATACGGGCCATAATGGGTACAGGATTGTGGTTCTGTTGATTCCTACAGTTCTCAAAGTCGTTAAAAATATAACTTCAACATTTACCTTGATTTCCATTACCTTTCATTGTCAAACATCGAAAACATCATATTTAATAGATGTTATTACGAAAAAAAACCTTTCTCATTCTTGAAATCCATAACAGTAGACGACAATCATGAACCCATTATATCATAAGAATTAACCACAATGGGAAGATGAACTCCTTTAATATGCTGTATTTCAATAATAATAATGGTTTTTTGACTAAGAACATCAAATCCATATGAATTTTTGGATGTTTGATAAATGAAGGTAATGTAAATGGAAAAAATTGTAACATTTTGAAAAAGATATATTTTACCATTGATGTGTAATTTTTCATATAGTTGAATGAAAAATATGAATTTTCAATATATTTGTGAATAAAACAAAATAATTATTTGAAAAAAATATTATATATAAGTTAACATAATAATATTAGATAAAATTAGGATAATATTAATTAAATAAGTACTAGAAATTCCCCTTTTCATAATGATTTTATATATTCTAGACACATTTCCTTTTTGTCATTATATCAGTTTTCATCTTGAAGTCCAATCTCTCACGAACTTGACCAGGTTTGAACAAACCATCCCAACTCAAACAAAACAATCCCCTTTTATAATAAAACAATTATTATATGTGTAATAATAAAAAAATTAAAATATATATTAAACACTATATTAATTATATGGAAAATGACTTTTCTTTGAAACATGAAGACTGCCACTGTGATTTAACAATGGAGGAAACATAACAAAAAATGATAAATTCCAACACAATAGCAGTGAAATATTTTGGTGGATAAGGAATATATTGATGTTTTGGTGTAGAAATTCATGAATAATGGAAAATCCACCCCAAATTGAAAAAAATAATCCAACTATATATGAAAACAATTCGTATGTGGGTAATACTAAAAAGAAATAAATTAAACATAAATATGAAACAATAAATTAATTCTGTGGACAGTGATATTACTTTTGAATCATCATGGTTACATTTTTGATCAAGTTGAGGTAGTTTGGTTTCTCATCCTACAAAGGTAGTGGAGGGAACATGAAGGAAATTAATAAATACAACACCGTAGGGGTGAAAAGGATTTGATGGAGAAGATTTATATATATTTTTGTTTGATAAAAACATGACATATGGATAGAGTTCATCTAAAATAAAAAAATTCTGTATAAAATTATAAAAATCAAAAAAGTATTCTTTATATAATTTTTCATAAAATAGTGAAAATATATTTTAAAATTTGCTTTATATCTTCCCCAAGGGTTTCCAACATCATAGTTCATTCTTATAAGTAATTAGTAACATCATCAGGTGAAGAAAACATTGACTCCATGAGTTTTCAAACATTTAATTTAGAATATGATAATTTAGTTCAGAACGTATAATATTATGAAGAAAAACATAGTATATTTAAAAACACTTTTACATTATCATTTAACTCTTTTTATTTTTTAACAGATTTATGGATATGGTTCCTCTATCATGAACCCAAATCCCCTCTTCAGCATTCTAATAATGGAAACACAATATTTGATAATATAAAATAATTTCATTATTCTTTTAATGAAATTGGTAATTGAATTTATGAAAATAATTACTCCACTAAGGTAGGTGTTTTCCTCTAAAAGAATTCAATGATGAAAGTTATTGAAAACTATCCTCCTCGTCAGTGAATCTTCCTAACATTTGTCATTTCATTTTTTGACACACTTACTTTATATATTGTGGACATGACCATATATATCTATAAATACATTTATAACTAGTCATCCATGGGATTAAAAATGATCCATATAGTACAAGAAGCATATAATATATGGGAATGAGTCTCAAGGAAACAAAATGAAATAATAACTATCTAGGAGATCAAGTTGATGGGGATGAAAAGTGTACTCCATTGTATTCTTTAAAAGGGGTTAGGCCTCAAATTTGTGAGAATACACTATTGGAACTAGTAATTAACTTTTGTCCTATTGAAGGTGATATTTGGGGGAATAAACATTCATGAATATGATTCAAGGTGTCTTGGTGGGGACATGTTCTGATATATAAATCATTAATTCCTAAATGAATTCTATATTTGTAAGAGAAATCACACATTTTATTACATTAAATCCTCTAACCAAGACTATTCCTACCACCATTAATATTATCTATCATGTCATTATTAAATCCCTTAATGTAATGAATATATAATATTGGAAATTACGGTGTAATAAGAACACCAAATATGATAAACATGAATAAAAAATTATCATTCTATCATCTAAAATATATAAAAATATCTTTATAAACCATTTTAATAAATAAAAAGTTATTTCATACCTTGTTGGCATGCACCTATGTTACATAAAATACTCAAAATAGTAGTCATCCATATGATAACTACATCTGATTTACTACAAGAAACATAAAAGAGATGAGAGATGAGTCCCTACAAACAAATTTGAATAATTTTTTTTATATGAAACTGATGAGGATTGTAGTTATACTCCATTGTGTTCTATAAAATGAGTAATTACTACCATTAATGAGAATTTCATGGATGGTAATCAAAGATTTATCAGGGTCAAACTAAAAGGAAATGTTAAAGAATGGAATGTTTTTAGATAGAAAAAATTAAAACATATAATATGTTTATTATATGTTTGGTGAAATAAATGAATTGGTTTTTAAGAATTATTAATGAGTGTGTTACGATTTCAAATAATTCTATTTTTAAAAAATGTATATAAAACTAGTAAAAAAAATTTTTGATTTGGGGTTGGTAAATTTTTTTGGAAATTGTGTTTGAAAGAGGAAATTGATTTGAGGTAGTGAAAAATCAAACATATATGACAATGAGAAAACTAAATTATAGATTAAAAAGGGTGGGTTGATATGTTTTTTATGAAAAGATAAAATTGATACACATTTTTTACTTATTAGAATGGGGAGATTGATAATAATCAAAATAATGAAAAAACATCAGAGAGAATTAATTTTGAATTGAGTAGCATGGGGGGAGCACACAAGGATGAGGTGGACTCATTATAAGAAATTTATTATGGGGAAAATTAAAAAGGTTTATGAACTGTCTGAAATACATGAAACATGTAAATAAATGAATAAAATTTCATTAGTGATCAAAAAGTTTCAGTGAAAAATTTTAAAAGTTTGACTCTACAAAAAACCACAGTTTTTTACCATGTTGAGCTTAAAAAATTTGGGAGATGCTGAAAAGGATTATAATTGGATAAAATATATGCATGAGGAGCTTGTCACAAATATGTACAAAGTTCCATGGTAAATTGTTACAGGGTTGGAAGATAGAAATGCTATCAATACCATGTGGGTGTTCAGTAATAAACTCATCAACTATGGAAAAGAATCTCAAAAAAAATAATATATAGTGTGCAAGTGGAAATCATTCTTCCATGAAATTTAAATTTAAGATAAATTTACTCCCATATCCTAGTTAGAAACTATTTTAATTTTTTAGCTATTTTAGTGAAAATTGTTCTTCAATTGAAACCATATGGATGTAAAAAACTATATTCCTCAATGGAGTTCCTATGGGAGAGTATACATTGAAAAAATGATTTTATTATTAACGAAAATGAGATAACAGTGTGTTAGTTAATGAATAATTTATAAAAGAAAAATAAATCACTACGTACCTGGTATTTCTGGTTTGATCAATACACATATAATCATTGTTTGTATTGAGGTAGATTTGATCATATCCCAAAAATCTAAAAGAAAATTTATCAAAGGATGTTTGTACACAAATATGTCGAAGACATAATATTTGTGGATTGGACAAATGAAATAAACTTTTTTGGGGGATCATATGATGTACAATATAGATATTTCTATGATTGGTGAGTTAAACACTTTTCTTGGTTTATAGGTGAATCACGAAAATCATAGAACATTAACTTCTCAATATAAATATGAAAAATAATTTCCCAAGTGATTAGAAATTGAATATTCTTAACCAATGTCAATACTAACAGTTATATGGATGAATGTTTCAAAAGTTGATGATTATAATGATGTAGATTTCATGGAATATAGGTATTAAGAGCCTATTATACCTCTCAATAACATGAACCGACATTGGGTTTGATATATTTCAATTCGCACAGTACCTATGTTGTATCAAGGGGAAAAAAATTCTATCGGGGAAGACAATACATCAATATATCTAAAAATAGTGAATTTTGGGATCTTTTATTATAGGATACTGCAACTCTATTTGTTGGAATACACAGATGTGTCATGAGATGGTTCAGCAGATATGGAGGGAAAATAGAGATATCAAAAAAATGTATTTTGTTCAAGCATTGGTTTTCTTCGACCCTTGAATCATTCAAGCCTTCTATTCTTCCCTTGGAATAGTTGGAGCCTTGATTCTATCCAAGATTTTAGCATGTATTTGAAAATAATGATGGCCAAAAGTATGTGCTTTCCACATTGAGAGTCAGATATCATGAACTAGTTCGTGATATTTAGGGTTTTTATTTTAAACTAGGACACTTTTATCAACACTTCCAAAAAAGAACTAATAAAGTACCCTTTTATCTATGCTAAATTAATAAACACTAATTTTTTTATCAATTCTAAAAAAGCAGTGATAAATATTCCTTTTATCATTTTTTATTAAATTAACATTGATAAAGGGTTTAAAATTATAGTTTTTAATATAAAAAATTAATTAAATAAATAAATATATATATATATATAATTATATAAATATTTAATAAATATATATAAATAAATATTTAATAAATATATATAAATAAAAATATAATAAATATTTTCTTAATTTAAATATATTTATCATAATTTTATAATTTCTTGAATATATAATTATACATTTATAATTTTATAAATACCTTTTGAAAAATAATTTTTAAATTATTATATATATGTCTATAATATATATTTCTATAATATATATATATATATATATAATATATATAATATATCTATTATATAAATAAATTAATTATATTTTTATAATTATTTAAATATATATAATTAATTGTTTATGATTATAAAAATACATTTTAAAAAAATTATTTCTATTTATAAATTTATAAAATTGTAAATAAATTTTTTTAAATTTATATATATTTAAATATTTTATTCATAATTTATTTTTAACATTATTAATAAATCTTTAATCTTAAGTGAAAGCATATTAGAAATTCGTGAAACCGAATAATTAAAAATTCGTACACTTTAAATTTACTGAAAAATTTGTTGTAATTGATTAATTAAATATAAATAATTAAAAAATGGATATATATTCAAATAAAAATATATACATATTTAAAATATTAAAACACGGTAAATAATGATATATATAATTAATAATATAAATTGATTAAATTACCAAAAAATGTATTTGTGTATGTGTTGTATATTAAAATTATTTAATTACATATTTGTGAAATCAATATAATATTTCTAATCAATATTAAAATGAAAAACCAAACGAAATTAAATTATGTCCCTTACTCGATATCATTATTCATCATTTTTAATTCAAATTAATTTTTCATCATAATCTATTATTCACTAAATATATTACATTTTAATGTAACGAATAAATATTTTGTTTTATATAAACCATGTTTATATACAATCGTATACATCTATATATTAAATATATGATATTATTTAAAATTTTTAGTCTTTATTTAATTAATAAAATATTTAATATTTATTTTAATTTACTTATTTTTTTATTTAATTAATTTTTATTTTACACATATCTACATATTTAATATGTATTATTTTTTAGTATTTATAATTTATATATAGTATAATCAATATTTTCATTTATATCCATAAATATTTTATCAGTAATTTTTTTATTATTTTTAATATACACATTTTTATTATTTATTTATTTAATTATTTAATTTAATTAGGTCTATTATCAGTGTTAAAAAGGGATGATAAAGTATTCCATCATCATAACTAAAAATAAAGTGTTATTAAAGGGCACCCAATATCAATGCTAAAAATAAAGCATCGATAATGGGTGTCCTTTATCAGGGCTACTGATAATGTGATGATAAAGGGAACCATTTATTGGAGCTAATAATTGTGCTGATAAAAGCTTCAATTTATCAGTGCTATAAAAATCACCAATAAAAGGTACCCTTCATCAGTGTTTGTTTAAGCGCTGATAAAGGGAGCATTTATCAACACTTTTTTGTAGCATTGATAATATCCAGAAATGTTAATGGCATGTTTTATAGTAGTGATGTGGGTTTTGGGTTGTCACACTCAACATATCATCCTCTAGGAGGCGTCCTATGGTTTAGGTTGTGATAGAGTGGTATCAAAGGTGTATTTTCTCCTGGTTCTGAGTTTGGAGTTGGAGTTGTTTTGAGGTTAGGTATGGGAATGCTGGAAAGAAATTTTAGAGTGTCTTGAGACTGACTCATAGGCCACAGAACATACTATTGGTGCATAATTCGGCATATCCATACACCAAGACTCTGACTATCATCAATTTGGATCAGCATACCGAGGCATCAGTTGCGTGGATCCAATGGTACATGAGTCAAATAGGATTGTGTCTTTCAAATTTCATTCCCCTCTTGTGTAATAACCCCAGATATTATTTTTTAAGCATTGTACATTTTGTTAAATTTTTGGATTCCTCAATGATGATAGCCATCTTGGATACAGATACAGGAACATGATGATGATCAATTAAGTTATGGAGACTCAGTTTAGGGACCCATTCATTTGGTGTTTACTCTATATGGGAATTGAGTAGTGCTATGAGCAATTGAGAATTGCATAGATCCCCCATTAGTGGGACAGATGGATGATAATTGAAACACTGGATAGTCGATAGCACCAAATGGTTATGATGATGAAACACACAAGATTATCACATTACATAATTTCTAGCAACAATGTTCTATTAGGTTTAAGGTGAGCTAAACTATAAGAAATTGGGGCAAGATACCACTTTACAAGACACTTGTGTTGGTTTAGCAAAAGGTGCCAAGAGCATTCCCGATCCCCTTGGGCAAGCGACTAGATACTAGGATTCACCAGAATCCATATGGAATAATTTATCCTACATTGATGTTAAACAGCAACAAAAGATATAAATTAAATAACATAATAAATAAAAAAGAAGTAAATTAGGATATTATAGAAACAAACAATCTAAAATAAACATCCACAAGATATCAATAAGTAAAAATAATCACCGAATGGTGAGAAAAAAAACATCTCCACCCAACAGTCCCCCACTCCATCCACAAAGAGAGAAAAAATTCAACTGTGAACCTAGAGAGATATATGCATTCTTTAAAATCCCAGTTTGTCACCAAAACACACAGAAACTATGAAATTGGTTCCCCATGTCCAATAATAAATTATTGTTTGAAAATAAATTTAGAATAAGTGTTTTATAGAGAAAATCATCTCAATGTAAAAGAAATCAAATCAAATATAAACTTTGAATATCTTTTACTTTCCATGCCTAATACCATACACACGTGTTTGAAAAAAATCCAAAGCCCTGGATTTTATAAAAACCCACACACACCTTTTTTATTTCACAAAGAAAAACACTTTTTTTAATAAATTGATAAATAATCCCTTTAAAACATTTTCCATAAACGCTCAAATAATCAACCAAGGCCACTTAGGAACAAAATTCCCAAATATGCAACAAATCATGGAAAAGGATGACATAATCATCCACATGTACTCATTAAACACAATTGTTATAACAAATATCAATACATCATGTCAATAATGGAACTAAAGATAATTAATCAAACAGCAAGATCATACAAGCAGTAAACATATCATGAAGACAACCACCAACAATGTCTTCAATCAATATATGTCTGTACAATAGTGCATGAAAATAAATAGTGGAAGAAAATAAACAGCATAATAAAAAAGATACAATCCATGTAAAAAAGACAACTAGTATCTACTATTCCAAAGTCTCTAAGGTGACACTCGGACCAAAAAAACATGTAATTATATAAAATAATCATCTAATGGGTAACATAGGAGGTACATGACAGAAATGTCAAGGGTATTAACTCCTTATTCCAATCCGGGGAGAAAAACCCCACAATCAAAGGGTATAACCAAATCACTCAAATAATCATTTCCTATAACGATAGTTCGAAATATTAATAAAATATCACCATCGAAAAAATAACATGGTCAAAACCACTTCTCTACACCTTACCGTATTCCAAATGATTGATATTGATACCAAAAACTGGGTCTATTGAATCCATCTCCAAATAAAATAGATGTTCCTAGAGCCTTAGTCCATCCTCAATCTATACATACAATGGTTTTTCCAAGATTATCAGTCTCACCCAACCAATGGAGAATGAGCACCATGTCAATATCATCCCCCCTAAATATTTTTTATCATTACCCAAATCCATTGTTTGGAACATTATTAATGAAGTACAAAATCAGTGTCTAGAGCCTCTATCTCCCACCATATCAATAGAATACTTCACATTCCAAGATCCTCGGTCTAGCACCCAAGACAGACATGAAATCCCTCATTCATAGATCATTAGTCCATCATCAAAACCACATATCAATCCCACCATTCTATAAATCCAACTAGGATTCAGAATGACTCATCTGACCATTTCCAATAATTTATCACATCACAAACATCAATCAATTGGGTAAATAAATCCTCATTTAGAGACACAAGTTTTCAACAATGTTCAACATCCTCACATCAGTAGTTGCAATTATGCCTTTACATATATCATTTTCTTTTATAAATCCCTTTCTAAAAAAATTTAAAATTTCAAACACAATTTCAAAGGGAATCATAAAAACATCTAATAATAACCACTTAACTCAATGGAAAATCCATTTCCACTTTATAAAACCAAAACACCCCTTTTCGTATTGAAACACTTTGAACACCAAAATTTTTCCCCATTTAAAAACTCATTTGGCCTAAAGTCCAAGGATCTTGTGAATTTCACAATGAAGACTCCCATTGGAAATTTTATCAAACATGATGAATGTTTAAAACACCACTTGAAAACCATATTACAATATGTAATGAAATTTACACACCATTTCTAAAGAAAACCACACCAAAACATTCAAAACATCCCAAAACCATCCACCACACTTGGATCTCATTCTTCTAAAACCAAAACAATTCCCAAGATAATAAATTTACATAAAAACAATTTTAATGAATCCACCATTACATTTTCACAAGGGATAATCCATAATCTCATTTCAAACCGCCACTTAAAATAAAAATTAATACCATATTATTAAACCATTTGATGTCAACAATGTAATTTACAACCAATTCCATTTAAAATATCATTTTCACTCAATAAAGACCAAACTGGGTCAAAACCCTTTTCCCGACATTATATCAATTCAAAAATCCCAAATGCTTTCCATGAAAAATGTAGAAAAATTGAATATTCCAATTAAAATAATAAAACAGTGATTAAGCCAAACCAACCATTTATGCCAAGCCAAAGGAACAATAAATTGGCTTCAAATCATCACAATACTATCACACATTTTTTTACATTCATAAAAAAGAATTAA
This sequence comes from Viscum album, assembly GCA_963277665.1. Classification (NCBI taxonomy): domain Eukaryota; kingdom Viridiplantae; phylum Streptophyta; class Magnoliopsida; order Santalales; family Viscaceae; genus Viscum; species Viscum album. The sequence continues at coordinate 1,154,826,875 of OY728136.1, forward strand.
ATGGTAAAATCATAATGTAATTCCAAAAAAAATTACATAGTGACCCCTACATCACGGAGAATTGGATCAAAATAGAACACAATAACACATGACACATTCATCAGTGACCACGTGAAGATTCTCTTCATTACCTATATGCACCTGTGCCTTCACATATAATGAAAGACATCGATCCTATATATAGATATTTTCATGGACATTTATTTTTATAATGGGATCCTTAAATATATTATTATATATGCATATACCAGTTTACAGTTACACATGTATGAATTTTTCATATATATACATAAAAACTCATTTCCCCTATATATATATTTATGGCTCCATGGGTGAATATATAAATAATCGGGGAAAAAATATATATATATTCCTACCTGGGAATGTGAAGGTATGATTCCTTCAACACTGGTGACATGAACCCACCCCATAGATTTATAAAACTCAAAAAAAATGGGAACTCAAAATTAAGAAATGACAAAAAATAAAATTGGGCTAGAAAAAAGAAGTGGTATAAATCCAACCTCAATCTGAGATGATAAACCAAAATGATCTGAAATTAATTGCCTCCAATAGTGAACAATGAAGTACGCTCAAAGGGGACATGAGGATTCTATTGCACAACCTAACCAAGAAATAAAAAAACTAGTCAAACTGATGTCTAGGGTTCATGCAAATGATACCTGGTGACAAAAAGAAGTGAAATATTCCGAAACATGGAGAAGGGAATGAGAAAGGATCATTACCCAAGGTGACGACCAAGAAACTAGAAGAAATAATTTATAAATCATAGGATAAAGGGGAGTTAAGAGGGAGAGTGGTGTGAAGTGGGAGTGGATGGTAGAGGGTTATTGAATGATGCTAGGGATGAGAAGTGAGGAAAGAAAAAAGGGATAATAAAGATAAGGAAAAAATAAAAATAGAAACAAAATAATATAATATATTTTATAATACCACAAAACTCACATTTTTTTCATGTGGTTTACCAAACCATGTTCCAATCATGATGTGGCCCCTTCCTAGCTCAAGAACCCTCACACGGCTAACCATAGGCAGACGCAAATTGTATAAAACTATGCTCAAAATCATGTACTTGGTATTACTAACATATATATGCAACCCACATGTTTTCCACATGGTTTAATAAACTCTGTTCATGCCGTGTGCCACACCTCAGACTCACCTGGGCACCCACCTGGGAAGTCCAATGATATTAGTAACTATGTGGCCTGATCGAGAAATAGCTAAAAAGCCTTAAAAAAATAAAATATTCAGCCCTATAACTACGTAAGCTCCAAACCACTCCATAATATGACAGAATAATCAAAATAAAATTGTTGTGACACCTGGGGTGTCACAATCTCTCCACCATGACACTTTTTATCATGTTAAAGTCTTGATATAAGTGATAGAAAAGGTAAAAAAATTATCCAAATAGTACCTAAACAAAAGAAAAATTCAACATGGATTATCCAAAAAGACAATAACTAAAATCCAAAATAACGTTCACTCGAATAAACTAATAATAATCCAATCCTCCAAGTACTATAAGAACATGAACCTCAAAAAATAAAACTTATTTATCATGGGAATTGCTATCAGGGCCACCCAACCATTTAGAGTTCCTCTAAAATGGTGGCACCAAAGGGAACTACCAAGAGACATATCCTCAAACAACTGAACACCCATGAGGGGGAAAAATTCTCACAGAAATCAACTTACACTCCCAAGAAAGAAAAAACCATTGTTAGGTGTCTCAATTGATGACAAGAGGTATCACCTTATGTAACAACACAAGAGGTTAACCTAAGTTCCAAATCATGGATCAACCCCAAAAAGTGCATCCAAAATATCCACAATCAAACGCCAGCAAGTATACCAATCTCAACTAGTATATTAAAGACCCTATTCACCTAATTTTTCACCCAAGGCATCTCTCTTGTCCAATGTAATAATCACCTTAGTACATGAATGAGTAAATGACCCAACGCCCCCAAGATCTAAATAACCACAAACCAAGAACCAATACAAAAATATAAGACTCTGAAATAAATGATTCTAAAATAAACTGAACACATCATATTCAACTAGAACTGAAATTCAAGAACTCAAACACTCTCTCAAGGATAGTTTTATGTTCACTACTCAACTCTAAGTATACGTAGGTGAAAAATCTAAAGACACGCTTTCAACCATCTGAATAATAGAAATAATGGAACCAGACAAAGACCTCGGCAATCCATGTCTCATAACACAAACCAAATTATTCCCTATAAATCAAGGAATCAAAAAAACCACATTAAGTAATAATATGGTGTACAAAAAACATGAAAATAGCTGCACACAATTTTACCAAAAGAAACATTCCTTTAAATACATCATTTTCACAAATGAACTTTTAAAAAATTCACCCTCCACAGATGTGTTTTCCAAAAAAACAAGCCATCCAAATATAAAACCAATTATCCTTGGTGGAACCCACAAATTGCTCAAACTAAACAACCACAAAAAATCATGTTCAAAATTCCATTTCATTTTCAATACCGAGCACCCAAGGATGAAGATTCAAATCTCACTTTCCTTCTGAAACACCATTTCACATGTAGACAACAATTTTTTTAAATCATTTCATAAAATAATGGAAATACAATCATCCCTATTTTCCATTAAACAATATTTAAAAATTATTGTTTTCCTCAAAACCCATTTTTATATCTCATTAATTTTTAATTTTTTAAAACCAATCAGACACAAGTACTACCAAAAAAACCCATATAAGAATAAAAAAACCACATCCCATACCACTCCCCCATCCAACTCCAATGTATGGAAACCACCATTGTAAAAATATAGAACAATGAGGAGTCCAAAACATTCCAACTAGATAATTAATAGTGCTATGTGTGCACTTCCCTGATAGTTGGAGGACCATGAGCCAATCCCTATAACACACTCCATATAAGAGGCAGACCTAACCACATGGGCAGTGCATAGTTTCCCCATACATGTTTTCCAACCATGAAAATCTTGTTCTCTATTCTTTTTACCCGAAAACCAATAGCGACCCTCAATATCACGCACATGATCGAAGGGTATCATAACATAAATCACATCAAAAAAAATAAAAACATTCACAACAAACTCAAATACATGATTCAAAACCCATATTTCCCTAGTTTCATGATGGTCAGGACAACAAATATTTGGATAGATACTCTCTTTCCCATACATCTCATGATCTGATAACCTTATTCTCCCTTCTACCCAAACATATATAAATTAAATGAGCTCTGCTAAGTCAATGTCTCATTAGGAACACAGGTTCTGATACCACTTTGTAAAGAACGGTACTAGGACTCTATTTTATCTAACACGTTACTTGATTTAGCACAAGGCTCAGAGAGAATTCCTAGTCCCCACATGGTTGCTACAATCTCCTAGGAATCACCTAAATTCCATTGGGAATTATTTTTCCAAAATTAGAGTTAAAAAGAAGAAGATATCAATGAATTGACTAAAATAAATAAATAAGAAAGCATGAAGGCTATAAGAGAAAAAAATTAACTAAAAGAAACATCCACAAGAAAAGAATAATGAAAACTAACCGACTCATGACAATACCCAAAACAACTCCACCCAACTCTCCCACACACCATCTATGAAGAAAAATTGGAATCCAACTGAGATATAGGCATGATCTAAAATACCATTTGGTCAACACAACCTGTACAAACTATGAAATTGGTTTCATAAGCCTAGTCATCAATGATAGTTTTAAAAATACCAACAAATTAGTATTTAAATTCATATCCATCTCAAGGAAAAAAAATCCATAGATAAAATCCAAACCCATTATTTTTCTTTCCTAAAACTAAACACACACATTTGAAAACCAATTCTCAAGCCTAAAAAAAACCACGAACACCATTTTCATTTCTAAAAATCAACTCACTTGTTTTATTAAAATGAGAAATAATTCCATTAAAATATTTTCCAACATGGCTCAAATAATCACCCACTGACCCATAGTCTCAGAATTAGAAAATATCCAACAAGGCTTGTAAAAGGAGGGGTCAATCATAGATGTATAATCATTGAACCTAGTGGGTATAATATATATCAATAAATCATGTAAAATGTGAAAAAAAATAATTAATCAAACATCAGGCCCATCCAAGTAGTAAACATCTCAAGTAGACCCGTAAAAATGGAATCTAGAGAGAATGTCTGTCAGTATAACATTATATGAAAATAAAAATTTGAATAAAAAACAATACAAAAAAGGATACAAACTAATGAAATAATATGTCTACTTATACCAAAAAAACCTAGGCCTCTAAGGTTACAATTAGGCCGAACAAACATGTAACAATATAAACCAGTCATCTAAAGGGTAATGTAGGAGGTATATACCACAAATATCAACGGTATTCAATATTTTTTAAACTTAGGGGAGTATAAAACTACACCCCCAGGGATTACCAAAGTATATGAAGCACCATTTCCTTGAAATTCAGTCTGAAATATAAATCCAATATCAACATAAAAAACATAATGTGGATGGGACCTTGGTCTAGCAACTGACCATTTATCAATATTTCGGTATCAATACCAAAAAATGGGTCTATTGTATACCCAAGAAAACAAAATAGTAGTTCATAGAGCCTCGGTCTAGCCTTCATTAATACATACAATGGTGGTTCCTATAACATAAATCTAGTTCAATCGAAGGATAATTAGAATCATTCCAACATCCTTTTCTCATATGTCATGCCATCATTGGCTAGTGACTCAGTCTAGCACACTATCAATGAATTATACAATAAGTTTCTTGAACATTAGTCTGAAACCTTCTCAATAACACAATTCTTATGCCTGAAGCCTCATTCTACCACCCAAACCATACATCAAAATCATCTTTCCTAGAATATCTACGACACATCCAAACTACATATCCATCCCATCATTCTGTAAATCAAACCAAGATTCTGATGGACTCTTTTGACCATCCCCAACCATTTATCACCCCACAAACATCAATAACATGGATAAAAATCATTATCTACAAACAAGAGGGTTCAAAAATGGATAACCACATCACATCATAGGTGCCAAATGGGCCATCTCTTATATCATATACATTTAGAAATACCATTCAAAAAAGTATGAACGTTTAAACACAATTCTAAATGGAAGCAAAAACAATTCCAATAAAAACCAAATAATGTTAGGGAAACTCTCTTTACACTTTATAAAACCAAACACTCATTTAATAATGGAAACCCATTAAACACGAAAATGGATCTCACATAAAAACCCATTTGTTCAAAAGCTCATGGATCAAGAGATTTTCAAAATAAAAACCCTCATTCAATTTTTTTTCAAACATGAATAATATGTAAAATTACACTACAAAACCAGGTTCCTCTATATAATGAAACTCACAAATTATTTCTAAGGAAAAACCCTACCATGATTTCAAAACATTAAAAAAACAAGACATGGATGGGTCTTTTTCTTTGAGAAATATAATAATGCCCAAGAAAATCCATAATATGAAACCACTTTTAAACAAGAAAAAATGTAATTTTATAAAGGTATAAACCAAACTTCCATTTCAAAACACCAATTTAAATAAAGATGAAAACACCATTTTAAATCATTTGTGGTCAACATGTCAATTTAAAACTAAATTCACATTAAAATATCATTTTCACTCAATGAAGTAAAAATTGGGTCAAAATCCATCATCCAAATTTAAAAACATTCAAAAATAGCAATGTAATTTCATGAAAATATTATCATAACTCCAAATTCCAATTTAATTCATAAAGCACGGATTACACAAAACCAACTGTTTTTTTCAATCCCAGGGAATAATAAAATTGTCTTAAATTGTCACAATTAAATTAAAAATATTTATACATGCATAAAAAGGTAATTAAAAAGGTACAATACTATTATAATTCTAAAAGTAAAGAATTTATATAGTGACACCTACCTCAAGGAGAAGAGGGTCATGACAGAACAATTTAGGACATGATGATTTCATCATCGAGTACTCCAAGATTCTCATCCACGCATCTAAGAATATACACATTTTCATATACTTAAGGACACCTCTACCTTATGTATATATTCTCATATCTATGAATATGTACATGGGGATTTTTATATATATCCTTATATATGAATATACATATTTACAAATACACAGGTATGTATTTTTCAAATATATATACATAATCACACCATCCCATATATATATATATATTATTTCCTCTATATGTGAATATATATATATATATATATATATATAATGACGGAACATACATATATATACACCTACTTATGCATTGGTAGGTAATTCACCTTCTACTATGGCGACCCAAACCCACCACACAAATGACGGAAATGTACAATAGAAAACACTAGGAACTCAATATCACTAAAAGAACCAAAATAAAATTTTGATAGACAAGGTAGTGGGACAAATCTTACCTCAAGCGGTGACAAAAAATAGATATGTTCTAAAACACATCTCTTTTAGTGGAAAAAACCAAAACAATTTTGAATATAACATAAAGATGCAATTACACACCCTAATGAAAGAAGAAACAATAAAAAATTAGGTTAATCCAAATACTAGGTTTTGGATGAATGGAAGTAGGTGATGAAGAGAGGGAAAATAAGTAAAAAGAGGGAGAAGAAATCATACCTCGAGGTGTCTTCCAAGAAATCCATTGGAAATCACCAAAAAAGGTGGATCCGAAGGGAAGGGTGGTGCATGGATGGAGAGGAAGTTGGAAGGTCCTCACAAGATTGTAGGGAGGAAAATATTGGAAATAAATAAAAAATGAAAAGAAAATTAGGAAAAAAATAAAAAAACAATTTAAAAACTAGATTTTAAAATACTAGGCATCTCACATGGTTTTTTCATAGTTTACCAAACTATATACCAACCATGATCTATACCCTACCTATTATAGGAACCCTTGAACAGTTACTCCTAGAAAGATGCTCGATTGAGAAAACCTTTCCCAAACCATGCCACTCGGCACAAACAACTTATAGATCCAAAATTCATGATTGAAACACAGTTTAATATATAGAGAAAAATCCATAACCCATAACACAGACTCACAAGAGAACTTACATGGTCACTACACAGTTTTTATTAATTGTTAAGAATAACCATGAACTAGCTAAAAAGTCTTTAAAATTTTTAAAATTTTGAACTTCCAACTATTGAACCTCAAACACGATCCATAAAAAGACATGGTAATCCAAAATAAAATCATTATGGAACATGGGGTGTCACATTTACCCTTATATAGTGTATTATTAGATTGATGTGGTGGTCTATGTTTTTAATCTTTTATGGACCCTGCAAAATTATATTTTTACATTTTTGACTAGCATTCTTAAAAGAGAAGTATGGAGAGAGTGGGGTCTGAACACTCTTACCCATGATGAGATAGAACTACCCTTGTAAGACTTCCAAAAACTATTACCAGTAAATATTTCACTATATGTAGTAATATGAGCATCATGAGATTAATCATGGTGATATGTTATTATTAGATTACACCTCAGTGTTTAACTCTCTCATGTGTTACTCTCTCAATATGGTGAGATATGGAATCATCATTGAACATTAGATTAAGTAGTTCCTTCATAGAGACATCCATTCAAGCATGGTCACCTTATGTATCACAATTTTTTTTGGAGTGTTGGATTGAAATTTAGTTTTTATAGAACATCCCATCAAAGGGATGCTTGGTATTGAGATACAACAGTGGTCCTCATGAGGAATATTTATCTTTAAAATATAGAATTTTTGAAGTGTCAGGGTCTCGAAATAGGTGGAGTACTCGTACCTAGAATCAAACACCTAGATATATGGCATAAGGCCTGTGTAGTAGATTGTGTCAGCCTAATGAGGTGAGATGTTATGTTTGTGATGTACAATGTCAGTTGGAGAATTATTTCCTATCCAAATATATTGAAAATGTTGGAAAGTCAGTGGATGGAAAACCATGATAGAGGCATCAAGATGATTAGAGATCTCCTATAAATGGTTTGGGTGTCTCCTAGGGAGGTGAAGCTATTAGATTATATGGTGTATATCTAGAGGGATGAGATGATGTTATAGAAAGGCACTTTGAGATGCTTCCACCGCCGTCATTTGGTGGACCACACTAAGCTAACAGGGATACTATTCGTGTTTGATGGGATGTTCCAGGATTTAAAGTGACATGATCAGGAAACTCATAAGATGATTTGAGCTACAATATATATATTTTATACTATTACTCTAGTACTTATAGACATAGAAGAGAGTCATTACAATATATTTATATCCCCCATTAATGATATAGTTATTCTAATTAATCAATTAGCCTATTATCTAGGGATATAATTTCTTATAAGGAGCAATTATTTTATATTAAAAATATTTTAGTAGTGATATATGGAGTCCAGTGAGGATAGTTTCTCATGAGACCACTTTTTCATTGTGATGAAAACTTATGAAGTCATCTTATGTATGTGATTTTTGTCCCTTGTGCATGCCCATTTAGAATTTTATCGGAGAGTTAAATGACATTTTATAGATGGAATGTGATTATCCTTCATGGGATAGTGGGATATTACGGTTGATTGAGTGGGGATCATTAGAATGAAAATGTTGCATGTAATACATTAGTTGGTGAGTTTATCCATTGGTGCAGTGGGATCATTAGGAATCTAGCTTTGGATTGTAGTGGATTATTTTATGGATTTCTTCCAAAAGATTTTTTGGGACATCCATTGTAGTGGGATATGGACTTATACACCGAATTTCATCACAAGGATTCAAATATATCATTTTACACATATTATATATCCTCCATCAAGATCATGGAGCGGAGGGTGTAATTGGAATACCTTCAACAAAAATGTTTTATCAGACCTAGTGTGCCCCCTAGGTGGATCTTGTTTTTTCATGAAAAGGGATGATGTGATTTTTCAACTTCTTGATGACTATCATAACATTAAATAGGTAAAGATCAAGAAAAAATACCAATTTATAAGGATTTATGACCTTTATGGCTTCTTAAAAGGGAAATGATGCTTTTCAAACATTGATATCAGGTGCAGAAATCTTCAGTTGATTGTTACTGAGGATGACATTCCAAATATGATAATACAATGTCTATAAGAACACTATGAGCTCCTACTTATGCCACTTCAAAGTGACAAGTTCCCCTACTATTTTCATGGATTTTATAAACTATATCTTCTATATATATGTGGAATATTTTTTAGTTGTCTTCATTGATGAAATTATCATATACTTTGCATCAGAGGAGGATCTTGAATAGAATTTTAGGGTGGTCCTAGAATTACTATATGATAACAAAGTATACAGTAAGAGTTTTAAGTGTCATTTTTGGATATGAGAGGTTCACATTCCAGGGAATGTAATTTATGAGCATGTTTATAAATGTATTTAGTAGTGTTTGGGAAATTACTTTCTTTAAAACAACCCAAAAGGGTGTCTGAGGTGTAGAGTTTTCTCAATTTGGTGATGTTCTACTAGAGGATCATTGAATTAGATTCCGTAATAGTATCCACTTTGACTACCTTGACATAAAAACATAATCCATTTACCTAGAAGGATCATTATAAGAGTGTCTTCGAAGAGCTGAGGTAGAGTACCAGTATTTCCACAATGTTAATATTACTAGAGGAGTGAGCTTAGAATGTAGTGATTTTCAATTCCTCTAGATCTAGGATTGGATATGTTTTTATGTAGATGCATGTAATTATTACATAAATGGTGAGGTAGTTCATAAACTATATGTAGAATTATGTGACCAATTACTTAGAGTTGGTAGTTATATTCATCACCCAAAATTTGTGCATGAATTATCTTCTAGATGACTATTGCATCGTTTAATCAAATCATGGGAGTCTCAGGTATATAATCACTCTGAGATATCTCAACCATAGATAGTTACATTTATCAGAGTTACTTATGTAAAATGACTTCAAAATTATATAATCTCCTGGTATAGTAAACATATTGGTGAACTTTTTTATCTGGAAATATTTTTCTCTCATGATGGATGAGGCGTCTAAGCTCTTGTCTTCATTACAGATGACCCTAGAAGAGGAGAGAGTTGAAAATTATAATCAATTAAAGGAAGTGACTCTAAATCTTCATCAACATGTGATAAATGGTTGGTTGGGAGATGTAAAATATGGTTTTTTTTCTTGAAAAATGTCGTCAATAGATGCACCAGATGAATTATCTGAAGGAGAGAATAACTATACCATTTTCTAGGGATTAATTTTTGTTCCAACCAAGTAAAATGTGGTTTTGTTAAGGAACCTTCCTACCTCTACCTTTTTGGTAAATTCTGGTGTGGAAAATTTTTACATGTAACTTTAGTTTCATTTTTGGCAGGCTGGCATGAGGATAAGAATTTCTGGGTTTGTTTCTCAGTGTCTCAGATGTCATAATGTTAAGGCTGAACATTAGGTTCCGGTGGGTCTATCTCAAACACCTATGATCTTAGAATAGTATATGGATTTCATATAAATGTATTATGTGATGGGTATTCTATATATAGTGATTATTCATGAATCTATATGGGTGGTTGATGAATGATTCACTAATTCAATAAATTTTTTCCATCTAGGAGAAGATTTTTGTTAAGAGTTTAAGGAATTTGTGATTGTGTAAGAATATCTCCATTCATGGGGTACCAATGATGACCATATTTGACCAAGATTTTAGGACAATGTGATTGACATTGACGGGTTTATAGGCGAATTTTGGTACATAGTTATGGATGATCAAAATGTTTCACCCCCCATATGGATGGACAAACCGAGAAATATATCCATCTGATATAGGATAATAGATTTCACTCTACCGTTGAAATGGAATCTTTGGAATCCATCTGAAGGAGACCCTAAAGGTCTCCCTTGTTTTGGACTAAGATTGGAGATACATATCCTATTAGGATATAAGTATTGTACTCTATGATAGAGGAATATCTATTAATTTGTGAGAATATGATTATAAACTAGAGTTTACAAAAAATCTTACACATACTATTGTTATAGATATTTGGAGTTTTAGGATGAAACCCATTTTTTCCTAAAATTTTCACCATGATAAGGATTATAGAGTATTATTCAGGTAATAAAGCTATCGTTGAGGTTCATTGGTCCATTCTAGACCCTGTATACAGTTAGTTGGGATTCATATTGCTTTTAATTATTCTTATTGTTTGGTTGAGTGTAATAAATCTTCCATGTGTCTCACATGAGAAGATATTTGAAAACCCAATGTGCATTATTGATAGGATAATGTAGTTAATAATGTATGGAGCCACCATCATGATGTACCTAATTGTGATTGGGGGTTGATGTAATATGATCATGCAAGGAAAAACCATTCTTCATGTTCCAGAACATTAGCTACATGGGAGCATGCATGAGAGATCCTGTGAGAATGAGAGTTTGATGTGGACTAATTTCCCTCACATCAATTTTTATCATGATATTTTCTTGGAAAAATCCTTGATGGAATGATGAATTTAATGAGCCATGTTTTGGTTGTTTTAGCCTTTTAATATTAATATATATATCCCTATATTTTTTCTAGGATTCAACATTATTTTATGTTGTTATAGAACCAAAAAATTAATATATTAAAAAGATTAATATATATTAAAGCACATATGTATAACATTTCAGACTAAATGGGTCTCCAATTTATCAGGACCATAGTTTTAAAATTTCTAAAAAATATTATTTCTAGAATTTGGGGTTTAACCTAACTATGATATAATGTTGGTCAGGGTTGAGAGAAAACTTTCGGGTTCCTCAATTGAATTTATTAATTTATTATATTTCCCCAAGCCCCATCCCTCCTCTGTCAATACATCACTATGATTAATTCCAAGGGATGCCATTAAAACCTTATGATATTATAGAGAAATGGAATTGTATTTGCACTTTCATCAGCAATAAAAGAATTGGGATAAAAAAATTTGATTTTATAGAATCATCATATAGATAACAAACGTATTAGGACATTTAACTTAAATTATAGTAGATGCATTCTTTACCAATGATAAATTCAATCATGATGTATGGAATTCCATTTCATGTACTTTTTCCCTATGCGATACAATTTATGAGCATGAATTATAAATTTTCTTATTTTTTAGGATTTATGTTCTTCTCACGAGTCTCCTTTTATTTGGTGTTCTTGAACTACATTTTTTATCCTCACTATATCAATATTTCATTCCCTTAGCATCCCCAAATTTATTTCCGTTGTTTATGATATCATCATTTAATGCTGATATTACATTGGTCTCTCGAATTCCACCATGTTTTCCACATGTTAATTACTCTTGGCCCATAGGGTTGGTGATTTGATATTACTGGGAGGGTTCATGCATGATATAACCCTCATATTAATGGAAGATGAGTGAATGACATACAAAATGGTGTTTTCAAATGGATCAATTTTTTTTAGATGTGGGTGACATAATCAGGCACATGGAAATCTTAATAATGACTAAATGAGTGATTTATCTACAAAATCTGAATGATGTTTAGTGTTCAGACCACCTAATTAAGGGAATAAATGACCAGATATTCCCCCTTGATTTTGGGGGATATCATGAGGTCAAATGTTGGGGGAAGTAGTGGATTGGGACGATCTGACATCCTTCATTACTACCATAGGTTTTTGTAAATTTTTATAATTAAAAAACATATATTTCAGATGAATACACTTCCTATGTACTATTACAATAGTTTATAGTGTTTTATTGAAAATTAAATACCACATGTTGTTCATCCAGACCAAAAACCATGTGATTCGATGTTGGAATCTTGTTGGGTCGTAAAGGGTTACATAGGAACAAACACATCCTAATACATAAGAATAATTATGGTACATGGGAAAACATAACTACAGTACCCGAACATGACCAGAGAACCTGGGCATGGAAATTTTAGACAAGCATGACCAGAGCAGACATGTACATTTGTTTGTACATGGGAATACCCTAGGTAGGCATGAAATAATTTTAATACCATATGAACACCATTTACAACACTAAAAAACATCTAAATTTTATATCTTCTTCTTCAAAACATGGATTTGGTCTAGAGATTAGCCAAACATGAGTTGTTTTCTACGTAAAATGTGATCATTGTATTTATTTTTTTAGAAATGATCAATGTGAGGTGATAGTAGTGGGATTATGCACTTAGTGATGCTTAGTCAATGATAGTTATCAAGTGTGATCATCAGAGAGTTACTAAGGTCATTACACCCATATCTATCTTTAGGTTGTGGGTCCCCCATATAGTATATACAAGTAGGTATGGATCTTCCCCACACTAAGGAGGGTGGAGGTCCTCTATACGCAAAGTGGACACCTCATTTTCATATTGGGTGGTGATAGAGTCCAAAATTGGAGTAGTTATCCCCCATATTTTATAAATTGTTTTGAGGTGAAGGGACTCCATATGAAATAGAGGATACATGTGATACTTGGCTATGAGGTGGTACCATTGGATTTCTAGGAAGAATCTTTTTTGATAGTTGTTTTTGAAGATACATATCCACTCTTTTTCCATTCACTTGGATTTCATCAGAGCATATCTTATGTTGGGTTCCATATTCCATATTTCTTATGGGTGGAGACGACTATTGATATTTCTATTTAATCCATTTCAGTTTTTATGGTGTCCTACTGGGTATTTAAACACACACCCCTACATGGTAATTTCCTACATGTATTGGGTCTTATACAGATTATAGATAGATCAGAGATGACTTTAGGGGACCAGGTTTTAATGGATCATAGTGGTTCATGGTGCAGACCATGTTCGGTGGTCGAACATGGAGATTTCGAGCCCGAATCTCTTCAATTTTCTCATTTCATTTTGGTTTATGTAGGGATCTATTTTTATTTTTGATTTTATATTCCCCTATTATATCATTTTTATTAAACAATGGTATATTGATGTATTTTCTAGTGGTTGTTTTCTGCATGTTTTACATTTTAAATATTTTAGTATTTTATCATACCACCACACTATTTCGAAGAGATAGTTATTTATGGGCATAAATTTAATAATTATAAGGCCTTTATTTAATATTATGCAAACTTGTCTATTTCCACCATCACCTAGAATATTGTAGGTAGGTTATGGATGTCACAATCGACTTATTGCTTGCCCAGAAGGCCCTGATGGGATGAATTTTAAATAGTGGTAGACTGTATTGTGTAGATGAACATCGCCTTTGTATTTAACATTAAAATATCCTCTATTTTATACAAATTATCAAATTAAATACATTTACAACATTTACTATCATTAAACATCATTCAATAGAGATATAAATCCACATAATGTATCAACAAGAGAATATTTTTTCTTATCACATTCAGTTTTATTTTATATAGCTGTAAATTATTCTTCATTCAATAATTTTACAATAAATCATTATTATTGATTAATATAAAATTTATTGATCACAACATTTATCTTTTATCCACTTCATCTCTCAATAATTGAGGGTTGGACTTTACAATGGGTTTCATTACGATTACCATTGAGTTGAACCTAAAGTGTATTCATATGAAAATCATGTTATTTTTACATCATCCATCACTAGGGTAAAAAATATATGATTCAAAATTACTAGGATGTAATGAAGATTATTAATTGGGAAGGCTATCAATATTTGATTCATAAATTCACTTGTAATCCAAATAGGCCTATAATTTCTCGGTATATAAAGGAACACATAATTTTTCTATAGGATTTTCTAAAAGTGATATCTATAGTGTTTGAAATTAAGGTTAACCATACAATGAATGATTTAATAGAAAAACATATCATTGGAACATGTCATGTCAGTATTCCTTTCAATCCTTATTGAATATATTTTTCAATGTGAAACAATTTTTAATGTATTCTTACTTTTTTAACATTATTAATCATTAAATTATGACATAGTTATACATAATGTATAATTCAAAAAAATGAGGTGTTACACATGTATATATACATCTATTCTGTTATTAATGAAAAAATTACACTCCGTCTCATATCCACAAAACATTCTCTAAGGAAATTCCCAATAATAAAATCTAAATAACGGTATATGAAATAGTTCAAAACTACATGGTTCATGGTCTATGTAAACTTAGTTATCCACAATCACATTTCCTTACTAATCGAATATTCTCAAATTTTTCCCCGAAAAAAATTATAGAATAAAACTATATATGATTATGTTTATTTTATTTACAGAATATGAAATACT
Organism: Viscum album; assembly: GCA_963277665.1. NCBI lineage: Eukaryota > Viridiplantae > Streptophyta > Magnoliopsida > Santalales > Viscaceae > Viscum > Viscum album. Next base: position 1,154,842,233 of record OY728136.1, read on the forward strand.
AGTAATTCAGTATTAAAAAATAAAGTCCATATAAAAAATCGATTTGTTGTTCCTTACATTCCTTGGTTTTTAATAAAGTACCATAAACATATGAACATTGATATTTTCATCCAGGCATGTTCTATGACTTTTTAATTTTTTAATATATAAACAATTGGAATGATCGGTGACTGCTATGCTTTATGACGCATATAGTAGACATCTTCTAGAACAACATTTGGATGGAATTAAAATTTAATATGACTAACGATATATATATCACCATATGAAGAAGCATTGAAAATTTATTGTAATTATATCCATTATAGATTCTCTCCAGTTGAAAGATTACATTTCAATTTACTGGGTGAATAATTCATTACTTACACTGATGATTATCAAATAGAGGAGGTTTTGGAAAAATTATCAATAGCTCATTTAATGTTCCCTTCATGTGATGATTCAAATTTGATTAATCATGAAATAAATACCATTACATATGCTAAATTTCAATTAAAATATATTTACAACACACACAAGGATAAATTGTTCTTCTAGAAGAATTTTTTTTGCTTGTAAGATTACATTATGTGCTTCATACAGTTAAAGAACTCCAATAAATGAGAATACTTATCAGCAAGGTTAAAGGACCTAATTATAATAAATATATAATAACTATGAACAATACTGTTCATAGTACACACACTTTGCCCTGCCACACCTTAGACTATCTCCAATATGACAATGACTGTATAATAATAATAAGAGAGGTATCGTTAAGGGATGTATGAGAATATTTTCATGGGTTTTTTTTAAATTTATCATTCTCAAAAATCCTTCCTTGACCTCAACATGTTTTAACAGAAATTGGAGTATTATTTTATATATGATTTTATCCCATCAATGAAGATGGATCCAAATTCTAGGTATTCATATAAATCATATTCACTTTCTAATATATTTTTATTTCTCAATTAATATAGTGTTTTGTTATTATTTTAATATTATATGATGGTTAATTGTAATTTTATGAATTATAATACCATTTTTATTTCTCTATATTATACCATAGTTTACAATAGTACATAGTTACATGCTGCTTTACGGTGAAGCTATTTAATTTTCACCTTCAATTTTAAAAATTACATTATTCAGTTAAATTATATATATTGTTTATTTGTAAAATAAATTTTATTTAATTGGATATATTTAATATAAATTAATTATTATTTTCTTTACCTCAAATTCATTATGGTTGAAACCTTCTTTGTTATAAAAAGAAGAGAATTTTTAGTCTATTGGTCAAATTATTCATAAAGTGAACATTAATGAAAAATATCAAAAATGTATTAGTGTTATAATTTTATTAATATGATATAAACTTAATTTAAACATAGATTCAGTACAGAAACATTATAACTTCCATTACGTGACCAAAAATTAATGTAAAAATGGATTTATTGAAATTGGAAGTCATGTTTTTATTAATGAACAACAATCAACATTAAAACATTATTATATTAAAAATACTATAATTTTCCCTGCATGATCCATAAATAATCTATAAATTAATGTAATCTTGTTAAAAAAATTATCTAAAAAATTATAAATTGTTTATCATTGATATATTGAATTGGTTATTCAATATTGAATTTTGTATGATTTTCTTATTATAAAAAACTACAAAACATTGTACTATATTATTATTTAAAAACATTATATAATCATCTAAATTAATTTAAACCTAAAAAATTATACATTATATATATATATATATTTAATTTTAATATAAAAATAATTTTAAATAAGTAAGGCTTCATCAACAAAAACTATAAATACTTTAAAAATATCGTTCATTTAAAAACAAAATGTGAGACTGTAGAAGAACCATAATTACTACAAAAATTTATTTGTTTTGTATATGCTCTAATTTCACCTTCCATAACTAGTGATAATTATCAAATGTTTTAAATATTCATTTATAGATGCTTCTCTATATATTTAAAATTATTACTAAACTAAATATATTTTTTCCTTTTATATTGTTACACATTTATAGATTTATATGCATAGTATTGTTTCCAAATAATTCCTAACCAAATGTTTTAAAAATAAAATTTAAATAAAAATATTAATAATTCTATTTGATAAAAATATTTAACACTCATAAAACATAGAAAATTATATGTGTATTGCTGCATATTTATAGAATATTATGCTCAAGTGGTCATTCACTAAAATGTTATCATACTTCTCATGTTCCATTCTCGTTATCCACGTGTAAATGTAATACGTTAATTGAATAAAATTGAAATTACAAATTGAATGAATTAAATAAGATTTCAAAATTTTTATTTATATTTTTATAATAGAGAACCAATATTTAATGAAAGCAATTATAACATCAACATTGGCTAATATTGGAGGTGTTTCTTACCTTCACAAATATAGGGGGTAGAAAAACATTCTAATAGAGTGGTTTGACATATTTATTTTATTCTTAAGGTAATATTTTACTTTTAACTTCTTCTTGTTGAGTAGCATCACTCTTGCTACCATTGGATGAAAAAAAATTCATGGTTTTAAATTCCAATATATATTTCCAAATATTTTTTATGAAACATTTGACAAGGTAGTTATGTAACTAAATTTCTTCAAAAAGAAAAAAATTTTATACCGGATGAAGAAACCATTATACAAATGTTCTATTTTAAGAAAATGATAGATCTTTGAGATATATAATTTTAAAAATAGTTGTTAATTCCTCAAGTCTACCATTAATTGGTAAGGAGATTATTTTTTGAGGTGATTATAGGACAATATTACCATTTATTCCGGGTGAAAATAGATGTATCATATTTTCATGTATTAAATCCTCATTTCTTAGGAATGGTGTTCATGTAATTAATTTTATGAAAAAAAAGAATTTGTAAAATAATGTTTCTGGTGCAGATTTCGTCGAACTAAAAAATTTCTCAAATTGGATTCTAAATGTTTGTGACTGAAGCATTGATGAACCAAATTATTGTGAGAATAAAATAAAAATTACCTAATAAAATCCCATTATATCTGTTTATTATTCAATAAAATCCATTGTTCAATATATATATCTCAATTATTTTGGTAATTAAAATAATAAAAATTACCTGAATGAGCATGATTTTTATCACAAACACGTTGTTGTGTGCAATAAATCAATGACAATGTTCACACATGTATTGAAATAGAATATATAGTACATTTTAGTTCCAATTTAGTTTAAGTGGAATGTTATGAAATAAATAGGAAAAAAATTATACACTTTACATTCAATATTGTATAAATGTCTCAAACGTTCCCCCGTATAAAATTGTACATAATGTTTTGGTTATAATAATGTTCTTTTGTAATATTGATCAATCATTTTTTTCATTTTAATGGTACTTGGATGATTATTAATCATTTGGGATATTGTGTAATTGGAAAAAAAATATTAACAGGGGCTCATTCTGGTTAAAAACCTTTTATAACGAGGATCAACATGACTCATTTTAAACTGGTGTTATATTCAATCTTCATGGAAGGAAGTATCCTTTATCTGTACCATAAGCTATAAATGTTTAAAAAATCAATGTAAATTCCTTGTTATTATTGAGTTATATTTCAGGAAACCTATTTTTTATCATGGACATTAACTACCAGAGTTTCCACCTTAACCGGTGCTGGATTTTTATTAGTGCTAAATATAAAAGAAGTAATAAAAGGTTAACCTTTATCAAATCTAGTTAAAATAACATATAAAGGTAACTGTTACTGGTGACAAAAATTGATGATAAAATGGGATCTTTATCATCTCAATTCATAGAGATGATAAAAACTTTTAATAATAACCTATTTTAATACATATAAAATTATCATATTTATATTAAAAAATTAATGTTTATTTATATCGGTTATTTAAAAATTCGCGTGTATAAAATTAATAAAAATATTACATATTAATGTATATGTTAATAATTCAAACAATTATATATATATATATATGTTATTTAATTTTTATATGTGATATTTGATATTATATAATTATATCAATATGTAAGTGCATATATGTGTATGATTTATTTTTTGAGTTTGTGTGATTGTTTTGTGTGTGTGTGTGTGTGTGTGTGTGTATATAGATGTTGTATGTGTGAAAAAGTATGTATGTGTAAATATATGTTCACATGTATGTGGGATGTGCATATATTTAGAACCAATGTACATGAGTATGTATGGAAGGTACATAAATAGTTAATTATGAAATTAGAAATATATATAATGTTTTAAGAAATGTATTTTTAAAAATAAAAATAAATAAATAAATATTTAAATAAGTTTAATATTGATTAAAAATATATTTAAATTATAAATATATTTATTATATTTATAATTATATATATTCAAATATTATTATATTTATAATTTTTTGAATATATATAATTATAAAAATAATTTTTTATAATTATAATTATAATATCTACAGGGTCATCCCTACCCCTTTTTTCAATGGTGTTCAAATCAGTTAGTGATACGATTCACACAACATGGCATCTTTATAGAGCGATTCAGGATCCAATCCCCATCCTAACTCATTTTTTTCATTAATATTTAATCAAGACTAATGTATCCAATTTTCAGTAAGATGAGTTTGCGGCCCCGGCTTTTCCCAGGTAGGAGGTGCATGAAGAACTTCAACAGTCGATGGGGGTTGTGATGATGTATCCATGGTGCTGAGAGGGCCTCTCTATCTCTGACCAAGGATGTGGCATGGTGATAATGCTAGATGTAGCTGTTGAAGTTGATTGGGGGTGTTATGAAGGTGACAACATGCATGTTATGGTGTGACGGCTGATGAAGACGTGGTTTCTACAGATATAGCACGACATCGAGCGGTCCTAATGACCCGATTATTGAATAAGGTGGTCGTGTTTACATGTTCGAATGATGAATGGTGCCCCTACCCAATGGTTGGGGGTGGCATGGATGACAAGTTCATGCTGAAAAAATTGTGACACCAACACATTCAGTGGGGATGGCTTGATGGGGAAGCCTTCAAATTTCCCAATATAGATTAATGGACATATAATATAAATAAGACTAAGGGTATAATCTACACTATCCTTGGGGGAGGGGATATGAAGCAGGTTATGACCTTTGGGGTGCATGTATGAATGTTTTATTTTAATTTTACTCCCACTGCCTAATATTATATAATTATAATTATGAATAATTAAATATTCTGTAAATTATTCTAAAATTATGATAAATATATTAAAATAATATATATATTTAATATACTTATAATTTTATATACTTATATTTAAAAAATAAACATAAAAAATTATGTGTATATATATAGTTATATAAATATATATAATTATATAAATTTATATAATTATATATATTTATTTATAATTATAGATAAATTTTATAAAACAAATTATTTATACTTATAATTGAAAATAAATAAATATATATATATATATATTAAAATAAGTTAAAAATTATAATAAATATAATTTTTATATTTATTTTTAAATATATTTTTATATTAATAACACTCTCAATTGTTTGCAAATGGTCATCAGTTTGACTGGAACCGATGTTGGCCACAATATCCTTGGTCAAGAGTTTGATTCTCCTGATGACATGTTGAAAATGTTCTTGGAGTTCAACTTTGTAGAAGTTGTGGTTGGCCAAAGCTATGGCTCGGGGCCCTCTGGAAGGTGGGATTAAAGATGACCTTATGATGTGCTGATGGGAGTCATAGTCTTCAGATGCAGGCGGGACATCATGCTTCAGGCAGTAATGGGTTGAGCATGGAAACATGCTATGCATAGCTGCTAATGGTGGGAGTCTTTCGTAGTGGGCCGATTATGGTAGATGTGGTCAGGCGGCCTTGACAAGGTTTCACATATGGCGATGAAGCATGTCCATAAATCTGGAGTGATGACGGTTGGACCTCGAATGGCGTCGGTGATGGGGTGGTCACGAAAGATGGTGGGACCTTGAGCGACATGGGTGGAAGGGTCGACATAGCGTATCATAGAGCGGAGTGATGAGGCCGCTCAAGGGGTAGAGTAGAATGCAGCGACGGGGATGTGGGTTGTATCAATCAAAATAACTTCAAAATAACTTTTAAAGAATTCAATAAGACCAAGTGTACTTGGATTATCTTATAGTGGTTATTTAATTAATGGTTATTATTTATATACAAATGAATGTGATTAATGTAGTACCATGAAAAGTAGTGGAGTTACACTTGTGGATGAACCAATTAATGTATCTGGTACCAAGGGAATATATTAAAATTATTTGAGTATGTCATACATTTTAATGATCAAAAAAAACATGGGAGTTTGATTATACAAGATTGAAAGTACAAATTTTCTAATGAAAGCTGGTTGATAATATTGGTGATATTAAAATAGATGAATTGGGATTCATGAATGTATATTTCAGTATGGTTGGGTATAAATACAAACCATTTATGATGGAATCATAGATATTACAAGTATTTTACAATTTAGATCCCACAAAATTAAAGTGGTCAATTGTTATGTTATCATCCAAAATCACTAAAGGGTAAGATATCAATTCCAATGAGGTTGACCCTTTCATTGTGACTTTGTAATCATTTTATAGTGGACCCAATTTAAATGGGGCCATGTATGTTAGACGAGTCCATAATTATGGGATTTGGATAAATGATAGAGGGGTCCAATTCCATCAACCTTTTAAATATAGATATCTCTATAAACATGTTATATATTTTTTGTAATATAAATTATGTCACCCCATATTATTATATATTAACTATTTGATTTGTGAAATATAAATTAAATGTTCAACCACATATATTGATAATGACTTATTCACATTTCAATGTTGTCTATCTTGAGGAACATAAAAAATTTCAACATGACCATCCTCCCAATGTATAGGAACAACAAAATTATTTTCATATTGATGATACCAATACTTAGAAAAAATAATGAAAATTTTGGAGATGATGAAATTGTAGATAGTGAAAAACCTATGTATGAGAAAAAATAAGAGAATTGTTGAATTAAATTTTTCAAAAAATTTATTATGTTGAGAAACAACTGTATAAAAATCAAGGATGGATGGAATAAATGCATCTGATCAATTATCCTCAAAAGGCTGTGTTCAGTAGTTACATTTGGTCACCACTCTCATGAACATGAAAATTGATGTATATTTTGGGTACAATATTGTGCTCATTCTTAAGACTTAGATTTGGGAATAGATTCTGGTAAAAATATGTTATACTTTTTATTTTACTAAACAATAAAATAATGTAATATTGACATAGACATTATTTTACCTTGAGGAGTTAATTTATAGTAGATGAATCATAGATTAAATTATTATTAATACATTTTGTAAATTCTCAAAGATGTTATCACATAATTTTTATGATATTTTATCTCAAAGAGGTTGAAGGTCAAATAAACCTAAACCCACCCCTGTTAAACCAAAAAGTTTAAGATGAATTTGTTAGTAATTGTATGGAGACATATTTTTATGTACATTGTGTCTGGTAATACATTTCATGAAAATAAAATTATTAATCACATTGATTGAGAATTTTAAATTTAGAAAATATAATTTGAGTTATGAAAATAAGAAATGTGCATCAAAACCAATGTTCAACTATTTTAAAGAAAGGATGGTGTACCCTTAATTCGAAAATATTTGGTATGTATTTTAAATCTACCATAATAATTTTATATTACTTGAAACAAAAAAACATTTAGGTACCTCTATTTATAGGTAGATTGATGGATATAAATCTAAAGAAACTTTTATCCCATGTTTTATACTATGAAATGATGCATGTGTAAATAAATAAGGGATATAGATAGATGGAGTCACATAATAAGTGAGGAAATCACGTGTAATTATGAATGATTAAAAAATTTCTTTTATTAAAATTGGTATTACATAATAATGATGAGTTATTTTCCCATAATTCTTATCTAACTTTGAAACAAGAATAATCACCAGTACCCAATGATAAACTACAATCTATGGCCTTGAAGCATACAAAACAATTTGGTCACTTCATAGGTGTAGGTTTCAGTGTGTTACTCTAAAAATATTTTGTGAAAATAAAATAACATGGGGATAAATATAAAAAATTGAATAGTTTTAGGAATGATTAGTTCCTATAGAAATTAATTTACATGGAAGTAAGAGTTTTATTGAAGTTTTTGGTAAGGAATAAAATATAATAAATAATAAATGAAAAACAACAATTTGAAGATCCAATCTACCACCCCCACCCTCTATGAGAAAATACATTACCACCAAATATCTTTCCTAGGTAATTAATATTTCATTATCATTTATATAAAATGTGAATAATGCAGATGTTGATACCATTCTTGTTATGATATTCTATGGGGTGAAAATGATTTTGAATTATATCTATCAACTCCCACCAATGAAATTGTTATGAGGGGTACCATGTACAATTTCCAAAGAGTTATTCTACACAAAATAAAACATACAATGAGTTATGTGAGAGTAGTGATTAACATAGATCGGGAGACGATCGTTGATCTTCCTATTCCACTTGATTATAAAAATATTCATAGGGATGAACAAGAAATTGGAACATTCATATCATGACCATTATATCTTATAAATAACATTAGTATTAAGAGGTATCCATTTCCAATTTATTTTTAATGAAAACCCCTGAAAAATTAATTAAAAAGTTATGAATAAATTAATGTTGTTTCGGATTGAAAAATGGAAAGTGTTGAAAAAGAAGATCAATCACAATAATCTAATGGATCAAATAACCATCAAAAAAATATTCACAAATTACAATTAACCCCCCTATTCAACTTCTTTATTTAGTAACATTAATGTTTCTTGTGGAAAAATTTTTAGCAAGTTGAGATAAGACTCAAATTGTATATGAAGAAAAGATAAATAGAGAGGCCATTAAAGACTATATTTTTCTAGAGAATGTAAATTAAGTCCTCAAGCATTAATGGATAGGATAAAAGGTTGAAAATGAATATATGTGGTGTGTTTTCATGATTTTGTCATTCAATAGCTGATATATATGTTAATTATGACTAAATAGTATTCATAAATGTTTATATTTGTATATATGAATACTATTTGATGGGAAAATCATATGAATAGAAATTTTGGATCATTAGTCCTCAGATAACTTCAAAAGAACTAATATCATGGGAACAAAATAAATATCAAATAATAGTTGATAAAAATTCCAAAATGTTTAAAATCAATCATACATATGACATGCTATTTTTAATGCACAGTATGCATGCCTAAAATTCTGAAATATAATCATTAAAATATATTTTCATTCAATTTCTTACTTATTCCATTTTTGAAAAAAAATTGTTACTCATTGTACTCATGTTGGATGCTCCAAATATTTTTTTTTTCTAAATTCGATGCTTGCATACCCCAAAAACCGATGACATGTGATGATGTTTATCAATTTTTAATAAAATAAATGCAATGTTTTACAACTAAACATAATATTTTAAATTTTATATTATTCTTTATTTAAAATTCTTTTAGGATTGGATGGTGTTTAAATATTATCAAAATTTTGGCATGAGGATAGACCATGAATATAATGAACCTATAAACATCTACAATTGGATAATATTTATGGTATATGCAATAATATTTCAATATATAACAATATATGAAAAAAATTTACATATTTTTCTCAGAATTTATATATTTTCCTAATAACCCATTTAAAAGTACTGTGGTTAATATGTTTTCAAATTTATGAATGATAGTGTATTCCATAAAAAAATCGGCATCCCCAAGGTGGAATTCTTGGAGACAATTAAAAAATAATTTAAAATATTTATTAATTCATTATTTATTTATTTTTTTGTAGGAATTATTGGAATATCAGCATTCCGTATATTCAAAATATGAAATGTATTTTTTAGAAATTAATGGGAAACATACATTGTGGTATAATGCATATATACATCCTCAATATATTTATGCCAACTACTTATTTAATTGATTTTCTCACCATTATAACTTTTTTTGTTAATTTCCTTATGACTATTGCCATATACTCAAAAAAACATTCCATATTTCATTTGTAAAATAGTGGAATCATCCACATTATAAGCACTAATCATGTCCCTACTATGCTCTTCAATCACTTGGTAAAAAACTATTTTCCTCTTATTTGGGCCACATGGTAAGAACTAACCATTTACCAACCTTGCTCCAGACTCTAGATCTCTAAAAAATGTTACTCTAGGCTCCAAACATGCAGAATTTGATCCTATACCCATCCTAAGTCTCTTAGGAACTATTATAAGGATAAAATAATTAAAATTTACAATATTTAATAGTGTATTTATCTCCATAAAAATAATTTATCATACAACCTCCTCCATTTAAAACAACTCTTCCACAATTTTCCTTGAGGATAGTTCATCTAAATTGGTGAATAACATTGACCATGAGCATGTAAATCGTCTTGTCAGTTTGATGTCTCATCTTATATATAGTAATGATACCATGGAATCCAAACAAAAGGAACTACCATTCCCCCCGAATAACATTTAGCCTATAATCAACTATACCAAATGGATTCTCCTCAAAAGAACTATCAATATCCAACTCATCCTCATTAGGTAAAATGGTAAGGGAAAATATGAATAGAAATGATAAAACTGAGAGACATGAAATCCATCCTGTATAACCCTATATCTCTAGGGAAAATCTATTTGATGACACACTGGTCTAAACCTCTCCAAAATTTTGAATGGTATGATGAATCTTGGAAATTTTTTACACTCCCTCCTAACTAGTCGATGCACCAATCTTGATGAAACATGAAGGAAAAATTGATATCCCAAATCAAACTCTAGTGGTCGGTGATGATGATCAATAAAAGGATTCTACCCAGACAAAGCTATATCCATAAACTTCTTGATAAGTTGTGCCTACTTTGATATCTCTTAAATGAGACTTTACCCAAATAATGTTTCATCCCCTACATTAAAATATCATAGAGGTGATCAGTATAACATGCTGTATAGATAATTATAAATAGAAATCAATATATACACATGGAATATATTATTATAATTGATTTTAATAAGAGGTATATGTTTCTACCCATAATATCTAAATCGAGGACTCGTTCTCCATGCATGACCTCTAATATCTATATAGAATGCTCATATTGTCCATATGTATTTGGTTTATAGGCTATGCGTAGAATTACATATGAACCAAGATCAATCAGAAAATACTTCCCAAACCATGATTTAAAATAAGAATCCAAATCTAACACCTTGGTACAGGGGACAACAATAAGGCTTATAATAACTCAGACATAAATCCTTCTAAATCCATTCACTGAAAGGGTCACCCTGATAGGTTATAAGTGGGTAATAATCATCATTTTATCCATGATAACCGATATTGCATCACTACATTAAGGGTATTTCAAAAATCACATCATGAATCCCAAAGTGATATCATATCATTTACACACTAGAACAGGTAGCATATGTAAAGGAATAATTGGACCCTGGTTTTCTAACTTCACCTACTGATATATGAAATAATATTTAAAAAATTATAGTATTTTCCTTTTTTACCGCAATCACCAACACTATGAAATAAAATCACAATAAATATCCGTGATTTTGGGATGTAGAACCTATTTTTAGGTATGATTTTAGCACATCAATTTTTATGTCACATATCGAGGAACCTTGATGAATCTATGAATATTCAAGATCCAATCCTCATGATCGACCTAACTAGGAGGTTGGACCTCACCAAAAATACATTCCCCCAGGACTTATCCTTTTGGATCTGAATGATATCTCATCTTCACTCAGTCCAAAATTGACCTGGTCACCTCTAAATCTATAAGAATAATCATCTTCTGAAACTAATAAACCTCTCAATTCATCTCATAATGTTGGTCCATCAACTTCTATATTCCACTATCTTCCAAATGAACTTGTGTCTAAGTCCTTCTTCTTGTAGAGCCATCCACTATATTGAATTTCCTATGAGTATAATAATGTTAAAAATAAAAATATTAATGGTATTAGATTCATCTTCACTTTATATGGTTTAAATTAAACTATGTTATTATGTATTTGAATAACTTGTTTTCTTTATACACCAAAACCACTGTACATATATTTAATATCTCCAACAATGTAAATCCTACACAGATTCTACTAACATGAGGTTGTGCATTAGGTAATCGCAATCATTATTCAACACCTAGAGAGTTCTATATGCCACGAATTATTCCCCTTACATCAAAATATACCCTCATTCTGATTCTTGATGCCTTGGAATACCTCGTATATCCCCCACTGGGCCAAGGAAATATCAGGATGGAAATTGAATTCAACCTTTATTTCAACTCCAAAATTTATTTTTAAAATGATTTGGACTGTGATAATTTAACATACTTCTTTCCCAAGACTACAAGAGTCCCTTCTAGGTGTGGTAAATTTTTAATTAAAAGATTATATTAACTAGTAATCCCAATGAATCTAGGAATAATAGAAGACATTCTTGGGCTCCTCTATGAAAACCATTATTATCAGCTTCTCTATATCCATAGATACCCATGATTATGATATGCTATGAACCCATAATTGAAAATAATCAATCCAGATGTTGATTTTTTTTATTATAATATAGTTGGTAATCTCTTAGTATATTAAATATAGTTTTAATTTTCATGGCACGATCACATCATGTTTTAGAATACACCAAGATATCAAACCTGAAAACTACCATGAAGGATTCTAAGTACATGTTGAAAACCTATTCACCAGGTCCATAAAAATATTAAGGATGTTCGGGAGATCAATAAACATTACTAAATACTCTTAAAGGAAAAATATACTTCTAAAAAATATATACAATGTATTAGAAGGCCTATATCATATCAGATAATAGTCTCACCTTGAAATATTATTTGATAAGACATTGTCTCCTCGGGGAATGTCAAAGAGGACATCTATTCATGGTAGTGTGTAGTAGTTCTTAATCGTAATCTAATCCAACAATAGGTATTTCACATTTTTATTAAGAGGTCCCATCCACCTTCTTAGTTAAAATCATAGCTGAAACCCAAGGTAAAGATCTATGTCATATAAAACCTTTGACTTATAAATCTTATAACTACCTTTTGAGCTTCTAAAAATCTGTATGAGTCGTTATGTATAGTAAAATGGATATTGGTTCTAATATAATAACAAGATCAATCATAAAATAAACCTATCTCATAATAGGTATCCTAGATATGTCATTAACAATGTATTCACTAAATCGATCCATTACTAGAGGGAAAGAAACACAATTTACTCCCTATTCATCAAGAATGAGGCTACCAATATGGGATAACACTCTTTCCATCCCATGGATCATAGTTCTAGATCGACTATCCAAAACGTACCATTATCCTTTTTAAATATATCTACCACCCATAGGTGATGATAAAGACACCCATCAATGAAATCGACCATTGTCGTTGAAATAGGTAACTTACAAGTCTATCTTGAGATTTATATAAAAGATTTTAATCTCAAGAATGAAAATATTCTAAAAGAACTGATATCCACCTATATAAATCGAACACTATTTTCATAGGTTCACATTCTTTGATCAAACTCCAAATGGAGTATCCTGTCTCAACACTCAAAAAATTATTTGATCACAAAATAATGTATACTCACTAAAATAGTATATATGAATGAATGAGAAGAAAAATTATGAAATAAATAAGACATAAAAGTCAGGGATACTAAAATTTTACATGAAATTAAAAATGTAATAGATTTATTCTCCTTAGTTGTATGCTGTAAATGATATTTCAAGCCTAATATATGATCTTGAGCTACAATTGAACTATCCTGATAAGGTCTTCTTTTCTGAGACATCATATAATAATTCTATATTTCTTGACCATGTCCACCCCATTAACCAAAACAAACTATAGTACTCTAAATCCCTTATTATCATGAATGTGATGATCCTACTCTAGATCTTAGAGTTGGTTCAAACTCAATCTCATTTACTACTATAGGAATGTTCATAAAAAATCATAGAAGATAACTCATATTTCATCATTCCCAACAATCTAACTTTTATATTTTGTAATGGGGATTCATGTATTCTATCCTAAAACATTGATGTAGTTATACATATATACCCAGGCATGCACTAGGAATATATCATCCCACTCTGAGAAACCTAAATGTTATTATTTCTAATTTAAGGTGAACTAATACCCTATCTAGGTAGTAAACCACATTTATCCATTCCCTAAAATTCTCTTATTTGACACTCAAATATGAGGCCCTGGTTCCCTATCTCATATAACATAGTCAAACAAAAGACATTTAATTAATTTCAGATGGCCTACCCATGACCATCCCTAAATTACCTCACTCTAGTCAGTTCATCCCTGGAATGAGTAGGTACTAAACAGTGGGGATCCATGAAAGGAGATAGGTAGTATATAATGGCTAGAGTAACCTAATGAAGAAACATAATTTTGATAGATAATTCATATCAAAATTTATCTAGGTATAATCAATCACAAAATATGGATTATAAATCCCTCTGAACAATGTCATGATGCTGACCTCTTTTATTTAAAACATCCCATTAGTTCATGGTGGATCAATTAGTCATATATATTGAATGCCTGACCCTCATTTCTGAAGGAATATCCATATGATCAAGGATTGAATGTATTTCCCCTATCTACGACTCAATAGCTTGTGGCCTACCATACCATGAGAAAATACGTGGGTGATGATGTGGAAAATCCCTAGTCAACACTGAAATAGTTGGTAGAGGCTATGGGATCACCTATAAAGACTGCACTGACCAAATAAAACCCTCTCAAAGCTTAGAATTAGTTCCTACTCTAGGTACAGTAGTATGTATAATTGGAGGTGCCTATGGTGTAAAACTAGAGGGTTTATATCCCACCATTTCATGAGAATGATCATCAAAACCATCTTGGAACTCAACCAAATCCATAATATGGAAACATATCTACAATTCTAGGAACACACCTCAAAATGGGTTCAAAAATTGAAAAAATCATATATAATATAATAGTGTAGGTAAGAATCCTTCCAATACAGATGCCCATACCCATCAAACGTCCTCTAAATCTACATCTAAGAAACCTAGAAGAATATAATGGAATAGGAGAGACACTACCAATTCCCCAATAATAAGTCTTGTCTCAGTCAATGTTTGACATTTTTTTTATATCAAAACAGAGGTTTTATTATATTGAAATTTAATTGCATGTTGTTTAGGAAAACACTATCTCAGTTGGAATTGGAATCCCCATTTTACAACAACCATTTCCATTACAAATTTGATACTGGCATGTTCATAATTATATATATTTAAATATCAAGGTATAGTTAGATGAGTTACCATTCCCATGTTATAAAGACTTATGCTTTATATGATTCAGTTGGAAAATCATGTAACTACAACTAGACCACTAACTCATCCCTAAATTATGATAATTGTATAAGGGATCAACAAGTCCAATGATGTTAAGTCATAGATTTCATAGGCAATACAATATATATATATATATATGTATTTATTTATTTTACTCATTAAAACCATTGAGTGAATCTAGTTAGGATCTCTAATTTTGAAGACATTTTATTTAATGAGTTTACATCATGATCCCATCCATGGAATTCCATGTAAGGACTCTAGATAGTACTCCAGGCATAATATAATCCAACTATAAATTGGTCAATTCCATGGAATCCTAAATCATAACCTATGTATCACCCAAGGTAGGGTGTAATGTAATTTTCCATTCAATCACTACACAAAAATCTATTTTAGTCGTAGTTTTTAGGGGTGGTTTATTAAACCACCGCAAAATCTTTTTTAAAGAATTTAGCAGCAATTTGTTAAAATCCCCCACTAAAAAATTCATTTTCTTCAAAATCTGAACACTTTTCCCCCGAACCCCACACTCCCTCGACCCCCATAAACCCCTGACACCCCGTATCCATTCCCTCGCTATGCCTCTCCACCAGTTCTTAGCATCCCTACCCTATTTTCGTACCATGTTGTTAGTCCTGGGCCTCATTGCCCCTATGTGTTATGATTTTTGGATTCCCGATGATGAGTTTGGAGGTCATTCAAATATAAATATTCAAATAATATCTTTGATGATCTTTGTTTAATATCTCTAGATATTCAAAAAGAAATGTTGTAACTCTAATTATGGTGACCAAACTATATTTCAAGACTATCATTTTGAATAGTTTCAAATATAGAGATCATTTTGTTATTAATTTACATAGACATTCTAATAATTAATATTGTAAAATATTATCACCTTATTTAAAGATTTAAATAAGAATATATGAGTTAAATAATAGTGTTTTATGCATAATTAAGTAAGACAATAAATTTGAAATTTATTATTAAATAATTTATACATCATGTTCTTAAATCTGGAGGAAGATTGTATTTATAGTGAATCTAGATAAGGAACACTTGGAAGAGGTGAAGTGGATATTTAAATATATTTATGGTTTGGTAGACCTAAAATTATGTTACAAAATGGATAATCAATTGTAGGGGTTTTTTGGTATGGACTTTGGAAGAGATTGGAAATCACTTAACAATACCTCTTGTTTTGTGTTTGCCTTTCTAGGGTTGGTTGTGATTTGGGTGACTTAGTTGTGACCTATATTTTCTTTGTTAAACATTCATTTGAGGTATGTTGTTATTATTGAAGTAGGTAATATGTTCACCTAGTTTAAAGTTTTATTAGAGTAAATCATAATAAGGTAATAAAATTAAATTAGTCAAAAATAGATTGAAATGATTTATCTAACAATAAAAATGTTGTTCTAATATAGGAAAAAATAAATTATACTAAAGTGTCACATCATATGGAAAGTTAAATTTGATATGGTATTAAAGATACAAATGTTTAGTGGAACTCAAAATTCACTAAACATTATTACTAAAGTCGTGGTCTGGGTATTTTGGGTGATAATGTATTTTAGTTGGTCTTCTATGATTGGTAATTAATTGTTCATAGAATCCACATATGAAGAGAATATTTATATGTTTATAAAGTGCCTAATGACATAGTGGAATACTTGATATAAATTTACATGTTAGATATTTTTTTAATTGGCTATGTGAAAAACTCTTTTTATCTATGTGTCTACAATTTTTAAAGGGGAAATTTTGAACCATGATACGAAACCAAATGAAGGTGGGGACAACAAAACCATGGGTCCAGAAGTGGAAGTATCAGTGATGGAATGATTTTTTATGTAAAATTATAAGAGGGAGGACCGAGTATTTATTGATACTACACCATTTATTGAAATTAGTAAGAGTTCAGTGAATCAATGAGAATATGTAACTTTCCTTGATCAAGTATTTTCATTTCTAATTCGGACACCATTGTAATCAAGATGGATCTAATTTAAAGAAATAGATGAGGTTTTTTTATTTGGGAATGGAATTAGGTAAAAGTTGATACATAAACTAAAATAATCACTTTATTATGTTATTGATACATCTATGTCTTTTAATTAACTTGGTCATAGTAAGGAAAAGTCAATCACATTGGGGGTGAAGCTTGTAAAAATAATGAGTGTGTTGTGTTCATGTATGTTTTTTGCAAGAATGTAAGTGATAGTTTCTAATATCAAGGGGTTCATGATGTTAACCTATTATATATGTTTATTTAGAATGAAAAATATAAATACTTAGTAATATAAATTCAATCCACTTTATATTATTACATTTTAGATCGTATAATAACATTATGTAATTGGGGTGAAAACCCTTGTAGAAAACCATTAGTTCTATGGGTCTAGCCTATGTGTATGGGGATATAATTTTATACTACAATTTAATTTTATAAATTTCATCCTAATTATTTATTTTAAAATATCAAAGATCGATGGATGATATAGATGCATTGATAGAAATGCCTGATGTGGTGGATACAATAGTCAATGTGATGATTATCCATAAGGTCAAAAAACATCAGCGATGATAATATTGAAACCATCATGGTTGTATTAACAAAATTAATCAAGTGATGGATAATAAGCATAACCATATAGAAATTCCTACTTTATCATGGAATTGACACGGGGAAATGACCTATTTTATTTTATGGCCCCATGGATGCAATTATATTTTAATGGTATGGATTATCATTGAAAAAGATATTTAATATAGGGGAAAATATGAACAATATAATATTTTTAAAAAAATTTATCATCTTGAATACAATTTGGATTAATTTTGTGCATTAAAAAATAATATTAATAATGAATAAAGTCATTTATTCTTGGTTATTGTGTGATTTTAGGAGGTTTTTCTCTGAGAAATACTTCCCTAAAAATGTAAAAATCACGATGAGATGAAAATCCCTTGAACTAAAGTAGATTAATAATGTATCTACTATGATATATGTAGTTGGGGTTTGGCTTAGTGTTAAGCACCCCGTAATACTACATGTAAAATGGTGGTTCAAAACCCATGGGGCGCAGGTACTGTAGCAGTACTGTAGCGGTACTGTACCAGCGGAAGCACTGTTCATCAGCGGGTACTGTAGCCGTGGCAGGGCACTGTAGCAGCGACGATACTGTGCGGTACTGTAGCAGGAGGTTACTATTCACAGAATGTGAATTGGCCTTAGAATTTGGTCCTATGGGCTATGTAATGGGCCACAAGCCCACTGGGCTTTCGGGATATGTAATGGGTTTCCCTCTACCCAGTTAAAAGAGTTCTTTGCTTTGATTTAATAATAAAAACGAGGCTTCGGCCCCAACCTTAAAAAAAACTATGATATATGCAGTTAAATTTACTCATTTATAAAGGTATTCTTTCTAATTTTTCAGTTATATAGAATGTAATATTTATAGATTTTATAATGGATTAAATCCAAGTCATTATAATACTTTATAAATCTATGAGTTCATTATTTATAAAGAAATTTTATGTTATACTGGAAATATATCGATTGAGTTATTTAAAAGTCAATGATCTTGGAGTCTTTGACAATAATATTAATGTGGATAACCGTACTAGAAGTTCATCTAATATAGAGGGATAAAGGAAGAAGTTTCAGTATCCCACACATAATAAACCATACCAAGCATCCCCCTCCAAATCCCTAATTAATCCCACTACAATGCCTAAAGTGAATTCTTGATCATTAGAGGATAAAAATTAGTTTATGAGAATAAAACATACTCTATTGGGGAAGCTTTGACACAATAAAATATAATAAAATACAAGTGGGTTCCACCCAAAAACTCATAATAACCTTCCATTAAATGAGTGGGTCATACATACACGATGAGAAGTTTTAAAATATCATAAATGCAAACAATTCATTGAAAATAAAAACCAAATGTAAACAACAAGGAAAATTCAACTATAAAAATTGGGTATATAAATTATTCTAAAATAATGGAAACAATGTTATGGTAAACCTATTAGGCTTAATATACATGAGATAGCAAACTAAATGACCAAAACTAACAAAAACTTGAACCATTGTAACTCATCATTGTGTGAATAAGGAGTATCTACCACCTATCCACATCCTCCAAAACTCCCAAAAAAGATATAATAAACCCACTACCTCATAGAGGATCCTTAACATTAATTGAGTAAAATAATATAAAATTTATATACACCATAAAGGTAGATATAAGCTGTCAGTATAACAAGCCCCATTGGATTATACAACTTGTTGTAACACCCAATTTTTACTTTTATATGTATAAATTTATTATATTATACATTATCTTATGTTTAAAGTTTTTTGAGATGAAAATATAATAAATTTGATACTTCTCAGGATGTAAGGTTCCCACAAGTTTTTGTGAATCATGTATGTAACTTGGTAGGTATACAATGAAACCTGCTCAAAAATGGGAATTGTTTTGTTATTTTTTCCCTAATTTCATTCCCCACTTTGAACAAGAATTCCCAGAGACCTCCCCCTACCAACTATCTCCCTATAATATCCTTCCATATATTAATCTAGGTGATATATTAGTGGATTCTCATTCAAATCAAATGGTGAGGGTTTCTTCACTCTTATCCATCATTATTCTCTTTATTTCGTCCTTGGTTATCATCTCTTCTCTAACCCTAGAAGCCGTGGTGTTTAAACTGCATGTCTAGGGATGTCTTAAATGGGGTTTTTTATTCTATGTATTGTGAAGATCCACGTGTGACCTCATATTCTATTATTCATTGAAGGTGATATAATTTTTTTCATTGAGTTAGGTGTCTATATACCATTCCTTTTATTTGAGAGTTATTTTAATTATCGTATTTTTAAACATGTTTTTAATAACTAGAATACTAATTTATAAGATACTAGTAATGGTTTTATCAAGTAAAACACTACTTTCCCTTATCTTCCTTATGAAAAAACCAAAGTAATTCATAAGGATAAGGAATTATAATTTCAAATATAATTATATGCATGTTTCATGTTTGACAAAATTCCAATGACAGTTTTCTCTAAAATAAATGAATTACACATGATTTGTTCTACTATATTGATATATAATGGTGGGTACTCTATGTCTCAATAATTTTACTTACCTGGAAACCATGTTCTCGGTTAATAAAAATGTATTATTAACCTTATTTACTGATTGCGATTTTAATTTTATATTTCTTGTATATTCATTGAATTTCAAATTTTGTGGGTGTTAAATATATGATGAAGAATAAGGAAACACCCATGTGAAGAAGATTTGATGGATTTATAAATAAGATTATCCATTTGTGTTTTTTCAATAAATAAAAGATGTGGAATGGAGGGGATACTAAATAATAATGACATTTAGAACAACATGGATTCATTATACAGATTTGTTGAGTCATTTATAATTAACCTATATTTCTTATTTCTATATCAATTAATGAAGGTTCAAAGTTCACTACTCTACAGTAGCTTCTTCATTGATATATTCTAATAGTCAAAATAGTTTTATTATTTTTCAGAAGTGTATGTAATTCATATTTCATATATGGTCATACGTATATTTAAAATGTAGTGTATGGTCACTTAACATATACATATTTTCTTCAACTATTATATATGAATCTCGTTTCATATTTATTAATAGTTACGTTTTTTAAATTTTTTTCATAATGTGTCGGCACATTATGTTATATATTGATAAAATCATGATCCCATTACTGAGAAACACAACTTAGTATGCTAAGGGTTTGGAGGAGTTTTTAGATTTTTCAATACTCAGTCGATATTTTGATGGTAGAATAGGATTTCTATGCCCAAAATGTAAATTTAGAAGATGGTTTAAGGGAGATGATGTTTATGATTACTTGATATTGATGAAATTCCCTGGTCATTATTGGTGTTGGATTTGGAACTCAGAATCGAACGCTAGAGAATGGTTTGTCACTGATGTCAATCCACAGAATGGGCTCCCAAATTCTTCGACAATGGAAAATTAAATAAAAAAATCTTATAAACGATGAATTAGGAATTTCATGACACCAACATAAACATCAACATCAAAACATATTAGAACTATATATTGAGGGTGCTATGAATAGAAACATGACAAGTGATGTATTTGAGACTGTAAGACAACACTATCAAGATTGCAACATATCATTGAATCCTCCTCCTGATTCTATGGATAATAATGTATGAGAATACTTCACTGAGCAGACAAATGTGTTTCATGGTTTAGTTGATGATTGAAATCAAGAGCTGTATGGTGAATGTTTGAAATATTCAAATCATTCTTTTCTTCAGAAGTTATACAATATAAATTGTCTATTTTTAATTACAAATATGTTGATTTCCATGATATTGGAATTGTTGCATGATGCATTTCTATAATAAATGATCCCTATGTCTTTTTATGATATGAAAAAGTTTTTAACAATCTTCGTATCGATTATACAAAAATTCATGTGTGTTCTAATGATTGAATTCTTTATTGAGGAGAGGATTAAAGAAAACAGGACTGTAATAAATGTTCTTCCTCTATATAGAAGTATATGGGTGATGTTTGATGTTTGAATCAACATACAACCATGATGAAGAATAATATGAACACACCTATAATATTTTTTCAATTCATTCCTTTAAAGTACCAATTTTAAATATTATTTATGTCATCGAAAACCATCGAACACATGAAGTTGGATTTTGTAGAAAATAACAATAATGGGTTAATGAGACATCCAAGAGATTTAAAATCATGGAGGAAATTTGATTCATATCATCCAGATTTCTCATCTAATCCTTTGAATGTTCAATTGTTATTGGTTTTCGATTGAATCAGCCCATTTGGGACTTTGAGTACATGTTATTGCATTTGGTGTGTTGCCTTGATCCCTTATAATCTGCATGTGTGGATGTGTATGGAAAAAACTTATTTTATCATAATGACGATCATTCCTGAAAAAAAAATGCCAGGAAATGATATTGATGTATACTTGTAGCCTTTAATTGAATAATTGCAGCAGTTATGAAGAAATGTTGTTGAAGAATATGATGCATCTTCTAGAAAAATGACCAAAAAGAAAGATACTCTAATGTGGACCATTAGTGACTTCCCTGGACTTGGGAAATTATATATTTGGAACACTTACATGGGATTGAATTGTCCTTTTTATAACTCCGATTTTGACCCTGAGCAGCTACCTCAATGTAGAAAATGGCACTTTTTGTGTCATCAAATATTTCACTATTCGTCTCACATATTTCAGCTGAACAAGTCAAAATTCAATGGTTTCATTAATCATATATGAACTCAAAAGTTTTAAATAGGTTTTGGAATATTCAAACAACATGGAAATGTTGAAATAGAATTGGGGAAGGTGCGTCATTTGAATGACAGTGATAAATGAGTTCGAAGTGCATCGTCAAGTGAAATCGGACACAAAAATGGTAGAAAAAAAGTATATTCTTCAATCTTTCATATTAAGAATTTAACTTTTTGTGGAATAATCTAGATATGATACATATTGAGAAGAATGTTTGTGAAAATTTGATCTTTGGATTGCTTAATGAGCCTGGATAGTTGAAGGATCATTTCAATGCTTGGAATGACTTACAAGTATTGAATATAAAGTGTGGTCTCTAGCCAAATGAGAATGGAAAGTGTGCTCCATAAATTTTTGCAATGACAAATAAGGATAAATATGTTCCTTCAAATTTTGAAACATGTGAAGGTATCTAATGGGTATTCATGTAACATCTCATGGTGTGTTAACTTAAAGAATCATACACTACATGGATTGAAAATAAATGATTCACATATTTTGTTATAGCAGTTACCTCCATTGGCATTGTGTACATTATTACATGAAAATGATACTGCTATTTTACTCCAATTATGCACATTTTTCATACTACTAAGTTAGAAAACTCTACATTAATTTTATCTTGACAACCTTCATGGGAGATTTGTGTAGACACTTTCTGCAATGGATATGATCTTTCCTCCATGATTTTTTACTTTCATGATGAATTTAACAGTACATTTAGTTGAGTAAGATAAATTTGGAGGCCACGTACATTATCCATGGATGTATCCAATTGAGAGGCAAGTTATTTATATGTTTTTTATTCCATTAAAAAAATTAATTGTACTTCATTAAATACATAATTATGTTTTCTATTTTATTTTACAAATATCTAGGGAATTTGAAATCAAACATGAAAAATAAAGCTCATCCTGAAGGCTCTATTTCAGAAGGCTATTTGCACGAGGAGTGTCTTAACTTTCTTTATGATACATGGATGATATTGATACCAGATTCAATCAAGATATATGTGTTGATGACACATCAAATCAATCTAAAATACATTGGAAATGAAAAATCATTCCTGCTATTTGCCAATTAGTTGGGAGGAGATCAAATTTTACACTAACAGAAATGGAATTGTTATGGGCACATAGATATGTGCTGATGAATAGTAATAAATAAGATCCATATACTGAAGAGTTTATGATACAAACAAAGAGACAAATCAGAGGACGAACACAAAATGAGATAGATATAAAAAAATCTATTAATAGAGATCTTGTAGCATGGTTTCTATGACCTGTACATTCATAAATATTAAAATCCATATGAATATTATGTTCATATATATTTTTTGTATATCTAATAAGGTATATTAATTTTATCAGATCATGCATACTAATACTCACAAAGAGTTATCAGATGATTTTAATTTTCTTGCTCAAGGTCATCTAAAAAAAGTTTGAAAGGTTGTTGCTTACAATGTGGATGGATTTAGATTCTATATAGTAGATCAGGGATAGAATTTTAAAACATAGAATAATGGAATATATACATTTTATGAAGTGGAATACTATGTAATATTCACTAATATTATATAATTAAACTACCATATAAATTTTTAAGTTGTTTTATTCAAATGTAATTGGGTAGATATTATTAGGGGTGTTAAAAGAGATTCCTTAAAATTTCGATTTTTGAACATCTGTCACTTGAATGATGTTGGTGACTGTGAACTACATGATCCATATATATTATCATCAAGAGAAAAAATGGTATATTATGTGAAAGATGATGTTGATGATGGGTGGAGTGTATTTTCTCATGTAAAACAATGAGACTTTATGATGTGGGTGATGAAGTAAAAGATTTGAAATCTAACTTGGAATCCTATCAACAGTAAAAAGTGGGCTAATTTTTCTGTCATGGTATTGTATATTTTAGTCTTGAAAGAGTGGATTTAGTTGATGATGTAATTATAGAGTATGAAACTGACTTGATTGAAGGATAAAATTATTTTTTGTGTAGTTATCCCTTCATTTATCAACAAATTATGTCATTTTTGAAGTGATTAATTTTAATTATTATGTATATTTTGTTTGTTATTACTATGCATTTGTTTTCATTTATATTTTTTTCTACATGAATTTTTCAAATTATATGTTCTGATCATAATTTTATTTTACTAAATGAAAGGAAAGCTAAGGAAGTGTTATAATCATACTATGGGATCAATGATTCTTTCTAGAATCCAATCAACTATGGTAATCTATTCATTAGTTTAAATATTTATTATAAAATTTTATCTATTTAATATATTATGTTTTTGATTTAACATTGTTTAATGTAGTCACCGAGTTTTTTCCATCACGTATCCTGAACAAAAGTGTGGTTGAATATTCATAAAATATCTGATGGATATTTCTCTTATGATATTGCCAAAGAAGTTGGGGTTTGAATTAATTTTTCATTATAATAAATTATTATCAATTGTCACTATGTTAATATATATTTCTTTTAATATGACTTATATTTTATTTAAAGGTAAAAATTAAAGAACATTGGGATGTCAATCCCACTCTGTCCTACTCAGTCTCCCGGGATGATCCAGTTGGTAATGTCCTATGGAAGGAGCATCCAGGTCTAATGTGCATATGGGTTTGGGACTACTACCATCTAAGTTATTTGGTAGAAAAACAAGTATTGCATATTATTAGTGGTGGTGAGATGGTAAAATAAACAACTTAGAAATCTTTTAGTTCACAAACATTTATTTATTTTATGTTTAAATAAGAATATACAACATTGTTTTCTTTTCAATATAATTATCTTATAGGTTGCAAGAGCATGATATAACGATGGAGATCAATTGAGTGATGAGAAGAGTTCATCATTGGGTATTAATTAGTTTAGTGTGTTTTTCCTGTATCAGTACATCTAATGAGGGTATTTTTTATCTTTTTTTTATATTTTAGATGGGATCAGGAAAATGGGTTCCCTATGTATGTGTTCTATAACAATGTTTCTATATTTTATGTTTCAACTAGCTATAAAGATTTAAATTTCTATATGAACATATATGTTTTTTAGTTTCCTTTCTCTCTTTTATATATAGGTTGATTCTTTTAATGTGATGTGTTTTGTTTGATTCATTCAACGTATTGATAAATGTATCATTTATATCAATGTGTTGTTTTCAGTGGTCAATGTGTCAATTATTTATGTTTTGGTGGGAATCAGTGTACATTTATTATTTTGTTTTAACATATTTTTTCTTTGTACGTTGATGATATATTTGACGACCTGGTAAAATTTTTATGTGCCACTATTTTGTTGTTCTGGCTGGAGGTTCTAGTGTTGTAGAACCTGCCACTTCTTTTCATATTCATTATATAGTAGTGATTTAAACCACTGCTATATATATATGTTTTTCATGAAACATTAAATGAATGATATATTATGGTATATTTTAGGGTTCATGGTTAAAATCGACACTAAATATGACTAAATATTTCTTAGTGATGGTTTTAACCGTATTACTGGTGGTTTTTCAGTAAAAAAATCTAGACATTAGTGGTAGTTTTCAATCTCTACTAAATCCTAGTTATTTTTTAAGTGAAGAAAGCAGCTAAATATTTCTTCTACAAAACATTCTAGAAACCACCACTAAATGGAAAAAACCATCGTGTATTGATTGTTGACATTAAATTTAGAAGCAGTTTTTAAAACCATTGCAGAACCATATAGCAGCAGTTTAAACCTCTAAAACATAAAAAATCTCAACTATAGAATTATTTTTTTTATAGTGAATATCATCCAAGAAAATATATTTTTGTAACCAAGTATTTATTCTATAATAATATTAACCAACCTACTCTATGATTAAATCCATAGTGTTCCAGGTTGGAATCAAAGCATCTTTCCTGAAATGGATTAATTCCATTTTTATTTTAATTATTTAAATATGATCGGTGAGCCTATCTAAGGAATTTCAAATTTTTACCCATGTATCTCCCAAAAATTAATATATATGGTGGACAAAGGCTATCTAACTATCTATACTATTTATAAATTAACATTATTCAAATTTCCATTTCATTTATAAGGAAGAACTTAAGTATAATGTAAGATTAAACAATGATCCAAGTTAAATGGAATTATCATTAACATTTAAATAAGCTCATTTGGATATTGAAATTATTGGGTACATGATAAAACCCATCATAAAGAGGTACAATATCGTAAGAAATAAAATATGTTCTTGTAATTTAATAAACTCACTCAAGAGGGTGTTTGATCTCTTTAACCCAACGTATGATAAACAAGGAATATAATCCAAAACCTGGTGGGTTTGTTTGAGTGGGGGTAGAAAACATAAGGTGTTATAATTTGGGATACTAGAACTAATTTCTTGAGGAAGTAATAATTTATTTTAATTAGATTCAAATTTTAATGCAATACAAGGAAAGTCTAGTTTACAACACAATGACAAGTGATTTGAATGACTTTAATTTTAGGGTAAAGTACTAGACCAACTATTATATATTGATAGATGACTCCTCATCTAGTATCAACCTTTGATTGGGGATGGAATGACAAAAATCATAAAAACTAGAAAAAAACCCCTAAAAATAGAGAATAAGAGATCACATGAAGATTGTATTAATGATAGTTAGAGATACTTGTAATAGAATCAAGATGACTCGTATACTTATTTGGGGTGATCGAACATGACTAATGAAATTTGATTCCAATTTTAGATGTGGGATGTCTCACTAAGCCAAAGAAGCGAGCCTAAGGGGATCATGAGTCCATGGATGTGTGTGTAATAAAGGAGAAGAAATGAGGGTTTTTGGTTAAAATTATATGAGGGAAAACTCATATTTCACCCTTCTTAAATGGGCTCAAACTTTTTCTGTGTGGTTGGAAAAGCATTGTGTTAACCAAGCACACTTACATCCCAAAGTAGCACCCCACACACACCACTTAGCACATATTTTGACAAATTATAGACAACTCTTATAGAGACATTGTACAACTTGTCTATCCCCTCTCATAACTAAGTGAATTGTTAGGAGAAATCATATTCCATCTTTTCTACACTAACATGTAATTTATTATAGTTTTTCAATGAAATTTATCCTCCCTCACATTTTTTAACAAATCGTGCCACTCCTCTTTGGGTCACATGGTTAGCAATAACCTTGCTCCAAATAAGTTTCTCACTCTAGTACTAAAAAAGGATCTTTGGGATCTAAAAAGGCCTCATATTATCTCATAACCTTCTTTAGTCCCTTCCTCAATGTTACAATGATAAAATTAGGGACTCATAAATATTTAAAAGTGTTAAAACATCCATAAAAATCTTGGATAATATAAGTTAATAAAATTTTTCCTTCATATACAAAACATATTACACAATTTTCTCATTAAACCATATGGTTGTATAATTGATTTTTCCATGAATAATGGTTTTGGTCCTCTTATATTAATATTGAATTGAAAAAACATCCATCTGATTGGTATTTTCTCCCTCCTGATGGGAATTCACCAATGTTTTCCAAAATTTACATTTATTTAAAATGGAATGAGGTTTGTTCCATAATCCATGTTTTTAAGAATATAAAAAAATTCATAAATTTACTATGTACAAATATAAAATTAGTTGATAAATTATATTATTGTTCTGGGGTGGATTTTTGATGCGAAAAATATAAATTCTTCAATAAACCCATTAATTGTTAAGAATCTGATATTGATGTCGGCTGAGAATAATCTTTCGACACATAATTTTATAACATCCACAGATTTATTTGGATCACATGATAGTCCAAACATGAATCCATGACTAATAATACATTTACATAATGGTGCATATACATACAACTTTCTATCAACTTCATAAATTTCTATGATTATTATTGGAGATGTTGAAAATATTAGTGGATAAAGAGATATTATCCTTCAAAAAATGGTGGTTGTAAAAAAATTGTGTGATCCTTATATTATATATATATATCTTGATTTTTCATCAAATTTAGTGTTGTGTTTGACTGTCATAGGAAAATAAAATTAATATATTTAAAATATTAATATATATATATATAATCATATGTTCACATTTTCTAATATAATTGGATTTCCCCTTAATCATGAGATCATATAGAAAATCCAATATCATATTTATTTGTGAAACGTGAGGTTTACCCCTAGAATGACATAAAGTTGGGTAGTGTCGGGTATTTGGTTAAGGGTAACCGTTGGCGGCTGCATCAAGTGAATTGATTAGATTTTTAATTATTTTTTTATAGTTGTCCAAAACTGTATCCCTCATCTATAAATATGTATCTATGAATAATTTAATTGGTTTGAAACATAACCCTTGTAGGTTATAGAGGAGGAGGAGGGAGTTGTAATTGGTATTGCTTACTCAAGGACAAGGACTGACTGATGGCGGTTAGCAAAAATATTTAGACGAACAACGGATGTAGCGGTATCATCATTTTCATCCCTAGTAGATTCATTCTTCACCAATCTTATATCCATTCTTCAGTTAGGGAAAATTATTTTTTTTCCACTATATATTATTCAATTAATGTGAATAGACTATATGTGTGATTATTTTTTAGGATTTTCATTCATCGCATGAGCCATATTTTATTTGGTGTTATGGAACAAAATTATTATCCTCATTGAAATCATATTTCACACTAATGGATTTCACTATTTTATGTTCAATTTATGAGATCACATCATCTAGTGATGATACTAATTTATTCTTTTTCTTTCCCCCACCATTATTCATTTTCATCATCTTTGTCTTATGGGGTGGAAATTAAACATTGTTGGGCCAGATTTTGTCATGATAGAACACTCTGATTCATGGATAATGTATGCATGATGAAAAAATAAATCATTTGTTGGTAAGTCATGAGTTTTTTAGGATTTTGGAGGTGGAATCGGGGATTGGGACCCGATATAGTGATAGAGGGTGAGATGAATCCCCCATGGTAGAATGGTGTTCCAATTTCTACCAATCAGAGGATGAGAATAGATAGCCAAGGGGGGGTTTAATGTTGGAAGATTTTAGGAAGTCAACGGTTGGTGGAATTAGAACATAGAGATTATTTTATCTCCCACATAATGAATGCTTGTTTCTATAAATTTCTAAAGTGCATGGCATGTAGTTCAGATGAACATATATCATTTGGACCCCCGGTGTGGTGTGTAGGGTTTCATAGAAAATAATATGTCAGAAAAAATTTGGAAATTAAATTTTTTATGTGATTTCATGGTGGAATCTCAGTGTGTACCCCTAGAGTACACATACAACGAAACAAATAGGTACATCAGAATAGCCAGGCTGCAGGGGAACCTAGAAGACTACTGTACCCAGACACCGCCAGTGCACCTGAATATGTCCAGAGTACACATCCTTATTTATATTACATGATCGTGGGTCTGAGAACATAGGTGCATGACATAGTACACAGTCAAACTCAGGTAATCCAAGACATGACATGTATACCCTATACAAGGAATGTAATTTATTAAGAATCTTCGACCTTGTGTATCTCTTTCTTTGATAAATGATTTTGGGAAAGTGGGAAGCATATCCTGGTTTGTTTTCCATCTACAATGTCATGGTATAATTCATTGTGATATCATAGAAATTATATGATGTGATTAGAGTGGGTTGATTATCTTATTTAAGCTTATCTGGTGGCAATGATCAGTTGTGATCATCATAGTGTTATTGGGGTTGGTACTCCCCTATTTTTCTCCCAGTGGAGGGTCCCCAATATCATTCATATAGGATAATATGGAACTATCCATTATTATAAATGGATGTAGTCTTCTATATATGGATTGGACTCACCATATTTAGCTTAGGTAGTGAGTGGGTCCTCTATTGGAGTTGTTCTCCCTTAGCTGTGTTATGCAGTGTTGAGGCGTGAGGCCTCCATATTCTAGATAGGTTGCACATAAAACTTGTTTAAGACATAGAGCCATTGGATATAAATTAATACTCTTCATTATTATATGGTTTTAGAGATATAGATCCCCATTATCTCTTTTGGGTTTCTAATGATCATAAATTTTTTTTGGGTTTCCATTACCCTTTTTATAATTGGTTGAGAAGCCTATAGTTATGTATATGTTCTCCCTTTTTGTTTTTGGGAATCCAACTAGGTATGTATATAATCACCCTTGAATGATATTTTAAAACATTTTTTTCTATATTATAAATATTAATTACATATTGGTAGTGACCTTTGTGGACTTGATTTCCGGGGAGTATAATAGATTGTGGAATTAAATAAGTTTAGTGGTTAGCCTAGAAGATTATGAGCCAGACTCTCTTAATTTTTCCATTTTGGTATTAAACAAGTTCGGTGGTCATTCCAAGAGATTATTAGCCAAACACACTTAATTTTTTCATTTTTAGTTGTTTTCAATTTGGGAACTCTTTTCTTGTTGGGAATGTATTTTCCCATTTGAAATCAGTTTTGTTACACCTATGACCTTTATTGTGTTTCCTTATGGGTTTATCATGAATTATTTACACCCAAGTTGTTTTAGTCTTTTATCATATCTCTGTATTAATCCATGCATCTGGTTATGGGTGTTTATACATGTACGTAGGTTATAGACTCTAATTTTAGTATCATTACAATTTGGTTCCTTTAAACTGAAATTAATATATTTGAGGTGTGTTCGGGGTGTCACAATCATCTTATCCCTTTTTAGGTAGGTCTCAATGGTTCAGGACGAAATGGAGTGGTATCAATTATTGGTTTTCCCATGGGTTGGGGTTTGGAATTAGGCTTATTATAAGGTTTAGTTTGTTAACATAGGTAAATATTGTTAAAGTGTCTTGAGTTTGTCTATTCGTCTAGGGAACCCAATTTTGGTGAATTTTCATGCATATCAACACACTAGGATTCATACAATCTTCTTGTCGAGTATGAAATTTGAAGCATCGGTTGTAAAAAAACCAATGGTATGTGAATCAAATAGTATTTGGTCTTTCAATATTAATTTCATTCTTGATTAAGATACACAAATATTATTTTCTCATGGTGGTACATCATGTTACCTTTTATGATACATTCATGCTGACAACCATCATGGATACTGATACAATATTATGAAAAGGATTAACTGAGTGATGAGACCTTAGTTTAAGGACCCATTCATGAGGTTTTACCCTTATGTGGGAATCTAGAAGTGTTGCCACCTATTGAATGTCCCATAGAATCACCCTTAATTGAACATTTTCGTGTTTAAGGAAATTCTAGGTATTCAATAGCACCAAAAATTCAAGAGGATGATACTTTTATTCTTATCACATTACCTGAGTAATAGTGACAAATACCTCTTAGGTTTCAGGTTAGCTAGACCTTCATGTAGCAGACGATTACATCGAGATAGTGATCTGAGTATTCAGGCTTGTATAGATCTTAGTTGATCAAATGTTTTCACATGACACAAGTCTTATTCATGGATTATTAAGGTGATTGTGTGGTCAGATCACACATACCCATTTTAAGATGACTCTCCCATGGTTATACTGTTAAAAACTAACCCACATTAAGTATTATCATTTAGTATTTCACTATCTGTGGGTATAAGAGCGTCTTGATCTACAGAAGGCTGATATGTCAGTATATGAGTTTTCCTCAAGGTTTATTAACCAAATATATAAATATTTCTATATGGTTTGGGATTAATAGTTATATTAACTTATGTTTATTCAGTTTCTTCATAGATACAATTGTGAAATGGTGGTAATCTTCTTCTTTCCAACTTATGTTGGAGTGTTGGAGTTGGATTTTGTTATAAATAAATTCTAAAAATAAGGATGCGAGGATGAGGGTTCCTAAAGTGGTCCTCATGAAGATGATTCATCTTCATATTCTATCATGCATTAGGCATTTGTATCTCAAAATAGGAAGCATACTCATACCTAGGATCAAACACAAAAATCTACATCATAGGGTTCTTCTAGAGGATACATTCAACCTAATATCGAGATATGAAATGATTTTGATGTGTGATGTAACTTGGATAATGATTTCCAAACATGATGTGATGAAAATGGTGGAAAACTAGTAGATGGACCTCCATGAAAGAGGAATTCATTTCATCGGGGATCTCCTAGTAATTGTTTGGGTGACACTAGGGTGGAAGTTTTGTTATAGGATAAAGAGGAGCTCTAGAGGGAGGAGATATTAGAAGATAAAGGCACTATGAGATACCTACACCACCATAAATTGGTGCCCCACACTATGCTCCTATGGATGATGGTTGAGGTCAATGGGGAGTTACTGGATTTATAGGGATACAATCATGCTACTAATTATATGATTCGTTCTATAATGTATTCCTTTATTTCTTTTTATCATGTATATATAGAAATAGGTAAGGGTCAATCCATGATCATCATACCACTCATTCATGATCGACATCCAAAAATTGATCCTTTATCTTAGTTTCTATGGTTATAGGTTCATACATGGAGTAATTATTCTACATCACAAATCTCTTGGAAAGGCAAGATGTAATTTTATGGAAAGAGTTTCTCAAGATACTACATATACATTGTGATCAAACAAAATGAATTTAATAATCGGTGTGTGATGTTTTCCATGGTGAATTCCCAAATATGATTAAATTGAATGATAGTTATATACCTTTGTGCATATGGTATAGTATTCTCCTTTTTGGGTAAGAGTAATCTTATAGTAGATTGAGTGGGGCCCAAATTTAATATGTTTCATCGATTTAAAAATAAGTTGGTGTGTTTATCCCTTAGTGTGTTCAGTTATTCAAGAATCTAGCTTATAGTGTTAGTGGATGATTTTGTAGACATATTTCCCAAAGTTGGTTTTGGAATACCTCCACAGTGGGATATTGACGTATATATCGACTTAGACCATAGAGAAAAACATATATTATCTTACTCATATTGGATGACCCCCTCCAAGATCGGGGATATGATTTTGTAGTTGGAATAAATTCATGAGAAAGGTTATACTTGACCATGTTTGTCCCCCATACTGGATCCAGTTTTGTTCAAGAAAAATTAAGTTCAGGGTTTGAGGAGTTTTTTTTATTATCATCACGGAAATCATGTAACAATGAAGAAAAATTATCCCTTAATGAAGATTTATGAACTTTTTGACAATATTACAAGGTTCAAGTTGGATTTCAATGATCGATCTCAGTTGCATAAATTTGTTTTTGAGGGTTAGTGAGGATGAAATTACAAAGAAAAAATTATAATGTCGCTAATGATACTATATGTTCCTTATGATTCTTTAAGTGTGGATAATTCCCTACTATATTCATGGTTCTCATTAACCTATTCTTATTGTTGTACTTGAAATGATCTGTAGTTTTCATTATTGATGAAATTTTAATATAATCTGTGATAATGGAGGATCATGCAGAGAATTTGTGTATAGTCTTAGACATAATTTGGGAGGAACATGCATAAATTATTCTCTCAAAGTGTTATTTTACGATGAAATAGTTTCACATTATATGTAATTTCATTTTTAAATGATTTATCTATAGATTTGGTGATGATTAATGCATTAATGGATTTCCAACCTCCCAAAATCTTGTTAGAGGTGTAAAGTTTTATCATTTTGGTGATGTACAGCCAGAGGTTCATTGAAGACATTTTTAGAGTATAATACCCTTTTGATTTCTTGACACAAAATATAAATTTTTTACCTACATTTATCAGTGTTATATATCATTCAATATTATAAGGCAATGGTTTAAAATTTGTCCAATGTTGAGGCTACCATATAATGGAGTCGAGTATGAGGTGTTTTTTGACACCTTTATAGATGGACTTATATGTGTGTTGATTTAGATATAAGAATTGATTACTTATGGTTTGAGCATGATGATACCCTATGATTAAAAATATATAATTCATGAATTAGATTTGGCAGTAGTAGTCTTATATCAGAAGGTGTGGTGGCATTATCTTCATGGATGAGTGTTTTTTTTCACTCAAACCATCAGAGTCCTAGTTTATCTTTACTTATAGAGATATAAAAATGATATAGATACAATTGTTGTATTTACTTCATGAAAATATCTTCAATATTTTATATTCTCTATGTAAGGGAAATAGAGTTATCGATTCCCATAGTAGTAAATCGAATTCTTTCTTGTTGGAGGATGCATATGAGTTGTTAGATTTATTGTAGTTAACACTGGTTAATGGGAGAGGTGAAAATTATCTATAGTCTAAGGTAGTGTCTCTAATTAATTTTCATCATGTGCGTGATTCCCATTTATAAGATTTCAGTTGTGAGGTTTTTCATGACAAGATATCCCGAGGACATGCAGTATATGGATGAAATGAAGGAGAGGATCACGTTATACATTTATAAGGAAGTATGGTTGTTCTATCCACATTTAATGTTGTTGTATTGAGGGATTTTCATACCTCAACCTTGGTTGTAAATTCATATGTGGAAAATCAATACATGTAACATCATAGGTCATTTTATAGGGCTATAATGATGTGAACCATGGGTGATTTTGTTTCTCGATGTCTCACATGTTAGTAGGATAAGGCAAAACTTCTGATACCAATGGGTTTAACTCTGACTATTGAGATATTTTAATTGATATTGGATGGAATATCATGGTTTTCTTAACCATTCCTCCACAGAAAGTGATATTCCATGATGTTATCTGGGTGATTGTAAATTGATTCACTATGTTAGTGATATTTCTGTCCACATGGGAGAGGAGTATTGTAGATAGTTTTAAGATGTTTTACATGTGTATGATTGAATGGATTCATGGGGTACCCAGGATGATCATCTCCTACAATGATTTCAGGTCCATGTCCAGGTTGTTGAGGTGTCTGAAGGATTATTTGCGACACTTTTATAGATGTCAAAATGTTTCACAGGAAGATGGATGAACATACTGAGAAAACCATCCTGGTAATAGAGGAAATAATGCAGAAAATGTGTTGGACTTTGGATAATGTTATAATGATCACATTGTATTGGCATAGTTTTCTTATAATAACAAACATCATTCTACTATTGGCATGAATACTTTTAAATCAATATGTGGTAGACCGTATAGTTCACTCTTTTGTTATACTAATATTAGGGAGACATAACTTGTTGGGCTCTAGATAGTTCAAGAAATTATAGAGGAATTTATAGTGATATGTGAGAATATGACTTTATTTAATGGTTGGAAGAAAACATACATATATTGACATTGTAGGAATTTAGTGTTTTTGTAGAGAAACCATGATTTCCTGAGAGTCTCCACATGATTATGATTTTATATATTTGGTTAGGGAATTGAGATATACCAGATATTCAAAGGGTTGTACAAGATCATATAAAGGTTTGGAGATATTAATAATAGATTATTATTCTCCTCATTGTTGTAATAAGTACACGAATTCTTCAATGTGTCACAACTAAGGAGATATGTGCATGAAATTATGAAAATTATAAATTGGGGAGGGCTAGACATCAAGGATGGATTCACCTTCTTAGAGTTCCCAATAGTGATCAAAGATTTATGGGATAAGATCCTACATGGATAGACCATTGCTCTAATTCGAGTACTTTGGAAGAATGGGAGCATATAAGAGAGATCATGGGAGCATGAAAGTCAGATGTGGGATTAGTACCCCCACATATTTGTGTAGATTGTTATTTTTCAGGTAAAAACCGTAAATAGGTATAGAATGTGATGAATCTAGTTTTTTAGTTTTATCCATTAGAAATTTATATATATATCTATGTACTTTCCATGGATTTTGTGTTGTGTTTGGGTGTCATAAGACCAAAAAATTAATTTATTAAAAGTATTATTTTATATTATATTAATAAAATGTTTATTTTTATAATAAATGGTGTTCTAATTTATTATGTCCTTAGAAGGGAAATCTAAGATTGTGGTTGTTACTAGAATGTGGGTATTACCATAGTCATGATATAATGTTGGTTTCCATCAGATGTTCAGTTAGTAGAGACCATTGGTGGGTGAATTATGTGAATTAATTAATTAATTAATTTTCCCCAAGCCCTAACCCTGCCCTATTAATACATCATTATGATGAATTCACAAGGATATCCTCAAAACATTTTGATATTATAGAGATGTATGAGGGTGTTTTAATTAGCATTAGTGACTTAGGAATATGGATTGACAATATGTAATCATGGAGAATCTGGAGACAAATGATGAACACAATAGGATCATCACCTTTAATACTTGGGGATGTGTTCTTCACAAATGATTTGTGTTGTGTAAAATTATGGAATTCTATTTCAAATATTTATGTCCTATATGATTCAATTGTTGATCATGGATAATATATATACTTATTTTCTATGACTTATGTTCTTCACAAGAGACCTATTTTATTTGGTGTTCATGATGTAAATTTTTTATTCTCATTGAACCAATTTTTCACATCTTTATCTGGCCAATATTTATGGTCATTTAACGGGAGATCGTCATCCCAATATGATCATACACCGTTCATTACATTCATTTTCATTGGCCAATGTGGTTGGTGATTCAACATTTTTAAGTGGATTTGAGCATGATCAAACCCATAAATTCATCGTAGAAGAATCAACTACATAAATATTAGTGATTTCATGGATATATTGAGGTTTGGACTAAGATTTTGGTGGTAAAATTAGGGATTAGGACCCGTATACAAAGACGAGAGGTGTGACGGATCTCACACTGGTGAATGAATTTAATATTTCAGGCCACTGGAGGATGGGAATCAACGATAAAAGGCTCCCCATTGATTTCGGTTCATTTAGAGTAATAAAATGTTTGTGAATGTAGAATATAGAGAGAATATAAGCACCCGCATTTTGACAATGGATTTGAGGATATTTTTTAATTATCTGACACATAGTTAAGATGAATACCCTTTGTGTGGGACCTTGTTGAAGGAGATAGGGTTTCATAGAAAATTACATATCACATGTATTTTATAAGAACCTCATGCCATGTGATTTGATGTTGGTATATTGGTTTCTAGACTAGGGGTACATAGGAATGAAAATGAATTGGAACGTGGGAATGACTATGCTAAAGGGGCATAGACATAACATGTTTACCCAAACACGGATAGAGCACCTAGGAATGGAAAAATTATACAGGCATGGATAGAGTACATGAGCATGGGGAAGAGTATATAAGAACAATCCTTAGTACATGGGAATGCCCTGGGTATCCATGACATTCCATGCATACCCTATCACAGAGTGTACATCGCCATGAAACTTTTACTTTGCTTATCTACATTATCAAGAGTTGGATTTGGGCTTTCTAGTTCTAGGGATCTGAAGCTTTACGTACATAGACATTACATTAATTTTTCGGAATACTTAATACATAACAAAAACAGACACACAAGGACCGTAATAGTTTACTGTCTTTGGAAACTCGGAATAAAATATTCTAATCGTGGTGAAAGATCTTCAACAACTCCCAATAAAGATCTTCCCATTTTTTCTTAACTAAAACCTTTCTTTATATCCTGGGGAAAAGAAAACATAAAAGGGTGATCTCAAATGCTCAGTAAGGGTAAACAGAAGAAAAATCAATCACATCATATTCATAAGAACATAACATTTTGGAAATCTTAACCTGCAAAAGAGATCATAATTTCATAACATGGGATAAATCATAGTAGTGAAATGTAATCCCAATAATCATAACATAAAAACCTTAAACTTTGTGGCATACACACATAATCATAGAGAATCATTTCTTATTAGTCAAGACTCATTGCCAATACTATCTTAGTGGACAAAGTCCATTTCTGAACCGAGTTCACTCCTCGTTTCAGTCATGTTTCACTGAACTGATATAACCTACCGTTCCAGCCATGTCTATCTCATGAGATATAAAATCTTTACCCAATTCATTGGAGGGAGATATAGGTCCCACCCATCTCATAATGATACCATTCTTATGTGTTCCACAAAATCAGAAAACCATACATCATATCATAACCCATGTAATAAAAATGGGAATCTTAAACATCATGACATCATAAAACAATTCATATACGATAAAGGAATTCATAAAAATAATTCCATCACAACATAATCAAATCAATTTAATAATAGGGATCAAAACATAACCCTTTATTATCTTAGATGGAAAATAATTTTGATAAAACATTTGAACTCCATTCTTGAGGAAAATATCCTTTCTGCTTCAAAAACACTTTTCCTTTCCTAAAATGTCGTACAATTATAAACTAAAAGAAGTTGATTTAAAATATACTTGAAAACTTGTAAAGGAAGATTCATGGAAATAATGTTTTAAAAATCCATTTATGCGGTATAAGTTAAAAAAACATTCTTCGTACTTTTGTCAGAAAAATCAAAAAAGTACCTCGTACAAAAAAACCACAAATGATTCCATTCATATCTTTTACTAAAAACTCACCAAAGGGTAAAATTGGATTTAAACAATTGTAGGTGGATGGAAATAATATTACATATTTAGGAAACATGGATTTGGATGATCAAATACACCCCAGTAAATACCAAAGTATAAGAAATCTCGGATAAAAATAAGATTGTGATATTTCCCTTACCTTATGTCTGATATGCTTTGTACATATCCGAAACTCCTGTATAATGATTTAAATAATGTCATTAACTTATTACATAATCATATTAATTGTTATGATATCATATATGGTTCACTTGTGACTTTATATTACCCATTCTTTTGTAAATTCCATGTTAAAGAAGCGTTTTGGGTAAAATCATTTCATTTATCGTAGGTGTTTAGACTTGTTGTTCTTGACATTATTATTACTTATATCATGATTTACTTACTTCCAGAATATAAAACATGATTTATATATCATAGATATTCAGTATATATATATATATATTTAATAGATAGATAAATGAAATGAAACACACTGTTCATGGAGACGGTAGTCCGTACGTACGCATGAACACTGTTTTCCTTTCCTTATTGTCTTGAATGGAAGTAAGTAGATGAAATATATATATACATAAATCCAGTAGATTTACCATGTCATATATTTCATTATTATTCATTATATATACTTTATAATCATTCTAGAATGGTTAACATGGATAATGAATCTCATCGCGTCGTGGAGACGGTAGTCCGTACGTACGCACGAGCGATGATATCGTTCCCATGGTCGTGGAATTGTGTTGAAGTGTATGTATACTATTTCAGTATCAATATAATTTTATAATAATCATATATAGTTACTCATTACACCATTATACCCATCCAATTAAGGTGGTGGCAGAAAATAGATTACACCATGGCGTGGAGATTGTATTCCGTACGTACGCACGCGCGGTGATTTCCTTTTTCCGTAGGATGGATAGAAGGTTAATTAGAGTTGTTTCATATTTATAATAAATATCAGTATATAATAAATACTTATGTTATTACTTTATCATGAAACAACCAATGAAGAAGATGTTGAAGAAGAAAGAAATTGGAAAAGATCAGTAATGGATATTACCTCTTTTTGACGAGCCTTCACTTAACCTCCACTTAAAGAACTAAGGATTGTCTTTGAAGAAGACGAAGACCTCTAGGATGATACTCGGGAAGTGGAGAAGATATTTAGGTAGGGTTTGGGCGAGCTTGAATGCTCAAATTGGTGTGAGGAGGAGAGGGAGGAGGTGCCCTTTTATAAGGGAGGAGAGGGGCACCTTAGGAAAATCTCAAAATATTATTTTATATTAAGGTCAAATTCGGTTTATAATGGTTCCAAAGGGTATTATTTTTAAGCTAAAGTGGGGATTGGTCGAAATCCTCTAATCCAATAGGATTTAGATAAGTTTTGGTTATTATTTTAACCTTATCAATTAGATTTAACTCTAAGTTAAATAATTTATCTTTTACCTTGTCTTTTTGTGGTCTTACACTATATGGTTAATAAACTTACTATATCAGTCGAAACGAACCCCAAGTTGTTTATTATTAATATATATAATCTTATCTAAGTCATTTGGCCTAACCATAGATTTTTAGGAATAAAATAACAATTAATAATATAATATTTGTTTTAAAAACTAATTTATGTCAATTTTGACACTATTTGGTACACGATTTTTATGAAATTCATAACAGAATGATAAGTTAGAAACAAGTTACTTAAATCAAAAATAACATGTCATATTAACCTATAAAATTAGTTTAAGGCATAAAAAGTCTCAAATTAAATTTATTAGGGCATTTGTAACATCAATTATGTCAATATTTCATTAATAAGACAATTACTTCATCATCTTTGTGTCATAATAAATGATAATTATTTAATCCCTAAAAATTCTAAATAAATATCTATGATGTAGATAATTGTATTATATTTCTTGAGACTATTCATGTTCGATGTTTTATGAAGCTTATCACTAGATTAAAATTATTATACTTATAAGATTTAAGAAAATGACATGTTGTCACATTCTTTGGTTTTAATAATAATTAAATTATTTTCATTGAAAAAATTTAATTAAATGAATCTAATCCGACCCTTAGGTGATATGGATCTACTTTTAGTCATCCAATAGGATTTTGAAATTTGTTAGGGTAATTTTAAAATATTATATTTACCCTTAATTACCCGATTTACCTTTAACTATGGTAAATAAAATTTACCGTAGTTACTATTCATAATTCCCAAATATTAAAAGTGGCTTATTAACATAATTTGGATCCACTAATTCCAAATATGGAATCCATTTTTCCAAATTCAATACACAAAAGTTGCAGAAATTAAATTAAAAATAATCCTGTTGTCAAAAGAAAACATGTTTTTCTTTAAAACATTGCAAAAGATTGAATTGATTTAACCTACGAATTCAAGGTAAAATCAATTCTAATGACATACATTATATTAAATGGTAAAAATATATTCTATTTATACATTAAAACCATTCAATATTATAATTTAACCAGATAAGATATTACGATGAAAAAAGTTGTTTTTAATTAAAATATAGCTTGCTTTTACTATTCATTAAAATATGAAAGTTATCGGAAAAATATCAAAACTTTATCTAATGTAAATTTTTATATTCTGATTCAAAATAAGAATTTTATTTTTTAAAATTGAACTTATAAACATGTCAAAAACTAGATTTGATGTGGGTGCACCATTAAAAGGCGACGAAACTGCATTTTTTGAAAAATACTTATTTTACCTGAAAAATTTATTTTGTTCTTATACCATGTTTTAGAAATGTATAAGATGAATAATAATATTATAAAATTCAAAATTTAGTTAACACTATTCATAACGGCTAGTTCATGACAATATTATAATAATATATCGTTGTTTATTAAAACCCTGTATTACGTACACCACACGCTATCGAGGAAGGTTGCGATCAGGGTTCCGTGCTGTGCAAGAATCCTTTGTTTTTTCATATAATAGAATCCAACCATATTTCATTTATACATTGAATATATATATATATATATACTCAATGTTGTGTAGAATAAATATTATCAAAATTGTGTGTAACACGATCCAAGAATAGTGTTGCGTATACTGCAAGCTAATACGGTGTTGCGTATAGCGCAAGGTAATCTTGGTGTAGCACAAGAAATTAATGAAATTAAAAGAATATTTTTCATAAAATCTCAGGGTGTTACATTCTACCCCCCTTAAAATGAATTTCTCCCTCGAAATTCGTTGGGGTTATAAATGGTTTACTACTCGAAAGTTTGTTTAATAGATACCCACATCATAAAAAGGAATACGAAAACATGGTTTTTAAAAACTAAAGTATGAAATGTAATGGTTACCGAAATTAACTCATCACGGGGTTTTCACATAAGAGAACATAGGTGAAAATATGGATATAGAAGAAAAATCTAACCATCATGTTCTGATGGAGAGTGGTAGAGAACATTGCTATGAAAAAGCCAACAATCACAAAGCTATTTATTTGTGATGATCTAAGGTACCATATGATTAATCAGATATAAGGGAACTAGGAAATTTTTTTTGGTATTCAAGATCATTTCCCTAAAGTTGATGAAATTGGAATTAGAAGAAATACTTTCGTGATTTTGGTATAGTCTCACAGTTTGTCGTTCTTTGGACAATTTCCTCTTCATCTCTTAAAGAAAGGAAGTTGAATTTGTCATTTGTGATGTGTTAGAAGATCATGTGATAGAATGATGGGTCATTCCATCTATCTCAAACAAATGGTTAGAAAAGTTATCAAAATATACATAAGTCCATCTATAGTGAGATTAATCATATATGGTTCCTAAAATGGACTTATACTTCATATATCATACTGATTAATATAATAAAACTAGTTTCTACTAAACAGGGACTTCCTGTAGGCCAGCGGTCTGCGATAAAGGCCCGTCGCACTTCGGTTGTGGGTTCGATTCCCACAGCCTTGTCCGACGCGATGGGCTGTCGCCCGTCCTGCAGGTTGTCCTTTTTCGAAAACTATATTACTATAACATCCCATCAACAATATCAAAAAATGTTTTATCCTTAAACAATACTAACTTATGTCCAACATAATCCATTCCAATCTTTAGGCTTATCTAAAATACTTCAGACCAAGCTCATAGTATAAAGAAAATGATCACGTGAATGCCATCATTTATCCACCATATATCATAAGATATATCTTGTTGGTCAAATTACAAACATTTGAATACCTTAATAATGTATTCTCTTGAAGAATTAATATCCATTGAACCTTAGTGAAAACATGAATGTTGTCAAAAGTTAACTCTTTCCACATACCAAAATCCAAAAATTCTATATACTCAATCCATTACATAACCTTCTACTTATATCAGTCATGAGATCATGAATAATATCAAACATTTAATTTTCTCCATATCCATTCATTATGCGCATATCATCTACTTTCCAAAACATTTGAATCACTTTTCATGGTTACTGGTACCTTAAAATTATTGAAAACCACAATAGACCAATACATAAATTTTTCAATACACCATAAAAGTACCTCAACAAAATTATTCTTGAATACAAATACATAAACACTTCAGTACATCCACTTCAATGATTGTCCTGGAATAGGTCCTTCCTTTATTTAGAAGTAACTTTTTAGGTCAGGGCATTGAGTTGGGTAATGCCCATGTTCTCTGCAAATAAGACATTGAACTCCATAACAGTCTGTCACTC
Organism: Viscum album; assembly: GCA_963277665.1. Classification (NCBI taxonomy): domain Eukaryota; kingdom Viridiplantae; phylum Streptophyta; class Magnoliopsida; order Santalales; family Viscaceae; genus Viscum; species Viscum album. The sequence continues at coordinate 1,154,886,364 of OY728136.1, forward strand.
TATGACCCTTTTCTCCACACAGATAACATCGATCCCTCCATTTGAGGAATTCCTCAAGGTTCTTCTTCCCTTCTTTATAAATCTCAATCTTCTTTTCTTTATGCTCCTCAACATGCGAACTTGAATAATAGTTTATCTTCTTCTTCTTTGATGAATTAGGCATACCACTAAATTTCACCTTGTTAATCTTATATCGCGATGACTGATTCGGCATAATCAAAATATCTTTCTCTCTAGGAATTACACAATTTTGTTGCTCATAGTCACCAATTTCTCCATTGGATTTAATGTTAACTGAATTCCTTCTGGTTCCCTCCATTAACTAAAACACAAAAAGAATCTTGTGAAAAGTAAAAATCATGATAGAGAAAGAAACATAGTAAAGGGGGACTACCCTCAATATCTAACATCTTAGGTTAAATTCTATGATCTTTACCGTAGTGTTAGGACTATATCCTATACGTATACTTATCCTTAGGGACATCCCTAGACATACCTTAGAAATATCTCTAGGGATCCCACTAACGTTCTCACATCCTAGTTTCCAAAGGTTGACTAAACCTTTCCTCTGATACCAACTGTAGAGACCCGAAGCTTGACGTACATAGACATTACATTACTTTTGGGGAATAATTAATATATAAAAAAAACAGACACACAAGGACCGTAATAGTTTAGTGTCTTTGGAAACTCGGAATAAAATCTTCTAATCGTGGTGAAAGATCTTCAACATCTCCCAATAAAGATCTTCCCTTTTTTTTCTTACCTAAAACCATTCTTTATATCCTGGGGAAAAGAAAACATAAAAGGGTGAGCTCAAATGCTCAGTAATGGTAAACAGAAGAAAAATCAATCACATCATATTCATAAGAACATAACATTTTGGAAATCTTAACCTGCAAAAGAGATCATAATTTCATAACATGGGATAAATCATAGTAGTGAAATGTAATACCAATAATCATAACTTAAAAACCTTAAACTTTGTGGCATACACACATAATCATAGAAAATAATTTCTTATTAGTCAAGACTCATTGCCAAGACTATCTTAGTGGACAAAGTCCATTTCTGAACCGAGTTCACTCCTCGTTTAAGTCCTGCTTCACTGAACCGGTATAACCTACGTTCCAGCCATGTCTATCTCATGAGATATAAAATATTTACCCAATGACTTGGAGGGAGATATAGGTCCCACCCATCTCATAATGATACCATTCTTATGTGTGCCACAAAATCAGAAAACCATACATCATAGCATAACCCATGTAATAAAAATAGGAATCTTAAACATCATGACATCATAAAACAATTCATATACGATAAAGGAATTCATAAAAATAATTCCATCACAACATAATCAAATCAATTTATTAATAGGGATAAAAACAGAACCCTTTATTATTTTAGATGGAAAATAATTTTGATAAAACATTTGAACTCCATTCTTTAGGAAAATATCCCTTCTGCTTCAAAAACACTTTTCCTTTCTTAACATGTCGTACAATTCTAAACTAAAAGAAGTTGATTAAAAATAAACTTGAAAACTTGTAAAGGAAGCATCTTGGAAATAATGTTTTAAAAATCCATTTATGTCGTATAAGTTAAAAAACATTCTTCATACTTTTGTTGGAAAAATCAAAAAAATACCTCGTACAAAAAAATGACAAAAGATTCCTTTCATATCTTTTACTAAAAACTCACCGAAGGGTAAAATTGGATTTAAACAATTGTAGGTGGATGGAAATAATATTACATACTGAGGAAACACGGATTTGGATTATAAAATACACTCCAGTAAATACCAAAGTATAAGCAATCTCGGATAAAAATGAGATTGGGATATTTCCCTTACCTTATGTATGATATGCTTTGTACATATCCGAAACTCCTGTATAATGATTTAAATAATGTAATTAACTTATTACAGAATCATATTCATTGTTATGATATCATATATGGTTCACCTGTGCCCTTATATTACCTGTTCTTTTCTAAAATTCATGTTAAAGAAGCGTTCTGCGTAAAATCCTTTCATTTATCATAGGTGTTTGGACTTGTTGTTCTTGACATTATTATTACTTATATCATGATTTAATTACATCCAGAATATAAAACATGATTTATATATCATATATATTCAGTATATATATATATATAATAGATAGATAAATTAAATGAAACACACTGTTCATGGAGACGGTAGTCCGTACGTACGCATGAACGCTATTTTCCTTTCCTTATTGTCTTGAATGGAAGTAAGTAGATGAAATATATATATAGTTAAATCCAGTAGAATTAACATGTCATATATTTCATTATTATTCATTATATATACTTTATAATCATTCTGGAATGGTTAACATGGATAATGAATCTCATCGCGTCGTGGAGACAGTAGTCCGTACGTACGCACGAGCGATGATATCGTTCCCATGGTCGTGGAATTGTGTTGAAGTGTATGCATACTATTTTAGTATCAATATCACTTTATAATAATCATATAAAGTTACCCATTACACCATTATACCCATCCAATTAAGGTGGTGGTGGAAAATAGATTACACCACGGCGTGGAGACGGTATTCTGTACGTACGCACGCGCGGTGATTTCCTTTTTCCGTAGGATGGATAGAAGGTTAATTAGAGTTGTTTCATATTTATAATAACATATCAGTATATAATAAATACTGATGTTATTACTTTATCATGAAACAACTAAAGAAGAAGAAGTTGAAGAAGAAATAAATTGAAAAATATCGGTAATGGATATTACCTCTTTTTGACGTGCCTTCACTTAACCTCCACTTAAAGAACTAAGGATGGTCTTTCAAGAAGCCCAAGACCTCTAGGATGATACTAGGGAAGTGGAGAAGAGATTTTTGTAGGGGTTGTCCGAGCATGAATGCTCAAATTGGTGTGAGGAGGAGACGGAGGAGGTGCCCTTTCATAAGGGAGGAGAGGGGCACCTTAGGAAAATCTCAAAATATTATTTTATATTAAGGTCAAATTCGGTTTATAATGGTTCCAAAGGGTCTTACTTTGAAGCTAATGTGGGTATGGGTCTCAATCCTCTCATCCAATAGGATTTAGACAAGTTTAGCTTATTATTTTAACCTTATCAATTAGATTTAACTCTAAGTTAAATAACTTAACTTTTACCGTGTCTTTTTGTTGTGTTACACTATATGGTTAATAAACTTACTATAGTAATCCAAACGAACCCCAAGTTGTTTATTATTAATATATATAATCTTATATAAGTCATTTGGCCGAACCATAGATTTTTAAAAATAAAATAACAATTAATAATATAATATTTGTTTTAAAAACTAATTTATGTCAATTTTGACACTATTTGGTACATGATTTTTATGAAATTCATAACAGAATGATAAGTTAGAACTAAGTTACTTAAATCAACAATAACAAGTCATATTAACCTATAAAATTAGTTTAAGTAATAAAAAGTCTCAAATTACATTTATTAGGGCATTTATAACATCAATTATGTCAATATTTTATTAATAAGACAATTACTGCATCATCCTTGTGTCATAATAAATGATAATTATTTAATCCCTAAAAATTATAAATAAATTCCTATGATGTAGATAATTGTATTAGATATCTGGATACTATTCATGTTTGATGTTTCCTGAAGTTTATCACAAGATTAAATTTATTGTACTTATAATATTTAAGAATGTGACATGTTGTAACATTCATTGGTTTTAATAATAATTAAATTATTTTCATTGAAAAAATTTAATTAAATGAATCTAATCCAACCCTTAGGTGATATGGGTAGACTTTTAGTCATCCAATAGTATTTTGAAATTTTTTAGGGTAATTTTAAAATATTATACTTACCCTTAAATACCCGATTTACCTTTAACTATGGTAAATAAAATTTACCGTAGTTACTATTCATAATTACCAAAATTAAAAAGTAGCATATTAAAATAATTTGGATCCACTGATTCCAAATATGGAATCCATTTTTTCAAATTTAATACACAAAAGTTGCAGAAATTAAATTAAAATTAATCTCGTTGTCGAAAGAAAACGAGTTTTTCATTAAAACATTGCAAAAGATTGAATTGATTTAACCTACAAATTCAAGGTAAAATCAATGCTAATGACATACATTATATTAAATGGTAAAAATATATTCTATTTATACTTTAAAACCATTCAATATTATAATTTAACCAGATAAGATATTACGATGAAAAAAGTTGTTTGTAATTAAAATATAGCGTGTTTTTACTATTCATTAAAATATGAAAGTTATCGGAAAAATATCAAAACTTTATCTAATGTAAATTTTTATATGCTTATTCAAAAGTAGAATTTTATTTTGTCAAATTGAACTTATAAACATTTCAAAAACTATATTTAAAGTGGGTGCGCCATCAAAAGGCGGAAAAACTTCATGTTTTGAAAAATACTTATTTTACCCGAAAAATTTATTTTTTTCTTATACCATGTTCTATAAATGTGTAAGATGAATAATAATGTTATAAAATTCAAAATTTATTTAACACTATTCATAACGGCTAGTTCATGACAATATTATAATAATATATCGTTGTTTATTAAAACCCGGTATTGCGTACAACACACGCTATCGAGGAAGGTCGCGATCAGGGTTGCGTGCTGTGCAAGAATCCTTTGCTGTTTCGTATAACAGAATCCAACCATATTTCATTTATAAATTGAATAAATATATAAATATATATACTCAATGTTGCATAGAATAAGTATTATCAAAATTTTGTGTAACACGATCCAAGAATATTGTTGCGTATACTGCAAGCTAATATGGTGTGGCGTATAGCGCAAGGTAATCTTGGTGTAGCACAAGACATTAATGAAATTAAAAGAATATTTTTCATAAAATCTCGGGGTGTAACACTAGTAGCCTATCCTAAGTAGATTTCCACAAAAAATTTGATGGTGGAATTCATTTCCATTGTAATGATACGATGTGAAGTAATCAATATAGATATATTATTTATCATGGTTACTATTTCAACAAAATATACATTAGATAAGGATTAAAATTTTATTATTATGGTTAATATACACTTTTCCCCATCCCCAAGCTTAATGGAGGTGGGAATGGGGTGTCACAATTAGATTACCGCTAGATAGGAAGGCACTGATGGGTCAAGTAATGAAAGTGGTGAAAGTAATTATATTAATTAATATCATCATTTTTATATTTATTTATGATATCCTCTCACTCATGAAACCAATAGATATAGATATAATTGACATGTAGACCCTCTTTCAACATTATTTAGTAGAACTATAATGCCACACAAATTTATAATAAGAGAGTATTTTCTTTATCACCATTAGTTTCATTCTATACAGTAGTAAATTAATATTCAATCAAGACATCTACAAAAAATGTTTATTTTTATTTCATATAAAATGTTTGAATAGAAATGATTATATATTATCTTATTCTACCAGAAATAAGTGAGGGTTGAGATTTATAATGGTTTCTATGAATCTTACTTTTGAGGTGAACACGAGGGTTCCTCATGTGGAATGAATGTTTCTTTTCCATCATCCTACAGTTGGAAAACAAGATATATAATTCAAAATTACTATGTTTAAATAATAATTTTTTATTTTATAGGGTATGAAGATATGTTTCTAAAAATCACATATAATCCAAACTACCTTGAAATTTCAGGGTAAGAAAAAGAAGAAAATCATTTTAAATTACATTTTAGACAAGTACTATGAAAACTATCCAACATGATAGTTTACCACACAATGAAATATTAATGATAATAATGTATCTTTGGATCCCATTATCTAGTAATTCTATTCATTTTTTTTTAATATTTTTCCATTTTGCGGCCATATTTATTGTATTCTTTATTTTAAATATTATTAATTATTCCATTGTGATGAGGTTATTCATAGTTTATAATTCAAAAATTGAGGTTTTCCATATGTATATATACAAATATTACATTATTCTCTAAAAAATATTCACTCGATCTAATATAGAACAAATTTTTTGTAATGAAATTCCCAAAAAGGCATCCAACCAAGGATATATGATGTAGTGAAAATCTATATAGTCCATGGTCCATGTAGATATATTAATACACACTAAACATTCATGTGTAATAGAATACTCTAAAATATTTTCCCAAAAAATCACCAATAAAATTCTAGATGATGATGGTTTCTGTATTTACAAAAGAAAAGATATTGGTAATTCATTTTTGAAAAATAGAGTCTGTCTAGATGATAAATTTGTTCTTACATAGGTAAGATCCCATATTCTATTTGAGGAATTTAAAATTATTATTTTTGGAATAAAGCCTTATTTTTTTCCTTTTAAATATTCTTTATATCCTATGTAAGGGTTCTAGAGCTTATGTGGCATGTTTATAGCCTATAACACTAAATTTTGGAGGACACAGAAACTGATCACAGTTAGAATAATATTAGTGCTAACCATGAACCTCAATATTTTTGGGTAAGGGTGCCTCAGGGTTTTCCCAAACTGTGGGAGGTTGGGTTGGACCATGTGGGGATAATACATAGGGTGATCATAGGTAATTCATGGTTTTCCTAATCATGTGTTGTATGTTATACAGAGTGTTCCCCCTAAGAAGTGGGTGCACCCAGTTAGAATATTGTTTGAAAAACTATGTGGCCAAACTATGTTACGACATAAAAAGAGGTGAAATGACATTTCACCCTCCTTCATAATTTGAACACCCTCATCCTTTATTTTCTACTCTAGTAGACTGAACATCCACATCCCCCCTTTGAACATTTTCATGCCAAGAAAATGCATTCTAGTATCTTCCTCCTCAAGACTCCGAAACAATCATCATTTCTCACACTGGATATACATAAATGTTTTATCTATCGATTTATATCCATTTTCATTTTTTCCCTTTAATGGAGTTATTTTAGTGTGGTGTAATATTCTCTATATCCAAGGTATCTTTATGTTCTTCTGGATTCTCCGAATTTTGTTTGAACCAACAGACAATACTATAAGAAATTTGCACTAATGTAATAAGGTGGGTTTTCTATAATTTTTTCCTAATTTATGATGGTTTATTTATTATTTTCTATTGGTCCACACTCAAGAATTTCCGGACATTACTCATAAATTAATAAAAAGACATAAATGGATTGTTGTCACCTTAATGATATTATCTTATGACACCACTTCATGGTTGAAGGTTTTCATCCTCAACATGAACCACCATTAAGGTGTCTCATTATGTCTTCTCTATGATAAAAACAACCCCTTTGGTTGTGTTAAATCACCATCTTCAAGTAGGATCCTTGTAAATTTATTGTGGTTTAGGAGAGAGATCATGCATCCATTTACATGTTATTAAAATCTATTAAAATGGTTTAATGTTTTAAATTGGTTATGTGTAATGATATGGATATTATCTTTGTTATAAATATTTATATTGATAATTTCAATTATGTCTAGACACTAACATAGCCGATGTTATTTTTATATTACATGCTTGATGTTGTACATATCAATATAGAACAAACATCTTATAAAGAGATGTCACTTGTTGTATTATGGTACTATATCGACTAGGGGATCATGTTATGGAAATTGAGACCCCTAGTATTGATCATTATGGTAAGGTAGTTATGGGTTTGTTCGAGCTATGGAAACAATGACTTCTGTATAAATTAATATATTCAAATATATGTCGCCTGGGTTATTGTATTTGGACCTGGCCCATGTAGGTCTGATACTGTACTGATCTTACCATTGTAAGAATTCATTGGTCTTGATGTAGTCTCCATAGTTATCACCATTACACCAAGCCTATGTGGCCTGATACATTTTTCACAAGATTTATAAGCCGGTCCAGAAACTACATATTGTTGGAAATTTATATAAATTGATTCACATATGTTATATACTAATTTAATTATACCTTATTTCATGGACTATTAATAACTATTATTCATTCCATAAAATAACTGTTATATCTGAAAAAAGATATATAGTTTATATGGAAAAATAAGATTTGTTATACATGTCCATAGTGGTGGCCTACTGAGTATATCTTAAATCCTATTTGGGCTTCATGTGGTACCTGAACTGACCCCATAATATCAGTTAGGGAGAATCGTAAGATCCTATTCTTGGATGGTTGATTGATTATTTCTTGGAAGCATGGGATTACACGACTGGGCCTTGGCTCGTTATTTTTTTAGAGATATACTTTTGTGTTTTTTTTGTATTTTGATACACATATTGTATTGGATGTGTACTTCCATGTTTTTTCTTGTAGTTTTATAACTCTATGACATATACATTATTTTGTATATGATACTGCCCATGAATTTTATTATTACTATTTTCATTGGGATGTTTCTCTTCTAGTGTTAGATGATATTATACTTCTTCCATTTATTCTTATCTCAGCACCAATGTGTTAGTCAGATCTTGATGGTATAGTCTCAACATTGTGCCACATTGGACCCTTACTATTAATCAGAAGCCTCTAGAATACATGGATGTTCTATTGAGTCCATGTAACACATCGGATCGGGGCACCATTTAGTGGATTCGGATTTAGGATGTTACAAATTGGTATCAGAGTTTCTTTTCATTGTATTTATATTTTGGCAAGGTAAAGTGGATTCTAGGATGTACTGGAATTTTTTAATGAGATTGTGCCCTGGAGAATCGAACCCATTTATAGAAAATATCCAAATTACTAGGTAGATGAGTTCTTCTTTTGGATTATACCTATTAATGTTTTTTTGATTACACCTATGGGTCACACACATGATGTGTGATGTTATTATTATGATTGAGGATAATATTTTACCTTTTTCCCATTACAGAAAGTAATCATTGATCATGTATCATTTTTGGATCCTTATAAGAAAAATATGTCATGAATTATTACATTCCATGTAGGTTTCATTTAACGATGGTATGATATATATGTTCTGTGACTTCAGTGACATATATGTTTTGAAAATATTGCTTCTATTGGAAAAGGGTGATTTTATAATTGTTTATTAATGTTTCTGCAACAATATAAATGGTTTTTTCTTCTATATATTGTTGATGGATCCTTCATTAATAAATTATAATATTTTTGAGTTCTTATAAAAAGGTTAAATATTCTGAAAATTTAGTGTATTTTGATTAAATTGAATCCCTTTATAATTTAAATTGTGCAGTTACATCTATAAATTGGGATTGATGATTCATCATATTAGATCATATTATAATACCTATTACATTTTTATATTAAATGTAAATTGTTTTATTCAGTTATATTACTAACCAATTAAAATATATAAATTATAAACTTTTATAAATTAGAAGTGGTATTTAAAAAAATAAAACAATTTTATAGAATTAATAATTTCAAAAGCTTAATTTTAATATACTTACCACTAAACAGGTTTCCAATTGTAATTAATTTTTTCCCTATATATATTTCAATTTATGGTCCATATATTGGGACCCTTAGAGTAAAAACAAATAACATTACCCATACAAATAAATAGTAGTAGACAGTGGGTAGTGTCTCTTATGTTCCTTTTCATCATACATGTCACCACTTCCTAGCATTAGGAGTAGGAAGGGGGGTGTAAATATTGCTTATAGAAAGGATTTGTACATGTTATTTTCATATATCCATTGATTATTCTGTTATCAATTCTATCGGAGTTGTATTTTTGAATTTTTAAAGCTATTCCACTTTGATTTACTCAATTCATGTGATAGGTGGGTGGTGATGACCATTCCCCCGAGGTGGTGGGACATGTGCCACTTATGTTTCCTCCAATAGTAGAACCTATCGTTGTTCGTGATGTGGCCGATGATCCCCAATTTTGATGATAATTTCTATAGATTATTTAGACTATATAGAGAGATATGTGACATAAATATTCCATATAATATTTGACATTTCATTTTTAATACCATCATCCACCTAATTTTTTAGGGGATAATGGACCCTAGGTAGCAAAGTATTTTATTACAGTTGTCTTATCTATCTTTATCCACATAGAGACACATTTTGAGAGGAGATTTAATCTCAAAACATATTTGATTTGAGTATCCACAAATATATAGTGGGATATTCAAAACCATTAATATAAGAAATAATAAATGATTTTAACAAATTTCCAAACCTTCTTTTTTGACCAATTTTTTTCGCATGACATTAAAAGTTGATTGTGTCATGGTGTTTTTTTAATCAGTATCAGGGTACTATGTTCATTAGTGATAACTCTTCTATTTTTATAGAGAATTAATTCTTTCACCTTTATATACCACCGAGGACTTAGTAAGAACATGATTTTTGAGGATATGTTTGGGAATCATATTCTATATTAGGTGAATTTTTTCAGGGTTTTTATAGAGTCAAAAATAGTAAATGATGATCTTATTACAAAATTTAACTTTATGAGAGCCTAAAGTCTGAATCACAATAGACTAGTTTCTCGACCATTTAGTGCATTATATGGTGGTAGGAAGTGTCTATTTGAGATTTCTCATGAGTTCAATACCATCTAGGATGAATATAATTGGGTTTTTGTAATGTTTCATTAGTGATGGTACTACAAAAATGAAAAACCTCAATGTGAGAGGGCCCTAGTTGAGTTCCAATCCAATGGTGGGATGGGACATTTATAGTTGTTTTTCAGAATTTTACCTTCAGTTTCTAATGAGGGTGGATAATCCCTAACTAAAGGTCATTTGGTTCGATCTGCATCTACACATCTTACATAAAGATGGAGTGTTAATGTCTTATCTGTCCAATTATGTTTTTATGGTTGGGGAATACAAACAATCATTGTATAGTTTTAGTATATTGGCCCTTCTCAAGAAAGTCATTATTTATCTCAATGAAAAAATAGACCACTCATTGTAGTGTAGAATGTGTTGGGGGAGGAAAATCCCAAAAATTATACAGTTTATGTTAATATTATAGTAGAATCTATCTTTTTATATGTTTCTTTGGATACATGGGCTTAAAATTAATTAGTTTCAATTACTATATTGGAAATCCACATCCTTTATATTTAGTAATTTTGTGGGGGTGATTACCCTTAACACCTGTTTGTGTTTATGTATTAAATGTGTATTCTAATTTAAGGAGTTCCCCATTGATATATGAGTCAATTTCTTTTTATGGAACTTGATTTTCCTTGAAATGATAGATTTTTATTTCATTATCATGATGGATTGGTCAATTCCTTCCCATTCCAGGATGGATTTCTATTACAGGAGGATGTCCTTAAAATCACCATAGAGAAGTTACTATATTCACAAGGGAGAGTAGAATGTGCAAGAAGGTAGGATAGGACCAGTGCATCATCAGATGAGTGGATTGACAACCCATATCACTAACCTCTATATGAATGATCAGATAATACATTAGACTGAATTCCCTCCTATAGTGTTTTTTTTGATGAATTCCTAGATGAATTTTCCAGCTTCACACTTATTTGATTAGTGTAATTCGGTACTGTTATGGTATAAGGGGTGAAAAATGTATACATTCCAACCTCTAACATAGACACTACTGAGTTACAGGATCAGAAGAGAGATTTGGAATAATTAGAAGCAAAGTGTTTTAAATGGCCCAAAAATTATCCCTAGGGATCACTGGTCCTTTGTTAAAAGAAGTAATATGAATCCCTCAGACATTATTTATATTACATAAAGAAGAATCATATTACTATGAAGAACTTGTAAACTCTACCTTGAATATGCCTTAAGGAGCTCAAGTTTTCTAAAATATTTATTTGACATCTGGAAATCATCATGTATGTGTTAGACCATCAAACATAGTTCTTTAAATCTTCAATTGTATTTATGATCTCTATGGTTATTTTGTTATGTATTTTGGTCTCACAAACACACCATCAATTTTCATGGCTCCTATGAATTGGGTTTTCCACCCATTTTTGGATTCATTTGTGGTAGTCATTGTGGATAACATATTAATTTATACATGTACTCTTTACACTCATACCACACTTCTTGAGATAATTCTGAATACACTGATAGATAACTAGTTGTATAATATTATATCTAAATGACACTTTTTGATTGATATATCATCCTTAGTGGCTCACATTATTACAAAGAGAAGAGTTTCAGTTGACCCAGAGAATGAGAGAGTTGTAGTTACTTGGGAGAATCCCAAGAACATTTTTTCCATAGGAAGTTTCTCAGGGGTGGATGGATATTATTTCTCCATTATACAATAATTTTCAAATCTATAATAACCTATTATGGGAATGACTAAGAATGTTGTAAAGGTTATATGGTCTAAATTCGGTGAGACGTGATTTGAAAGATGAAAGTGATACTATTTTTTACATCAATCCTAATTCATACTGATCTCTAAATATGTTATAAAATCTATTCTTATAGATCATGTATCAGGAAAAGAATATTTTTAATGTAGGATGATTGAGTCTTTTCATATAGTTCATGGAATGTAATGCCTCATGATAATAATTAACTTACATTCTCAATTTGGAATCCATAGTTTAAACCTTTCATTTTTTGAGTCATTAACTATTGGGAGATCATTGTGTTGTGTTTATGGACCCCAAAATATTTGAAAATATTTTCTCGCACTGGGAATGGAACCTTTGGAAGGTAATATAGGTTTAATACAAAAAAAACTATTGATTTTTATCTATATTATATTCCAAAAAAAGAAATTTTCTATCTAATTATCTTAGATGAAAAACTCAGATATAGGAAGTTTAGATGGCCAATAGCCAATGGTAGCTTATGGACTTCTTATATGAGATGCACATGGAGGTTCAACACCTTTATGGATTTTCTCATAGTATCGTTATGAGTAACCTCTTCACTTCTTGAGAGATTGATGATGTGATAATTATTTTATCATGAGGGATTTGTAGTAAGGGATAGCATTTTAGGTGAAGATATACCATTAGGTTTGATTGTTGATGGATATGAGGTATTATAGATCAATGGATATGTCTGGGTTTCTACAGATATCTAGGAGGAATTGATGTGAGAATCCCATTCTTCAACATTGAATATACACTGTGGGACTGCAAATATTTATTATTACATACATTCCCATTATTAGTATATAGGAATTAAAAGTGATATTGCTAGTTTTTTTACATGATGTTCCACCTGGAAAAAGGTGAAGGAACAACACTAGTGACCATCAAGGCTTTTGTAACCATTGAACATTACTGAGTGCTGATGGAATGATATAACTATAGATTTTTTAACAATATTACCAAGTTCCCCTCATCTAAGTGATATAATATGGGTGATCATTTTCAGTATTAAAAAGGTCTATCACTTCTTACCTATTATAGATACCTTCCTAGTGGATGAGATTTTGAGGTTGTATGTCTGTGATATTATACACCAACATGGGTTCGATCATACTATCATTTATGATTGTGATGTTATTATCTCATCTCAGTTATGGTATTGGTTACAAAAGGCCTTATGTATCTAGGGACTTTTAAGAATGACCTTTCACCCTCAAACTGGAGGTCAGTAAAAATGAACGATATAGGTTCTGGAGGACATTCTCTGGGAAAGAGTCATATATTTTGGAGGTTCTTGAGAAAGACACTCACCTATAACTAGTTTTTTTTAAATGATAGTTTTTTAAAACTATATAGATGGATCCTTATGAAGGATAATGTGATATTCCATGTTGTTCACCTTTGCGATGGATAATGGAAGGTGAGGTAGTGCTATGTGGACCACATCTTACTTACGAGACTTTGGAACATTCTCATCAGATTCAGAAACGAATAGTTATAGATCAGTCTAGAAATAAGTCATACATTGATAATCACTATATACCAAGAGAGTTTGAGGTGGGGATTTGGGTATTATTTCATGTGTTAGTTAAACTCAGGAATTGAGATTTTAGATGGAAAGAGAAAATATCACCATGTTTTGTTGGACCATTTCATGTTTTGAATAGAGTTAATCCAATAGCCTATTAGTTATAGATACATCAAAGTTACCAAGCTACACCCAACATCATCCATGTATCATAGATTCATCAGTACAACATAGATCAATCTCAAATATTTCATCCTTATGAGGTTGATTTGGATGATGTTTCAACCTCTTTGGATCATCTTATTTGTATCATGAATTGGAGCCTGAAGTCTCTTAGAGGCAGGTCAGTTCCTCTGGTATAGGAGCTATGCCAGAAAATCCACATATAGGATGAGACCCGGGATAGAGAGCACAAAAAACATGCATAGTAACATATGTTATTATCAAATGATGTTTTACCAAAATTAGAATAGAATATCGAGGGTGATTTTATTCATGAGGGGGTGACTATAAGATCTTTTCATTTCTATAAGGTACGAACCCTTTTTTTTCTGAAACCCTTTCTTTTTTCTATATAATCATTTTTGATCACCTAAGAAAGGGTTTGGTAGAGTTTGGGGCTTGTTTGGAGCTCAAATCTCCATATTTCAATGAGGATAAGTAGAGGTATATCGTTAGTTATAATTGTTCCCCTCAAACTATGTGGCCTTCGAATGGTTCGCCACATTTTTTCAAAATCATATAATGGTGGTGTGGACCATGATTATCTGATACTAAGGGTATGCAAACTATTCACTGAAATCCATGAGGGGTTTGTTTTTTAGGCAACAGGGTGCACAAAGTTGGGGAACCATTTTTCCAAGCATGCAACCAATTATAATGTTGGGAAATTTAGTTTCCCCTATATTATTTTAATAACACCCCTAGAATTTTTCCTCATCTAGAGGATAACACCTCCTCCTCATACCATTAATATATCTGATGAAAAATTCTAGGATTGTTTGTATCTTCCTCCTCTATACATTAAAACACTTTTCGTATTTGACGTAGGATATCCATTAGTATGTTCTCTTTTCATTTATCTTTTGTTATCATTTTTCTTCCTAGTAAAGTAGATAATTTTCTATATATCTATTGTATTTTTCTATTCTGTTATTTAGTCCCAATTTATGCAAAAAAATGCTTATACTCAATGACTTTTCAACTTCAGACATAAGGTTTTTAGAAAACACATTTTCTGTACGGTTTCATGGTTTATGTTTTCTCCATTTTGTTGCACATTGGACTTTCCATATGCTTCTCCAAAATTAATAAATTTTTTTAATAAATTGTTATAACCTTAATGAGTAACTATTATAGATACTATTCATAGTTGTAGGATGTCAACCTCAACCCAAAACACCCTATAGGTGTGTCCTTTATATATACCTAATGATAAGAAATGCATATTTGGGTGTCTGGGATTGAAATCATTTAGTGGATTCCATATTAAATTAAATTACTTTTATGGTAGGGATCATGCCTCGTTTTCCATATTATTAAATTCTATTATAAAGGATAAATGGTTTAAAATAGAACATTGTAATGGTATATTTATTCTCTTGGTATGTACCTATTTATAAAGATAATTTCAATCAGGTATAGACACTAACATATCCCTGTTATTATTATATTACATGTACGATGTTTAACATATCAGTGTTGTACTGAATTCATATGATTGTATGCATCCTGATTTATTATGGTATGGAAGTGACGAGGGGATTTAGGGTTGGAACCTATGAGCCCTAGGTATGATCTTTACGACATGGAACTAATGAGGTTGATTGAGGTATGAAAGCTATGACTTCTGAATACATTAAAATCATTATATGTAGGTCACCCTGAAAAATTATTCATGGCCTTGCCCATGTAGGTCTAAAACTATTCTGAGCAGACCATTGGATGAGTTACTTGGTCGTGATTATTACCTTGGTTATTTATTTTTCACCTGTAAAATGTGTTCTAATACTTTATTCATATGCTGTGTAAAATAGGCCAGATACTATCTATATTTGTCACTTTATATATATTGATGCACATCTATTATATCCTTCCTTTATTATACTTTGTTCCATGGATATTCCATAACTTTTATTCAGGTATTATCATATATATTATATCATAACACAGTTATAGTTCAAATTTATAGACTGGATTTGTTATATATGTCATTGGTCATAGCCTACTGAGTATATTTCACACCCTATTTGGGCCACCCATATTACCCAAAAATAATTCATAATTTCAGGATGGGATGAGGGAAAGATCCTAGTCATGGATGGTTGATTGATTATATGATGGGATTGTGTAATCATATGATAGATCCTTGGCTCATGAAACTGTTACATATAGAATTTTAGTGACTTTTTATTTTTATTTTGATACATGTATTATATTGGATTCCTAATATAATTTATTCCTATATTTTGTATAGCTCTATGAAATAATCATTAATTTTTACACGATACTCCCTTGGAATTTATTATTATTATTTTCATATAGATTTTTATCTTTTGGTGTTAGTTGAAAATATTCATCCGTCATTTATTCATGTTTCATCACTGCAATGTTACTCAAATATTGACGGAATAGTCTCCCCACTATACATCCTTAGAATCTCTCTACTATTCGGTAGCGTTGGCAGTATGAGGAGGCATGCTTGTAGCTATATAACCCACTGCATTGGTGAACTATTTAGTGTAATTTGGGATTGGAAGATATACTGTACCACCCATGTTTTTTGATAATGTATGAAACACATCAGAACATTGGTATTTTCAACCAGTCACATTCGGTGAAGTATCTTCCAAAAATAAAAACAAAGGGAATGATCATATGAATATTTTACATTATGAACCTCATAACAGTTATCTTATAGAAATTATTTTGGATTAAATTAAAATATATTATTACTATGGATATATATCACCATGTGATGAAAATTAGATTATTTAGAGATATGAAATCCATTATAGATTCCCTCATGTTGAAATATTGCATTTCTATTTACCTATTGAATAGTGTATTGCTAACAATGACGATGAACAAATATAGTATATATTTTGAAAAAAAAAATCTCATTCAATGTTCTCTTTATGGATTGAGTCTAATTTTATGTATGTTGATGTAAATACATTCATATATTCTGAATTACCATTGATATTTTTTTGAAAAACACGCTAGTGTAAATGGTAATGGTGGAAGGGATGTATTTAAATTGGTAGATTAAATTGTGTGACCCCTATAGTCAAAGAACACCAATAATTTATAATTTTATCATAAATAATAAAGAACTAATTTTTAATGGTGACATGATGACAATTAACTATATTGTTAACAGTAAAAATAGGCAGACCTGCTACTTTATATACTTGCTTAAATTCGATAATGAGTTTCTAAAATGTAATAAATGATTAATATTTATAGTATAGTAATGAATATTCTCATAGGTTGTTTGCTCATGTATTATTCACAAACATTGTTTCTTGACCACAACATGTTTGGAATGAAAAATAGTGTATACATTGTGAATACAATCTCCACATTCAATGGAAATGGATACAAATACCATGTATTCATATAATTTATATTCACGTAGTAATATTTTTATATTTTGGAAATTATATAGTGTTTCATTTAGATTTAAATTTAATATAGTTCTATATTGTAATTTTATAAATTACAATACCATGTTTACTATTGTATTCAATAGCATTGTTAAAAATAGTACACAACTATAAGCTACTTTAAGGTCAAACTGCATGATTTTACATTCAATTTTAATAATTCCATTATTCAGTTATATTCTATATGTTTCTTCTTGTGAAAATAAATTTCATTTTATTTCATATATTTAATATAAAATCATTATTATTTTTTCAGTCATAAAACAATAATTTTGAAACCATATTTAATGTAAAACAATAGTAATTTTCACTCTATCAATCTAAATTTACAGAAAAACACTTTAATCTAAAACACCTATAATAGATGAGGGTTTTAATGTTCACTATGACAACTAAAATTAATTTTGAAAACCTTCAATATAATAACAATATAACATCCACTTAATTACTAATAATTAAATTAAAAACTATATTTGTTTAAAGTGAAATTTATGTTGCTATAAATGAACAATAATCAGTGTGAAAACACTTTTATTAAAAAGATTATATAATTACACTAGATAAAGAATAAATAATGTAAAAATTAATGTAATGTTGCTATAAACATTTATAATATAGAGAAATTATATCTTTTTAACATTAATACATTGAAATGGTTATTCATTGTTAAAATGTTATTCCATTTAGTATTTTTAATAACTAAAAATATAGGAAATAATTTAATATAAAAAATATATTTTCTAATAGATTAACTAAAAACTAAAAATTTTATGCATTATTTTGAAATAAGTATAAAATAGAATCAATATTAAATAGTTAAAATTTCATTTAAATCAATTAGTTTAATGTAATGTCCTTGTTCCTAGTACCACCCAAAGGTGCCACATACCCAGTTTGTCACATGACCTCAAGTACATTTCCCAAAATGTCATAGGCTGCTCACTAGAAGTGATTGACATGCTCTAAAAAGGGTAAACTATTCCCTCATTGAAAGAGTATACAAATAAGAATAAGAAAAGTAAATAGTAGAGTAATAAGTAATATCATACAACAGAAGTAAATAGTGAAGACTGCTAGTAATAAGCAAAAAGAAAAAATATATATATAAATGATGCATGTCACATATATCTACAAAATCATACAAACAATCACAATGCTGGAAATACATTACTAAAACCAAAGTAACAAAAAAGAAGTAACTTCAATAGCATCACAAGATTCATCTTGCTCCCATGCTCTCCATCTCAAAAGGAAATCAATTACCTGATGAAGAATGGTTCTTGTTCTTATCTATACATATAGCCATATAATCTATTTGGGTCCAAAATCATGACCCAAATAGGGTCTGAGATGTATCCTAGTATGAATCCACCAAACCATATGTGCCTCACTATCAGGGAATATATATAGAAGGAAATATGTAGAAATAGAGAAATATACGTGGAAGTTCTCAAAGGTAACAATATTACAGTTTTCAATTCAATTCATTTAAATTATTTAATTATTTAATCCATTGAATAATGAAATCTCGAGATCTGGTCTATGATATGTATCCCATGTGTAATAAAAATACAATTGTCTCAAAAGAATATTTAACGGACAAGTAAGACTGAGTCCAAGCTTGTGCTTTGGCTTGGAAATCTCACCACATTCATCAGACATTCAAAAGAAACCCTCTGAGAATGTTCTCATAGTCTAATCCCTTTTGTTTAACATATCATCATTTCCAAAAAAAAATAATGTCCCTCTGGGAAGCTTGCATAGTCTAGCCACTTTTGTACCACAAGAACTAAACATTTACAATAAACCACCTGGGTGGATGTCACGGTCAATACCCCTTGGTCTTCATAGAAATAGCAAATTGTAATTACCTCCTAGAATCTCTCACAGTCAATGCCCTATGGTCCAAAATTCATTTAATAACGACCCTATGGGTAGCTCTCATGGTCTAACCCCTATGGTCCATGAACACCTGAAAGATCTCACGGTCAATAACACTAGGTCTAAATAACAATAAATTATACTTAAATGACCCTACCTCTAAAACCTATCATAGTAAATTCTCCTTTGTCATACTTTCACAATGTGAATTACATGAATCTCAACTAAATGGTAACTCCATCCAAACAACACGAGGCATGTAAGACAAATAATGACTAACAATCATTCTAGACCAAACATACATAATCAATAAAACATGGGAAAATGAACCCATAATCAAGGTATTAGACCTTACACCTAACAAATAACCCTTTCTCAATCAAAAAAACCATAACAGGTATTAAACATGGTTAAATTCAAAAGCCCGAAATACCCTAAACATGTTTAATCCAAACATTTAGCATATATAATCCAAATACAAGCAAATAAAGGCACAAACCACCTATCTTAATGTTTTATGATGAACACTCTTGAACTTCTGACCTTGAATCAGCCTAAAATGATGTAGATCTACAAAAAAGATAAAATCCATCAAACATGAATAACCCACGAGACAAGAGGAATCAGGAATACATGCTATAGGGAAAGAGAGAACTCTCTAGATGGAATCAAATGCACCTGGTGGTGTCTCAATAGGAGCTCAGGCAGAGGAATGGGGGGATCTCGAAGATCTTTTGTCATATGTCGCTCTCCTATACGATACATGAGGTGGAGTGTTTTCTGGAGATGAGACGTGACCCCTCCCTGACTCATAAATTAAAAATAATGTATAGAATGCGTTCATTTAATTTACACACCGTGTACTAGCCTCAACATGCCCCAAATATAGGTAGTCTTCCAGGTCACCCACACGAACATGTACATGACCATTACATGTCTTGTACATGGCTAACTGTAGCAACTGGGTACACGATGTTTATTCAAAAGTACATGGTGTGTACATAAAAAAATTTCCTATTTCTTCATTTTCCCAAAAAAAACATAAAATAAAGATCCATTCCTGAAATAAAGATCCGGGTTCTTACAAACTTCCCCCCTTAAAACAATTTTTCCCGGAATTTCCCTTCCATGGGTAGCGATAAAGAAACTTCAAACAACTCTCGCCATTATGATTGTTTGTCAACCTCCTTTTCCCATGTCTCATCTTGTACTCTCATGTGCTACCAGAGCACCCATACTAGAAGAACAGACTAGGAATGGAGAACCTTCTGGTTGTGATCCAGAATCCAAATAGGGTTCTCCTCGAAATATGCATCCACCACCAAATCAACCTCTTCAGGTTTTAAAACATGAGATGGGTCTGAAAAGTTACATTGCAGAGGAGAAACATGAAAGAGGTAATGCATAGCCCAATACCTCTAAGGTAACTTCAACCGATAAGAAACATGCCTGACACTCTCCAAAACCTCCAATGGCCTGGTGTATCTCGGTGAAGGATTCCCCTGTCTCCCAATCCTCCTATGTCCCAACCTCTGTGTGACACAAAGAAAACCTGATCTCTGACTTCAAACTCCAAAGGTCGTCTCCATCAATCAACATAATATTTTAGTTGATACTGTGCAGTATCCATATTCTCTTGAATCAACTCCACCTGCTCAGTTGTCTCCTGGATAGGATGAGGTCTAATCATAGCTTCCTCTCTTTCCTCTAACCAATATTGGGGTTATCAGTAGGGCTTACCGAACAAACCCTCATAATA
The DNA here is from genome assembly GCA_963277665.1 of Viscum album. NCBI lineage: Eukaryota > Viridiplantae > Streptophyta > Magnoliopsida > Santalales > Viscaceae > Viscum > Viscum album. The sequence continues at coordinate 1,154,907,542 of OY728136.1, forward strand.
TATCATCTGAATTATGGTCTAAAAACAATTATTGTATGGAAACTCCACTAGGGGTATGTGTCTCTCCCATGAACCCCCAAAACCTTTGATGCATGATCGAATCATGTCCTCCAACAATTGAATCGTGGGATCAGACTGGCCATCTGTCTGGGGATGGTTAGTTGTACATAGAAGTACATGTGTACCCAAAGTCCTCTATATTCCCTTCCTGACATGAGATTTAAACCATACATTCATATCTAAAACAAAAAAGTGAGGAACCCCAGGAAAATGTACAATCTTTAGGATGTAAAATCATTCATGCTCATCTACACTGAATGTTTCCATTATCGGCAAGAAAAGTGCAACCATCGTGAGTCTGTAAAGATCATATCAAACAGTATCATTACCATGATACCTCCAACATTTGAAAAACACTAAAAATCACACCCCTACATGTTCTAGAAATGCTACAATTGTGTTTTCCTTTCATTGGGTGAACCTGAAAACAATTGAAGTCATTATCATGGCCTCTCAGTAAGGAAAGTTCCTAACCAAAACAACATCAGAAAAACAGGTCATGTAGTCTTTCTTCAGAAGTCAATAATGATTTTTTACAGCACACTCACCTTTAACTGGCAGGGTGTTCAAACTGGCTCACTTGAACCAAACTCGAAGAACAAGAATGATAACGAGTAATAACATTACCAAATGACAAATCTTATAAATTCCTAGATTATAAGACTAATGCATTGCAACAGAAATATAATGCCTTTTCCCAAGGTATAACGTGCTAAAAAAGAACATGTTCACGAAAGCCAACATTTGTCTCTCATTTATGCTGCTATGTCACACCATATCTTGATCACAAAACGGGTCATGCCACAACATGAACCCAAAAAAATTCTAGATCCATCCCAATGGTGTTATTACCACTCTAGGAACTACATCTAAGCCAAAATAAAAGTTTGAGAGAACTTCATATCAAACAACCCGGAGTCCAAGGAACTCACCAAGGTGGTCCATACCCCCCGTACGAGTGAGTCTTTGGTTAGAAGCGCAAAATTACACAAAAGTAAACATGAATTACCCAGAATGGCATATGCCTGGAAAACCTGTCAAGGAAGTAGTAGGCATCAAGAGTCTATTTTAACTGTTCTTACCTAGGAACACAAGTATCACCCAAGAATAACCATGCCTCTACTGAAACCACACATCTAGAAAAAAACAAATAATAATATCATGAACCAGTCGAATAACTTCCAACTGCAGCATGGAATATAACTGACGCTCACTTAGTGCACCCAGAATGACATCAAGATTGGGGACATGTTCTCCATTTACGAGACAGTACAAAAGAGGACTTCAAATATTACTAGAAAATGATATATGAACCAATACTGGTCGACCCCATGAAGGATACTTTTCTTTACATTTTGACGCATTTTCATTCAACCGATCAAAACAATGTTGTGCTACCTAGCTTGAACCAACATGAAGTAGGACTCAAAATCCTCAAAGCATTCATGTAATGTTAACCATTTCCGAATAGTCATTTATTGTGACTATTTTACGTAGAAAGAACATATTTGAAATAAAACCAATGTGAATCTCCCTACCTAGGTGGGTCTTATACGTTGATAGAGACTAGCCGCACTCAAATGATCTAGTTCTGAAGAAACATAAGCACACATGTGTCATTCCATGAACAATGATCACCATGTCACACTAGTTGAAAAAAAATAAACTGGTTGGCATGTCAAAACACTCATGTCCCATAATGTCCTCCCATGTCGTGGGAAAAATAAGGTTCCATAATCCTTACATAACTCTACAACTAAGGTAACCTAAGAGTATACACTACAGCTCAATGATCATCGATGTAACCAAACTCAATGGATCATTTACAAATTTAACACTCGATGGGTATATTTTTAGTTGACATACAGTATGCCGATTTCACAAAATTAGTGATAAATTCTAGGGTACTGTGCATTGGTTATCCATCGTATGCATCCTAGTACCAGATGGCTCAAATAATAACTTACTTAAAATCAAATCATTTACGCAACCCTTAAATCAGGTGTTGACATACCAAGTCATTCATAACTAAAGAAATGAGAGGTTTACACTACCTCCTAATCGCCGACCGTGCCCGAGGCATGTCTAACCCAGAGAACCAAGAGATATGAAAGCTTGTTCACACATCAAAATTAGAGGAACAATGAGCACCCCTCCGAACAAGAATTTCATTTAAAACCATAAGTCTTACAAGGGAAAACGACACCTGGACCACACTAATGTCAAAATCTCTCAGCGGAGAACAAGACCACCACCTCTAAACGTTCAACTTACCACAATCTATCATTTTACGAAGCATAAGCGTCAAATTATACTACTAGGTTGTGAAAAACATATTCACTATCCTCAGAAGACCCTATGAAACTACTTTAGCTCTGTATATCAAAGTGAAATAGGAAAGTCTCACCAAAATTCCATTAAATCATTTAACAATTCTAAAATTCCATCATGAACATCAAGTTAGATAATTATATTTTTTCACATCCAATGAAACCAATAAGGATCTTATTAAAACAACCTGTGTCCTCAAAAATAGAACCCAATAGTAGCTGTTTAACCACACAATTAATGAACAGATAAACAGTTAATTCTATTAAAACCCCCTTCCAAATTAAGTAAGAAGATGAATCCCACAAGAGATATTCTAATGGAAAATAGTGATGGCATACAACAATAGGGATCCTTGAAATAATACAAGGATGAGGGACACCACTAGGGAATCCATAGAAGCAACAGGTATCCTGACCTCATAGGCCTGAAATATCATCTCACAAAGAGAAACATCCCCAAGAGAAAAAAAATCACAAGAGATAGCTCACAGATCATCTCAGATCAATAGTCTCAACTAGGTTGATTTGAACACTGAACAGATCATTCACATATTATTCTCACACTCAGGAGATAATTCCAAATGGTAAATAGGGGAATAACTCATCCTTTTAGAAACGATGAATGAAAACACCTTTTAGGAGTCCTCATAACAATCCATAGGTTCCACCAACGTGATCTACACAGAATACTTCATCGAAATGACTACTCACGGTTCCATAACTGTCATTGGGGGATAAAACAAGAACATACCCTCAAAGGGTACAAAATATGACTACATTGCATATAGAACTCATAAACGGTGTATACACTCAGGATCTTACATAGGTGTGTACCCCCTCTATTCTAGGTGTGTAAACATCATAGCTACACGATGCTTTATCCCAGAACACGGCGTGTACTGAAGTCCTCTCTCATATCCATGTCTGTCTATATGGCCAGACTCAAACAACTTTTGTCTATAGAAAAATACATGGGGTGTACATAATATACAAGGCGTGTCCTTAACAAGACTCAACAACCCGTGTTTTTTCTCCAAACGGCTGTAACCACTTGGTTTCATCAGTTGTAACACTACACAACATGTTCACCCTATACATCATCTGTACCACAAGGTTCCATCAACCCATGTCGTTGGTCACATGGATGGATACACGGTCTAATACTACAATGATTTTATAAGCTAAACATGGCGTGTACAACCCAAATTTTACCCTCCTGTGTCCTTAGACACACATCCGGATACATGGTCTCTTATAGAATGGTGTGTACTCTTAGTACATGACGTGTTCTATTAAGATTTTATGAACCCCATGTTTCAGCACATATAGTCAGTCACACAGTCAAGGAATAAAAAATATGTACTCCCAGTACAAAGAATTTACTTCATAAAATTCATTTTTCCCATATATAAGAACACATGGAATGTGTTTATAAGATCACACACCATGTTGTATAGGTTTTCAAACATTAGTCCTCTAAAACTCCCCTGGAACCCTTAATATATAAAAATTTTCATAATACATGAAACATTACAACACGTAAGAGCCTATACTCCCATGAATAAATTTTTTCAATCCTTATTCAAATCATAACATGAAAAAATTAAATTCATGTTCATACATGATCCACCAAATTCTGATCCAAGAGGGACAATAAAACCCCAGGGGACAAAGTATTCCATCCATCCAAATGAAACATTAAAATTTTCAATACCCTATCAAAATAGTGTGTATTAAATCATGGAATCTATCATAACAATGGGAATATATATCACAACATCTATCACAAAAGCACAAAATCAGTAATGCACCCTAAATGGCATGACAAGAATGCATGGCATTGATATCTATCAAGTAAATATATGATGCATAAGAAGGAATACCCTCATCTCATCAAGTTTCATCATAAATAGAACTACAATAATATTAATAATAAAAGCACAAAACAAGTGTGTCACCCAATGGTGAAATCAAATCAACCTATAATAATTGAAAAACCATGGAAATTGTAATAATCGAGGAAAATTTTCTTTTTCCAGTACACAGATTAGCTACTCCTAGGAACAGCTGATTAAAAACTACGTATTCCTTCCAATCCATGTCTATAGGCTCCAAATAGTAAGACAAAATGAAAAGAAACTCCCATGATACCACTCTATAACGTCTCGGTACTGAGTGCTGCCCAAAGGTTTCCCATACCCAGTTGGTCACATGGCTTCATGTGCAATTCCCCAAATTCAAGAGGCGAATGACTAGAAGTGAGGGCCACGATATAACAATGAGAAAACTATTATTTCATTGGAAGAGTATACACAACCTAATAACAAATAGTAAATAGTAGAAGAAGCAGTAATACCATAAATCAGAAGTAAACAATGGAATATCATTATCAATAAGAAACTGGAGCATATATATAAATGATCCATGTCACATGTGTCTAGGAAATAAGCCGAACAAGTCACAATTATTGAAGTACAATGCTAAATCTAATGTACAAGAAAAAATTAACTCCAACAGCATCGTAAGCCTCACGTTGGTCCTATGGTTTCTGGATCTAAGAACAATCATGTACCTGATGAGGAAGGGTGATTTCCATTATCTATAATTTCAACCATATAATCTATTTGGATCCAAGAGCATGTCCCAAACAGGGTGTGAGATTAATTCTAGTAGGCTACCACCAAAAGATCTATTCCTAACTATCAATGAATATATATATCAAGGAAGAAGAATAAATGAATAAATAAACTAGGTAGTAATAAAAAGTATCAATCTCATATGATTCAATTAAATTCATTTAAATTTGTTAATTATTTAATCCATTGAATAATAAAATCCTGGGATCTTGCCTATGTTATTTATCCTCTGTGTAACAGTAAAACAAATGTCTTAGAAGACCATCTAACAAACAAGTATGACTGAGTCCAAGCTAGTTATTTGGCTTTCCAATCTCATCAAATTCATTAAAAATTTAAAATAAATCCTCTAGGAAAGTCTTCATAGTATATCCCCTGTGGGTTAACATATCATCAATTCAATAGATAATGATCGTATAGAAATCCCGCACAGTCTAACTCCATTGGTCCCACATAGCACTAATCCTTTACAAACAGCCACCTCGTTAGATCTTATGGTCAATACCCCGTGGTATTCTTAGAAACAATAAATTATAATGACAACTTGATAGATATCACAGTCGATTCCCTAAGGTCCAACATTCATTTAATAACGACCCTTTCGGTATCTCTCATGGTATAAAACCTATGTTTTATGACCACAAGGAAGCTCTCACATTCTATACCTATGGGTCAACATAACAACAAATTATCTATAAATGTACCTACCTTTGGAAGCTCTCACAGTCAATTACCTTGGGTCATACATTCACAATGTGAATCACATGAATCTCAAATAAATGGTAACTCCATCCTAATAACCTGAGGCATTGAAGATAAACCAAGCCTAACACGGATCCTATAACAAACAACCATAATTATTCAAACATGGTAAAACACACCCATAATCAAGTTATTAAAATTTATACGTAAGAAATTACCCTTCCTCTACCAAAAAAACACTACCTAGTATTAAAAATGGTTAAATTTCAAAATTCAAAATATCCTAAACATGGTTATTCAGAACTTTTAGCATATATAATCCAAAGACAACCAATGAAAGGAACAAACCACAAACCATGATGTTGTATGATGAAAACTCTTCAATTTCATCCCTTGAATCATCCGAAATAGACGAAGATCTATAAAAAGATTTATATTGTTCATAATTTAATAACCCATAAGAGTAGAGGAATCGGAAATATAGGTTCTAGGGAAATACAGAACTCACCGGCGGTAATCCAACACACCCGGCAGCATCTCATTCAGATATTGGAAGGAGGAATAGGAAGAGCTCAAAGGACTTCGGTCATACATCACTCTCCTATACAGGACGTGAGGAGAAGAAGTTTTTTCTAGAGATGAGATGTGACCCTAGTCCAAATCATCAATTAAAAAGAAAAGTACATGGAGTGTTCATTTAATGTACACATCGTGTACTGGACTCAACCGGTCCCCGCTTTAGGCAGTCTGCTAGGTCACCCACACAGCCATGTACCCGACCATTAAAAAGCCAGTATATAGCTACAGGTGGAAACCAGGTACACAGCGTGTACTCAAAAGTACACAACATGTACATAGAAAATATCCCCATTATTCCTTTTCCAAAAAAACAACCCGAAATAAGGATCCATAACTGAAATGAAGATATGGGTTTCTACAAAATACTATAAAAATTATTTCATTTATAAACCAAATATCTAGTTGTAGATGAACCATATTTACAAAATAAAATTTCTTACTATATATAGGCTCTAATTTTCTCTACCTTAAATAGTTTTAATATACAATTGTAACAAATAATTTCCTTTTTATTGTGTTTCCACATATTTATAAATTACTTTGCATTGTATTTTTTCAATTAAATTTTGACCATAATTATTACATATATCATTGAAATAGAAACATTAATAATACTATTTGATAAACTTATTTAACATTCATATAACACCAAAAAATATGTATGTATTGTTGCGTATTGAAAACATATTATGATCTGGTTGTTATTAACTAAAATGTTATCATAATATTCTTGTTCCAAGATATTTATCCACAAATCAATATAGTAGGTCCATTATAGAAGATCTAAATTAAAAATTGGAATTAATTAAAGATAATTTCATATTTATGAATAATATTCCAACAATATAAGAAATAAAATGTAATGACAATGATTCTAAATTTAACTTTTGTGGATATTAGAGGTGTTTATATCCTTCATAGATATAAGTGGGATGGAAAAACATTCATATGGATGGCTTTGAAATTTGAATTATGTTCTGAATTTCATATTGTACAATTAGTTTCTTAAAGTTCAATTACATCACTCCTGATATAAAGGTTGAGAAACACATACTAGAATTCAAATTACAATATATATTAATCAAGATTCTACATGAAACATTCCACAAGGAATTGATCTATCTGATATTCATAAAAAAGAAAGGCATGTTATATGGGGGAAAACCAGGGTACATAAGTTCATTTTTGAATCAATTGATAAAAAATTGAGAGATATAATGTAAAAAAATTACTCTAAATGCCCCAACTCTTCCATTTGGTGGTAAAAAATTGTTTTCTAAGCTAATCTTGCGCAAATATTACTAGTTATACTTCGTAGAAATAGAAGATCCATTGTTTTTTATATATTAAATCATCATATATTTTGAATGGTTTTTGTGTTCCTAGAATGATGAAAACATGAATTAATAAAATAATGGTTTAGGTGATGAATTAGTTGAACTAAAAAATTATTCATTTTGGATACTAAATGCTGTGATGGAAGCAATAAAAAAATGATGTGATATGAAAATAAAAAACACATTTGAAAATAAAATTACACCATTAAATAATCCAATAAACCACACTAAAAAAATGAGATTTTAATGGTAATAAATTTGTTCTTCATCATTGTTAAAAAGTACAAAATCTTTATGCAATATTAGTAGTCCTCAACCATTATCAGCACTATGATAATAACTGATAATGATACCCATATCAACACTACAGAAAAGTGCTGATAATGTCCCCTTTAATAAAAAATTCATGAAATTTTTGATAAAGGGGGTCTTTATCACTATTTTTTTAGATCTCACAGAGGCCATTAAATCTACAACACTACTACAAACCTACAACAGCCATGTAGTAGCCTAATAAAATGATACAAAATTAGTATAAATAAAATGGATTAAAAATTTAAAACAAATATATGAGAAATTATAAAATTTAATTCAAATAAAATTATCAAAACAAATACATGAAAAAAAATATTATTGACAATTAAAAAATTGGTTTGTACAATTACAAAAGTAATTTGAAATTATCAAAGACATTCAAATACACTAAAGTTCCTTTATCTCTATCCCCTGACCACCAATCATAAAATTAGTTGTTTAAAAAACTACACCCTCTTGAGAAAAACAAATCACCAATATATGAAATCAATTCAAATGTTTTTTATACTATAAAGAAATCAATTAAACAGAAAGTGTCATTTTTAAACTAAAAAATATATACATTGATTCATATCGGGAACACATTGTAATATATTGTGGTATGGAAAATTCTTAAATATCATCAATGAAATATGGATCATTTTTATAATGTATCAAAACAGTCTAAATTAATTTTCATGGTTTTGAGTATGTCACATTCCTTTTTTACGAAAATTTCATTTTTATATAAACTGAAACAGTCGAATCCATAACAGTCACACCTTACGTCATATTGAAGTGTGGATGATTCCTTGATGTCACAAATGTTTTATATATCATTTATATAATGTATCAATACAAAATTAATTCATTTTTCTAGTTTTGAGTATTTGAATTGTTTTTTATTTTGAAATTTCATTTTAAACTGAAAACATTCACTTTAGGTCCTACTGGTAACACCATCTATCTGATTGATATGAAGATAATTTCTTCATATCAAATATAACTTATGGATCTTTTTCCAAATGTATCAAAAACATTCTGGATGACTTTTCCAATTTTTGATTATTTATATTTTTTACTAAAATATTATTTTAAGAGGAAAACATGGACATGGAGTCATACTCATCACATTGTGTGTCATTTTGATGTGATACTGATTCATTCAAATCCAGATAGACTTATAAATCATTTTAATAAATTATACATATAATCCATGTTATTGTTCTTCGTTTTCAATGAGTGACAAAGGTTTTGAAGTAAAATGTAAATTTTAAATTGATAGTAGACATTATGATTCATACCCATCAAATCGTGTATCATATTGTCTTGTCTCTGATTATTATAATTCACTAATGTCTAAGGGATGGTTTTCCAAATTTATCAAAACAATCCAAATTTTTTTACGTGGTTTTTTATATCACTTGTCCTTTTTACAGAAATGTCAATTTTAATCTCAAAACATCTATTTTGAATAATATCAGTCACATAATTCATTATACTGATGTGGGTCTAATTCATACATGACAAAAATGACTAATGGATCATTTTCCAAATGTATCAGAATATTCCAAATGTGTTTTCTTTGTTTTGAGTATGTCACCTGTTTGGTTTACTAAAATGTCATTTTAAACTGATAACCAACACATTATGTTATACAGATCACATCGTGTGTTGGATTGATGTGAAATTTATTCAAACATGTCAAAAATGTATTATAGAACCTTTTTCAAAATTAGCAATTCATTCTGAGCTTGTTTTCTTGTTTTTCTATGTGTGGAACATGTTTTGATAATGAAATGTCAATTTAACAGAAATAATAGACACTTTTAGTCATATCAAGAATATCATGTATCTTATTGATGTGAATATTATTACTACATGTTACAAATGATATATTGGTTCTTTTCATATATTAGTAATACAATATTAATTTTCTCTCTATGTTTCTAATATATCATTCCATTTTTTATTAAAATTTAAATTTTTAATAAAAATACTCACTTAGAGTCATATAAACCACACTATGAATAATATTTGGGTGAAGATTATTTATGCATATAAAAAATGAATTAAGTATCATTTTTATAAATTTTAAAAAGAATATGAATGTGTTTTATTAGTTTTGATTATATAACAGTTGGTATTTACAAAAATTTCATTTTAAAATGAAAACACACACTTTGTGTCATTCTAATCAAATTGTGCATTGTATTGACATGAAATTAATCCTTATGCATCAAAAATTAAATACGGTTAATTTTTATAATAAATCAATACAATTATAATCTTATTTATATGATTATAGTATTTCAATATTTTTTTACTGAAATAACATTTTAAACTTAAAACTCACACTTAGAGTCATACTGGTCCCATTATGTGTCGGATAGATGTAAAAATCATTCCTAAAAATCATAAATGACTTATTATTTGTTTTCATAAATTACATATTCAATCTGATCACATTTTCTTAGTTTTTAGTGAGTGAAACATGATTTTAGCTAAAATATCAATTTTAAACTAATAATTGACAGTTTGATTCATACCATGAACACCATGTATCAAATTGAGGTGTAACTGATTCCTGCACAACCAAAATGACTGATGGATTATTTGTTAAAGTATAAAAATAATATTAATTTGTTTTATTAGTTATGAGTATGTCACTTGTCTTATTTTAAAAAATGTAAATTTTAATCTCAAGCTACCCAATTTGAGTAATGCCAGTCACACTGTGGTTTATATTATAGTGGGGATGATCCTAGATGTCACAAATGATATTTGGATCATTTTATTACTATTTCAAAATAAATATGAATGTATTTTCAAGGATTTTATTGTGTAACATATTTTTTTTTATAAAAATTTCATTTGAAAAAAGAAAACACACACTTTGATTTATACTGATCACATCATGTGTTGGTTTTATGTGACACCGATTCATATACAACAAAAAATAAATTATGGGCCATTTATTTAATTATTAGGACAATATGAACATGTTTTCTTAGTTTTTATTTAGTGACACATGTTTTAAACAAAAATGTTAATTTTAAACTAAAATGTCAATTTTAAACTACTAATGGACACCTTGAGTCGTACTGTTCACACCATGTTATTTATTGATGTGTGGATATTTCCAACATATAAAAAATGAATAAGGGGTCATTTTCCTTCAATAACAAACCAATTTAAATATGCCTCCTTGGGTTTGAGTATGGAACTTTCCTTTTTTACTAAAATACCAATTTTAAACAAAAAACCATGCAATTTGAGTAATAGTGGTCACACCATGAATTGAATTGTGGTGGGATAATTTCTACATGTAAAAATGACTTATGGATCATTTTCTTAAAGTATAAAAACAATCCAAATGTTTTTTGTTGGATTTTAGTATAACAGTTGTTTTTTTCTAATATTTCATTTTAATTTCATATCACACACATCGAGCCATACTAGACACATCGTGTGATGGATTTATGTGTGGTCAATTCCTAGACATTAATAATTAATTATTGAATTGTGTCAAAAAGTATTAGGGAAATATGACTTTGTTTCCATGGTTTTGATCATGTAATGTATATTTTGAACTAATTGAAATTTTAAAAAATAAGCATCAAATATAAATGATAAGTAAATTAACTAAAAAAGTAGATGAATTGATGCGAAAAATAACTAAATAAGTAGTATAAAGTCGCATTTTTAGGGAGTATAGATAAATTATGACACCATGCATTATTTCCATTGGAATTTAGAAAAATAATTTTCTTTAATTATATTTCACCGTGAGAAATAGATCATAATATATATATAAACATTTTGATACTAATGATTCACAACCCATGTATATCTCTATGTTCATAGTTCATACTAGATTACAATCTCAAAACATAATAAAATAAATTTTATGTCAAAAATAATACTTAGACCTATCCACTTCCCACTCCTCTCTAAAAAATTTACTTCTTCTATTGAGTATATAGATTTTTTCCAATTTTGGTCGTACTAAGAAAATACCAACAAACAAATGTTTGATAATTATTTTTATGATATTTTAATTACCTCAAATATTTACCTATTTGGGGATTATTTTCTTTCAATGGTATATGATAAATTTTAAAAATATTCCAACATAATATTCATTATTTTTTTCATTATATTGAATTAGAAATTATAGAATCAATTAACAAAATATGTAAATTGGTTTGAAATATTTTTTGATAGTTAGATATTTTTATATACACATTAATCTATTTCTATTTGAAGTAATCAATAGGCTTATTATTTTCAAGAACTGAAATCATACCATGATTTAGCCTATATTTATATATTTTCCTATGATATAAAAAAGTATAATTAATAAAAAAAACATATACTTTTTTTGTTTATATAATATTTTTTATTGATGTGCATTACAAATTCACAATACACATTTCTGTTGTAAGTTTGTTGTAAATCCATGAATTGAATCATTTATCTCATACATTTTTTAGAATAATGATATCCTTACAAAATGGAAAATGTAACACCCCAGGTAAATAAAGAATATGACATTTTCATATTTATCTGTATTTGTGAATAAAGTATTAATATTACTTTAAACGGAACGCTATTCTCGATGGCGTACCCTGTACGCAACAATGTGTTTCTTTGAAATCATATATTGCAATCTAATAATAATATAATATTATTTTAAATGGTAGTTAACAACTAGATATTTTAATGGCGGGAATGAACAGAACTAACTACAAAATGATTATATATTTCTGTCAAATATTTTTACTTTTATCCAATAAATGTTAAAGGCATAAAATTCAAATGACTCCAATTTTAATCATGAATCTTCTAATATTCATTAAAAGGTAGATTAACCATTTTTTGATGGAGAAACGTTTTTAAATATAGTTTTGAAAATTTTATATTCTGTATTTGACAAAATAAAATCCTTCTTTATAATATGGACATCAAAATTTACATTGTGTAATTTTTTTTTATTTTTCTGATAAAGATCATTTTTAGTGAAAATGTTGCATTTTAATTCAAAACCTTCTTTTAATCTGATTTATTTATATGGATAGATTATCGTTTTAATTGAGATTAAAGTGTATTTATAATATATACCATTTAATCTAATGGTGGTCATTAGAATTAATTTCCCTTTGAAATTGGACTTAAACTAGTGTCAATCTTTTAATAGATATTGTTTCTTAAAAACACGCTATTTGTTTTGACAGCAGGAATGATTTATTAAATTAATTAATGAAAATTATATATTTTTAATTTTGTAAAATAGGCATCATTTTTTAATTTGAAATATCAAATATAGCTTAGGGTGAATTTTTGGGTTTTTTTTTGAAAAACTTCAATTTTTTATGAATAACGAAACAACTAAGTGGTAGTTAAAGAAACTGAATTTTAGTTTAAATTAAACTTTACCACTTCTGTGATTTGATTTTAAAAAATCCAACATACATGGTTTTCAATAGGAATTATAAATTTGTTCAATGAGATAAAAATAATTTTTTTGTTGAATAGTATCTTTTAAGTTTTATTAATCGCGATTAAAGGTAATTAGTTTAATTTAAGGTAAAGGTAATGTTATAATAATATGAAATGACCATGACACATGTCCTAACCTTATTTTATGAGTCATGGACGACCACGAAAATCCATGGGTCAACTTGGGGTCTGCATGGAGCCTCTTTGGTTGGAAAATGACATTAATAACTCTTTATTTAAAGTTAAAATCAAAATGTCACAAACATGTATTGTTTTACTAAAACAATTTTTACATGGGTTTATACAAGTCATATTTTTTACTATAAATATTAAATAGAAATATAAAATGAATTCCTAAATCATGATTTTTTTTATAATTTTTAGGCATTATATAAATTATATTATTTATGACACCGTGATGATGCAGTGATTACCTCATAAATGAACGATTTAAATAAAATGAGACGATAGTGTGAAATCTAAGTCTTAAACTTGTCACAAACCTGTTGGATGGGTGGATTTCGAGACCTTATCATCTTAGACTCGAAATATATCCTTTTGGGATGTTTAAAATCCGAAAAGCATTTTATAATAAAGTAATATTTTATAACTTTCCAAGAGTGCCCCACCTCTTCTCTTATAGAAGGCCCCCACCTCTACCTCCTTACCCACACCTCTAAAGCCTTTTTCTCAGCCATCCCCTGCCCATTTTATCTCTCCACATCTCTCTATTCATCTTTGAAGCCTCATATTAGGCATAAAACTCTTCAAGGAACCCTTTTGGTTCAACCCAAAGGGAGTTACCCGATTTAAAGGTAATGTCTTCTCTTATGTTCTTCTGTTTTATTTTGCTTCTCCAACCCACTAAACTCTTTTTATTACTTTCTTTTGTAACAAAACCAGTATCTTAAATATACTAGGATTTTATTATAAGAATTATTAGAGCTACACATACACACACATCCGTCTAATGGTTAAAGAACATACTATTTCTGTGGATGGTAAATTACTGCCTCACGAAACGATGATTGTTCAATATTTTTTTAACAACATTAAAGGTGGACATTATGATGACACTAGATTTTATATATTATATATATGGTATTTATGTTTTATATATGCTTCTGTATTTTATATTTAAATCATACCTTTATTCTTTTCATGTTGTGAAAACGTGATAATTTCATATGAGGAAGTGCGGACTACCGCCCCCTCAAGTGATGTGACTCGTTCATGGAATACAAGGAATGTATAAATAATGAAATTAATTAACTTATGTGACCTATATAACATATATATTATACTGTAATTATAATATATACATCTATCAATTATTTTTAATTCCATTAATATGAAAAAGAAATGAAAGTAGCCTTCATCCGTACGTACGGCCTACCGTCTACATGAACGGTGAATTTCATTTAATTTTATTTCCAAATGTTATGGAATAGTATAAAATGAATATTTACTAGATATATATGATATTTAAATCATTAATACTATTCTGGAGATGATGGACTTATAAATACATGGTCGATAATTTTCAAACAAGTTGATTTTTGACTCATGTACCAAACATCGACAAAAAACATTTGATATGAAATCGCATAATTAACTAATTATTATAACATTATAATATGTGATATTAATTTAATAATAAACTTTAAAGGCGGTCCTTATGAAATTATAAATTGAAAAAAAGTTTAATATTCATGAATATAAATATACGAACAAGACAATTCGGACTTCATGTAAGGGATCTGACCTCTCTCTTTCTTTTCAAGTACCCTCTTTTATGTCATTTCATTTATGATCCATGTTCTTATGTTGTAGGATGTTATTTTATATTAAACATACATTAATTTTTATTTAAAAATAATGAGATACCCTCTATTACTCTCATCAATTCATTTTTATACTTTTTATGTGGCGCCGTTAGGCTGACGAATTTTCGTAAGGGATCCTACCTCTCTCTTTTTTTTAAGTACTCATTTTATGTAACCTACTTTAAGCTTCTATTTCTTATGTTGGGGGATGTTATTTTATATTTATATTTCTGTAAATTTTATGTTAATATGATGAGATACCCTATTTTATCTTAGGATGTTTTATGTGGCACCGTTAGGCTGCCAAATTTTCATAAGGGGATTTTCATCTCACTTTTTATTTCCGTGAGATTCATGCTACATTGGACACTATTTCCTTTTGTGTGGTGCATTTATTGCCCAATATTTTACTATTTTTATAATATTCTATAATTTATGGGTAGTTACATCTTCATTTTATGACCCTTCTTTCATGGGGTGTACGTTTCGAAAGTTACCCAAATTGGTAAGGGAACATTTCACACTCCTCTTTTAAAAAAACTTATTTTGTTATGTCATTTAGTTTACATATTTTTATAATGGGATATGTTCTTATGTATCTTTATTGATGTAAATTTTATGTCCAAGTGATGATATACCTTTTTCTCTCTCATAAACTAATTTTATGAATTTTAATGTGACGCTGTTAGGCTGTCGAATTTTACCAAGGGAATTTTTAACCCAATTTCGATTTATTTGGGTTCAACATGTAGTTATTGAATATGTCATGTTTTAAATATGTGTGAATGACCTTTGATTGTTTTACACTTAATATCCACTTATATTGGGTGTATTTATATTTGTCACACATAATTTTGAGATTGATTTATCCTTAATTTAAGGATACTATCTTTATAAGGGATTTCCTCGCATTTTACAATTCTAATGAGACTTAATTGTTGTTATGCACCAATTCACTCTTATATGGTTTATATACTGTACTTTGGAATATTATATCATGAATCCATTTATTCTCATGATATTATAAAGTTCGGATTAAATTTTATTCTTCAATTATTGTATTCAAGTGTCTCTAATTACGGTAAAAACTCTTTTAAAAAAAATATCGCTTTAAATTTTTTAATGATTTGTTCTTCTTAATATCCATTTTATCAAAATGGTTGTAAGGATTTATTTATATGGATATTAATGGTTTAAAATTCTAAAATCCTCAAGGTGGTATAGGACACTTTGATTCAAAAATCTCTTTATTAAATGTTTTAAATGGTTTTGAAAATTGTTTTTTTGAATGGATTCATTATTTCAATATCTTAAAATGTTATATTGTTATTTCAATGTGGGAATGTTATATTTATTTTATGCTTACGTTATGTCCTATGATTATGTTATGGTTCTTGGGCATTTTTTCTGAATGCGGGTGGTTCCGTGATAAACTAAGGGGGGGTGAGCCCGATATATCTCTCCAATGCATTGGGTAACGCGAAGGAGTTAAACGCTAAGGTTTCTCCGAAGAGATTTAGGGAATATACAGTGATGGGTATTCCAAACATAACCATGAGGGTTACACCCTACGTAAAAATTTTATGAATTCCTCAAGTTACCTTTATGTCTTATGATTTATATGAATTATTCATAAATCATATGATTTCATGATGTATGTTAAATTGCTTATGCTTTATTAGTAAAGTATGATTTCATTGATTCTTATGACTACATGGACTAATGTTTTATTTTTGTATTGTTATAACCCTTACTGAGATTTTTATGCTCATCACAAGTTTTTTTGAAATTCTTTTCACATGACATAAAGTTGATTAGGATCAAGGATGGGATCAAGGAAATGTCAGACTGTCTAAAACAAGGAACTATACATGACCCTATTGTTCATGATTTTTTATTTTTGTGAAAAAAATGGAAGCTGATTATATGTGTCTACTTTGTAACCGTTGAGATGTAATAGTTATGCCCTAATTCTCCAAAACTCTAAACCTGAAAAGATCCTCAATATGAATTATTCAATTTAATTCAAGATTTAGAAAGGTTTAAGGCTGGGTCCTTATAGTTGGTTTCAATGGTCATTTTAGATAACTTTAGAGGTTAGAGTGTTGTTTAAGAAAAAGTGACAAGTTTTGTATAACCACAATGGTTATTATATTATATGGAGTCATTGTTTTTTTTTGATTGTTAGAATGAGTTTGAGATAACATTGATAAGTATATCTTGGTGTTTATATTCCTCTTTATTATATGATGATTTTACTGATATACTCACTCTGACCTTTCTGGTTTTAGTAAATGGATGGATCTAGCAGGCACCAAAGTGACAAAGGGTTGGAAGGAAAATGTGGTGGTTCTCTGATTAAGAGACTGGATGACATCTGGCATTCAATTACAAATCTCTTGGTTATTCTAAACCAACTATCAAGAGTCATGATCAACCCCTTGAACCTTGGTGAGTTCTCTAATGCATCATGTATGAGATAACCAACTCGACATGGAAGTTCAGGTAATAATTATAATGGTAACCATTAGGGTTTATATGATCCCTACTTTTGAGGTAATTATGGGTTACTATACATTATGATGGAATATGAACGACATGAGATAAACATGAGGATAAATTATGTTATGGTTATTTTTGAAGATTTTATCTCGTTTTGGGGAATGTTTTATGAATTATATAGTTTTGGAAAAAGGACAACACACAGAGCGTGTGACAACCCATCGCATCAGACAAAGCTGCGAGAATCGAACACACAACCAAAGTGCGACAGGTATTTATCGCCTACCATTGGACTACATGAAGTCCCTGGTTATTTTGACTAATTATTTTTTTAGTTAGATGCTTTTATGAATAAAGAGTAAGTTGATTTTGGTTTATCTATGGAAATTATTAACCTATCATGGAGGATATGTGATTAGGTTAATTACTTTTCAGTATGAGACTTTAAGAGAAGCTGATGTTATTTGGAGATAAATGTTAATTTGTACCTTGGGAGACTATGTGATTAAATCATTCATATAATTGGGTTTTAGTATTATTTTTTATTACTTTGAAGAATTTTATGGATAGATGTTTATTTAATGGTCATTTATGAACTTTGGGTATTGTTTGACAAATTTTGGAGTTTAGGAATAGATTTTTTTTATAAAGGATTATCCTTTTTAGGTATTATCTGATCTCGTACTAATCATTTTTGGTTTGGATTTGGTTGATATCTAAAGAAATGGAAAATATATATTTCTCTTTTTTGGATTAGCTGATTCTTAAGAAGTTGATTATAGTACTATCAATGCGAACAAGTCTTCCTAAAAACTCATCTTTTGGAGAAAATATGAGTTTGATTAAGGAATCTAGTAAAAGTTGAAAGTCTAAATGACAAGTAATTATGTTTCATTATGATTTGGTTAAGCCCAAAAATAATTTCCACAATTAAGAGTAACTTAAAAGAAAAATGTTGTCTGTTAAATTTTCCTACTAGGGAATCGAATACCATTTAACCCATCACAAGTTTTTGATTTTCTTGTGGTTAAATTTCTCCAAGACATGATTACTATCACTCTCCATCTGAACATGACCCTTTGTTTTTCCCTCCATATCCATATTTTCATACTTGGAATCCTAGTATGGGTTAACTCGGGTTACCTTTGTGCTTTTATCCCATTCTTTTAAAGTGATAGTTTTACTGACTCTTGTTCCGATGTAGGATTTTCAATGATGTTTCCAAGCCCAATTTTAAAATTGGGAGGACGCAATTCCCAAAAGGGGGGAATGATGTAACACCCCAGGTAAATAAAGAATATGAAATTTTCATATTTATCCATATTTTTGAATAATGTATTAATATTATTTTAAAGGGAACGCTATGCTCGATGGCGTATCCAATTCGCAACAATGAGTTTCTTTGAAATATTACGTTGCACTCTAATAATAAAATAATATTATTTTAAATGTTAGTTAATTCCTAGATGTTGTAATGGAGGGAATGAACATAACTAACTGCAAAATTATTATATATGTTTGTCAAATAATTTTACTTTTATCCAATAAATGTTAGAGGCTTAAAATGCAAATGAATCCAATTTTAAGCAAGAATATTCTAATATTCTTTAAAAGGTCGATTAACTGACTTTTGATGGAGAACCCTTTTTAAATATAGTTTTGACAATTTTATATGTTTTATTTGACAAAATAAAACCATTATTTATAATATGGACATCAAAATTTACTTTGTGTACATTTTTGTTATTTTTCTGACAAAAGATCATTTTTAGTGAAAATGATGCATTTTAATTCAAAACCTCATTTTAATCTGATTTGTTTATATGGATAGATTATTTTTGTAATTGATATTAAAGTGTATTTAGAATATATTTTTACCATTTAATCCAATGGTGGTAATTGGAATTAATTTCACTTTGAAATTGGACTTAAACTAGTGTCAATCTTTTAATAGATATTTTTTCTTAAAAACACGCTATTTGTTTTGATAGCGGGAATGAATTATTAAATTAAATAATGAAACTTATATATTTTTAATTTTTTAAAATAGACATAATTTTTTAATTTGGAATATCAAATATATCTTAGGGTGAATATTTGATTTTTTCTGAAAAACATCAATTTTTGATGAATAATGAAACCACTAAGTGGTAGTTAAAGAAACTGATTTTTCATTTAAATGAAACATCACCACTTCTGTGATTTTATTTTCAAAAATACAACATACATTGTTGTCATTAGGAAGTAAAATTTGGTTCAATGAGATTAAAATAATTTTTTTGGTGAATAGTATCTTTTATGTTTTATTAATCGTGATTAAAGGTAATTAGTGTAATTTAAGGTAAAGATAATGTTATAATAATATTAAATGACCTTGAAACTTGTCCTAACCATATTTTATGAGTTATGGACGACCAAGTCAATCCATGGGTCAAATTGGGCACCCCATGGAGCCACTTTGGTTGGAAATTGACATTAATAACTTTTTATTTAAAGTTAAAATCAAAATGTCACAAACATGTATTGTTTTACTAAAACATTTTTTAAATGGAGTTATAAAATTCATATTTTTTACTATAAATATTCATTATAAATATAAAAAAATTTCATACATCATTATATATTTTTTATAATTTTTAGACATTAAATAAATTATATTATTTATGACACTGTGATGATGTAGTGATTACCTCGTAAATGAACGATTTAAATAATATGAGAAGATAGGGTGAAATCTATGTTTTAAACTTGTCACAAACCTATTTTATGGGTGTATTTCGAAACCTTATCATCTTAGACTCGATAATATCCTTTTGGGACCTTCAAAATCCAAACATCATTTTATAATAATGTAATATTTTATAACTTTCCAAGAGTGCCCCTCCTCTTCTCTTATAAAAGGCCCCCAACTCTACCTCCTTACCCACACCTCTCAAGCCTTTGCTTCAGACAACCACTGCCCATTTCATCTCTCCACATCACTCTCTTCATCATTGAAGCCTCAAATTATGCATAAATCTCTTCATGGAACCCTTTTGGTTCAAACCAAATGGATTTGCCCGATTTAATGGTAATGTCTTCTCTTATGTTATTTTGTTTTATTTTTCTTCTCCATCCCACTAAACTCTTTTTATTCCTTTATTTTCTAAAAACACCAGTATCTTAAATATACTAGGATGTTTTTATAAGAATTATTAGAGCTACACTTACACACACATCCGTCTAATGGTTAAACAATATACTGTTTCTATCGATGGTGAATTACTGCCCCACGAAACAATGATTGTTCAATATTCTTTTAACACCTTTAAAGGTGGCCATTATGGTGTCGCTATATTTTATATATGATATATATGGTATTTATGTTTTATATATGATTCTATATTTTATATTTAAATCATACTTTTATTCATTTCATGTTGTGAAAATGCGATAATTTCATATGAGGAAGTGCGGACTACCGCCCCCTCAAGTGATTTGACTCGTTCATGCAATACATGAAATGTATAAAGAATGAAATTAATGAACATATGTGAACTATATAACATATATATTATATTTTAATTATAATATATATGTATCTCTAAATTATTTTTAATTCCATTAATATGACAAAGAAATGAAAGTAGCGTTCATGCGTACGTACGGCCTACCGTCTCCATGAACGGTGAATTTCATTTCTTTTTATCACCAAATGTTATGGAATAGAATAAAATGAATATTTAATGGATATATATGATATTTAAATCATTAATAATATTCTGGAGATGATTTACTTATAACTACATGGATGATTGTTTTCAAACAAGTTCATTTTTGACTCATGTACCAAACATCGACAAAAAAACATTTGATATGAACTCACATAATTAACTAATTATTATAAAATTATAATATGTGATATGAATTTAATAATAAACGTTAAAGGGGTTACTTAATAAATGATAAATTTAAAAAAGTTTATTATTAAGGAATATAAAGATACGAACAAGACAAGTCGGACTTGAGGTAAGGGATCTGACCTCTCCCTTTCTTTTCAAGTACCCGCTTTTATGTCATTTCATTTATGCTCCAATTTCTTATGTTGGAGAATGTTATTTTATATTAAAAATACTGTAATTTTTATTTTCAAATGATTAGATACCCCCTCTTACTCTCATCAATTCATTTTTAGAATTTTTAAGTGGCGCAGTTAGGCTGCCGAATATTCGTAAGGGATCCTACCTCTCTCTTTATTTTCAAGTACTCTTTTTATGTAACTTACATTAAGCTCCTCATTCTTATGTTGGGGGATTCTATTTTATATTAATATTTCTTTAAATTTTATGTAAATATGATGAGAGACCATATTTTATCTCATCAATCCATTTTTGTAAGTTTTATGTGGCTCCATTAGGCTGTCGAATTTTCATAAGGGGATTTTCATCTCACTTTTTATTCCTGTGAGAGTCATGATACATTGGCCACTATTTACTTTTGTTTGGTGTATGTATTTCCCATTATATTACTATTTTTATAATATAATCTCATTTATTGGTAGTTACATCTTCATTTTATGACCCTTCATTCATGGGTTGTATGTTTCGAAAGTTGCCCAAATCGGTAAGGGAACCTTTCACACGCCTCTTTTAAAAAGACTTATTTTTTTATGTCTTTTAATTTACATATTTTTGTACTGGGATATGTTCTTATATATCCTTATTTATGTAAATTTTATGTCCAAGTTATGAGATAACTTTTTCTATCTCATCAACTGATTTTATGAATTTTAATGTGAAGCCGTTAGGCTGTCGAATTTTACCAAGGGAACTTTTTAACCCAATTTCGATTTCTTTGGGTTCAACATGTAGTTATTGAATATGTAATCTTTTTAATATGTGTGAATGACCTATGATTTTTTTACACATAATATCCACTTATATTGGGTGTATTTATATTTTTCACACATAATTTTGAGATTCATTTATCCTTAATTTAAGAGTACCTTCTTTATAAGGGATTTCATGTCAACTTACAATTCTATAGAGAAATCATTGTTGTTATGCACCAATGAACTCTTATATGGTGTATATAATGTCCTTTGGAA
The DNA here is from genome assembly GCA_963277665.1 of Viscum album. NCBI lineage: Eukaryota > Viridiplantae > Streptophyta > Magnoliopsida > Santalales > Viscaceae > Viscum > Viscum album. Next base: position 1,154,930,396 of record OY728136.1, read on the forward strand.
TATTATATCATGACTCCATTTATTCTCATGATATTATAAAGTTCTGATTAAATGTTATTCCTCAATTATTTTATTCAAGTGTTTCTAATTTTGGTAAAAACCTTTTAACTATAATATTGCTTTAAATGTTTTAATGATTTGTTCTTATTAATATCCATGTTTTAAAAATGGTTTTATGGATTTAATTATATGGATATTAATGGTTTAAAATGTTAAAATCTTCAAGGTGGTATGGTACACTTTTATTCAAAAATCTCTTCATTAAATGTTTTAAATGGTTTTGAAAATGGTTTTTTTGAATGGATTCATTATTTCAATATCATAAAATGTTATATTGTTATTGCAATGTGGGAATGTTATATTTCCTTTATGCTTAAGTTATGTTCTATGATTATGTTATTGTTATTGGGAATTGTTTATGAAAATGAGTGGTTCCGTGATAAACTAAAGGCGGGTGAGCCCGATATAGCTCTCTAATGCATTGGGTAACGCGAAGGAGTTAAACGCTAAGGTTTCTCTGAAGAAATTTAGGGAATATACTGTGATGGGTATTCCAAACATAACCATGAGGGTTACTCCCTACGTAAGATTGTTATGAATGCCTCAAGTTACCTTTATGTCTTATGATTTTTATGAGTTATTCATAAATCTTCTGATTTCATGAGGCATGTTAAATTGCTTATGCTTTATGAGTAATGTATGATTTCATTGATTCTTATGACTACATGGACTAATGGTTTCTTTCCGTACTGTTATAAACCTTACTGAGCTTTTTATGCTTATCCCATGTTCTTTTTGAAATGTTTTTTGCAGGACATAAAGTTGAATAGGGTCAAGGATGGGATCAAGGAAATGTCAGACTGTCTAAAACAAGGAACTAGACATGACCCTTTTGTTCAAGAGTTTTTATTTTTGTGAAAAATGGAAGGTGAGTAGATGTGTCTACTTTTTAACCATTGTGATGTAATAGTTATGTCCTAATTCTCCAAAACTCTAAACCTGAAATGATCCTCAATGTGAATTATTAAATTTAATTCATGATTTATAAAGGTTTAAGGCTGGGCCCTTATAGTTGGTATCAATGGTCGGTTTAGATAACTTTAGAGGTTAGAGTGTCATTTATGAAAAAGTGGCAAGTTGTGTATAACCACAATGGTTTGTATATTAGATGGAGTCGTTGTATTTTTTTAAAGTTATAATGTGTTTGAGATAACTTGGATAAGTATATCTTGGTGTTTATCTTCCCCATTATTATATGATGATTTTACTGATATAATCACACTAAACTTTTTGGTTTTAGTAAATGGATAGATCTAGCAGGCAGCAAAGTGACAAAGGGTTTGAAGGAAACTGTGGTGGTTCTCTGATTAAGAGTCTGGATGAAATGGGGCATTCAATGACAAATCTCATGGTTATTCTGAACCAACTATCATGATTCATGATCAACAACTTGAACCTTGGTGATTTCTCTAATGCATCATGTATGAGAGAACCAACTCGACATGGAAGTTCAGGTAATAATTATTAAGGTAACCATTAGGGTTTATATGATCCTTACTTTTGAAGTAATTATGGGTTACTATACTTTATGATGGAATATGAACGACATGAGATAAACTTGAGGTTAAATTATGTTATGGTTATTTTTGAAGATTTTATCTCATTTTGGGGAATTTTTTAAGATTTATATAGTTTTGGAAAAAGAACAACACACAAACCGTGTGACAAGCCATCACATTGGACAAAGCTGTAGGAATCGAACACACAACCAATGTGCGACTGGTATTTATCGCCTACCACTGGACTACGTGAAGTCCCTGGTTAGTTTGACTAATTATTTTTTTTGTTATATGATTTTATGAATCAAGGGTAAGTTAGTTTTGGGTTATTTATGAAAATTATTAACCTATCATGGAGGATATGTGATGAGGTTAATTACTTTTCAGTATGAGACTTTATGATCAACTAATGTTATTTGGAGATAAATGTTAATTTGTACCTTGGGAGACTATGTGGTTAAATCCTTCCAATATATGGGTTTCAGTCTTATTTTTGATTACTTTGAAGAATTTTATGGATAGATGATTATTGAATGATCTTTGTTGAACTTTGTGTATTGTTTGACAAATTTTGGAGATTAAGAATGGAATTTTTTATAAAGGATTATCCTTTTTGGGTATTATCTGATCTCGTACCAACCTTTTTGGTTTGGTTTTGGTTGATATCTAAAGACATGGGAAATATATTGTTCTCTTTTGTGGATTAGGTGATTCTCAAGAAGTTGATTATAGTACTCTTAATGCGAACAAGTCTTCCTAAAAACTCGTCTTTTGGAGAAAATATGAGTTTGATTAAGGAATCTAGTAAAACATGAAAGTCTACATGGAAAGTAAGTATTTTTCATTATGATTTAGTTAAGCCCAAAAATAAATTCCTCAATTAAGAGTAACTTAAAACAAAAATGTTTTCGGTTAACTTTTCCTACTAGAGAATCAAATACAATTTAACCCATCACAGGTTTGTGATTTTCTTGGGGTTAACTTTCTCCTAGACATGTTTACTATCACTCTACATAAGAACATGACCCTTTTTTTCCTTCCATATCCATATTTTCATACTTGGAATCCTAGTATCGGTTAACTCGGGTGACCTTTGTACTTCTCTCCCATTTTTTTAATGTGATAGTTTTACTGACTCTTTTTCCGATGTGGGATTTTCAATGATATTTCCAAGACCAATTTTAAAATTGCAAGTATGCAATTCCCTAAAGGGGGGAAGGATGTAACACCCCAGGTAAATAAAGAATATAAAATTTTCATATTTATCAATATTTGTGAATAAAGTATTAATATAACTTTAAAGGGAACACTATGCTCGATGGCGTACCCTATACCCAACAACGAGTTTCTTTGAAATATTACATTGCACTCTAATAAGAAAATAATATAATTTCAAATGGTAGTTAACACCTAGATGTTGTAATGGAGGGAATGAATGGAACAAACTACAAAATGATTGTATATGTTTGGAAAATATTTTTACTTTTATCCAATAAATGTTAGAGGCTAAAAATGAAAATGAATCCAATTTTAAGCATGAATCTTCTAATATTCTTTAAAAGGTCGATTAACTGCCTTTTGATGGATAACCCTATTTAAATATAGTTTTTAAAATTTAATATTTTGTATTTTACAAAATAAAATACTTCTATAGAATTTGGACATCAAACTTTACTTTGTGTAAATTTTTTTTATTTTTCCGATAATGATCATTTTTAGTGAAAATGTTGCCTTTTAATTCAAAACCTCGTTTTAATATGATATTTTTATATAGATAGAATATAGTTTTAATTTATATTAAAGTGTATTTACAATATATTTTTACCATTTAATCCAATGGTGGTCATTGGAATTAATTTCACTTTGAAATTGGACTTAAACATGTGTTAATCTTTTAATAGATATTGTTTCTTAAAAACATGCTATTTGTTTTGATAGTGAGAATGGATTATTAAATTAATTAATGAAACTTATATATTTTTAATTTTGTAAAATATACATCAGTTTTAATTTCGGAATATCAAATATAGATTAGGGTGAATTTTTGGTTTTTTCTGAAAAACATCAATTTTTGATGAATAGTAAAACCACTAAGTGGCAGATAAAGAAACTGATTTTCCTTTTAAATGAAACATTATGACTTCTGAGATTTTATTTTAAAAAAATCCGACATACATGGTTGACATTAAGAAGTAAAATGTGGTTCAATGAGATTAAAATAATTTTTTTGATGAATAGTAACTTTTTAGTTTTATTAATCGCGATTAAAGGAAATTGGTGTAATTTCAGGTAAGATAATGTTATAATAAATTTAAATGACCATGACACATGTCCAAACATTATTGTATGAGTCATGGCCGACCAAGACATTCCATGGGTCAACTTGGGGACTCCATGGAGCCACCTTGGTTGGAAAATGACATTCATAACTTTTTATTTAAAGTTAAAATTAAAATGTCACAAACATGTATTGTTTTACTAAAAAAAATTACATGGAGCTATAAAAGTCATATATTTTACTATAAATATTCATTAGAAATATAAAAAAATTCCCTACATCATTATAATTTTTTTATAATTTTTAGACATTAAATAAATTATATTATTTATGACACTGTGATGATGCAGTGATTACCTCAAAAATGAACAATTTAAATAAAATGAGAATATAGGGTGAAATATAAGTCGTAAACTTGTCACAAACCTATTGGATGTGTGTAATTTTAAACCTTATCACCTTATCCTAGAAATATATACTTTTCGGTTCTTTAAAATCCGAAAATCATTTTATAATAAAGTAATATTTTATAACATTCCAAGAGTGCCCCCCCCTCTTCTATTATAAAACGCCCCCACCTCTACCTCCTTACCCACACTTCTCAAGCCTTTTTCTCATTCAAACCCTAGCCATTTCATCTCTCCACATCCATCTCTTCATTATTGATGCCTCAAATTAGGCAGAAATCTCTTCAAGGAACAGTTTTTGTTCAAACTAAAGGGAGATATCCGATTTAAAGGTAATGTCTTCTCTTATGTTCTTTTGTTTTATTTTTCTTCTCCAACAGCCTAAACACTTTTTATTACATTATTTTGTAAAAACACCAGTATCTTAAATATAATAGGATTTTTTATAAGAATTATTAGAGCTTCACTTACACACACATCCGTCTAATGGTTAATGAACATACTATTTCTGTGGATGGTGAATTACAGCCTCACGAAACGATGATTGTTCAATATTCTTTTAACACCTTTAATGGTGGCCATTATGATTTCACTGTATTTTATATATGATATATATGATATTTATGTTTTATATAAGATTTTTTATTTTATATTTAAATCATACCTTTATTCTTTGCATGTTGTGCAAATGCGATAATTTCATATGAGGAAGTGCGGACTATCGCCCCCTCAAGTGATGTGACTCGTTCATGCAATACATGGAATGTATAAAGAATGAAATTAATGAAATTATGTGACCTATATAACATATATATTATACTATAATTATAATATATATATCTCTCTATAAATTATTGTTAATTCATTAATATGTCAATGAAATGAAAGTAGCGTTCATGAGTACGTACGACCTACCGTCTCCATGAATGTTGAATTTCATTTATTTTTATCTCCAAATGTTATGGAATAGTATAAAATGAACATGTACTGGATATATATGATATTTAAATCATTAATACTATCCTGGAGATGATGTACTTATAACTACATGGACTATTATTTTCAAACAAGTTCATTTTTGACTCATGTACCAAACATCGACAAAAAAACATTTGATATGAACTGACATAATTAACTATTTATTATAAAATTTTAATATTTGATATGAATTGAATAATAAACTTTAAAGGAGGTACTTAAGAAATTATAAATTGAAAAAAGTTTATTATTCAGTAATATAAAGATACGAACAAGACAAGTTGGACTTGAGGTAAGGGACCCGACCTCTCTCTTTGTTTTCAAGTACCCTCTTTTATGTCATTTAATTTATGCTCCATGTTCTTATATTGGATAATGTTATTTTATAATAAAAATAATGTAATTTTTATTTTCAAATGATGATATACCCCCTCTTACTTTCATCAATTCATTTTTAGAATTTCTATGTGGCGCCGTTAGGCTGCCGAATTTTCGTAAGGGATCCTACCCCTATCTTTATTTTTAAGTACTCTTTTTATGTAACATATATTATGCTCCTATTTATTATATTGGGGTATGTTCTTTTATATTCCTAATTCTGTAAATTTTTTGTTAATATTATGAGAGAACCTATTTTATCTCATCAATCCATTTTTGGAAGTTTTATGTGGCACCGTTAGGCTGCCGAATTTTCATAAGGGGATTTTCATCTCACTTTTTATTCCCATGAGATTCATGGTACATTGGCCACTATTTCCATTTGTATGGTGTATGTACTGCCAACTATTTTACTATTTATATAATATAATATCATTTATGGGTAGTTATATCTTCATTGTATGACCCTTCTATCATGGGGTGTACGTTTCGAAAGTTGCCCAAATCGGTAAGGGAACCTTTCACACTCCTCTTTTAAAAAGACTTATTTTGTTATGTCTTTTAATTTACATCGTTTTATATTGGGATATGTAATTATATATCCTTATTGATTTAAATTTAATGTCCAAGTGATGATATACCTTTTTCTCTCTCATCAACTAATTTTATGAATTTTAAAGTGGCGCCGTTAGGCTGTCGAATTTTACCAACGGAACTTTTTAACCCAATTCTGATTTATTTAGGTTCAACATGTAGTTATCGAATAAGTCATCTTTTGAATATGTTTTAATTACCTTTTATTGTTTTACACATAATATCAACTTATATTGGGTGTATTTATATTAGTCACACATAATTTTGAGATTGATTTATCCTTAATTTAAGGATACCTTCTTTATAAGGGATTTCATCTCATTTTACATTTCTATTGAGACTGCATTGTTGTTATGCAACAATTCACTCTTATAAGGTGTATATACTGTCAATTGGAATATTATATCATGAATCCATTTATTCTCATGATATTATAATGTTCTGATTTAATGTTATTCCACAATTATTGTATTCAAGTGTCTCTGATTTTGGTAAAAACCCTTTAACTAAAATATCGCTTTAAATGTTTTAATGATTTGTTCTTATTAATATCCATGTTTTAAAAATGGTTTTAAGGATTTATTTATATGGATATTAATGGTTTAAAATGTTAAAATCTTCATGGTGGTATGGGTCACTTTGATTCAAAAATATCTTTATTAAATGTTTTAAATGGTTTTGAAAATGGTTTTTTGAATGGATTCATTATTTCAATATCTTAAAATGTTATATTGTTATCGAAATGTGGGAATGTTATATTTCCTTTATGCTTAAGTTATGTGCTATGATTATGTTATGGTTCTTGGGAATTTTTTATAAAAATGGGTGGTTCCATGATAAACTAAGGGCGGGTGAGCCCGATATAACTCTTCAATGCATTGGGTAACGCGAAGGAGTTAAATGCAATGGTTTCTCCGAAGATATTTAGGGAATATACTATGATGGGTATTCCAAACGTAACCATGAGGGTTACTCCCTACGTAATAATGTTTTAAATCCCTCAAGTTACCTTTATGTCTTATGATTTCTATGATTTATTCATAAATCTTATGATTTTATGAGGAATGTTAAATTGATTATGCTTTATGAGTAAATTATGATTTAATTCATTCTTATGTATACATGGACTAATGTTTTCTTTTCGTATTGTTATAACCCTTAATGATCTTTTTATTCCCATCCCATGTTTTTTTGAAATGTTTTTCACAGGACATAAAGTTGAATAGGGGCAAGGATGGGATCAATGAAATGCCAGACTGTTTAAAACAAGGAACTAGACATGACCCTTTTGTTCAAGAGATATTATTTTTGTGAAAAAATGGAAGCTAAGTTGATGTGTCTACTTTGTAACCTTTGAGATGTAATAGTTATGTCCTAATTCTCTAAAACTCTAAACCTAAAAAGATCCTCAGTGTAAATTATTCAATTTAATTCAAGATTTACTAAGGTTTAAGGCTGGGTCCTTCGAGAAAATCATCCTCTATTGAATAAAAAAAATTAAAAAATGTCTAAATAAAATTATAAAAAATTTCCCTTTCCAAAAACTGAAAATCCCATTACGTATTTCATTGAGACAAGTTTGTTCATGATTAGTAATCCATTCATTACAAATTCCATCCACCAAATAGTTTTCCTCCTTTTATGCTTGAGTAATGATATATTTCATGGAGGAATGGGAGTCCAGAAATATTTGTCATTGAGGATTAACCTTCAATGAAAGGTGAACAAAAAAATTTATGATTGTATGAAAAATAATAGAGGAATCACATTCAAGATAGAAGTAAAGTTATCCGTGTTGATTTTCAATTTCCACCTCATTAATAATAAAAAACAATTCATCATAAAGAGATGTGTAAATACCAAAAACACTATAGAAACATCCCATTTCTTCACATATTTCATTTATAAAGACCACACCATAACCATAAGAACCTAGATTTATTCTTGAGACTCTATTCTTATAGTACTTTATCTATCATGAGAAAGTGTAAACCCTTATAAATTTCAAGGTTCCAAAATTTTGATGACAGTTACATGTAATGATTTTTTTAATAATGGTAATGTCTTGAATTTATTTATTAAAATACCCCTTCTGAGAATCATTTTCATTCTAAATAAAAATAATCACACCTATAATAGCTGATTGAAGACATAATACAGTAATATCATGTCTCCAATATTTCATACTATTCCAAATAATATGGATGAATTCAAAGCATGCCATCATAAAAAGATTCTTCTTCATGAGAGAAAGAGGAAATTAAATATGCATGAAAATGTGGTCATATATATTATGTTTATTGTTAATATGAGTTTTAAAAAAATATGCTATTGTATTCCATATTACTGCTGCTATGACACAACTCAAAAACAAATTCTCAATGTTTTCTAAATTTTGGTTATAAATATAACATTATGAGAAAGGAATAATTCTAAAACACTACATAAAATCATTAGTATGGATTTTTAAATACATAATCCTCTAACAAACGGAGAGTCTATCTAGAAGATTCCATCTCATGTACAAATGATTTAGTCCATCCAATTATATTCCCTTGTATAGCCTCTTGATATATATCCAATGAATAATTCACTAATTTTTTTTCCAGTTCCCATATAAGAATATATTTTCCATTAAAGAATTTATAGTTCAAAACTACATCCTTGACTTTAGTAGGAAACTCATCCATTTATTTTTTAATATTTTCTTGGATCGACACATTTTTCTCAAAAAGAATAATCATAAGAATTAAGAGAGTTGGTAAGAGGAATACTATTCCAATTATTTAAACAAGAATCTAATGATAAATTGATGATGGCCATATAGTGAGATTTTAGTGAAATTATGGTGAATGAAATATTCATATCTTTCCAGATAGAAGAATGCACATAATTTAAATTTTCAATTTAGAGACTATTTATGAATTTTGTTCATAGAAAAGTAGGATCCTCAAAATACTCATTTATAAGCCTTCATATGATGTTATTCAACAATAATTTATTGATTTTATAGATATTTTATATGAAAATACCCCCCAAATTCAATAGGAATATATCATTATTTCATTGAGATAGTCAAAATCCATCACAGAATAATATTTCAACTCTTTATAATATTTATGGTAGAGGTGTAGATACTAATGATGTGGGTATTCAAAAATTTCTAAATCATAAAATAGTAAAAAAATTGATACAATAACAGATTTATCAAAGAAAACTATTCATTCAATTGAAAGTGTCTTGCATTTCTAGGAATCTAACTGATTCCAATCCAGATTCACAATTTGAGAAAAATAACTAACATGAAGATTATCCAAGAACATTGTAAAACCAAGATAAGTTAAATTAATCACACCTTCCATCATCCACATCTCACCAATGATGTTAAATTTTATGGTTTTAGTGATATTTTTACCAAATTATTATAGTAAAGTAATCCAATATACATCCTATCATGAAACATTCTCATAATAAAGAAGATAATTCTAGATATTTTTTATCTTTATTTTGTCACATTGACTAAAAAAGATGATTTCATCTGCACAAAATAAGTGAGTTGGGGAAACAATTCCCTTGTAATCTCTAATGGGTTTGAGTTTATTAGAATTATCCTTTCTGATAAAGAGTGAACTTAAATAATATTAATCGATAAAAAGAAGTTTGGCTACAAGAGGATCTCATTTCCTTACACCTCTGTTACATTTGAAATATCCCACAGGTTAACCATTGATAAAAAGAAAAATATGTTCTGAACTCAAAAAAATTATATCCCATTTAGTAAAAATGTCATCAAAGCCAAAAATCTCAAAACCATACAAATTAATCCCCAGTAAAGCATATCATAATAGTTCTTAATACAAATCTTATTAGAAATTTTTCCTCTTCTAGTGGATTTCCAGATAAGATTAATTCATAAAAAAGTTTTAATAAGACAATCCTGAATCGTTATACCTTTGATGATGCCATATTAATTTGGAGACAAAACATTGTGGGAAAATCTAGTAATTTTATTGGGAATAATTTTTCCAATAATTTTATAAATAGTACGAACAAGATCAAATTTCCCAAGAAAGAAAATATCATCCTAATTATCCACATTAGGAATGACAACAAGAAATATATTAATATTACTCTATGTCAAATTTCCACCCTTGAAAAATAACTAACTGGACTAAAAACATCGCAATGAAGAATATATAAATAGTAATTAAATAAAGATTTAGTGAATCTATCTAGAGAAGGGGATATACAATAATTTAATCCTAAAACATCAACTTCAATTATAAATTAATGTTAAAAAATATTAAGGCGTCAATTTTCGTCATCATTGAAAATCATCAAAACGATATCTTACATAAGTTCAATATTATAATTGGGCTCATCAAATAGGATCATGGATAAATAAACAACATGATTATCCAATTCCTCCATTTTATCAATAAAAAAACCATAATTATTAAGAATGGTAAGTGTTCAATTATTTTTCTTAATTGTTTGAATATAATTAAAATAATATGTGTTATGATCACCCTATTTAATCCACTTCACATTAAAGGAATCTATTTTCATCCATTAATTTATGTTTACAATAGTATTGAGTTCATGTATAGTCATATTTTTATTTTGTAGAATAAAAATCGCAATTAATGACACTCTCTATAATTTTGGGTATCAAAGACTCATGCTGAATAATAATTTTTCCATGTGGGTAATGTGATCACAACTCTGAATAATCTATTTACTATTTTTAACTATGAACATAATAATATAATCCATGGAATCATCCTTTTACTTTAATGAATTATGAGTGTCTTGAAATAGTTGTTTACATTAATGATGAAATGTCTTTGCATTTTAAATTTTGAATTGAAGAGGTAGTTTAGTTTCACTAGTGATAATATTTTCCAAAATATGATAATGATTTGAGTTTAATCTTATAAGAGTGGAACATGATTTTGAGGCCTAAAAATCTTGGTTAACGTAATTTAAAATGTCCCAATTTAATATTATTTCCAAAAAAAATATTAAGATGCATCATTTAGAAAGAATATTTATCACGAACCAAATTTATTTCATGTAGAATTTTATTTTCAATGCAGTCAATAAAGTCTCTGGTTGAAGTAAAATACATAACCATACCTAACCATTCATCTAGATATATATATATTTACATTGAAATGTCCTATAATAACCCAATAAATATACATTGAACTTAATAAAACTTGAATATCAATCCATAAATATATTTTATCTTAGTATATAATATATGAAAAATTATGATAGAAAAATTGATTCATTCCCAAAAAATTATAACAAAATGTGGACATATATTCTATAGAGTTGATAAATGAGACTCTATCCTTATTTTAGTTATCCAATCCCCAATGACTTTTAATATCACTACTAAAATGATTAATTTTTATTAAACAATAACTCAAATTTTCAAGAGGTGAAATATTACCCAAAAATTTTTATTCTCTGATATACCATGAATATAATGCTTGTGTTTTCTGGTAAACAGCCTATGAGAACTGATCATGTCAAGGTTGCCCAGTCCCTAACAATTATTCACCAAAATCTTCATTTAAAATTAAATTTGGGCCTATAAAGCCTTCATTTATTTCTACTATAATGCATGTTTGTATCACATTTATGATTGTAATAACACTCTTCCAATACTTTCTGGAGTTTTTAACCTATTCATTACGTGGAGTTATTGTAAATGAGTAGCACATTGCTATTTTTATCTAATAAATTCATTATTAGGGGTTGTCCTTTTTGAATCCCATAAAAGAAAGTAGAGACATAACTAACTTTAGAATTTACATTTCTATAAGTATTGGCTTCCTCCAATTATAGGTTTTCAATAGTAATAGAAATAACTACAATAATAATAGGCATCTTCCTAGAATTATCATATTTTTTTGTGTCACATTGAATTTGATAAGAACCATTCCCCATAATTTCTTATGTATGGATCTCCTGAGAGTCTTAATTTACATTAATATTTTTTCCAATGGGACACATTTTTTTATGAGTCATCTAAAATATTTCTAGTGGGATCTAGTATAGCTATCTGGGAACTACCAGGAAGAGGTGGAGACAAATTGTTCTTTTCATCACACTGTACATCCAATTGTTGTGGAACCTATCTAGGTATTTTGAAATCCTAAATCCATGAGGGTCCCCTTCTCATACCATACACTGATTATATAGTATTTATAAAAGGTATTATCATTCCCCCATGTTAAAATTTCATAAAGATAAATCCTCATGAGAAACAACATCATCATTTACATGTTGATGTCTCTAGAAATCTGATCATCATGCAGAGATTTAATAAGGGGTATAATGTTAAGAGATATTTCAATATAAATAGTTTAATTGTCACTATTTCTAATTTCATTTCCTTATAGATTTTCAATAGAAGGATCTTTGCTATTATTTATATTTGTGGAATCCCCGACTATATCGTTTTCTCTCTTATAAATAAGAGTATCTGATGATCTTCTACTACTTTTATTTAATTTAAAGAAATTATATTATTTATCCCATTTCATCATATCGATATTTATTTCAGTATAACAATTATAAATTTAAATAAATTTTCTTCTCTTATTTCTACTGACCTTTTTCTATAAATTGAAATAAGGTGCTAGTATCACTTGTTTTTGAATAACCCTACAATTGGAAATGGGATGCCCAACAACCCTATATACTTCACAAAAGGGTGGCACATATATATATTAAATCTTTAACACAAATTTTTTTTATCATTTTCATTAAATTTTATTTTATTATAGGTTATTGTTCTGATATAAAAAAAATCCTATCATGTAATCCTAACTCCCAATTAGGAGTACGATGATCAATTTTCTTGATCAAATCAATTAGTAGGATTATTAGAATTTTAGAAACCAAAACACCTAATTTGACCATGTTTCCTAACCCAAGCCTATTCTATAGAATTCATTTGAGTGAAGGCTTGAATTTGATATCTCATTCACATATCCTTATAATCCCATGTTTCATTTGATAACACCCAATCTTCCATACAGAATCAATATTATTTCGATTCCCCTAAATGTTATAGATGGAAATTCTCGAAATAAAGATCATATTCCATTATTTTAATCCATTGTGTGGAACAATTATTGGTTTTAAATCAGTGTGATACCACGATTGTTCTTCCTTAAGTTACGTGATATGGCCAATAATGGATAATTTTCATAACTAATGTTCTTATTGGAATGCCTCCAGATATACAACAATTATGAAACCTTGATCCTCAATTTTTTAAAAAATTTATGTTTTAGATAACTCATTCTCCACGGATTCAATTCCACAAATAGCCTTTACAAATATGATTCCCTTAATTTTATCCCTCCACAATGAACCATCATGATTTATGTTTTAAATAGATTTCTTCTTACTCACCGAAGGTACAACAATAATTTCCATGAATGAAAACTCCTAATATGGATGAAATAACTCCATACCCCAAAGAAAATATTCATTATGGGAAATCATTGATGAATTAAACCCAAAATCATGAAGAAAATTTACATAGTTTTACCTCCATCATTATAATGAGATCAATCTATCACATTTTTCTTTTCAATTTATCCCAACTCCAATTTATTTATTTTTTGTATAGATATAATATAGATAATAATGAATCCAAATCGTGCTTCACAAAATTTTCCATTTATATTAAAATAAAATATATTCATATAGAAAATATGAATAGTTATTTACATTAATGAACAAATAAGATCATTTTTTCAATAGATTCGTTAAGAAAATTTACTTATGTATGTATTCACAATTGATACTCCCAACCATTAAAACATGGTAATCTTGTTTATACTCTCATTAGAAATTGTGTTTATAATGAAAGATCCAAATATTTATTCATCATATGGAATGTATGAAATATCTATATCTTTTTATTTGGTTTCTATATGATGTTATAATGCTAATATATGATGTTGTTTAACAAGAGAAGAGAAGGTACTCCTCTAAGTTATTTTTTCATTCTTAGTATACTTATTAGATTTTTTTGTTCAAACCTTTCATTTTCCCATCAATTTATCAGTCTATAATACCAACCCTCACATTTGAAATTTTTTGATCATCTTTTTTAAGTTTCTAATTAGAAATTTTTGTAATGAAATAACTTGTGTATAATTATAAAATTAGACAGACATGCTATGAACATTTCAATAGCATCATTGACTATTCTAATATCTAGATCATCTAGAAGAATAAAAAACTGATCAATCAAGACATAATATACTTCAATTCCCACTCTAATTTTATCTTTTGGGGGTCCTTTTTTGTTTATTTTTTCTCTTAGGATATTACACACTCTACCCCTTGCAGTAGGGTAGTGTGTGGGTGTTGTAAAATATAAATCAAAAAAATAACCCTTTAGAATTGCAGTAATATAAAGTTATCAGATATTGCTTTATTTACTTTAAGATAAATATTAATGAAAATATTGATTACCTTGGGTAAGTTATGAGATTTATGGGAATTAAAATACTAAAATCTAGTGGCTTCATTATATTTTTCCAGTTCTTATCTTTAATCCAATTTCTATTCACATTGATCCTTTCAAATATATTATTATTCCAAACTAGAAAGAAAAATAATATCCTGAAAAATATATATTTTATCCTAAAATACTTTTAACATATTATATATATATTCTTTTGTATTTTTCTTCTCAAAATATGTTTGTGGAGACAATCCAAAACATACATGTCTAATGCAACCAAAATTTTCCATCAGCTTCAAATCTAATGAAGGTAGTTTTTCTTATCATAAGATCACTACAAAATCTATATTCTAAATCATATAAATTAAATATATCAAAATAAATATATTTTTTTATTTAATATTTTCCTAAATAATAATTTATTACTATGATTCCAAACATACACATGTTTCCCAATCCTCTTTTTTATTTTCATCAAATAGCTTACCCTCCTAATTTACATTGTCTCCTTCCGTAGAACAAGACATGGGATGGAAGTTTCTTCAAATTCAAATTCATCATTATGAATATAAAAGAATATAATTTTTCATATCACAAAATTTATTTAAGTTTTATTGGAAATACATACCAATTTATTCTTTACT
The DNA here is from genome assembly GCA_963277665.1 of Viscum album. Lineage (NCBI taxonomy): Eukaryota > Viridiplantae > Streptophyta > Magnoliopsida > Santalales > Viscaceae > Viscum > Viscum album. The sequence continues at coordinate 1,154,945,737 of OY728136.1, forward strand.
GAAGCATACCCCATTATTTCTTTGAAATATGGGTACACTAGTTTTGATGAAAATTGTTTATTTTCAACAAACCTTTTTGATTCAAAGATTAACAATTTTGAATCAAATTGGATAAAATAAATAATGTAAACTAATATATTTTAAACTAATATACAATAGAAAATATTTCTCATAGTGGTCAAATTTCAAATCATTCCATGTTTCTTATATTATAATGTGTTCATGAGTAAATGGTTTATGGGGATTTACTTTCCACTCAATATCCCTAAGATGAATCTTTTTAAAATGATTCTGGAAGCCTCTATTGGATATTCTGGTCCCATTAATACATATTTCATATAGATATAATCTAATGTAATTGAACTCATTAAGGAATGGTGAAAACTAAATCGTGATGTCTTTATATAATATTTAGATAAAATAGAGAAATTATATCGTAACATTACCATAATATATTCCTAAAGGGTTTCTTTAATTATAGGTTGTACATGGAACCATGAATCAATATCAATCAACACATTATTCTTCATTGTGACCACAACATAACTAATTAACAAGGACTTGTTGTGGTCAACAGGTTAACAACATTTATTCCAACCAACCTCAAAATATATACCGTTTCTTCATTACTTTTTAATTTTACGCAACACAGAGATGTTTCTTCATACATGTTTATTTACATCAATATGTTTTTCATCCCCTAATAATTCTATAATTTCCAAACCAAATACATATTCTTCCCTGATATTGGTGACATAATAATTCGTAGAACATTTTACGTGCATGAGTACTCAAAAATGTAATTTGGATTATTTTAATACAGTAGTGAAAACATATTATTAGGAAGAAAAGAATAGTATATTAGAAATAAAATATCCTTTTAATTTAACTCTTTTAATTTTTATAATTTTTTATGGGATTTTGATCCTCTATCCAAAATCCAAATCCCATCTTTGTGGCCCCCTTTAACGTACATGAAATAGTGTACATTGGGACCTCTTTGTATTGATTATGATCCGCTAATGAACTGGTCATCCCTGATTGAATTTTCTTTTAAACCTATAGTTGTTTTAGTTTCCTCAAGGAAAATTATCCAATTCTATTTTTTTAGGATTCGGGACATAAAATACCTGAACTAATTTTGATTCTATTATGAACAACTCATCATTTTCCATTACCACACTAAAATTCACCTAAAAGAAGACCATTTATCAACTTTCACAACACATGTATTGTCAACCCATTTTCAATTGAATACATGAAAATGAAATGTTATTGAATCCAACTCATATATCTATTTTATAATGTTTAAATATGACATATTAAAAAAATGAATTTATATCCTTGAAACCAGATATGCGAATATTTTATGAAATAGGAGTATCACTCCTTTTTTCCATCATATTTGTGTAATTATGTAATTTTTTATAGAAAATATAACCAGTGATTATAAAACTAGTATGTAAAAAAAATTTCCTTTGATCTCATGGCTATCCTTTTAATTCATTCGATAATTGGAATCATATTTTAATATTACCCCTTATAAATGTGATTTTGGATCCATCCTATTAAATATTGATTATGTGTATTTGATACCAATACTTTAAAACATAATGGATTAATATATCTTGGAATTATTTTATATAGTTAAATATACTGATCAATGTCTTTAAAATTATGTAAAATATAATGGTTTACTCACTTTTACTCTAGGATGGTAATTGTAACAACAAAAAGTCCTGAAATCCCTTCACCCATAAGTTGTTCATAGTGATGAGACATTGGGAGACCAGTGATATCAACATCTGATAGGTAATCTATACAGAATTCAATATCATATCTTGAGTCATATCATTCTAAAATAAAACCTTCTTGATGACTTTGATTCTGGACATACTCTTTAAAAATCATCATATACCATTCAATGGGCTACATCCATAAGTAGTGGCAAGAACAACATAGTTGAACCCCTCTAATGGAATAAACCATTAGTTGAATCATTATATCATTGAATTATGGTGGGAAGAACATCTCAAATTCTCAAAATATGACTATAACCTCCTTATTCATGATTAAAAATATCGTTAAATCTATAAACTTAAAACATATGGCATTGAAAATGATGCAAGGTCTGGTTAATGTTTGTCATACATTTTGAGGAAGAATACAATGTAAAGAGACGAGTATCAAATCATACATTAAAACCTAATAGTCTTGTGATTTTAGACCAAGTATATTCAAATTATTCATTGACATGAAATTCTTGATATTTGATTAATATCCCTCTAGAAAAATTTACATAATTAAGGAAAATGAAAATTTTCAGTTTTTCTTATCTTGATAGAGTGTAGATGTTGCATGAAGAAAAGTTTTACCTTTACCCTTCGAAGGTTCCAACTCATCCCTTATCCCCATGTCAATCATCTCTATCCAATACTTGATTCCATATTTTTTTAATAACATTTAGTAATGTGACAATAATACTATCATATAAATTTTTTTTTCAACATGTATGACATCATGAAAATGTATTAAATACAAACAATTATAATGTGGTAACTAAATGATGTTGATAACAGCATCCACTCTGATTTTTTACATAATTTTGAAAATGGTTTTGCAAAAATCCTGTCAATATATAATAAATTATAGAATAGTTGATCATCCTTTTTAGGTGATGATGTCAAACTAGTTTTATATTACGATTGAAGGTTTTTGTCCAGGATCAGTATTTATGTCATAGAGGTAAAAATTATTGATGTATCAAAAACACAGTTTCCAAAGAATGCATCAAACTAACTAAGTGTGTTAATTCTCCAGAAATGGGACACCAAAAAAACCTTTAATTTTATAGGTCGAAAAATTTACATAAGTATGAAATTAATTTACCATTCCATTAAAAAATTCCTCAATGAATGTTTTTTACTTCTATAAGTATCATACATTGTAACACCTTTATCAAAAATAAATTTTAGATATTAAATCAATTGATCCAAATAGACAACAATATCATTAATGGGATATTTTGGTACATATATATGTATGAAAAATATAAATTTTTATTCTTCATACATGACCATGGTTTCATGTTATAATTTAACAACATGATTGCACATGTTTTGTGAGTAACAATATCTACACTAAAAAGATTTATTCCATCTGTAGAAACTGAAAGAAAAAATGTTCATAGATAAATTAAAAATTCATGATACTCGTGATCAAGTTTATTCCATTGAGAATAGTCAACTGGATGATGTAGTTTAGCATATTTTATTCTTATATTTGAATTCCATGTAAATTGATGATGGTTTACTAATATCCAAATAGTCTTATAAACCATGGAATTGTGGAAATGTACTATACAACCTTTTAAGGACTTGATTCATCATTCATGTATCGATCTTCTCCACAATGAAGGCATTTTTTGATAGATTCATTATCCTTGAGAAACAATAAAATATAATTATGAAAAGAATGTATTTTTTAGCGATCATGCCCATTGAATATATTGTTCATTTATAATTATTTTTTTCGGCAAGGATGATCGATTTTTTTGGTAACATATCATTCAGGAGAACAAGTAGTTCTATATTGCTGGTGTTGATCCATCGGTTTCAAGCATTAAATTTATATAACATCATTATAGATGATTGTGTTTTGTATTTTATAAAACCCATAACAAATGGTCTCTTAGAATAGTACTTTAACATTCCAAAATACATTGTAAAATCACTAATGTAATCTTCAATTTTCATTTCTATTTCATCCATTTGATATCCATTTTCATTTAGACTATTATTCATATCAAATGATCCATAAATCATAGTATCACCACAATAAATGCCCACGTTCTATTTTTTCCTAGGTTTAGTCTAAAATTTAGAGATCTGATATATTTCATGACAACTCAATTGTTCTTCCAACTCCATTAGAGTAATTTCTATTGAATAAAAACAATGAAAACTTTGAAAAAATATTTGAAAATGTTTATATGAACACTCTATTATAAACTTGATAAACTCTTTAACTCCAAATTTATATAAATTGATTTTATCATTATTATGATTTCGTTATATTCATATCCATATTATTAGGTTCATAAAATATTCATTTTTTAGAAAATATAAATAGAAAACCATAATATATTCATAATAAAAGGATGAATCTATAGATAATTAGAGTAAGGGGACAACAAATTATGATTGTTTCATGTTATTTCAATATTATCTGAGGTAAATGTTTAATTTAATTTAGGAAAATAATTTCTCCATTGGTGATAGGTGTTATCCTTTGAGTTCATCCAAAATGATCATTGGTACTGGGTATTGGATGACTACTTCTTAGAGTGGTTTATGAAACATATGTTCTTGTCTAAAAGAGATGGGGCATTAGTCTGAAGAAAAAAAATGCTATCATAACTATTCAGGGTATGATGTTGATTAGGATTATATTTCTCTCCTTAAATATAAATGTTGTCAAGATTGGAGTCGGTGAATCACCAGACAAAAATAATTAATTTTTCCTTAAAGATGAATAAATATGTAGTAATAGTCTAAGCCAAAAATGGTCTCCTAGATTATTGTGACCATATGAAGTCTTGTCTTGTTGTCCTTACACACACTAATGATTAGAAATATGTTGTAGTTCCAACATTCAATTTAAGACTTCAATTTCTCCATGAAAACGAATTATTTTTGCATAAGGATTGAATTTTAAAATTATATATCATATAATGACAAACATTTTGTAATTATAAGATTTTTCTACAAACATTCTAGGTGGGAGTCTAATAAGTTGGTTTAGCTTTTGTTTTTCAATGTGATCACCTGGTTTGTCGTGGTCTAGGTGGTGTTTCATTGATTTTCTATGTGGAGCATTAAATGAGTGACAAAGTTCAGGTGATTGTCAGCTATTAGTAGAAAAATTTCACTAATGATTAATTTGATGATTTAGAAATGAGAAGTGAGAAATTGAAACCATACTTTACATATGACCACTGACAAGTATTGGTCAACCCTTGATCCTTTTTTCCTTTAATTATGAAATCTTAAAAATAATAGGTAGCCACATCAATCATAAAGGTTTCCTCTCCCATTTATTCCCATTTACTATTTTTTAATACAAATTACATTATAAATCATGGGTTTTCAAATCATTATTTCATGTATAATTATAAAATATCATTTTAAAAATGTTAGTGAAATGGATTTCTTACTTAACCAAACCACTTACTGCCATATATTAATATAGTAATCACTAATAAATATGTCATAAAATAAAATTTATTTATTATTATAAGGAATACTTCCCTAGTAGATTATTTTTCATTCCTGACATTAAATGTCTATGAATCCTCAACAATTCGTATTAGAGTATTATTTTGTGTATTCAATAAATAATAGTAATTTTTATATTTGAATTTATTTTTTTCCTTTTTTTGAATTGAGTTGTCCCTACATTTTAAGACTATAATAGATCATATTAATTCAGTGAATATATTGTGAGTTCTTGAATATTAAGGTAATAATTATCACATATAGAAAGATAGAATGTTTCCAAAAATATTTTCAATTAGTTTGGATATAATTAAAGTGACAACAAATCAATATATTCCCCATGTTGAAAATGTTGCGTTGACCACAGATGATTTAAATAATATAAAGAATAATAGTCACACTGAAAATGTAATAATTTCATTATTGTTAGGGAAATAATGTATTGAGTTCAAAGGTAATAAGAATGTAAAATCCTAAAAGATGATCTATAGAATTCATATGAAGGAAATGTGAAAGTAAAATAATCTAAATTAAAATTTTATCATTTCATGTATGATTTCATTTGAATTTATGATGATGATTTCGATGAGTAATATATAAGTTTCAATGAAGTTGTGTATACCATTAGAGGTTTTAGTGTGACTCTTAAAGATTATTAAATTCCGAAAATATACTTTATATATATTTAAATAAAATTGATTTTAGGGATTCAACAATTGAGGATCAAGATTCTAAAACACATCCATTCTAAATCAATATAACATATTGATTAGTAATAAATGGTGGAATGGATGTGATCTGAAGAAGAAGAGTAAGTATAAAAAGGAAATATACTTTAATTTTATGAATTATAAGAAGAGTCAAAAGTATAATGTTGAGGAAGTGATGAATTTTTAAGATGAAAATAATTTAAAATTAATTTTAAAAAACTGAATTCTTTCATCTCAATATGTTTCTTAGATTATAAATTGATGTACTGAGAAAATTATTCACAATAATATTTCATATGTGGCTATATTAAATATTTGGCTGATAATTTTTCAAATTTTGATGGAGAATAAAATTACAATGATGTTGAGTCGTTGAGAATAACATTAATGAAGAAATCATCAAAATTAATCAAGATAAATTTTACCTCCATAGTAAAATATATTAATTCACAAAATTAAAAATAGATAAATTTCTTGATGAAGTTGGATGATAATGTAAGTAGTTAACAAAATACATATGTTGAAACTTCAAGTGAAGTAGTGGAGAATATTTTGATCACTAATGTGAATGATGATGAGTTCAATATAGATGAATAAAAAGTAGATAAAAATCATAATAGACAAAGAATGTTTTTATACTAATGAAAATTTTCAATGAGTTTTTTTCAAGGATTTCAAAACTAGACTAAGAGAATAAAAAAATAAGAGAGATTCTCAAATCTCTATAAAAATTATTTTAAACAAGTTGATAAGGAATGAAATATGTTAAATTATGTTTATGATTCTAAAGTGTCACTTAATATTGAGATGAAAATAAATGAGGCTATATAAACAAGGTTATAGGAATATTAAGGGAATTTGAAAGTGATCAGAAAAAAATTGGAAGTTATAATTCCAGAGAATAAGTTCAATGTAGGATTTGAGAAGTCTTTTCAAGATGATTTATAAAGAATAAGGTAAATTCCAACAATGGTGAAACCTCAAAAAATGTGATGGTTTTGTTAATTGGAAATTATCCAATTAAATAGGATTACAATATCATGTTTGTATAGAAGAAAATATTTATTTAAAATTGAAAATAATCAAATGATGTTTATGAAAATAGAAATGAAATTACAAAATCTAAATATTTTAAAATTCCTAATTAAATGAAAAATATACTAAATAGGGAAGGAAGAAAATTTTAATGAAGAAATAAAATGATTAAAATAATGTGTTCATAATATTTATTATTTTCAGTTAATAAAAAGGAGTTGAAATCAGAGGATAAAAGACTAAGTAAAACTAGGTGATGGTTTCCACAAAAATATATTTAAAGAAGATGGTTTTGATTTTATATATATTGTTGGTATTGTATTGGTTTTGGATTGAAATATCTTATGGATATTGTAACAATAACAAAAATATTTTTGGTAATGAACATATTTTTATGGTGGAGGTGGAGAATAAATTTAGATATTGAAATAAATTTATGTATGGTGTGATCAACCGTGTCACACAGCTGAAAAATATATTAACATCCTACCAGAAAAATTGATTAAAAAGTGAAATAATAAAATGGTTCAAAAAGTAAGGAAGTGAGGTAGAATGATCCAATTGTGAAAGTGGAATTAGTGGATTCACAGAAAGTAGTATTCATGGATTCAAGATAATGAAAATAAGAAAAACATTGTAACCTTGTATGTTTCTTTCTAACAACAACTATTACTCACAAAATAAAAAAATCATAAAGAGGGATATTATAATGAATTCAGGAATACAAGGTATATTATGAAAATGGGTGAAACATGGAATCAGCTTTAAGTAACATCCATAATTGATGAAATTCAATAACAATTACGATATGATGATCTTAAATAAAACCCAACTTCCCATATGTATTGAGGTAATTAAAAATTATAACCATAACCAAACTAGGGTTTTGAAAATAGTGGGATGTAATGGGGGAGGAGAAAGAAGAACTTGGATGGAGGATAAAATGAAGGAAAAGGAGTCGATGCCCAATCCTTGGAACCATGATACCATCGATCCAATATAACCTTGTACTACCGCATACCGCTGAACCCAAACAATTATTCAATGATAGAGGTGGACAAAAAAATAATATACCATAGATTTCAACCATTTCTCATCAAAGATAATGGTGAGGGAGAGTGATAGAAGTAGTGGACTACCGTGAGAGCTTAACCAGCATGATGAAATTCATTTAGGTTATGGTTCTTTTTAAAAGATCAGAGAGGGCTTATCAACGCATCCAAAAAAATTCACAGATAAAGATGGGTTTTATGGGTGCTAATATAATAAGTGCTGATTGAAGGTCCCTTTATCTGCGCTAAATAAACACCAATCAATGGTATCTTTAGTAGTGCTAAAACATTAGTGTTTATAAAGAAATGTATTTATAAATATTTATATGTGTTCATAAAATTATAATTATTCCATTATAATTATAAATATATTTATATCATTATATATATATACACTTATATATATAAATATATAATAAGTATATATAATAAATATATATAAATATAATTATAGTAAATATATTCATTATTAAAATATATTTATTATAATTTTATAAGTATGATTATATATATAAATCATTATATATATATATATGCATTTCTAGGGGATACAATTACATTAAAAACACAGAAACCACATACAGACACCCGAAAGGCTGTTCATAGCTCCCCCTAAGGGATATCCCACCCATCAAGCCTTATTTATTCTGTACTTGCCCGAAGGCTCAGTGCATTGTCCTGTCTACAACATACTTCCTGCAAAGAAAGGCTTGCGTCACCGCCTTCCCACATCATGCATCATTCGTATATCGTCACCTCCCTACGTAATCATCAAATATATTAATGCAATAGTACCTATGAAAATTCTCACCCACCCAAATTTGAACTCTGGTTAAATATAGGATTACATAGATCATTTACCTCCCGAGTATGCCCCAAACTACAATATATATTTACGTAATTTTATGTATATATATAGTAAGTATTTACATTATTTAAATATATATTGTCAAAATTTAATAATTATTTAAATGTATATTATTTTTTTGTAATTAAATAAATAAATTAAAAAAATATTTATTTTTATATAATTATAAATTTGTAAATTTGTAAATATAGTAAATATACGTTTTTAAATAGTTTTCTTAAAAAATATATTTATCATTATTAATTAATATATAATATTAAATGCATCAACTTTACAAATGAGTGAGATTGGATAATTAAAAATGAGTACACAATAAAAATATTGAATAAATAGAAAAAACTGACAATTAAATAAATTATTAAAAAATATTTATATACATTGAATTTAAGATTAGTAAGTATTTAAAATATTTAAAAATTATATATATATATATATATACATATATTAAAAATTGATTAAATTAAAAAAACAGAATAAATATTACAAACTCGAAGAAAACTAAAAATAAATAAATTAAATTTACAAATTAAGAAATTAATATATCTAATATATCATGTTTTAAATGAAATAATAAACTAAATATTAAAACATGAATAAGTACATAAATATTATTTTTATGTGATTACTTATAATATTTCGCTAATTACATAAATATTTTTGTGTATGTGTTTTATATAAAAATGTATTAATTATGTATATGTGTGTTTGAAATTAATTTAACAAACTTTTAATATATGATTAATTTTAAAAATAGAAAAAAAATTAATATAATGTTCATTACTCGAAGCAATATTTCAATTTTTTAATTATTATTAATTTTAAATTATTGGACATTCTTCACTGAATAGATGACCTATGTAATGTATGAATAAAAATTTTATATTATAAAAAATTATGTTTTATGAAATATTATATATATAGATATATAATTATATATATATATATATTTGAAAATATTTTTATATTAAATGTATTAAATGTATTAATGAATAATTATGTATTAAAATAATTAAAATTTAATAAGACATTAATATTTTTTATTTGTTAAATTTTATTCACTTTCAATATTTATATTCTATATATCTTGTTTATTACTATTTATAATTAATGTAAATATATATTTTAATTTTATCATTTTTTTCTATAATTGTTTCATTATTCAAAATATTAATAATTTTGAAATTTATTAATTTTAATTTTTTTTAATTATTACAATTTATAAATTTTATATATCTAATTATAATATATAATTTTTTAAATTTGTATAATTTATATATCATGAATGGTGAGAACCATTGGTTAAAACCCATGGTCATAGAATGTTTATTAAATGAATGAAAATGAACAAAGAGATAAGGGAGTTGCAAGATAGAGAACTGGAACACATAAATCCACCCTAAAGCAATAGGAAAACATATACAATTAACTTTTTTAGGCTTACTGCTACTTCCTCATGAATCACCCTGTCCTATTCCGTTTCTACCTCTCCCTCATTATTTGGGATCTTTCCAATTAGTTACTTGATGATTCATATCTAATTATTCACCCATCTAATTAAGAGATTCAACAACCTGACGTCCATCCCTATCATTATATAGCATCAAAACATGATTCTCTTGATCATCATGAATCACGTCTTTTTCTATAGCATCATTCCCAAGAATTTTATCAGCATTAAGTGTCTTATCCCAAAAAAGGTATTGAACGATAACATTGTCCTAAAGTAAGGGATCCACATAAAGTGAAGCGTCCACCTAGATATTCTCACTTGCAACATGAATATTCACCATAGAGGATTTATCACTTTCAACCTTTGTCTTTGTCCACCATCAGTTACTGATTCCTTTCCTCTCAAATATATCAAGATGAAAATTATAATATTATAGGTTGTCAATGGATTCCAACATATGAACGAGGTTTTTTGTAATAACACCCTCATTCTTCCATCTTCTTTCAACCACATCACCATCTCTCGATTATTCAAACTTGTAATCAATGATATTGCACCTAGTGGTGATAGAAGTTTTTCCTTAAAACTATCCATTATTTTAATATAATTCATTTTTTTCCTCATATTGCATATCCAAATAGATTCTAGAAAGGTGAAATGGGGTCCCTCAAGCCCCTCTATAACATTAAATACAGCATGAATTGGATACCCACTGTTACGATTTGAAGGGCATGAATACTCTTGCAGAATTGAAAACACAAGAGATATTGTCTCTAGGATAGTGAATTCCACACTCATGGAAGCATGCGTGATCATCCTTCTAGTGGATGTACTAGGAATTATCAAGGCCTTATGAGCATCATCCTTGCATCTATCTGTTATATGTAGCTTTAGTTGGAATGATTTTAATTTTTTCCCATTTAATTTCTGTTAAAAAATTGCTGATCAACTCAACTAGATCATCTATAGGTGATTCATCTTGACACTCTCCTCTTACATGCCTCCATTCAAATCAACAGTCTGGTGGAAAACCTACACCCATTGGTCTGTACACCCAACAAGATTATATCTACCCACAATTGGTTTTACACTACCAAAGATTGATGAAATTTTTTTATCCATGTAGGACGTCATTACTCTCTCCTATTCCTCAAAAGTAATATAAAGAATTGAATCCCTTCTTTAAATCCAATCATTAAGATACTTAGTTCCATCATTGAAATCAATTCCCAAAATACCTCCAATACTATTATGTGGATTTTCTATTAGATGTGTTTTTTCATCATTAATTGGCTCATCCCCATCATCATCAATTGGAACAGTGAATTTAAAACTCTCAAACTGATGTCCATACTTCTTGTAAATTTTTAACATCAAGTTAATTATACATTTTTAACTGAATGACCAATGAAATTACATGTGCATCACATATCCTAAATCCTTTCAAATTCCATTGTATTCTTAGTCTTAATGTCACAAGCAACAAATCATTTAGTTTCAATAGATTTTTAATAGACTTCACCCTCTACTAGGAACCTAAAAATGGCCATATTAGGAATGCTCATTTTTCTCATCAAGCATGATGGTAATTCCCAATAAAGAGTTAATATACCATAGAATTTTTTATTACTAAAAGTACCATTTTAAACAATTGATTTGAACCCAATCTTGTGTGAATGAATTTTTCATTAAGGCTAAATAAAAAAGTGGATCACATTCATTTATTCTATATAATATACGTTTTACTGAGACCAAGCTAAAGATCCAAGATTTCAGATTTAAATACATATAAGAGAAAACAATCTGAAAAAAAATCCCTAAGCTAATGAGGATAACCACCATGAATAAAAGAACCAATTATGGTATTTTTTAGTTATTAAGAGCTTCAAATTTCTAGGGTATCGTCATTGATAAGTGAGTGATCTGGGAAATAATCGAGTATTAGAACACATTGATATGTTCTCTATAATCATGGGATTTTGTTAAAAAAAGCTAATGATTCATTATTTGAGATTCATTTTCTTGTAGAAAAATAATTAACAATAGTTTTAGAAAAGAACTAATTTACAACAACATTCACCACACCCAAAAACATCTTAGTGATTTGTACTTCAATTGACTATCTGAAATCCATCCCCATAGATCCTAAACCCCCATTAATCAAAGGACTTATCCCATCCCTCAGAGCCACTATTGTATTTGACACCTCTAGACTCCTCAATCCAGGATCAACATACCTTACCTAAGCATCTGCAACATGATTTGATATCTGAATAGAAACAAAAACATCTTTCGAAGGAAAAAAATATCAAGATCAATGACTGTGAGGGAAAAAACCTAGATTCCATTGCCTAATAAAGAAAGAGGCTCCCGTTGTTGCAACATCATCTATACTCATATATTATAATACATCTATAATTAATTAATATATATATATATATATTAAATTTATTCATTTTTATTAATAATTATTTAATTAATAAATTTTTTTATATTTTTTAAATTTACTCATATTTATTTTTTACCTGTTCAAGTTTTTTAGTTTTTTCATTTATATATATAATTATATATTTAATATATTCTATTTATTAATATATATATATATATATTAAACTTATTAAAAATTATATGATTAACAAAAAATATAATATATTTTAAAATTTACTCATTTTTAATTTTTATTACATTATTTATTTCAATTTATTTATTTTATATTCGTATATTTATTATATAATATTTTCTAATATATATATATACATATAAATTATTAATAATTATTTAAATATTTTTTTGATATTTTTAATTTCTGTATTATTATTATTATTTTATTAGTATATATTATAAATGTTTGTTGGTCCGTCTATAGGCCCGAATAGTGTGTCAGGTGGGCCGAATAATCCATATGGGGGTAGGCTAAAATGTAAGAAGCAAAGGGTGGGCCAAGGACTGAATGGTCCCATATGAGTATGTGTGAAGAGTATATGTAGGATCCCAACCCTACAGTAGGATTCTGATCTTGGAATACGTTTGAATCATATATAAAGATGTGGTCCCACTTGCTCTATTTTGATGTAAGAAACACAAATGGGATTAAGACAATAATCAGTGCTAAAAAATAGATGATAATTGATAACAAATAAAAGGTACCCTTTATTAGTAATTTTTTAGCACTGATAAAGGAATAATTTATCAGTTCATTATGCTGGCACTGATGAAGGCTATAAATGCATATTATGTGTTTTATAGTAGTGAAAATAAATTGTTCATTATACATATCTGGACATTTTTGGGTAATTAAAGGAATGTAAATTACTTGAAAGATCATATTTTATTTCCACGAACACAGGCTAGTATATAATAAATCAATTTATAAGTAAACTAATTTATTGAAATAGAAGATATAGTATATTTGAGTCCTAATTTAGTTAACAAGTGAGCTTATGAAATATACTTACCAAAGAACATGTATATTCCAATCATTCTAAATGGTATCAATGTCTCATTCATTCCTCTACATAAAATATTACATAATGTTGGGGTACCATTCATCCTATTGTGTAATGTTGATCAATAATTTTTTCATTGTAATGGTACTCAATTGATTGTTACACATTTGGGAGATCATGTCATTTGAAAAAAATACTGATTATGACTCATTTAGGTGAAAAGGCATTTATATTGAGGATCAACAGGTATTATTCTGAATTAATGTGTTTCTTAACTCTTAAAGGGAGGTAGTTTCCTTTAATTATATCTTAAACTATGAATATTAAGAAAATTCAGGGGAAATCTATTTCTATTATTTGGCTATATTTGTGAAAGCCTTTTTTCCATGGATAATATCTACCACAAACCACGCCTTATCTTGGGATGGGTTTTATCAGTGCTAAACAAAAATAGATGATAAAAGGGTAACCTTTATTAGATCTAGCTAAAATTACTCATAATGATAGATCTTTATCAGTGTTATTTTAAGCATTGATAATGACTATTATTAAATATTATTATTCATATATATATCATTATCTTAATTATATTAAAAAATTAAGGATTATTTACAGACATTAATTAAATAAAAGATGTGTATAATTAATACAAATATGATATATTAATATATATTTTGAAAAAAAATCAAACAATTATATAAATATAAATAATGTATTATTAATACGAGATATTAGAACTTATATATTTATATCAATTTCTATGTGCATATATTTGTAAGCATTATGTTGTGTGTTTGTGTTTGGTGTGAAAGTATATATAGATGTGGTACTTGTACATATGTATGTATGTGTACGTATAAATGCGTATAGACATGATATGTAGATATATATAGGACATGTTGACATGTTTATGTATAACATGTAATTAAATAGTTTATTATATAATTATAAATATGTAAAATGTTTTAAAAAATTATTTACAAACTTACAATTAATTAATTATATATTTAAATAATTATAAATATATAATAAATATATTTATATAATAAATATAATAAATTTGTTTTTAGTTATATATATTTATATATTAATAAATATAAATAATTATATATATAGCAAGAATGTATAGGATTAGAGTGCAAATGATCATAAAAATTTACTAAAGAAAATAAAGATGCGTCAAGTATAAATCAAGTGGCACAGAATGCGGCCAAAATAAGAAGTGGAAATCAAATACAACCTGAAACAGATGTGGAGAAACAGCCCCACCAGAAGAAGAACATTATGACCCGAGAATCGATCAGCAAGCCCATAGATGCTTGGGTCTTCATCAACCCCAAACAATGATGTCGGCATAAGGCCATCACATAACTCTCCAACCTACCTCTGAGAAATGTTTCCTAATGTTAGGAACGACAACAACCTTGTTCCCCAAAGTCTACTCCTCATCTTGATGTCTTCAAGGTCATTGTCATCTCATTACCCTTTGGATTTCGTGCTCCATCCCTTGCCTTTTTCAAATCCCCCTAATGCGGTAGATGACCTCTGGTGGGCCAAGACCCAGCGATCTCCATGTCCGCCAGGGTCCCAGACCCATTAAACCATTACTGTAATCACACCGCCCAAAAAAGTTATCCGCTTGAGTTCATCCCATCATCCTGCGTTACGATGCTGACACCCACATGAAGGTCATCGCCTACCTCTCCTAATGTCGACACCCAGCAAGCCTACCCAAGATCCCATTAAAATGATTCCCACAACGGTTGTGGGGATCCACCACCGTAGAAGACTGCTGAGATCCCACATGAAAATTGTAGGACACCAACCACTCACCGCATTAGAGAACCTTGTTGGTATGCCCCATTATTAAATAAAACATATAAAAAACCCCTTTTGAAATTGGTTAAGTGACAAACCATTACAAATCCGATGAATCAAAGTCACATAGGCTTAAAAAAAATAATGGATTGAGAGTCAATTGACCCATAGACCCCCATCACATGCCCAAGGACTAGCTAATGACCCGTAAGCCCAGTTTCCACCTGCAACCGCACTCATCTATAGCATATAACCAGATGTCGTCCACCAAGAAGGCCACCTCCAAGATCCACTGATCACTGTCACTATCGCCTCACACAAAAATTGAATGTCGCACTAGAGTGTTGGGTCAGAAATGGATTGGTTTCAAATATAAACTCAGTTGTGACAACAACAATTTGTGAGAATCACCAGTGTAAATGAAGCGCCAAACCAAATACTAGAATAAAAAATGAGGACACAAATTTTAACGTGGAAAAACCCTCCTGTCGAAGGATTAAAAAAACATGGTGCATCCTTGAGAAAATTCACTATGAATCAGAGAGTACAAAAATCCAAGTTAAACCCGAGACTTGAATCGCAAATACTACATAAAAACCTGTGTGAAAAAACACACCCTAATATGCCTATGTCTCCTCTCTGATAATAGTCTTTGAAAATATTTCACCATTTGGAGATCAAAATTGATCTCGCAGCATCGTTATAGCACCTCATTGCACAACCTGATTTGCTGCTGCTCGCTACTGGCTACACCCTAGAAAATAGTAACCCAAGTATATGCTCTCCTTGGGTTGTCGCGCACCACCAAATTGTATTTTCCCTTGATTCGTTGCTTCCCCTTTAATAGGCTCCCATATGCCACATATCTTGATTGAAAAGGAAATATGAAAATATCTCAAAAAGATATCATGAGATATCACCTGAATCTCATGCTGTCAGATACACAGCGGAAGAATCTTGAATTTCTAAACAAATAATATCTTAAATCTCCAAATAACCAGGCAGACTTATCTGTATGATATGATAAAAGATATCTCAAATTCAAAAACATATCTTATCTCAAATATGGAAACACCCACATTTGGGCTGAACCCTAACAATCTCCCCCTTCAACCCATCGAATAATGAGATCACATCCAACAAACTCGGTTGGAATGAAAACTGGTTTGTATTGCACCAACCGACATCCTCTGTAGAAATTATGACATCCCTCTTTTTCATCTCTGACGGAAACCTGAAAGCTCCCCCTGAAAAAGAAATCCAAATGTAGAAGTCTTCATCATACTTATGTCTGCAACGCTAATACCAGAATCAACAATATCTGGCTCCCCCATAACTATGATTGCCACATAATCTGGAGCACCTGCAGGAATTACATTCTCCCTCTGCCCAACATCCTTCAAGCAGTCAAAAACACTCAGCGCATCACCTCGATCTTTGCTTTCCATTCTTTCTTCAATAGTGGCACTCTCTGAAGAAAAATAATTAGGTGTAAGATCTAAATCACTTTCCATGACATGCTTTGGCTTCCAACCCTTCTTCAACATAGTTGATGGACTTCAAATCATGCATGACGATCACCCCTGCCACAAATCTGATGAAGTCCTCTTTGTAATTGGATTCGTTACATCAATGAATGCCTTTACATCTGTCCTGTAAAGCATGTCATCCATTTTTTCGCTTGCATAAACCATCATTCCTCTGGACAAAGTCCATCTTCCACCGCCAAACGAACACTAAATATATAAATATCAAGAACACTAGCAGATAAAAAATTATGGGGAATACCAGGCACATGTCACACAACCTTCAATGTTAGTGTACAACATGCATTCGTTGTGATAGAAATATCACCAACACCAATGAAATCAGCACAATCTCCATTTCCCATATTCAATATAACAAACTCACCTTCTTTATATGAAGAAAATAGTTCCTTATTTAGAGAAATGTGGTATGATACTACTGAATCAACCACCCATTCAGTGTATAAATATGACCTGTGACAATAAATGCCAACTGAATGTAAATCACCCTCACCCTGAACACGGCTTATGCCAGTATCCTCAGAATTGGAGTTGTGCGCCTTCTTTCCCACCTTAACCGTTTTTAATTCATAGAAGCGTCTCTGCACATGACCATACCTATTGCAAAAGAAGCACTTGACCTTTCTTTTCGTCTTTGACCGACCTCCTTGACTACCGCGTCCATCTACCACAGCTAGAATACCACTATTACACGAAGATTCACTATCATTTGTCTTTCGCCGAGTCTCGTTCATCAACAATGATGAAATCACATCATCCAACATCAATGTATCCTTCCCGAACAATAGTGTGGTGACGATATTATCATACGAATTATGAAAAAACCCAAAAGAACCAATCCTTGTCTTCTTCTTCCATTTGAACAGATACCGTGTTACCTTTATCATCAATCTTGACCACCACTGAGGATAGCTCTGATAGATGTTTTGTGAACTCGTCCTGATGGTTACCTAGATCTCCATTCTCTGGCATTCATAAACGAATCATCTGTTTCTTCAAATATAAACGATTAGTGATGGATTTTGATTTATACCTGCTTTCATGCTTCACCAAGATCTCCTCCGGATCTGTCAGATTCATCACTTCCCGTAGTGTATTATCAGCCAAAAAATCTGAATTGTGCTTGTCGCTAACTCTAGCATATCCTGCCAATAATCATCACTCATCATCTCCAGCTTCTCTGATTTTTTCTTCAGCGCCTTCAATGTCTTCTCACAGACCAAAATATTTTTAACTCTTTGCTGCCAATGTGTAAAATCATTTTTCTTGTTGAATAGTTCAATGTGAGTAGAAATTCCATGGCGTGAATCCCCCATGTTAATCAGTAAGAAAACATGGATAACCTCCCCTGATTCTAGATGTTGGGTCCGAAACAAATTGGTTTCAAATAGAATCTCAGTTGCGACAAAAACAATTTGTGAGAATCACAAATGTAAACGAAGTGCCAAACCAAAGAGTAGAATAAAAAATGAGGACACAAATTTTAATGTGGAAAAACCCTTCTTTTGAAGGATTAAAAAACCATGGGAAAACTCCGAGAAAATTCACTATGAATCAATGAGTACTAAAATCCAAGTTAAACCCGAGACTTGAATCGCAAATACAGTATAAAAACCTATGTGAAAAATCACACCCTGATATGCCTCCATCACCTCTCTGATAATAGTATGTGACAATAAATCACCCTTCAGAGATCAAAATTGAGCTCATGGCGTCGTTGTAGCACCTCGTTGCACAACTTTATTTGCCACTGCTCGTGGCTGCCCACTCCCTAGAAAATAGTCACCCTAGTATCTGCTGTCCTTGGGATGTCGTGCACCACAAAATGGTTTTTTTCCTTGATTCGATGCTTCACCTTTAATAGGCTCCCATATGACACATATCTTGATTGAAAAGGAAATCTGAAAATATCACAAAAATATATCATGATATATCACCTGAATCTCATGATGTTAGATACACTGTGGAAGAATCATGAATTTCCAAAAAATAACATCTTAAATTTCCAAATCACCATGGAGCCTTATATGTGTGATGTGATAAAAGATATCTCAAATTTAAAAACATATCTTATCTCAAATATGGAAACACCCACATGAGGGATGAACCCTAAAAATCTCCCACTTCATCCCATCGAAGAAATAGATCGCATCCAACAAACCCAGTTGGAAAGAAAACTAGTTGTTATCACACCAAATGCCATCCAATGCAGAAAATATGACATCCCAATTTTGCATATCTGATGGAAACCTGAAAGCTCCCCCTACAAAATAAATCCAAATGCCGATGTCTTCTTCATACTTATGTCTGCACCGCTAATACCAGAATCAACAATATCTGGCTCCCCCATAACTATGATCGCCACATAATCTGGAGCACCTGTAGGAATTACTTTCCCCCTCTGCTAAACATCCTTTGAGTAGTCAAAAACACTGGGCGCATCACCTCGATCTTTGATTTCAATTCTTTCATCAATAGTGGCACTCTCTAGAGAAAAAGAATTAGATTTAAGATCTGAAACACCTGCCATGACATGTTTCGGCCTCCAAACCTTCTTCAACATAGTCGACCGTCTTCGACTCATGCACGACAATCGCCACTGCCACAAATCTGACGAAGTACTCTTCGTAACAGGATTCGTCACATCACTGCATGCCTTTACATCTGTCCTATAAAGTATGTCATCCATTTTTTCGTGCGCATAAACCATCGATCCTATGGACAAAGTCCATCATTCCATAGCCAAACAAACTCCTAAATCCATCAGTATCAAGAGCCCTAGTAGATAACAAATTATGTGGAATACCTGGAACATGTTGCACATCCTTCAAATTTAGTGTACATCCTGCATTCATAGTGATAAAAATATCACCAACACCAATGAAATCAGCAGAATCTCCATTTCCCTTTTTCAATCTACCAAAGTCACCTTCTTCGTAATAAGAAAATAGTCCCTTTGTTGGTGAAATATGGTATGATGCTGCTGAATCAACCATCCATCCGGTGTAAAAATCTGAAATGCGACAATCAACACCAACTAAAAGTAAATCACCCTCACTCTGAACATGGATTACACCGGTATCCTCAGAATCAGAGTTGTGCGCCTTCTTTTCCTCCTCATGATTTTTCAATTCATAGAAGCATCTCTGCACATGACCCTCCTTGTTTCAAAAGAAGTACTTGACCTTTCATCTTGTATTTGACCGACCTCTCTGACTACCGCGTCCATTTGGCATAGCCAAGAAAACCACTATTACATGAAGATTCACCATCATTTTTCTTTTGCCGAGTCTCGTTCATCAAAAACGACAAAATCACATCATCCAACTTCAGTGTATCGTTCCCGAACAACAGCGTGGTGATGAGATTATCATATGAATCAAGAAACAAACCTAGAAAAAGAAAATCCTTGTCTCCTTTTTCCATTTCAATAGGTATCGTGTTACCTTTATCATAAATCATGACCGCCAATGAGGATAGCTCCATCATAAGTTTGGTGAACTTGTCCATATGGTTACCTGAATCTCTATTCTCTGGTATTCAAAAAAGATACAACCATTTCTTCAAATATAAATGATTTGTGAGGGATTTTGATTTATACCTGCTTTCAATCTTCACCCAGATCTCATCCAGATCTTTCAGATTCATCACTCCCCGCAGTGTATTATCACCCAAATACATCTGAATCGTGCTTGTCGCCAACTCTCGCATATCCTGTCAATCATCATCACTCATTGTCTCCAGCTTCTCTGAATTTTTCTTCAACGCCTTTGTTGTCTTCTCACGGACCAAAATATTTTTAACTCTTTGTTGCCAAAGTGTAAAATCATTTTTCCCGTTGAATAGTTCAATGTGAGTAGAAATCCCATGGCGTGAATCCCCCATATTAATCAGTAAGAAAACACGGATAACCTCCTCTGATACCAGATGTTGGTACGGAAACAGATTTGTTTCAAATATAAACTCAGTTGCGACAAATTGTTTTTTGAGAATCACCAATTTAAATGAATCGCCAAACCAAATAGCAGAATAAAAAATGAGGACACAAATTTGATTGTAAAAAACCATCCTTTCGAAGGATTAAAAACCCATGGGGAAAATCTGAGAAAATTCACTTTGAATTAGAGAGTACAAAAATCCAAGTTAAACCCGAGACTTGAATCACAATTACATAATAAAAATCTGTGTGAAAAAACACACCCTGATATGCCTATGTAACCTCTCGGATAATAATCTATGACAATACTTCACCCGTCAGAGATCAAAATCGAACTTGTGGCATCGTTGCAGAACCTTGTTGCACAACCTGATTTTCCGCTGCTCGCTGGTACACACGCCCTAGAAAACAGTCACCCAATTATCTACTCTCCGTGGGATGTCGCGCACCAACAAATTGTTTTTTTTCCTTTATTCGCTGCTTCCCCTTTAATAGGATCCCATATTCTAAATATCTTTATTTAATAGGAAATCATAAAATATCACAAAAAGATATCATGAGATATCACTTGAATCTCATGCTGTCAGATACACAATGGAAAAATCTTGAATTCCCAAAAAATAATATCTTAAATCTCCAATTCACCATGCAGCCTTATCTGTGTGATATGATAAAAGATATCTCAAATTCAAAAAAATATCTTATCTCAAATATGGAAATGCCCACATTCGGGTTGAACCCTAACATAGAGAACCTCCTCACCACCATGAACTCCACCAAGAGGCACCATGTCGAAGTCCCACCATAAACCATCAAATTTTCCCTCATCGATCCCAAGTCGATGCTAGAAATTCACGCACAAAAAAATGCAGCAAATCCATTCTACCTCCACCCCCACTTCTGTCGAAGTTTTCCACTCATCACCCTTCATCAATGCAAACAAGACCATGGAACTACCACTATTCTAGAAATATTTGGGGACGAAATAACCAAATAAAGAGATAAGTCACTACCATGAGCATCATCTATTTCCAAGCCAAATACATGATTAAAACTTTTTGAAGATTCATTGGGTACTTTACCAGATGGTACATTTCCAATGTTCCTATATTTAGGAATGGTACAACTAAAAATTTTATCTGAAAACTCCAGAGAATTTTCAACTAGTTGAGATGCACTGCACAATATGGTTCTTGACACTTCATCTCATCTGCCAGGATTAGAAGAATTTTTTTTATTAGGGGGACATACCTCTGCAGTTAACTAAACTAAGATAGTTACCAAGGGACCTATAATGTTTTCTCTATCTATTTCAGTGACATATTGGATAGATGAAATAGCTGTAATAATGACCTGAGATTAAGTAGTAACATCCACCCTCCCAGCACATAGATGAATCATTTTCGTATAATTAGAAATAGTATTAACTTTATATACTAATTCACCCCTTTAATACTGGAAATAGAAAAATAAGAAGACATATAATATATATTATTGCATGTTGATTCCATTTAGTGTCCAAAATATTTACTAGAATACCTTCGATAGACTAAGAAACTTTTATTTCCGTTTTCTGTTTTATAGAAACATTGCCCCCATATTTTTTTGTCTTGGGTTTAGTGGAAGTGGAAACATCTACATTGTCTTTCCTTTAAAAACTTTATAAATAAAACATTCTTTTATCTTACCGAGATCTAAAATCAACATCCAACTTTGTATCAAAATATTCAGCCTCATGATTGTCATGAGAATAAAAACTGAATTTATCATCAATAATACCCCTAGACAAACCATCATTATAGGAAACTACATCAACACCCAAATGAATCTCCTCAACAATTTTAGTCTAAGAAATAGGGGTCATATCATTAAACTGGACTGTAGAAACCAAACCTAGATAATCTTGTGGAGAAGAATAGGGACTAAGAAAAGGATAATTTTAGCCTCCCTCTTTCAGAGGGGAAAGTGAAAATCATAAATTTGGTTTCCCTTTGGGGAACCTCTAGTGATTAAAGGGGGTTATCCTAGACGACCTGAGTGATTTAAAATTCTATCATCAGAGGAAGGTCCACCATTAACCTGGTCCTTGTTCTCTGTGATTATATAGGGTTTCCTCCTAAGGAATTTAAATTCCATGCACTACCGTCATGTCAAGAATTAACCTGGGTTATGTTCTTATTTGTAATTCATTGGGTACTTCCTATATATATATCATTTGATATTACTGCATGTCATGGATATTAATATGAAAATTAGAGAAAATAAGACCTTGTCTAGATGAATAATTATATTATCCAATAATTTTATAAGAATCACAAAATATTGGTTTTTTGATAAAACTCAATCCTAATATTTATCTCATCATGTAGAGTAGAATGATCCAACCTATCAATCATGGTAGAATATAAATCATCCTTAACCGAAACATGTGAAAAATGACCAAAACTAACCAATTAATTAGAATTTTCCAACCTAATTGGTAATACAACTACAGATGGAATGTTATACAAGTTTTTAGAATCCCATTAAACCCTCTTCAGAAACACTACTAGAATTGGGACCTATACCAACAATTATTTAAACCGTTTGGATAAAGACCATTTACCAACGGTTCTAGTAAACTGTTGGGATAAGGAGTTTTATGTTGGGTTTTCCCAACGGTTTCGTTAAACTGTTGGGAAATAAAAAAATTTAACCCCCAATTTAGGGCTCCTCATCTCAGACCATCCCCAACCTCCGCCTCCCTCCCCCCTCCACACTTCCCGACCTCTATCTCCTCTCGGCCTCGCCTCCGCCTCCCGGCCCCCTCCCTCTCCTCCGACGGTGTTCCCCTTACCCTCTCAACTCCCTCTCCAACGACGACGTCCCCCCCTCTCGGCTCCCAACGATGTTCCCCCCTCCCCTCTTGTCTTCCACTCCTAGCGAATTCCCCCCCCCCCTCAATATCCTCCTCCGACGTCCCCCGACCCCCTCTCAAGTCACGCGCGAGACCCCCCATGGCCGAACACCCCGCGGGATGTCCCCCCTCTCAGCTCCCTCTCCTCCTGCCAGGGTTCTTGATCGGTATTTTCACATTGATATACTCTTCCAAAAATTTATCTATGTGAACTAATATTTGTTATCATGTAATGGATTTTGTTCTCTAACACTTTTTAAGGTACACAGGATTACAGTAGAATACACCCCCACAACATACCGATTTTCCCTGGGAGCTCTCAATTCCATTTTATTTTCATTTTTTTATATCCATTCACAAAAACATTAAAAAACCCTGTCATAACACTCTCACCTATATTTCATTGAATGTGGGGATACTACCTCATTTTAAGTGTGGGGGGAGTTCCTCACAGTTTCACATGTAATGTACTTGGAACTTTTATTATTCTCACTTGTATATGAGGAATTTTACAAAATAATAGGAATGATTTAAACTTTTGAATCATTATTCCCTTGTTATTAAAAAAAATTTAAGTGTAAAAGTGACAAGGACCATGTTTGACTCCTGCTTATATTTTTTTTAGAATGATTTCTATGTTTAGGGAATTAACTCAAATTGAAAATCTTCAAAATAATGACTAGTAGACCTATTACTTATGATTTATTCCCTTTGTGATATCCATTTTTAATTTGATTCTCACTACCCAGGATGTCTCTAAAACTACAATTTCATACTCTTATCTAGGCATATTTCGTGATAGATGCATGGGGCATGTAAACTGACTAGAACGTGCACTGAGATCTTATCTTAGTGATGAATGAACAAGTATAAAACTAAAATGATTTAGGAATCATTCATAGACAATTTTTTCCTAAGACCCACCTGACATCTATCCATCATTCAACACTTAGTTCCTATTAATGTCCTATTAAAATGAAGCTGTTTCAATCCTATTTCCCTTCGTACCATTCTTATTGTACTATGTGTATGGATATCTTTGAACATGTTTGGGCGGGACATTCAAAGATCATGGGTTTCATTCACTTCTAGAGATGTACGATATGCTCACCTAATTATGGATTTGCGATCCATGTACCATTTGTTGTGTTTCATTCATAATCTCTTCCTTTTCAAAATACATAAAATACAATAAAGGAAAATTGTTATGGGTTCTTTACTAAGAAGGTCAAAAATCACAATTTTCCAGACTGATTGATCCCTCAAATGATTATCAGTGATTCGGTGATGGATATGATATCTATCCTAAGAATATATTTTGATGTAGATCACTTATATACTATAATACCATGAGGTGTGAGTGTGAGGAACCATTGGAAGATAGAAAATCCTTGGGGTCTTCCATGAGATGGAATCGTTTTTCTAAAACATCATGTGAGAAAATTTCTGGAGTATGTTAGAGTCATGAAATAACCCCATGTGGCTCTATGAGATAGCACAAATAACCCCAAGTGTCTCCAAGTGTCTCCATACATCGTATCATCCTCACATGGGTTAGCCACTAAACCAATCCTATCAAACCTATCTTAGCATATCCTCTCAGTCACATAGTCTAGACTCATCTCTCGAGGATTATCCCATGCCTCAAAGCACATCTCATCATCCAACTAGAAAAAGAGGACTATTAACCTTATGATTGTCCTAGTCACAAAAGCACACCATGTCGAACCCATATACATTATATTCTCAATAATCCAGTCAATAAAATCATAAAAATATTGTATTATAACCTATCCCCACTAACTAGGTTCCATCCTAAGCTAAATCACACCAAGCCTCTTAACATTATAACGCCAATCTGTCTGAAGATACCCAATACCCACACTAGAATCTCATCATTCATCACTTTAGTTGAACTCATGAATCATTAAATGGAGTAAAACCATTCATAATACATTTTATACACTCAGAGGGACCATCCCACTCTAAGAACCTACCAAGATTCCAATCCATCCTCATAAGTATTTCCTCATTAAACGCTAGATGTACAATTGCAACACCTATCACAACATGGACCAATCCTCTTCGGAATATTTTACATGATCTAAATCCCCATCGTTAGTGACATCAATCACATTAAAGTGCATAAATGTAAACTGAACCCTACATTCCAAGAATTATTCATGTGGATAGGCCCCATGGAAACATGCTAACTAAAACCATAAATAATAATGCCAAATACGTGCATCATTTTTAAATAAATATATCATGTGTAAACATAAAAACCAATAATAATAAGACCTCATCCCTTGTATCGAATAAAACCAAACTAAGTTGAAACTTAGGACAAATTGATTATATACCATTAATAGGAAGAGTAATAGTTAATTAATAGGAATGTACTATTTGACACTATCATTTTGAAACATTGATATGTTTCCCCTTTGCTTGTAGGAACATTATTTGACCCATAGGGCGCTGTGGTACATATATGTTGGGAAGTGACTTGTATAGTCACAGGAGACAAGTATGTTTTAGATTAGTTTTTATTTTATTTTCATTATCGCATTGGGCACATAGATCTTTGACTGCTTTCTATGGACAGAGGGTACTTATATTCTACAAAGGGGTCCAAAAGGAGTTCAGATTGATTCAGTCCACCGGCTTTGATTGGAGGTAAGATTATATGGTTACTACTTGTATCGAACCCCATGTATTTATGGATTTAGTGTTTTTGACTCCATATTATGTTTTTGGTAGGGCGTTGGATCATTTCGTGTTGGTTCTGGTGGATTTGGTTCTTCACTACCAATCTAGGTAAGACTTTAATCCCATTTGTTGGTTTTTCACTGGTTGTGTACCATCCTTCATGTATTTTAAGGTTCATAATATCATTCGTGTAGTGTGTTGATCCATGTTCATTGGTTTCGAGTTGCTAAGTCAAGGGTGAATCGCCTGTGTGTGCATAGTTAAGTAAGTATATGTATGTGGGTTCCACCATTACATGTATAGACACCCATGGCAGTGATTATGCACGTATGGGGCTAGGTGTGCCCATGTATATATATATATATATGCATATTCTGGTGAGTGGATACGGATATATGCATATAAGAATATGTGCAAGGATCCCCTTGCACATGCTCATGGCCATGCAGGTGTGTGCATAGGGGCTAGGTGACCTTGCATGTGTGTAAAGGTGAGTATATCCAGTGGAGGAGCAGAAAATTTTATTTTGAAAGATCCAAGAGCTAAAGTGGATGGCTTGGTTCCACCATGAGGTAGAGTCCCTCTCATAGCCTCTTTAATTTATGAATGCTTTAAATTGAATTTAGCTTCTTTTTTAATTCTACTTAATTATATTGAATTGTGTATCTTGAATAGGTTTTCTCTAATTTAATTGTTTCATTTGATAAATAAAGTGATGTTTTTATAATAAAACCCCTCCAACGGAGGTGCGTTGTTTGTGAAAACTCACAGTTATAGTTTAGGGTATATGATTCTTTTCCGTCATTTCTTTTCACTTTAGACGTTGCGTCATTGTGCTGCTCACTACAACCTTCTTGAAGATCCCTTATTATAAAATATTAAATAGTTGATTTGTTCTATCATGTCCGTTGTGACCTTATCTTATGGGGAAACCCGTTTCAGGTGTTTTCCTTGCTTCTTGGCCACCCCTTTGGGTGTTTAATCGAGCCTATATATCAAAAAACACCGATGGTGTCATTTTTTAACACTTGTCAGGGTTATGGTGCTCCCCACCATAAGCTTTATCTTAACACTATTTGGGGTGTTTTCCTGGCCTCAAGGCACATCTAATTTTTTACATATATCATTTCTCCCATAAGATTTTTGTTGCATCCTGAGATGTTAAAACATACTCAAATTCTATTGTTCTCAAGGTGGATAATGTTTTATTATTAGAGTTCCAAGAAATTCATATACCATTGAGAAGTAATACCCTTGCACAATTTGACTCTCAATTAGTAGTTTCAACTACCTAGTACCACATTTAAAAACAACGAATATCAAATAAATATCTTTATCATGCCACAATAATGAATCAAGTGTCTGTTTTTTATAACATAAGATGGGTTTCTATAATGTAAAGGACAACTACATAGGATTTATTTGGAATCCTGGATAGAAGATGCTGCCCTGCGGATGTTGCTCCACCGGGCATACACGCCGCGGTCCCATGGCAGTAATGCCGTGATTTATCCCTGCTCTAGAAATACACCCCGCGATGGTTCACAGTCCTGTCGGAATTTTATGTGTGATATCGAGATAGAGTTTTAGATACGTTACCCACCCATAGTTAATGGGGAGGGAGGAAACGAATGGAATGTTTCCCTGTTTCCTCCCGCTATCTTTGCTACTGGCTGGAAGATGCTACCCCACAGATGTCACTAGACTGGGCCAACACGACGAGGTCATGCCGCGGTCACACCGTGGTAATGCCGTGATTTGGCCCTGTTCTAGGATGACTCCCCACATCAGTTTATAGTCCTGTCATAATTCTATGTATGATACCTAGATAGTGTTTTAGATACATTACCCATCAATAGTTAATGGGGAGGGAGGCGATGGCCGGAATGTTTCCCTGCTTCCTTCGATCCCTTCGCTCCTGACTTGAAGATTCTTCTTCGAAGATGTCGCTGGACCGGGCCAACATGCCGCAGTCACGCTGCGGTCACACCGCGGTCACGCCGTGTTCACGCCGTGATTTGGCCCTACTTCTGGACGACACCCTGTGGCGGTTCGCAGTCCTGTTGGAATTCGCACTACTGGAAATTAAAGTTTTCCCAACACTTTCTTCCAAACGGTTTGAAAAACCCGTTGGCAAAAATACCCTATTCCATTCATTGACAACAGTTCATATGAACTGTTGGCATATAGGTGATAATAGCTGGTTTTCCCCAACAGTTCAAATGATCTGTTGGGATATATCTCCCTAAAATCACCCCGCCATCGAGATACTTCTCTTATCCCTAAGCCGCACTTCTCCAAACCCTCGAAGCTAATCCCATACTTCTCTTTTCCTCACTGTCGCTCCTGTGTTGACCACCCCTCATCGTCACTCCCATCCCGACCACCCCTCACCGCTCGCCGCTCCCCTCTCCCATCTCATTAGCGCTCATGATTTTTTTCCAAAATCTCGATGCGAACCCATTGCACTTATTGTTTAACCCTAAACCATAGCTTTACGGACCCATATGGATGGTTTTCCCAATAGCTTGACACGAATCCTACTTCCCAACTGACTCTCGACGTGAACACTAATTCCCAGTGCAACAGGTATGGTTTTCCAATTCTCTATTATTCCACATTAAATGGGCATGTGTTATGATCCTCTTATGATTTTAGGTTGTGTTTGGAACCCTGATTCCCTAGCTACACTCTAGGGTGTAACTCTACTTTCCAACCGGTCATCTTATCTTTGATTCAAGTATTTTTTGTTCATTCACTTTAAATCAGTATGTATGCCTTCATTTATTTTTGATTTTTTGGTCCCATTTCGCTGTAATGTACTGTCTATTATGATCCCCTTATGAATACAAGAAATATATCAGTTTAGGATGTAGTTTTTTTTGTAATTTACATGTATAGAATCATTTTTATTGACATTGAGATGTCAAAATGAGGTGGGGAGGAGGGGGGATATGCTGGTGGGGGGGGGGGGGAATGGGCAGGGGTGAGGTGACGAGGAGGGGGGTTGGAAAGGGGGTTGGAGATGGCTGTGTAGGTGGGGGAGAGGGAGGGGAGATGTGCTGGGGGTGAGAAAAGATAAGATATGGAGGTGAAAGAACATCCATGTTGATGGTAGCACCAATACATCAATGACTATAAAAACCTTCTTTGTGAGTGCCTCAACACATTATGATGTTAAATCCACTATATTCTAAGTGCTCATTCAACTAGAGGTTTGTTTCACTCATCGAGATCTCCAATTAGATCAATAATCACATCTAAATATAGACAAAAAATTGAGATAACTAGATCAAAACATATTTCCAATTCCTGATCTATGATATCATATGTGTCTCCTACTTGGACTAGAATCCTGACCAGAAACATCCTCAAACCTCACGACCAATTTCCAACCAAACATGGGATGATCTATCCTTCAAACCACTGTCCAAATAGATGATCTAGAAGCATCAATTAACTCATATAAATCAAATATCATACCCTCTCCATGGTCCCTAGGATATTATCCTCTAAAAACCCACTATTGGCTCCCTTTGACCAACCTTAGTGCCAAACCCAAACACGGGGCTCCCATGGTCCTCAATGTGACAATATAATGTGATTTCCAACTATATAATCCTCAGGTGCACCCAAAAGCTAGTCCCAAGCAATTAAAAAAACCTCAAATGGAAAAAAGTCCACAGTTAGAACATACACCCTATGAGGGGTACCTCTAGTACATCCAAATCTCAAGACACACCCAGTGTTGAAATATCCCAAATGCCCCTAAATGGCCTCCAACTGATCATTGATCAACAACATCTCGAACTGATCATCTATCAAAAACACACCCAATAGGGTATATAGAATAAATGAATAACCAATGAATTATTAGTGGTCCACATGACAATCATAAATTTTTTACATTACAAGGGCTCTATAGTACAAGATTGACCACTCCACATGGGAATTATTAATTAACAGCTATAGAAAACACTGGTCAATCAATCAGTAACAAGCCCACTATGGTATCCTCAAGATTCCCTTTGACACTTATAAATATCTTATGGAAATATGACCATATCTTCAATCCCACAACATCATCCCATCCCAATGGTTCCAATAGTTCCAATCCTAAAAAAAGGAGGTAATCCTCAAATGTTATAACCTTGAGAAAAAGGTACCAACATGTGAGGATAAAACAAGATCTATTTATATATACTACTTGATTATAATTTTCTGGATCTATATGAAAGAACATTGAACAAAACTATCTTAGATTTCACAATCCATTCCAACTAATGATCTCATAACCATTACACATGATTCTCATCTCACAACCCAACCTGCTTGAGGATTCTGAATCCAATCCTTGAAGAAATCCTGATAAATAATTCTTTTAGTTCAAAACACCATAAAGAACACATTCAAACACAGAAAGTATTCCACCATGGAAATTTATATGAAAAACTGATCAAAATTGAATACTCATAAGTCGAATTCTGACTACAGGGTTAAAATAGGGTAAACACAACAAGGAGAAAAAATAAACCAACCTGTACTTTAGGTACATGATATGTAACCCAAAATTCCCCCTCATTCCATGTAACATAGACTGCCCAATTTTTATTATCCAAAGTATACATCTTGTGTTCCGGTATTTGATGTTTACTTCAACCTGGTTACATTCACATATAAGGCCCCAATTAACATGAAAAATTCCTCTGCTACGTGGAATGTATCACCCCATACACAATATTTACCCAACATATGGTTCCCATGTATGTACCTATCCATATATCCCCCCACAAAAGGTATACCCATGAATAATACCTATCAATGTACCTCACACTAGATATATCTTTATACCCTACATGGTCATCTGCCACTAGCACACCCCGATTCACAACTACATGGCGTGTAACCCACCCCACTGTATAAATATTTTAGTTCCCAAAACCCATCTTTCCCAAGTACGAAGAACACATGATGTCTGTTCTAAAAAATACACATCATGTACATGAGTTCTCCTAATCTAAACCCCCGCAAAAATATCCCAAAACATCGAATTTATCCAAAGTATCCATAGATTTAATCCTAAATGGGTCACTAAAAACCAAAAAAAATGTACGATTACAACTTAAAATAAAGTACTCTAAGGGAATTTGTGGGATAGGCGGGGGGGCTTGGCATGGGTGAGGTGGGGGAGGGGGGGCTGTGTAAAGGGTTTGGTGGGGACAAGTGGGCTGGGCCGGGGGTGGGGTTCGGGCGTAGGCTGGACAGGGGGGAGGGGGGGGGGTTGTGCAGGTGTGGTGGGTGGATGTGTAGGTGGGGGGGGGGGCTGGGCAGATGGGGAGAGGCTGGGTAGGGGGGTTGTGCAGGTGGGGGTGGTGGTTGTGCAGGTAGGGTAGGGGGGATGGGCAGGTGGGGGAGTGGGTGGGATGTGCAGGGGGTTAGGCTAGGCAGGGGGGAGGGGGGTTGGGCAGGTGGGCTGTGTAGGTGGGGTGGTGGCTGTGCAGGTGGGGTAGTGGGGGGGGGGGGGTGGGCAGGAGGATGAGTATGGAGATGAACATGAGTTCCTTAAACCCAATTAGGGAACTGCAGAATTATTTTTTAGGTCCCGAGTATATCTAATAAGGCACATTCATGGAAGAATCTATAATTATAGCGATGTCCCTACTTAAACTATAAATGTTGTATAAACCGTGGAAGACCCATTTAGTGAGTCTAGTAGGAGAAGGAAAATCCCCATGCATAATCTAACCAGGTACTATTACTATGGAATGTAATAATGATATATCCATCATATATCAAGATTAATAAGTCATTATGTTGAGAAACATCAGGCACTTGTCTTGTATTTAATGATAAATGTTATCAATATTTAAAAATGTTACATTGACTATGATATTTGATTTAATATCATTCCAATGTTGACACACTATCATATGTGATATGATGAGGACAATATAGAACCTTCCACATAGATACTACAGCTGTGTGTTCAATGCAAGAAATGTCCATAAGTCCAATTCATGCTTGGGGATCAATTTAGAGATCTAATTTCTGAATCATAATATATAGTAATTCAGTAGGATCAAAACTTCATTGAATTTTTAGGATGTAGTCTTTATACTTTTCTGACCACTCAAACATAACTACATTCTTAGTAATCCTAGCCATAGGCACTTTTAAAGGGGGAAAGATTTAAATGAACCATATGTAAAACCTGAATAAACAAAGGAAAACTACAATCTCAAACATGTTTTGTATGCCTTCTCATGACACCACAACCTATAAATTCTTTGGGTCCACATAAATTCCCACATTATAGATTATGTGCCGAATAAAACATACATTGTCGAAGCATAAGTGACACTTTGAGATCTTATACAACATATAATGTGGTCAAAGTGTACAAAAAAATCTATAGGTGTCCAATGTGTATATCCATTGTCAGTGAGTATATAAGGATATCATCAATAAGCACCACAATAAATGAGTTGAGATATGTATGGAAGATCTCATTCAGGAGATCCATGAACACTATTGGATTAATTTTAAACATGAAAGGAAAGTCAAGATATGTATGGAAGATGCCTTAATAATTTTCAAAGAATTTTTAATATAAAATCATATATATACATTCATTTAACTAATAAAATCATGTCCTTAAAAAATTTCAACATGTCTCATTACTAGTAAGTAAAAAATGGCAAGGATCAAAATTTTCACCCATGTACCACTTTATTACCTCAACGGAAGTATTAATTTACCGCTTTCAAAATAGTAAATTATCTTCACACATTTCTTTTCTAGACCAATGTATTTATATGTATCCGCTACTATTACACTTATCAAATCCCTAGACTAATACTTCTCACTCAATATAGCTCATCACTCAACTCCCAACATCTTCCTTAAAATTAAAGGTAGTGTCTCACACACCTATATATCACATACCAACCTTCTCATAGAACAAACATCCATGTTAATACATTTTGATCAATGTAAATCCATTTTCTAAAATAATACCATATTAACCATTATATGTATAATATCACATTCCAAACCCTCCATTATCAATCATGGTTGGGTTAATCTAGAACCTTATCACACAAGGTGAGGCCATTATATTGACCACTACCTTATCAATCATGGTAGGGTTAGATATCATGTTATAATATGATAACATAATTATCACTCATGTAAGGGTACTTCTAGCACCTTATCACTCAAGGTGTTGTCATTCCTTATTATATATCACTATACTTGTTAGAATTTCTCACCCAATATGTGTATGAAATAACAACAAGGGAATTTGGTCCATATCATAGCTCACCAGATAGGTACAAGGTTCTAGTCACTCGGGACTTATTCCCCCTACCTTATCAGTCATGTTAGTGTTAGATATCATTTTATAATATGATATCATCATTATAACTCATGTAAGGGTCCTTCCAACACCTAATCACTCAAGGTGTTGTCATTCATTAAGATAATTCACTATACTTGTTATAATTTGTCACAAAATATGTGTATGAAATAACAAGGTCATTTAGTCCATATCATAGCTCACCAGCTAGTGTACCACCATGAGGACCATGATCCCATGTGATAAATGGTTTATTTTTATGATTCTCCCTATGGATCATTATTCAAATTTCAATGGATACAAAAATCATCTATGTAAGGTATATACTAAAATTCATGTAGTAATCTACTAGATTTTCATGGAGAATTATCTGAATTTTTGCATTACAGATTGGGGATAGATTATTACCTTGTGATCTTATCCTCTTGGAATATGATAGAAAATTTCCAAAGTGTGCCCAACAGATGATGTAAATGATTTGTGACCACTGACAAACACTATGTCGGATGTCATCATAGTAGATCCCCTTTAAAATTAGGCATGTGATATCCCTCATGAATCAAGTAAATATCTGTCCCCATAGAATCTATAGGTCATAGAAGCCAGACCAATATCCCCCTCTTAAAAACAAACCAATACCTTGATAAATGCAACAATATAACTAAATCTCTTGACATTATAGAAGTCATTGCCCCATAGTATATGATTGCCCCATAATTATACTATAGGAACAAAAGGGTTATAATGGTCAAAGTGTAAATATCCTTCTAGGTTAGTATATTGATGATTAAATTCATCAAAAAAATATCAAAATCATCCTAGAGTAATCAAAAACCTAACCATTATCTGATAGATCAGGATTAAGGCAGAGTATTCATCACATATGAGTTATAATCTTCGATTTCCAATAGCCCCTCCCTATTTGATCAACAAGACAACATTTTGTTGGTTCTTGGTCTCTCTACCACATCAATATGTGAACTATACAAGGGGAAGAGATGTGAGTAAGCCTTCAAAAATGAGATGATTATTTCTATGTGTTTCTTGTGTGTTTTTTGTGTCATTTCAGGCGATTTAAGTGAGTTTTTGTGAGTTTTCTATATGTATAGTGTGTTTTCTATTTTTTGCATGTTGTAGTGTTGTTAAACACACAGAACGAGTTTTTTTTGTGATTGCAGTGTATATTTGTGAGATGGCACATTTTTCACACAGAGTTTCCATTGCAGCCTACAGTTGATTGCAGACTATGTCATTTTAAATTTATGGGGGTCTAAGACAACAGTTTCAAAACCGTTGGGTTACACCCTAGTGAGCTGCTGCATTTCCCAATGGTTCAAAACCCTTGGGTTATACCCCTATGTGGTGCTGCATTTCCCAATGGTTCAAAACCATTGGGTAATACCCCCTATATGTTTATTCCAATTGTTTTAAAACCGTTGGCATACCCTTGTGCACTGATTTTCCCAACGGTTAAGGTAAACCATTGTTATAACAGGATCCAATTTTATTCCATTGGTTCATTATGAACTGCGGCTATTTGAAATCTAAACAGCCTTTTCCCAATGGTTCATTTTGAACTGTTGGCACAAGGCTTTCCCGATGCCTCACAGACCAACGGTTTCTAAAACCGTTAGGATAAGATTTCCCAACAGTTTGGGGGCCTTTCCCAACGGTTTAAAACCGTTGGGAAAATCTGGATTCCTAATAGTGAAAATGAATTTTAATCCAAGCCTAGGCTAATATATCCCAAAAGTCATTAAGATTGAAATTTAACTTCATGGCATAAACTTTTAGGAAACCTAGTTGTAAGTTGACTAAGACAATACCCCAATCTCTCCCAGTCAATTCCACTTATGGGAATAATATGAGAAAGAATCCATGGCCAACGAGGACACACTTAAAATCTATGAACCCCAAATAGAGGCCAAGAATGAAACTAGATCTCCTAATTATTAGGGTTTCATAAGATCCGACAAATAAATTCGAGTAATAAAATAATTATTTCATGGATTAATACATTCATAAATGGAGTCATCTGATTCTAGAACATGATTGGTGGATCCTTTTATGATGGTTTTCTACAATGACCAATTTTTTGTTCAAGGAAAATGGTCTTCTTGAAAAACTAGTGAATGATGAGAAGCCCTAAAAATCATCCTCATCATTCACCTTACCCTTCATTGAAGATGAAGACCACTTCTAAATAACATGATGATACCAAATTTTAGAGAAGGTGTATAAACTCCTTGGATGAAAATTTGGGGAACCCCAATTTTCAGAGAGCGTCATGAGCTTCTCATCCCACTCTTCCATCCATAATATAAATATATATAAGTAAGAAATTGTAATAAATATATTTATTATGTATATAATTATATAAAGTTATATAGTTATAAATATATATATAATTATATTAAAATATAAAAATATTATTTCTAAACATATTTATTTATAATAATTATTTTTAATATATATATATATAATTATTTATAAAATTATGAAAAATATATGTATTATATTTAAAATTGTACATCTTTATATATTAATATATATATATATATTTATACTTTTATAAAGAATATTTTTTTATAATAATAATTAGAAATAAATAAATCAAGATGGCCCAACCTTGGATTTAAAGACTAAAACCATGACCCCAAATACATTAAAACAATGTAAATCATAAAATGAAGTAAATGTGTCAAACAAGGAATAAATTTCCCACATCAAAAGCAATGAAACTAAACATAAAAACTCAATTAATGCAAGCCATTTGTGATCCCAAATTCCTTGGATATATTCCTCTACCCTTTGGATGTCAAACACTTTTCCAGGTCTTGGACCTTTGTGGGAATAATATTTTTCATTGGATGACAACCCAAATATAGCGACCCTAGCTTAACATACATGGAT
This sequence comes from Viscum album, assembly GCA_963277665.1. NCBI lineage: Eukaryota > Viridiplantae > Streptophyta > Magnoliopsida > Santalales > Viscaceae > Viscum > Viscum album. Next base: position 1,154,982,751 of record OY728136.1, read on the forward strand.
ATTACATCATTTTCTATGATTATTGAACACATTACAAAAATAGATGCATAAGGACAACAATCGTTTGGTGTCATTTAAATATTCGAATACATTCTTATAATTTGGTGAATGATCTTAAATATATCCCCTAAAGAACATCTCCTTAGGACTTCTAAAAAAATGCTTTCTTCATAACCCAAGTAAAGGAAACATAAGAATGGGTGAGCTAGGATGATCAGTAAAGGTAAAAATAAAAGAAAAATATAACAATTACATGGTCATATGGGAGGGAGAACATCAACATAACATTTGATGATCTTACCCTGCATATCAAAGAGCATAACCATGAGTCATGGAATAAGTATTTGTATTTAATAATACTTGAATCATGAGGAAATAAAATAACATAAGTCATTAGATCATAATGTTGGCATATTACATAGACTTTAGGCATACAAATAAGCATAAAATATAACTCCCTATAAACCAAGTCTCATATCCAAAATTTATATTGTAACTTCATGGGGGTTTCACCCTCAAGGAGGGAAAAATCACCAAATCTAGTTGCAACAATTTCCTTATTGTGGATTGGGGTACACCATCATCCCATAGTGGTTCAATCCCATCATCGTTTTTCCACTGAGAAGTCAAGGTTCACCCCCAAGACAATCTTAGTCATCACAGTTCACACCCAAGAATATCTTAGTAGTCAAGGATCACTCCAATACCATCTTATAAAATAAATTCTCTTAATAAAACAAGTTCACTCTCCATTTTATCCAGTCTTATTTTAGGATATATAGATCTTTACCCAATTCATTAGAGGGAGGCATAGGTCCCACCTGTCATATAAAAAAATCATACATATGTCTTTTATAAGATCATAATAAATAATCATATAATAAACAATGAAATGAAATGGGTAATGTAATAATATCATAAACTATGGAAAAGAGATATGTTGCATAATCATTTCATCAAATCATAACTGGTGAAAATAAGTGGGTTTCAGGATCAATTTATAATGGTATAACCCGTGGAAGTGAAACTGGTGTCATAAACATCATGACATAAGAAAATAAAAAATTCCAAAAAGAATATAAATGGTATTCATGGATCATATCCCATATAAATCATTAACTCTTTCAAATAATTTCATATTAGAATGACAATTAATTCAAAATATAACTTGGAGAGTGCCTTATCGAAAATAGCCTTTTATTAAAAATGATTTTTTATAAAGAAATAAAATATTATCAAAAATATTTTTACTCAAGAAGAACTTTGAAAACTAATGAATTAATATATAAATATAGTTTAAAACACTTATTGTTGAAAATTTTATTTCCACTTAAAAAATCTTAATTTAAATAAAAAAAATTTGAAAACACTTTTCTTTAAGAACATATTTGAAAACTTAAAAAGAAATATTTGATATAATTTTAAAAAACTTTTAAAATGTAAAACATTTTTAAAATAATTTTTCGTTAAAATGACCATAAAATTTCGTTTAAATCATTTTTGATAAAATTTTAGGAAATATTTGATTATGAATAACATAGATTCCCGACTGTAGAGAAAAATAAAATTGGATTTTATTAAAAACATTTCCTTAATTTTATTAAGTATGAATGAGTTGAAAATTACACCATTACTAGATATATCATGAATAACCATATATCATGAAAATTCATGAGATTTAATGAGATAAGTATCATGATATTTCACCAATAGAATCATAATCATAAACAATCCCGATGAATAATGAGATTGTATCAATTAACTCTTACCACTTTGGTAAACTTGAATAATAATCCCCATTAAATAATAACATTACATGATTCCTAAAATATCATTAATAGAATCATATTAATTATTTTAACTTGTTAAATGGAATGTAATTACCCCTCATATAAGAATACATGTGCATAACATAACATGTGTCTCAAGGAAGGAAAATTTAGACACAATTACCTTACTGATTTGGTAAATTTGCAACCTTAAACCCAATTATAGATAGATATTCAAATGGAAATGAAAAATAAAAATAATTTTTCATTATAATAATCATAAAATACATCCATTTTCAGTATACACACCACATATAATAAATGGTTGCTGAACATGGCAAGCACCTTATGGAAAATAATAACAACATGAAAATTAATTACAGCTTGAGTAACTTTTGAATCACGATATCTATGAATGAATGGAATAAAATGAAACATTTAATATATTTAAATATATTAAATAAATTATATAAAATTTAACATGGAATTATATATAGAACAAAAATTAAATGAATGGTGAATATGGAATAAGTCTCAATGAAATAGAAGTGAGACTAGAAATCACCTTACTAATTGAGTAACATTTGTATCATGATTCTCATGAATTAATAACCTAAATAGAAAATTTTAATATCTACCAATAAAATAAATTAATCACATTACAGGTCATAATTTAGTATATACACAACAAAAAATCATCCAGTGTTGAATATGGAACATATCTCATGGATATAAAAAAGTGAGATGAAATTCCCATACCAAAAGTCTTGAATTTCCACATACACAATCAAAACTCATGTACAATAAATATAATATTAATATAAATCAACTAATGAAACATATTATTGTGTATCATAACATATATTATTTAATTATGACCTTTTGATGTATTTTTATCTACTATTCAATATAATGTTACTTTTTGGGTAATATCTTCTATTTTTTCATATATGTTTTGACATGTTGTTTTTGGTCCTTTTTCATTGATCAAGTTTTATTAATTTCCAGAATTTAAACCATCATATAAATATAATATATATTAATTTTATATGTACTTAAAAAAATTATAAAAAATATAAATTGTAAATTAACTACACTGTTCATGGAGAAGATATGTCGTACATACATGTAAACTCTGTTTCCATTTTATTGAAATATTTTGAAATAAAGAAAATTAAATGATACATATATATTATATTATATTTAAAGTAGAATTAGTATGTCATATATATCATGTATTTTAATTAAACCCATCCTTAAAAAAGTCCATGTAAATCATGAACAAATCACATTTTTATAAGGAGGTGGTAGTCCACTTGTATACAAACAATGTTATTGTATTTGAAGAAAATAGAATGAAAGAAGAAATGAATTATAAAATAATTTCAAAAGAATAAATTTATCATAAATATCAAAAATAAAATATATACAAATAATTTTCATCATTATTCCCAGCCTTGAAATATGGATGTCGAAGAACAGATGACATCGTTTCACGAGGCGGTTGTTTGTTATGAACACGAATAATTATTATGTATCCCATTTGATGGAAATGTGTTAAGTTTTAGTTAATGAACATAACATAAAAAATTATATATAATTAAATTTAATATATATATTTTATTATATAATCTTTATATTGGAGGAGTTTAAATGATATACAAATAACTAAAATAAATGTGCACGTTGAAGATAGATACCTCTTCTTCTGGAAACTCCATTTTGTTTTCACTAAAGGACATACTATGATTGATTTAAAACCAAAGTGAGTGTTCTAAGATGACTGGAGGTATATTTTTGAATTATTTTTTCAGTGTTTTCAAAATCCAAAGGGCATGAGTGGTGTGAAAAAGTGAGGGGGTGATTGATCTTTTTTACTAGAGGGAGATGACACTCATGGTATTTTTAAAATTAATGTTAGGTGACCAAACATTTTTATCTTAAAAGCGGTTTAGAAACACAGAAAATTAGTTAATAGAGTTTTTGGGGTACAATTAACTCTATAATATGTTTTTTTGAAAATTTTAGGGCCATTTTTATAGTATATTATTTATGTTTAACCACTAAGTGATCTTATTTTTACCTTAATTGATGTAATTAATTTTAATTACATTCACTAAATTTTTGGTAAAAAACAAAGATAACATTTATATAAATTATAAATTATGATGATATAAATATTTGAATCTATTTTTCAAAATTATAATAACATAATTGGAAGAACATGATTTAAAAATAATCCTGAGCATGGGATGAAACAATAGGTTTTTAATGTAGAAATGTTCAAAAAATTGAAATGTTTTTGTATCAAATTTTGTTATAAAATCAATTCTAATAGCCTAAATTTTATTAATATATTCATAATTTATCTAAATAAAATTTAAAAATATATAAAAAAATAATTTAGCTTCATCAATTTATTATACAAAAAATAAATTTTCCATTAAAATTTTGTATTTTTTATTATTCATAAAAAAACCTTCTTAGAATAATACCAAAAATTAAACCTAAATGAATTTTGAAATTATGATTTAAAAAATGAAGTTAATATTTTCAAATATAATTTATAAAATTTTCAATAATTATATTTTTAATAGGTGTGCCCTTAAAAGGTGGTGAAATTAAATTTGAGAAAAATATATATCGTTATGCATAAAATTGGTTTTATTCTAATATATTGTCTAGAAAACACATAAAATTAATGTTAAATAGTTTATTGAATATATATATATATATATCATTAAAATCATTTATCAATTTTCATTAAATAAATTTATAAAAATAGTTTTACATAAAATAATTTCCCATATTTACATAAGGGTGTTATTTTCATTTCTACGTAGTTGGTCACCATTTAATTCACATTATATTCCTTTGTAAACCATATTTTCATGATATAAGTATTATTATTCTTATTTTAAATTACAATAGATATTTTATAACTATAATAATATTTTATTAATATTAACCGTATATTCTAGTTTCATGAAACTCATTCTTCCTTATAACATAAGCTTTCAAAGGAACGCGACATTATATGTAACATAAACCAGACATAGTATTGCGCATAATATAAAATAAACTAACGGTTGTATATAGCACAAGATTAACTTTTTTTTGGTGTGAATAATTTATTACATGGTGTATATGTCTATTTAATCTATCAAATAATTTAAATATATTCATAAAAAATTAATTGATAAAAACTAGGCATGTTACATTCTTCCCCCTTTAAAGTTACTTTCACCATAGAAATTCTTGCGAGTCATCAGAGGTTTAATACATGAAATTAAATTTCTTAGAAACCCACATCATAAAAAAATATTCTAAAATTTCATTTAAAATAGTATGTCGGGAATATAATGGCTACCCAAAGTAGCTCATAACAAGGTTTCCACATAGGAAAACATAGGTGGAAAGTGAAAATATGGACATAGAATAGAATTATAACTATCAATTTGTAATGGAGAGTGATAGATAACATGGTCTATAGAATGTTAATGATTACAAAGACATAAAACTAATAGTCTTTAAAAATTTCATTGATATCATCAAAAAATGATGATAAATGAAAAAAAATTTATTTCCAGATCCTTTTTTCTAAATTTGTAGAATCTTTCACAAGAAGATATAATTACATGGTTTTATTCCATTTCAGGTGAAATATCTCACCCTACATTTATTCCTTGATCAATTTAAACATCATCACTTAATTCATGAAATGATGGACACATTTTAATCCCAAGCACTAACATATCATAAGATCCATAAATTTAATGATAAGACATTTCATATTTCAGTTGTTAAAATCACATCGAAATGGATAGCATTGATTTTCCAATTTTCATATATCATCATATGCTGATGAAAAACATTATTCTATAAAACATTATTCAATGTTTAACATAATACATTCCAAATATGGTTATCTTAGTAATACCTAATAATGAAAAAAATTCAAATCATAAAAATAAGGACACTATATTTCCCAAAATTAGCTTAACAGTGATCCCCCATATATATATATATATATATATCATAAAATAGTTCATGTTTGACATAGAAAAACATGTGAATACCATAATCATGTATTATCTTGAAACATGTTAATAAGATGAATTTCCATAAATACATATTGAAACCATATATTTCTCTTCATTCCATACATAAAATACAGATTATTGGATATATTCATTGAATCCTAAAATGTTGTAACTTCCATCTATGATAGAATACAAAAAATTGTCAAGAAATTCACAATCAGTTCCATGGTACTTAATACTATCTAATTTACTTATTCATATCCAACATATCTTTATTAAAAAATCAATATCTCAACATCAGGAACATATTTAGGGTTATATTTCCATTCATCATGTGTTTTTCATGAATTTCACCTTTCCATTAAATCACCTTTCTAGTCAATCAAAATAATTCAACATATTATTTTAAATCCCTAGAAAAAAAACCCAAAATAAACAATCCTTATATATTTAACAGTTTATACAAAATAATTCATGAATCTAAATACGTAAACACTTCTATTATTACTTTTCATCTTCAAGACATTAAAAACAATTCCTCATCTTATTCCTTAATACATAATTATTTTAAAATTTCAAATGTAGTTCTTAATCATTGTCAATATTACCTTTACTCAAACCTTATTTGTAATTATCTTTTTGAGATTTCCACAAAGGACATAAATTTTCATAATGCCAATTACTTACACATTTATAGAATTAAATTGTCAATGATGTCTTAGGGTGTTCATTATTCTCATTCATTTAATTAATAGAACCTTTAATTTTATATTTTTAGTTATATTATTTGTGACCTTCTATCCAATGATCAAAACATATTCCCATTCATGTAATACATTCACTTAGGTTATTCCTTCCGTGTTCTTGAAAAAAAGGAAACTGAATGTTCTTCCCTCCATGGTCTTCATTACATGAACTCTCATCAAACAATTTCCTCCTCTTCTTTTTTATTTTTGAGAGTTTGTTAAAGTACTTGTTGTAAATAATCTTATATGAAAATTGATTCGGCATAATAATAATGTCATATAATCCCTTCATCGTCCCATTTGACAGCTCATCAAAACTTTTTCATTCACATTCCTCATAAAAAATGTTTCTTCGGGTTCTTTCCAGTGAATAAACCAGAAATAACAGTATGAGAAAAACATATCAGATTATAAATCCTCATAATATGTTAAAATCACTTATATTATTTCTAAATCATAAAACCTAATTATTTAATCTATGAAACATTAGGCTTATACTCGGTTATTCATAGTCATATTTTTATTTAAATCCATCATGGTGGTTAACAAAGAGTTTTTGGATTAACAAAGAATATCCCCCAGAGTGTCCAACTATGTGTGAATCCAAGCCCATTATCATGCACCAGTTCTCAATCAATTCAATCTCAATTTGGTGTTTTCTGGGTTGTTACTGCAATGTACATATGTTCAATATCCAAATCAACATGTGATTTTCATAAAGTGATGTATTTCTATGATACCACTCACTATATCCTCTAACAAAATATCATGAAATTTTCCTCTACATTAAATAATCCATAGACTTATCCTTAGAGTCATCCCTAGACATATCCATAGAAATACCCATAGTGATATCACAAAAGTTTTATCATCCTAGTTTACAAAGGTTTTCTAAAACATACATTTTCTATCAACATGAATAAACTAGGCTTAACATACTTGTATATGACATAATTTGATATGAATATTTAAAACATTACAAAATTACATGCTTTAGGACAGTAATTGTTTAGTGTATTTGGAAACTTGAAAAAATTTCTACAAATTTGTTCAACTATCTTCAACATCTACCTTAAAGATCTTCACCTTGAGTAAAACAACATAAAACCCTTCATTATAACATGGTGAATGAATATATAAGAATGGTTAATCACAGATTCCCAGTTAGGGTAAAAATAAAGGATATGTGTAATCAAAACATGAACATAAGTGTATGAAAACATTAGCATAAAATTTGAAGATCATTCCCCACACATCAAATATCATAATCATGAGTCATTTCATAAATATTCGCATTTCATAAGACATTAATCATAAAGAAATCCTAGAATATGAGTCATGAGAGAAGAAAAATGGAATAAGACATAGAATTTTTGCATACACATAATCATATTGAATCATTCCATATAAGTTATGGCGCATTTCCAAAACCTATCAGGTCATTTTTTGGCGTCTTCACCTACTAAAAATGAAACACCATTATCCCCAGTAACAACCCTTTCATTATTGTCAATTAGGATACTCCTTATTCCCATAATGTGTAAAGACCATAAAATTGTTTCCCATATAAGTAGACAAGGATCATTCCCTATAACATATTAGCAGTCATGGTTCACCTCCAAGATCATATTACTATTCAAGGATCATTCCCAAAACCATCTTAGTAGACCAATTCCAATACTAAACTAGGATCACACCTCATTTCATCCATATTTATATCTTGAGAGATAAATATTATCCAAATTCATTGGAGGGAGATATAGGCCCCACCATTCACATAATAAAATCATACATACATTTCCTACAATATAATAAACAATCATCATATCATAACACATGAAATAAAATTGGTATCATAATCATATCATAACCTATGGAAAAGAGATAGGTTTCATAATCATTTCATCAAAGCATAACCTGTGAAAATAATATGTTTGCATGAGCATTTAATAATGTTATAACCTATGTAAGATATATTTGTTTCATATAAATCATGTATTTAAAAAATAAACCATTGAAGAATAAATATGAATGGTACACATAGATAATATCCTTCATAAAGAATAAACTATATCAAAGGATACCATCTTAAATAGAGAAGGATTTTTAAATATCAAATTGAACAATTCATAAGTAAAATAACCTTTCTTTGAAAATATTTTTTTAATATGTAAAACATTCAGAAACTATTTTTATTTGAAAAAGAATTTGAGAAATTAAGAAGTGTTATTTAAAAATAATTTAAAAAATTAAATGAGGAAAATATGATATTTTAATTATAAATATTAATTTTAAATCATAAAATATTTTTAAAAAATTATATTAAAATTAACTTAAAATTACTTTATTACAAATGAAAACTTTTTATAAGACATGGTTTTGAAAAAAATTGATTTCTGACCGAAGAAATAAATAAAGTAAGCGTTTCCATAAAATAATTATTAATTATCACAAGTAAAAAAGAGTATAAAAATACTACCATTATTATAATATATCATTAATAAAAATAGAAGAATAAAATTCATGAGAATTCATGAGATATGCATCATGATATTTCATTAATAGAATCATAATAATAAAAAATTCCAATAAACAATGATATTGTAGCAATAAACTTTTCCCACATTGGTAACCTTGAATCCTAATCACAATGAAATAATAAAATTAAATGAATATTAAAATTTAATTTATATAATTATATTCATGATATAACATGTTAAAGGGAAAGTATATAAGCCTCGTAGAAGAATATAGGTGCATAACAAAACATGTTTCTTAAATAAAGAAAATTGAGACAAAATTACCTTACTAATTTGGTAACTTTTGAACTGTAAGACCCATTAAAGATAGATCATCAAATTAATATGTAATATAACTATAATTATTCATTATAACAATCATAAAATAAATCCATGGGAATTACACACACCACATACAGGAAATTGGCGGTGAACATGGATTGTGTCTCATAGAAAATAAAAGTGGGATTAAAATCCCTTACTACTTGAGTTGATTTTGAATCAGGATATCTATGAAAAAATGGAATAAATTAAAACATTTAATATCATTAAATAAATTTAATTAATGATATAACTTTTCCTAGGAAAATATTTACATGAAATAAAACAAGTAGTGAATATGGCATTAGTCTCACAAAAATAAAAGTGAGACTATAAATCAACTTACTTCCTGAGTAACTTTTGTATCATGATCTCCATGAATAAATGAAATAAATTTAAACTTTTAAAATCATTAAATAAAGTAAATTAATGATATAAATATTTATAGTTAAGTATATTAACCACACAAAATAAGTGAGTGGTTAATATGGGATGTATCTCATAGAGATTAAAAAAAGTGAGATATAATTATCTTACATTAAGTATTTACTTTATTCATAAATGTTCTCAAAATAATATATAATAAATATAATTTCATTATAAATAATCCAATAATCTATATTAATATTTGTCAGACCATATATTATTTAATTATGACTATATATTACGTTGTTATTTACAATTCAATGTTAAAGTTGCGTTTTGGGTAATATCTGCTTTGTTTTTCAGAAATGTTTTCGACATTAATTATTTTTATTTTAAAAAAAATTTAAGAGAATAGTGAGAACCCTCACAAAATTAAACACCAAAATTAAATAACAATTTTTTGATGAAAATTTTGTGCTGATAGAATCAGTTTTCTTAAACTATATCCAAGGAATAGATTTTACCTAGGAGTTTAGGATTCCCATTAAGATGCATTCATACTAATTTTTTATGTTTTCCCAAGATTTTATGAATTACTCTATGTTAATCATCCCCAAATTGAAGCCTCTGAGCAGAATATGAGCCTACTTGTCAATCCAATCACCATTCTCCTAAGTAGGGATCACACAAAGTGTTCTTCCCATATTCATCAACACATTCATATCCATAACATCCTCTAACATTTCCTTATCTGAGTGAAAAAGTAGAACCATGTGTTCTAGAACTATGTATATCTATTTATAAGGGGCTTTGGTGGAGATTGTATAACATTTCTGTCCAATATCAATCATCTTCATACTGTTCGGGGGAGTGATAGGGACAACAAACTCACCTCTTGCAGACACCAGGCACTACTGGAAAATGGACCTATCCCCACGGTTTTCCTCAAAACTGTGGGGATAGGTACCCCCTATACCCACGGTTTTGGAAAACCGTGGGTATAGGTCAATTTTCAGGACCTATACCCACGGTTTTCAAAAACCGTGGGCATAGGGGGTTCTATCCCCACGGTTTTCCAAAACTGTGGGGATAGGTCTTGAAAATTGACCTATCCCCACGGTTTTCAAGAACCGTGGGTATAGGTATAAGATAAAAAACCTATACCCACGGTTTTGAAAAACCGTGGGTATAGGTTTCCCATGTCTGCGCGGGAAATTTTTTTTTCCGCGGGAAATTTTTTTTTCCGCGGGAAAGATTCTTTTTGGCAAGAGTCCTATACCTACGGTTCTTCCCTCTATACCCACGGTTTATATAACTATATTTAACTAAATATAAATATATATACACATAATTGATAGTAGTGTAGTGGTTAGACGCGGTACTTTTCAGCGAAGAGGTCGTGGGATCGAAACCCGCCTGCAGCTTTATTTTAGGATCTGTACCCACGGTTTTGAAACCGTGTGTAAAAGCCATTGACACCGTGGAAATTGGGAATGTTTTGTTGACACGGTGGCAGAACACCTATACCCACGGTTTTGGAAAACCGTGGGTATAGGCTGGGGACCTATACCGACGACGTTCCATCCCACGGTTCCCAAAACCGTGGGTATAGCCTATACCCACGGTTTTGGGGGCTATACCCACGGTTTTGAACCGTGGGTATAGGCCTTTTTTCCAGTAGTGAGGTCACTATGTGTGTTGGACACTGCATCCAAGTTTCTCACATTAAAAGGAGCCTTTGGTGGTATCATTCCCTTACTAGAGGATCTATTGATAGGAGGACTATGTAGGTTAAAATAATAATTTCTACGTCACCCCCTCTGGTTGTTCTTAATAAAACCATCAGAATCTATAGTAGTGTACTCTCTATTCCGTGAGGACGATCTATGCTATTCCTCCATAATGGCCATTACCTTGGGCTTAGCAGAGGCATCCAAAACATCATCCATCTCCTCTTGAGAATCTCCCAGATCCACTAATTGGTCATATCCATGTGTAACCTCCTTCCTATTTAGTTTCCCACTAGCTTGGAAGTCGTCATCCCCTAACACTGCATACCGATTTTGAATGTCCATATTTGATACCCCAGGTATAACCTTCTCAGCATAAGAAATGATTGCATGCCTGGCCTCTATTGGCATATCAGAGTCTCCTTTCTATTGATATCCTCGTCCCATATATTGAAATTTAATTGAGGTGTCCTCCAGGGCCAGACCCTGGGAATACTCACCAGAGTCATGGTCATCACAAATTCCCTAAATCACCTCGGTAAGTTTGGATGCATTTTTTGAAAACATATGGATTTCCATTTCCTCTTGGTGGACCTCCTTCACTCAGTCACTATTACCTCCAGTTGATCCTCCTTCCAAAAGAATGTGTAGGTCTTTCCCAAACTTTTCACTATGACCTGAAACTTCATTATCCTGGGATACCACCTCATTAAAACCTATGTCAGATGTAGTGTCTTTTCCCATAATTTCCTCTAGGATGCACACCCCAAGTCCATGTATAATCTATCGAACACCTTAGATACATTAGGGTTTAGAGGGGGGACTATTGTCCTCATATAATCATTCTCTAGAGGACTAGAACTAAATCTTGGAGCATCCCTGTACTGTTTCTTTCCATCATTAGTACCATTGTTGGCACAAATTGGTTCAACATCAATTGTATTGCCGCAACCTTCACCCATACACACACCCTTCCCACTGTCACTTGGATCAGTAGCCTGCACAGGATCCAATTTACACCCACATCTGCAAGCTACCCCAGTATGACCCAGATTCTTATAGGAATTATAGTTGTCAAACAAGGTTGGATAGACAACATGTTGTTTGTGGAGAAACTCTCCCTCCATTGTAATACACAAAAACTCACAGGGAATTTTTGAGACATCAAGTTCCATAAATATAAAAGGACAAACTGGGGGACAGAGCACCACAGTTTTGGAATCAGCACACAAAAATCTACCAACAAGGTTCCCTAACATTAAAAAAATTTTAGGGTTCTAAAACGGTAAAGGATGTTCTAGAAAAATAACAAAAAAGACTACTAAAGAGAAGTCTCCATGCATGTGGAAGTTGTAAGACCAATAGAATAGGTAGAATCGAAGACCATCACAAATGTACGAAGAACCGAACTCAGCTTTATCTAGGTCCTCCTCTATTGTGAATAGAATCCAAATATGCATTTAATAAAGAAGACCCACTATTGCTCTATCCTGAAAACCCAATGTCCTAAAGGTATACATGTTAAATGAATCCACAGAGGGATGTCGCTGCTTGAAGCTTGAAATCCGAGAGAGGTTCAATACACCTGAACCCTCTTTGAACTTTGAGGTTGATATAGAATATTTTGGAAAGTCATTTATCCAATCCATGAATTTAGGGAAAAGTTAAATCTGAGGAAATGAGGGAAGGAAATAGGGGATCGAGAAGGGGGGGGGGGGATGAAGCCATTCCTATAAAGGACATCGAATGTCCCTACCCTAGTGGTAGAGGAGGGACCAGTACGAGATCCACTTCTATCACTGAAGGGGGAAAACCTCACAAATTCACTCCTACAACCTAATTCTCCTCCATCATGCCACCTAGAAATTTTCATATATGTTTTGACTTCTAAATTTTGGTTCTTTTTCAATGGTAAGGGTATACTCATTTCCATAATGCAAAACAAGATATAAATATCATATTTCTTCATTATATATGTATTTATAACAAGTTATTAAATATTGAAGTAAGAGTAAAATACACCATTCATGGAAATGGTAGGCTGTATGTACACATGAACATTGTTTACATTTTCTTGTCATATAATTAATGAAATAAAAGTAAATGATAAAAACAAACAAACACACACATAAAAACACACACATATATATATATATATATATATTATTACCATTATAATTATTCTACCATATATATCACATATTTTTATTATAACCACCCTTAATACATTCCTTGTAAAGTGTGAACGAATCACATTGTTATCAGGGTGGTAGTCCACACGTCCATAAATAATGTTATCATATTACCCAAAAAAATTCTAAAGGTACGTTTGTTATAATAATTTAATAATAATAATTACATAATAAATATCATATATATATATATATTATATAATCCTTATTTTAATCATTATTACCTACTATGAAATGTTGAAATGGAAAAATGAACAACATCAGTTTGTGAAGTGGTAGACCGCCGTACACATGAACAATGATTGTGTATCTCATTTGATAGAAGTGTGTAATGTTTTAGGTAGTACACATAACATAAAAAAATCCCAGTATATTTAAAACACATAATATATTATATAATATTTTCATAAGAGTTATTAAATGGGTGCTGAAAGAATTAATGTAAAAGTGCTCTTTGAAGAATGTTAACTCTTCTTTCCATAACCCCTTTTGGATTGCACTGAAGGACTTCGTTGGATTGATTTATGACCAAATTGAAGATTCTAGGATGATAGGATTGATTTTGGGAGATTATTCTTTTAGTATTATGATGATACAAATGGAATAATAGTTGTGATGGGGTTAGCGGTTGAGTTCTCTTTTATAGTCCAAGGAGAGGGCACACTTTGTATTTTTGAAAAGAAATTTTTTCTACTAATGATTTTAACATAACATTGGATTAATTTATTTTGATAATATATGGTTTATGGTATAAATATATCTACAAATTGGGTTATGGAAATGTTTATGTTCATTTTTATGCCTTATGTTTTATGTTTAACCACTAAGTAATCTTGTTCTTACCGTAATCGTAGTAATTAATTTTTATTGATTGCAATAATTTTTTGGTAAGAAAACATATTTTAAATACTATAAATTATAAATTATGATGATTAAAAAATTGGAATCTATTTTTAAATGTACTAATAACAGAATTGGGATAATATAATTTATAATTAATCCCGCAAACGGGATAAAAGAATGAAATGTTTTTATATCAGATTGAAATGTTATTATATCAGATTTTAACGTGAAATTTATTATGATGAACTATATTGGATTAATAAATTAATAATTGATCTAAATATATTTTTTAATATATATATATATATATATATAATGAAAGAGTAGTTTTAAAATAAAATTCAATGTTTTTTTACTATTCATCAAAAAATTAAAATTCTCATAAAAACACAAAAAATACACATTAAGATAATTATGAAATTAATATTTAAAAAATGATGTTTATTTTTTGAAATATATTTTACAAATTTTACAAGTTTTTTATTTAAAATAGGTGTTCCATTAAAAGGTGGTAAAATTACCTTCGGGAAAAATATATATCTTTATTCATAAAAAAGATTTATTCTTATCTATTATCTTGAAAATAAATTAGATTAAAGTTAAAAATTTGATTTAGTATTAGATATATATATATATCATTAAAATCATTTATCAAATTTTGTTTAATTAATTTACAAAAATAGTTTTCTAGAAAATAATTTCCTATATTTAAAAAAGGGTTTTATATTCATTTGTATTTAGTTTTTCACCATGATTTTCTTCTTATATACATGTGTAAACCATATTTTCACAATATGTTTATTCTTATTCATAAATAACATTCCAATTTTTCTATGAAAACTATGGTAATATTTTTAATAATATTGATAGTATATAATTGTTCGGTAAAACTCAATCTTGTGTATAATGCAAGATATTAAAGGAACTAAAAATTGTGTGTAACACAAGACAAACATACTATTGTGAATACCACATGATAATATAAGTGTTTCATATATTTAATGATTAACTACAGTTTTTTATGATAAAATTATAACTTGGGGTAGTATGCAATAAAAGATATTAAATAATTTTAATTTATGCGAAAAAAATATTTCATTAAAATGT
This sequence comes from Viscum album, assembly GCA_963277665.1. Taxonomy (NCBI): domain Eukaryota; kingdom Viridiplantae; phylum Streptophyta; class Magnoliopsida; order Santalales; family Viscaceae; genus Viscum; species Viscum album. The sequence continues at coordinate 1,154,998,387 of OY728136.1, forward strand.
GGCGTGCTAGACTTGATGAGTCCTATGGAATGGAACATATCCTTTTTTCCCATGATAGATCCTAAATTTATATATCTGGATTGGATTTTTATCCATATTCAATATTTATATACAAAAAATTCTAGATTCTTATATAGTTATTGTAACTGAATATATTTACCTCTATTATAGAAAAAATATCATCAAGTTGTGAGAAAAACCATTGTGTAACCTTATTTCTGAGGCCTTCGATAGCCCTTTAAATTTACTATTTCTCTTGAGGTAATATACTATTGTTTTTTGACCATGAAGTATCACATACCACATATGAGGCCTTGTTAAAAAACAAAAACAATTTTATTAGGTTAGAAAACTGGGATGGGTAATAACACTCCACCTACATGGGTAAATCCAAAACAACATGCTTCAATAGATGATTTTATAATCCATGAAAGAAAATATAACTGTGAGTTACCATCATAAACCCATCATCATCAATTAGAATATTCTTTTCATTGTAGCCTATCACTATAGTGTTTGGATGATTTGAGTCACTCACTACCATATTTTGCTCCGTATAAGGACTTATCTCCATGAATTTATTATCTAAAACATTACCCATCTTATTTATATCTTTTCTATTGACCATGTGTAATGATCACTGCTTACACAATATTTTTTCCACTATTTCCTACACATCAATCTTAAATTTAGTTTGACCATAAGATAAGTTATAATTTTCAGGCTCTGAACATGTATTTCCAATTGGGAATATATGACTAAAATTGGGTGTTATTAGATTCAATGATTCCACAAAAGAAAAAATTTATTCCCATTGTTTCTTTTTGCGTGAGTAATTACCCCCCCCCCCCCCCCCTCCCCTCCTTCCGATTGGAAAACATAGTGATCTTCCTACTTGATCTTTCTATTCATATGAGTGGTAGGTAGATACATCCTTTTGGAAGTGACCAAGGAAGACTCTAGTTTCCCATAACCATATCCTTCCCTGTATACCATCATTGTGTCATGTAAATAAATATTAGAATCTACCCCTTAATTTTCCCCCTCTCAATTCTATCCTTAGAAGTCCCTTCCTTTTAATAAATTTTCTTACCTGCACCACTAAGCCTAAGCCTTAGCCAATTATTCTGGAAGAACATGACTTCATCATGCCCCTGCCCAAAAGGAAAATAACCACAGAATGACCTTCTGAAATATATTTTATCATAATTGTTGAATTTTCAATGTGATAAAAAACTAGGAATAATCTTATAATCAATACACAATTCAAATTTATCACAATCAGTAAAATGAAAATGTATTCCAACTGGTGTAAAGAATAAATAATACTCAATATGTATGTGAGAATAGTGACCAAATAAATCTATTTATGTTTCCTTATACATATTAGTGGGAACAATAACTGCCAAATAAAAATCATGTAAAATCTAAGAATGGAAAAGAATCTAATCAATCCCCTAAACTATAACCCATACATGAACTGAAGATTTACTTACCACAATTGGATTGAAGTTTTAGTCCCATTCACAGAAATAATGGAATCTCAGTTTGAATGATAGTGTGCCAAATCCCCATCCCCCTCTTCAAATCCATTGATGGGAAGATCATGTGAAAGAATCAATGACCAATGGACATGCACATTTAATTGGAAAACCCCCAGACATACTATAGTCAATCAACACAATAAAATATTTTCCATAGATTTGACCAATTTAGTAGAATATGGAGATCAATTATGGAGATCTTACTTAAAATAAAACACTCTACAATGGAATCACAATTATCTTTCACGTGAATGATATTACCCTTGCGATGAATGCCATCTGGTGATGCACCATTGAATAGAATGGGGGAAATCCTCAATCTGAGAAATGATTTCATAATTCTCCCCACATTATGGTCATTTGAATTTGTGATTTTATAAATAAACAAAGACTTATTTTCTATAATCACCTCTTCGACATTCTTGGAACTTCCACAAAAACAAGTTGATCAAAATTAAAATCCATGCCAACCCCCATCACCATGGAACCCTAATCATCTTTATCGCCTCCAATGGAAGCTCTCCCAGCCTATATCTTTCTTCTTATCTTTCATATAAATAAATAGATATATATTTAAATAATTAATTATTTTTAATTAATATATTTAAATAATAAATGTATTTATCATGCGAAACAACCCATATACTTTTTTGGCAGTGGACTATCATAGCTTTTTATTTCCATCTCCTTTGTCCATTCTTCTTGGTTGTTTTTTATTTATTTAGGGACCATGGAGAAATAACCATGATTAACACCATTTGGAATATAATTACATTAATATTAACATTTATATTTATCAATATATAAATAAATTTTAAATAAATTTATTTATAATTATAATTATAAATATATTTATTTATATATATTATTAAAATAAGTATAACTAAATAAAAAAGAATATTTATTTTATTTATAATTATATATTTATTTTATTTATTAATAAATATATATAATAGTACATATATATAATTATAGAGATATATAATTATATAATAAATAAATGATTATTTATTTAAATAATTATAAACTTATAACAAATATATTTAACTAATAAATTTATTTATTTCAAAATATTTTTATAAGTAAAAAATTCTTAATTATTTAAATGGTTATTTATAATTATATACATTTAAATTTAATAGTTAAATTTATTTTATTAACAAAATTAAGGCATTAGCAGCACTTTTTTAGCAGTGATAAAACCTATCTTTATCAACGACTTAATTTTACCACAGATAAATATATGTTTTGTCAACACTTAATATTTTAGTGCTGAGAAAACTACTCTTTTTCAAAACATGATTGAAATTACTGATAAAATTCATACCCAATCATTTATATAAACCCTAATAGAGTCACCTCTCACTTTTAGTTCAATCTATCATGGAACTCGATTGTTATTGACACTCTCACTCTTCATCGATCTTCTCAATGAATCGATTCTCTCCATTCAAATTTAAATCTAGCTGACTCGGGTGTCATGAGTTCTTACTAATTATAAACCTCAAGTTTTTATGACATGTTTTGATAATTCTTGTGTTTTGAGTTTTCCTTACCTACTTTTGGTGTACACAAATTTATATTTTTTTTATTATTTTTCATTATTTAACGATTATTTTATATATTTATAAATCTATTCATGTTTGGGATTAAAGAGGGAGTTGAACCGGTGACTCATGGTGTTCTTGGAGAGTTTGGTAAACCATTAGGAAATCCTATACATGGTTATGAGTGTCTCATTATTATAGTAATGTTATTGACACTTGGATTTACAACCATGTGTCTCAGTCGATTAAGGTCACTAATTATCCTATGATTTTGTGTCATATTTTCATTGTTTCGAATCTATATTAACTATATAAAACTCATGAAATTTAGGTGATGCATGATTTTAAAAGTTTGAAAGCTTGGCTGAAAGTGGAAATGGATTGGTTTTGAAAATTTTGAGTGAGTTTTCTAAAGTAGTATGAAAATGAATTTAGTGTTTGAATTTCTAAAAAAAATTTAATGTCTACTTTTTTTGTAAAAAAGTGATTTTAAATAACGTCGGACATCTTTTTTACAGTGAAAATCTTTTTTTAAAACTAATAAATTATGTCCCAATGATTTATGAGGACAATATTAATTAGTTTTTTCTAATGTAAATGTGATTTTATGGGTAAATTAAATGTTTTAATGTTAATAAATTGGATTTTTATAATGTTTTATAATGAGTATAGTATTTTGGATTTTAATTATGATCATAATAGAGGATATTTTAAATATTACATTTACATTAAAATGGTGTTTTGTTATTAGAAATTAGAGTCAATAGAAAAAAAATAAAATGGGGAATTTAGATTTTTTTGGATCCTGTAAATTAATAATTATTTTCAATTTATATATTTGAATTTATATTTGTTTCGATTTATACTTTCGAATTAATAAAAATTAATAATTTTTAATTTTTAATTAATAATTATTTTGTATTAATAATTTTGATTATATTGAATTAATAATGTCTGATTAATAAATTATATAATAATTTATAAAACAACTTAATTACCTTGAATTTTCAATTAGAGGGATGTATTCATAATAAGGGTTATTTCTGTCTTATTTATAAAACAATTATTCTCTTTTATTTTTGTGTTTTAAATATTTTACCAATATATTTGAACACTGCATCACTTTCCTTGCGCATTTGGAGGGTGTGTGAAAATTTGGGTTACTAAATGTTATCATACATGAGGTTTTTTCACCGATAAGAGTGTGTCACCTGAATTTTCCCACTCCTTCCACAAAATTTCTAGGAATGTTTTTGCTTTTTCTAATGAAACTATTTCATTTTATGAAGCATTGAGATAAAATGTTTTCAGGATATTTAATTTATTATTGAATTTTCGATATTATATTAGTTACATGATGTTTGAAGTTTATTGATTGTCTCAAGTGTAATATGGATTTAGAAATGATAATTTAGGTTTGAACCTTGTGTGATATACATAAATTGGCATATTTGAAACAAGTTTGATTGATTATTCTAAATAATTGTGAATATATAATATTTATTTGTGGAATTTCCTTGAAATTTAAGATGCATTGTAATGAAATAAGTTATAGAATGAGTAAAACTTATTAATTTACACTAATAATTATGTATAAATTTCAAATATATTAATATATATATATATATGGATTTTTTCAATGATTTAATGAATATATAAAATCTCTTTTATTCAAACATTTTTTACAATTTTGACCTTTTTATATGTATATATGAATTTATTTAAATTTTTTCTATTTTTTTTGTGTCATTAATTTATAATGATATATTAAAATCAATTTCTGTGCTCAATTATGATACATTTCTCAGCCTTTACAAAATTTGTTTCTAATGGACATATGTTGGTGACATATATGTTTGGTTCATATAGGGGATTTGTCTCTCTTGGGACCTAAATTAGTTCATGAGATGGTATATTAGGTTCATATAATATAGAAAATTCCAATGATAACACAAATTAGAAAAATCATAACCATTAATAAACCAATGTATGTCTTTAAAATCATAACCATTAATAACATTTCCTTATAGTAAAATTTTAATCTTAAAATTAACTATTTATATGAAATGGTTTTTACGCAATATATATTTTGTTAAATATTAATATTAATGACTCAAATATGATGGATTTGAATTGAAAATTGATATATTCCAATCATATGAAACAATGGTACGAGGATGTGGTGAAAGAAATCACCAAGTTTTCCAATGATCATGCATATGACACTTTGCAAATCTGTGGTCTATGTTTAAGTTGTTGTTATTGAAGACTATTTAGTTTGGAGGATTTGATGGAAAACATTATCTATCATGGAATAGATCAAAGTATTAATTTTTTTTCTAAAAATAGAGAAGAACTGAATATACCTAGTGACTGGGATAAGGATATGTTTTATGAATCATATAATATGATTACAAGTGTGGGAAATGATGAAGAACTTATCAATGATATGATTACATGTGTGAAAAATGATGAAGATCATATTGAGGAAATGATAATGAAAGATTAATATGAACATCCTGATTAAAACAAATTTTTTCAGAAGCTAGAGTGTTCTGAATAGACCATATTTTATCTGAGTTGTAGTAAATACACTATATTGTTATCTATACTGATGATGTAAAATTTGAAAATAAAAAAATTGATTTAGGGGATCCATTTTTCTTAAATACTTGATATATTGATTAATATTCTCACGAAAGCTAATGAGATTCCATTCAGAACTTATGATTTTAAAAAAATCTATGTTCAATGAGTATGATCTCAAAAACAATACATGCCTATCCAAATCAATATATAATGTTTCATAGGGTCAAAAAATAACTTCAAAATTCAAAATTTGTGGTTCTTCATTACAAAAAAAATACGAACCCGATCCTATGAAATTTTTATGGAACCTTCCAATCATTACAAGGTTTATGTGCCTATAAAGAAGTGTGGATACTGCAAGACCATTGACCTATCATGATAATAAAATAAATAAAGAATGAAAAATTATCACCTAAAAGAATCTTATTATTAGAATAAAATTGATCATGAGTATCCTAAATGTAGAAATGAGATGAGAAACTATCATCTTTTCCTATCTACAGATATAGTGAATCCTTTTGATTTTAAAAGAAGAAGTCACAGTACATGGCCAGTTATATTGATAAATTATAACTCACAGCCATGATAGTTCATGAACCTAAAATATATTATGTAATCTCTATAATATCTCGTCCATAACAACTTGATAATGGTATTGAGGTTTATTTTTCTCCGTTAATAAATGATTTGCAAATATTTTGGTATTCAACTGCTATATTGTATTATGCTTACAATAATAGATATTTAGTGTTGAGATCCGTGTTCTATGGGATGATAAATGACTTTCCTACTTATGGAAAATTTCCAAGATATAGAATTAGATAAACCGAATGGTGTCTTATTTGTGAACAAGGTACACATTCAATTTTTTTAAAACATTAATTGAAGAATTTTTTTCTAATATATTTATTCTTTATACCTCGATGATATAAGTATCGATCATGGAGGTTATCATTTGATGGGAGTTTAGATGAATGTACAATATTTTCTCCACTAATAGGTGATCAACTATATAAGAAATTAAAAGATATGGATACTTATTTTTGTAATCATTTTATGAAAAAACTTACAAAACTAGTTGGAAAAAGTGATATGATATTGTTCAATAACTATACTAGAATTATTTGGAAATCAGAAATTTTATTGATGTCATACATATTGAAAAAAATTTATGTGATAAGTTCATTGAAATATTACTAAATTTAACTTGAATAATGAATGATGGAATTAATTAATGTATGAATATGATGGACATGGAGATCTCTTTTGGTTTTCATTTCGCCTTTTGGGATTTGTTTTGTGATGGATTTTTAGTAAGTGGATGGATTTTTCTATATTAGTTCGACTTATTCTGGTTGAATATTGATGGTTAGATGTCTGGATGGTGGTATTCTAGTCTCTTACTGGTTATCATGCTTGATGATGATGATGTGATCTCTTGAATGGTCCTTTTTCGAGGCCTATAATAGCTCTACTATTATCTGACGTCTTGGTACAACGCTATGTTTTGATTCGGTCTGGTGTGGTGGTCATCATGTAGATTTTGGTATGTGTTGTTCGAGGGTCCAATGGTCTTTAGGAGTCATGTTTTCTGTTCATTTCTCACACATTGGTTCACTGATAGTGTTTATTCTTATAGTAATTTGTTTATGTTTTTTGAATCTCTATGGTTTTCTTTTTATGGTTTGTTGAAGGTGGCGATGATGGTGTTCATTTGGAAGTGTTGTCGATGTTTTTTGGTGGTGATGGAGGTTCCCAGCATGCATTTCTCAAAAAAAAATTGTGTGATGATTTTGTTTGGTGTTAGATATCACTTCACGAGGTGGTATGTTGCTCGATGTGTGATGATATTGCTGTCTGATTTAAATTTAAATTTTGGAACTTGAAATTTCAGGGTGTTGTGTAGGCCACCAGGTTGCGAGATGTGTATGTATTTTTCCCACTCAACAATATTTTTTTAAAAAATTATAAAAAAATATATATTTTAGGATATCTATTTTTATCTTATTGAATCAGATAATTGATCCATAGGGGTATTCATAGATTATCAATAATATAATTTCAATGATTGATTTAATGATATAGGGTCTAAAATTAAAGGATTATAATGTTTTTTTGTGTAATATAATTCATGTATCTTTATGTTCCATTTAACTAAATAATTTCCACCATATATTAACCAAGATCTATTTAATATTCATATTTATAAGCATCAATGTTATAGACGTGATGAAATTTCGAATAATGTTAAAGGAAATAATTTTCATATTATGTTAATTGGTGATATTTTTACTATTGGAATTTTTGGATATGATGGTTCACTTGATGGTTTTATTTTTTAAGTGTGATTAAACTAGGTGATCATATACATTATAGATGGATGTACCCCATTGAATAGTATATGTGGATTTTGGAAGGGCATATCAAAAATAGAAGTCTGCTAGAAAGTTGTGTTACAGAGCGATATGTTTATGAGGAAGTTGTTGAATTCTATAGAGACTACCTATCCGGTGTGTAAATCATGGGTTTTTCAAAATCTCATCACACTAGGTAGAGTATGGGTGATTTAATTTTCAGAAATGATATTGTAACAATTACTTTTATAGATCAGGAGCAGGCCCCCCTTTTGGTTTTTTATACTACTTTGGAGGGTTCCAATTATGTTGAAAACCATAAAGTAATTATTTAGAATTTGAATCCATAATGTGATAAATAATGGATATGAAATACAAATAATCAATAGTTTATAGGATGATTTCAAGGCCATATTTATATTAGTCAACTAAATACCCAAATCCAATTTCAAACTGACTTCATTGGGTAGGTAGAGGACCAAGTGTGTATGAATTATCTTATAATGGTTATGTAATTAATGGTTATATATACAATACAAATTAACATTATGAATGTTGTACCATATAAAATAGAGAAGTTATAGTTGTGGAAAAATTGAAGCATGTTTCTTGTACAAATAAATGAAATCCATTTTTTGAGAATATATCATGATTTGGAATCATTATAAAAAAATAGAAGTTAGATTATACTGTATTCCAAGTGATAGTTTTTCAATGCAAGTGGGTTGATAATATGATTGATGTTAAAATTGATGAGTTGAGATATGTGAATGTGGATTTCTATAACACCCTGACCCCAGTTAATTAGAGTGGGTGCATTATTTTAATACATTGGCACGAGTACAAGGAATCAGGTCCCGTAGGACTGATCAATTTATTAGTCATGGAAAATAGATTAAACGCTTGAAGTTCAACATTAAAACCTTAAAAAAACAATAAAAATTTATTACATTATCAATGGTCAAGCCTCTAAGATTATGTCGGAAAGTCACTCATAACTAACTTATTCATATCCTGGGAAAATAGAACATAATAAAGGGTTGCTATCAGATGCTCAGTAAGGGTAAATAATTTAGTGGAAGCTATAAAATTTTAAGGAAAGATGTTTAATTAAAAAAATTTCCTTTTAAACATAAAATTGAACATAATATTGAAAACATAAATCAAACATTACCATATAAACATGCACCTAGATATTCTACTAGTCGAATAATCACACGTAATAACTAATTTCACAATGAAGGAATGTATAGTACCTGACTTTAATTTCCATATCATGGCCTTGTACCATGACCTAGGGGCTAACTGTAATTGGACCCCAACACGGAGAGCCTTTGTAACCGGACTCCAATCCGGAGAGCCTCTGTAACCAGATTCCAATCCGGAGAGCCTTTGTAACCGGACTCCGTCCCATAGGGTCTGATGTAACCAAAATCCAACTCGGAGAGCCTCTGTAACCGTACTCTAACCCGGATGGTCTGCTGTAACTGGACCCCAACCTGGAGGGCTTACTTTTACTGGTCCCTAACCCGGAACATACTAATCCAATACATTCATCTTAAGAATAGGTTGAAATATAACATAAAAATTCGTATTAATACTAGCATATGAAATGTCAATACCTTAACCATAACTCATGAATGGCATCAAAATTACTAATCCACAACCAAACATATCACAAAACATTAAATACAATATGTAATATTTGTATCATAATAAATAAACCTCAATCAATAATAATAACCCATAAAGGATGTTGACATAGTTTAAAATGATTAGTAAAAATCATTGAGGGAAATATCCCTTTTTCATGAAATAATTTATAAGTCACTTAATTTATAAAGTAATTCATTTAAAATATAGTTTTGAATCAAAGTGTCCCATACCACTTTGATACTTTTGAAAGGAATTGACATTTTAAAACAGTCATGTCCAATTAAATAAATCCTTAAAACCATTATTAAAACAAAGACATTAATGAGGAAGGTTTAGAAGAATAGGTCATTAAAACATTTAAAATGATGTTTTAGTAAAAGAGTTCATTAACAAATTTCTTTGAAAATTATTTTATGAAACATGGACATGTATAATAAATATTTCCTAGTAAAATCTTACACATAAATAATATTGAATAATAATGAGATTAAGAAATTAACCCTTACCAATTTGGTAACTTATGAAACATACACCCCATAAAAAAGTATCATACAATGAAGATGTAAATACAGATAAATTAAAGTTTATTACACAAAGAATAAAATTATGGGCAGTAAATACACCACACAAAAGGAAAGAGTGGTAATATAGCATGAATCTCACGGGAATAATGAATGAGATGAAAACCCCTTACCATGTTGTAATCAATCGAGTCGTATGACCAAAAGTTAGTAACCAAAAAATCATTCATAGAATAACATGAATATAAAGAGAATAATGATAATATATATATCAAATGGTAGTACACAATACACCACATGAAATAAATAAGGGTCCAACAATGGAAATCTCGCAGAATTTAAAGTGAGATAAGAAACCCCTTACCTTGCACTTTTCTTTAGTCGAGGGTACGTTTAACCTTTTGTATAATGACAATTGTATGTTATTAGATTATAAAAGAACCATATTAATATTTATTATATAATACATGATTCATTTATTACTTTATACTACCCATTTAACCATGATTTTCATGTTAAATTAACATATCGGGTAATAATTTCTTTCTTTATCGTACATATTTTATCTTCTAAATCTTGACCGTATCATTGAGATCATGATTTAAATACATCAAAAATATAAAACATGATTTATATATCATATATATTTAGAATATAAATATTTAATATATAATGATATATGAAATGGAAAACAACATTTATGGATACGGTAGGCCGTACGTACACATAAATGCTATTTCAGTTTTCTTATCATATTGAACGGAAGTAAGTGAATAAGGTATATGTAATTACCTAAATACATACATATATATATGTATGTATATATGTATATATCTCCCTCTCTAGTAGCATTATTATGTCATATATTACATATTTATTAGTAATATATATATTTATAATCGTCGATGAATGGTGAACGTAGAAATGAGTCTCATCGTGTCGTGCAGACGGTAATCCGTACGTACACACAAGTGATAAAATCTTTTCCTAAAAGGTGAGGAATTGGATGGTATATTTATTTTACAGAGACTTTATCATGTTATTTTCAGTATTTATAAATATATTACTCATCATTATATCCATCCGAATAACATTTTGTTGAATAACAAATTACACACCAGCGTGGAGACGGTAAGCCGTACGTATGCACGCATGGTGACATTATTATTCATAGGATGGATAGAACAATGAATATGGTTGTTACAAATTTATAATAACATCATAGTATATATAAGGTACTGGAGTTATTATTTTGATATTTTAATAAGAAAGAAAGAGTAAGTGGAAGAAGCAAAGAACTTGAAAGAGGGTGGCGAAATAATTACCTCTTCTCCGGGTTCTTCATATTGATTTGATAAAAAGGGCTCCCTAGGATGGCTTTTTTATCAACATAAGGCCTCTAGGATGAAGGGAGGATAGTTTTGAGGATATTTGTGAGGGGTTTGGCTGAGCCAAATGACTTTGGATGTGTGAATTTGATAGAAGGGGAAGTGGCCTTTTATATTAGGGGTGAGGGGCACCTTAGGAAAAAATTAAATTATTATTTTATAATAAAATCCTTTTGGATTTATAATGGTTCAAAAATTAATTATTTAAGGGCTAAGGTGGTTATGGGTCTAAAAACACTCAAAATATTAGTTTTAGATAGGTTTGGGTCACTATATAAATCTTATCCTTTAGATTTAACTCTTAGTTAAATAGTTTGACATTTACCATGTCTATTTGTATTTTTATATTATATGGTTAATAAACATAATATAAACATCCAATAGAACACAAAGTGGTTCTTTAATGATAAAAATATCATTATATAAGTATTTTGGACGAACCTTATATTATTATTATTATTATATCAACCAATAATATTGTATTTGTTTTAAAAACTAATTAATGTCAATTTTTAAACTATTTAATAATTTATTTTTGTTAAAGTCCAAAAGACTTCATTAATTAGAAATAAATAAATTAGATAAACACTAACATGTCATAGTAACATAAAAATTTTGTGTTTATCCTAAAAACATTCAAATTATATTCATTTTAGTATTTATAATATCATTTATTTGATCTTTTCATTAATAAGAAAAATACTGCATCATTATTGGGTGATATATAAATATATTTCTTTTATGTATAAAATTTTTAAATTAAATATAATGAGGTAGTGAATATTTTCATATTTCTAATGACTATTTATATTAGGATAGATCAATTATATATCCTCATATAAAAATTGTTTTACCAAATGATATTTGCTTTTGTTATTTTTGTCTTTACATTAGATTATTTAATATAAAATGTCATTATCACTCCCAAGTGGCTCAATGGGGTCCCAAAATCGACCCAAGGATACCCATTGTCAGACATGTATCTTACAATAGGGTTAAGGAACGTGTTAGGGTAATTTAATATTATTATAATATTACTTTTTAACCTTATTTAATTGATTTACACCTTTAACCACGGTAAAAAAATATTTATTGAGGTAAATATTCCAAATGTATATAAATAAAAGTTAACTATCTACCAAATTTGGACCTATTGATTCCAAATAAAGAATCCATTTTTCCAAATTCAAAGTATAGAAGTGGCATAAATTAATTTAAAATTTAATCCCGTTGTCCAAACAAAAAGCGTGTTTTTATGAAATAATAACTATCAAAAGATTGACACTTGTTTATGTCAAATTTAAATGTGAAATTACCTATAATGACCTAAGTTGTATTAAATGATAAAAATTTAATATAATTATACTTCCAAACCATTACAATTCATAATTTATCACTATTAATTATTTCAATTAAAAAAGTTGTTTTTAATTAAAATTTACAAATTTTCACTATTCATCAAAATATAAAAGTTATCAGAAAAGGATGAAAATCTATCCAAACTAAATTTTTATGTCCCGATTCTAAAGAATAATTTAATTTCATTAAATTTAAAATATAAAATTGTTATATATTTGTTTTAAAAAAAGGATCTCTATTAAAAGGTTGTAAAATTGCATTTTTTTTGAAAAATACTTCTTTTAACAGAAAAATAAATTTGTTCTTAAATTATGTCTAAGAAACTCATAATATATATTTTTAAATTATAAGGATTATATAAAGTACAAAATTCAGTTAATACTATTCATAATCGATTTTGAATGGCTAGTTTGGTAAGTCATGGTGCTCTTGAACTCGGTGTTGCGTGTAGTGCGAATTATTGAATTACATTGAAGAAATAATGTACTATGAAATTTTGGGGTTTTACATTCATCCCTCCTTAAATAAATTTAGTCCTAATAATTTGAAGTTTTTCTTTAGAAATAAAAGGTTGAAATTTGAAAATACCTTTGTGGGAAAACCCACATCGGAAATTGGGTTAATAAAATTTAATCTCAAAAAGAGGAAAAGGGAAATAAAAGGGTCACCACTAAATTATGATCTGGATTGAGATAACATTGGTAAAAATTAGAGACATATAAAAGGAGGAAAAAATTTAAATATTTATAGGGAGTGATTGTGGTCATCAAACACAAACAAGTTTAAAATTGAGGGCCCCAAATCCATCAATCTATGATGATTTAAAATACCATCGAATCAACAAAACATAAGGTGTTAGGATAACCCATTTTTAGTTTTAAGATCCATTCCCTAATGTTTAAAAATTAATTTATTCATATAATAAGTGGAAATGAAATTATATATATATATATATATACATGATAAGTAGATTTTAATCGTTCAACTAATTCCTACCATAAACTCTTCTTTCACTCCAATAGATTTCAAAAAAATATTATATTTATCCTAATCGTATAGGGTTCCAAAAATAATTAATTTATAATTCATATATCAAAACCTAAAAAACTAGATTATATCATACATGGACTTCACGTTGTCCAGTGGTAGGTGATAAATATCAATCACACTATGGTTGTGTGTTCGATTCCCGCAACATTGTCTGACGCGCCAGATTGTCACACGGTCTGCGTGTTGTCCTTTTCCTAAAACTATAGTATTATAATATTCCAAAAATAATCTTATGAAATTTTTAAACCTTAAGCAATACTATAAAAAGTTCAACATAATCCATTCCAACCATTATAGTTTTCTAAAATACCTCTATCCATACTCACAGTCCAAAATTTATAAGGAAGTTAAAGACAATGAAAATCCCTTTTCCCATGTAATAACATCTGAATACCTTCATCATGTATTCTTTTAAAACATGGTAACACCCTGAATTTCCATAAAACCAAATTGATTACTTTCATGATCCCTTATTCTTTATAGAATATTGAATGTACTCCTTATATCCAAAAATGTTGTAAACTCCAACATTGATGGAATATACAAACCATTAATCAGTTCCAAGGTAGTAAAAAATATCCAATATAATTTATCCAAAACAACAATCTCTTATTCGAAAATTACTACCTTAGTACCAGAACCATATAATCTCAAATTCCCAATGAAATAGTACTAAAATACAATCCTTATTTATTTCCATAATTCATATAACCAGTACATTATTGATACAATACTCAATTCACACAATATTTTAATAACAATATAAGAACTCTTAATCATTCATCTTTATTATTCGGTAGTATCATAAATTAATTCTGATCCAATGTCATCATTTGGGGTATACTTTGATGATTTGGACATTGATTCACGTAGATTCTCAACTCTTTATAGATGAATCATTGTCAATTTGAAATCGTTTCCCCACCCTTGCAGTCACGTACTTGGTGCCCTTTTTCTCCACACTCATAATAAACTCCCATTCCCTTTAAGAATTTACCAATGTGATTCTTTCAATAGTTATCACATATAAGAAAATCCTTCTTTCCATTATTCCATTTATCAATATTTCTCTCTACCATCATTTTCGTCTCTTACTTCCCTTCAATGCCATTGGACTTAGAGAATTATTTACTTATCTTATTAACACATGATATTATTTATTTCTATTTTGAGAATATGGTGGAGACTATTACCCATCAAAATGTTAGCTTAATACCATTAACTATTTTATCTTTCTTACTCTTTGGATCATACATATTGACAGAGTTTTCATTCCTTATACTGGGTTCCATTTCAAAACAATGTCATACACTATGTCAATTTATGAATCACAATGAATAATTTCAAACCTGTAAAATACCTAACGTAAATTGAACTGTTTATGGATATAGTCCATAATCATAAAAATGTTTTCATTGAGGAAGTATTTACTTATACATCTTTCATAATGGATTGTAATTAGAATGTGAAAAATCCTAAGCATATCCCCCAGGAGTGTCGTAACCAAGAGTGTTGCAAGGCCCATTTTCGCGCACTAGTTCCATTCATGTCTAGCTCAAAGCGGTGTTTTCGGGTTTTACCCCTAGGTACATTTGTGCCAAAGCCACCTATACCTGCTCATATCCTGATAGGGATGTATTTCTTGGAAAACTCACAAAATCTCTATAGTACAAAAATTGAAGGATGTTAACCTATAATAATTCTCAATGTCTACCATAGGAAAATGTACTCTAATCAGAGTTTATCTAAATATAGTTTCCACGGATTGTACTATACTTCCTATGATACCACCTATAATGCCCCAAACCCAGTTATCAAGAGTCGATGTATTATTCTAATACATTGGCATGATTACAAGGAATCACTTCCCGAAGGACCGATCAGTTTAGTAGTCTAGGAAAATGAGTTACATACATGAAGTTCAATATTACAACTTGAAAAGAAAAACAACAGTAATTTATTCCATTAGAAATATCTAAGACTCCAAGATTATGCCTATAAGTCACTCATAACTAACTTCTTCATATACTGGGAAAATAAAACATAAGAAAGGGGTGAGCTCAGATACTCAGTAAGGGTGAATAATTTATTGGAACCTATAAACCATTAAGGAAAGATGTGAAATAAAACCAATATCCTTTTAAACATAAACTTGAACATAATATGGAAAAAATAAATCAAACATTACCATATAAATATGAACCTGGATATTCTACTCGTCGAATAATCACATGTAATAACTAATTTTAGAATGAGGGAATGTGTAGTAATAGACATTAACTTTTGTGTCAAGGCCTCGTGCCATGACCTAGGGGCTAACTATAACCAGACCCCAACCTGGAGATCCTCTGTAACCGGACTCCAACCCGGAGAGCCTATGTAACCGGACTCTAACCCGGAGAGTCTCTATAACCGGACTCAAACTCAGAGGGTCTGCTGTAACTAGACTCCAACCTGGATGGTCTTCTATAACTAGACCTGAACCCGGAGGGCTTACTTTTACTGGTCACCAACCCGGAACATACTAGTCCAATACAATCATCTTAAGAATAGGTTGAAATATAACATAAACATTCATATTAAAACTAGGTTATGAAATGTCAATACTTTAACCATAAACCATGAATGACATAAAAATAACTCATCCAAAGACAAACATATCACAAAACCTTAAATAAAATATGAATGATCGGTATCATAATAAATCAACCCCGATCAAGAATAATATCCCGTAAAGGATGTTGACATAGTTGAAAATGATCAGTAAAAATCATTGAGAGAAATATACCTTTTTCATGAAATCATATAAAAGTCACATAATTTATAAAGGAAGTCATTTAATATATAGTTTTAAATCAAAGTGTCCCATACCACTTTGAAACTTCTGAAAGGAATTAATATTTTAAAACATCCATGTCCATATAAATAAATCTCTAAAACCATTTTTAATACCTGGACATTAATGATGATGCTTTATAAGATTAAATCTTTAAAACATTAAAGATGATGTTTTAGTAAAATATTCCCTTAAAAAAAGCCCTTTGAAAATTATTTTATGAAACATGGACATGTATAATAAATATATCCCAGTAAAAACTTACACATAAACAATATCGAATAATAATGATATTTAGGAGTTAACCCTTACCAATTTGGTAACTTATGAAACATACACTCCATGAAAGACGAATCATACAATGAAGATGTAAATACACATAAATTAAATTTTATTACACAAAGAATACAATTATGGTCTATAGATACACCACACAGAAGGAAATAGTGGCAATATATCATGAATCTCACGGGAATAAGGAGTGAGATGAAAACCCCTTACCACGTTGTAATCAATCGATTCGTTTGACAAAAATCTAATAAACAAAATCATATTTCATAAAATACTATGAATATTAAAATAATCATGATAATATATATATATATATATCAAATGACAGTACACAATACACCACATGTAATAAATAAGTGGTGAACAATGGAAATCTCACTGAATTAAAAGTGAGATAAGAAACCCCTTACCATGAACTTTTATTTGGTCGAGGGTATGTTTAACCTTCGGTATAATGACCATTGTATATTATTATATTATAACAGAACCATATTCATATTTAAGATATCATACATGATTCATTTATGTATTTATACTACCCATTTAATAATTATTTTCATGTTCAATTAACATCTCGGGTAACAATCACTTTCATTATCGTACATATTTTAACATGTTATTCTTGATCGTATCATTTAGATCATGATTAAAATACTTAAATAATATAAAACTTCATTTATATATCATATAGATTTAGAATATAATTATTTATAATATATAGATATATGAAAGGGAAAACAACGTTTATGGAGATGATAGGCCATACATACGCAAAAACGATGTTTCTATTTTCATATCGTATTGAACGGAAGTATGTGAAGAAGATATAGGTAATTACATAAATACATACATATATAGACATATATATATATATATATATATCTCCAGTATCATTATTAAGTCATATATTACATACTTATTAGTAATATATATTTTTATAATCGTCGATGAATGGTGAACGTGGAAACTAATCTCATCACGTCGTGGAGATGGTAATCCGTACATACGCATGAGCGACAAAATCAATTTATTAAAGGATTGGAATTGGATGGTATATTTATTTTAAAAATACATTATTATTTTATTTTCATTATTTATAAACATATTACTCATCATTATATCCATCCAAATAACATAGTGTTGAATAATAAATTACACCACGGCGTGGAGACGGTAAACCGTACGTACACACACATGATGAAATTATTATTCATAGTATGGATAGAATAATGAATATTGTTGTTACATATTTATAATAACATCATAGTATATATAATTTTCTAGAGTTATTATTATGGTATGGTAATAAAAATGAAAGAGTAAGTGGAATAAGAAAAGAACCAGAAAGAGGGTGGAAAAATCATTACCTCTTCCTTGGGTTTATCCTTTTTATTTGATCATAAGGGCTCCATAGGATGAATTTATGATCAAAATAAGGCCTCTAGGATGATTTTTGGATAGTTTGGAGGTTATTTGGGTTGGGTTTGGCTGATCCAAATGGCTTTGGAGGTGAGTATTTGAGACAATGGGAAGTGCCCTTTTATAATAGGGGTGAAGGGCACATAAGAAATGATTGAAATATTATTTTATAATAAAATAATTTTAGGTTTCTAATGTGTATAAAATTAATTATTTAAAGAATAAGTTGGTTATGGGTCTAAAAACACTCAACCAGTATGTTTTATACAGGTTTGGGGGACTATATTAATCTTATCTTTTAGATTTAACTCTTAGTTAAATAGTTTGACATTTACCATGTCCCTTTTTATTTATATATTATATGGATAATAAACATACTATAAACATCTAATAGAATAATAATTGGTTCACTAATGATACAAATATCATTATATAAGTCTTTTGGCCAAACCATAGATTTTTAGGATTATTATATCAACCAATATTATTGTATTTGTTTTAAAAACTCATTTCTGTCAATTTTCACATTATTTAATAATTTATTTTTGTTAATGTCCTAAAAACTTCATTAATTCAAAATAAATAAATTTAATAATCTCTAACATGTCATAGTAAGCTATAAAATTTCTGTATATCATCAAAACATTCAAAGTATTTTCATTTTAGTATTTATAATATAATTTATTTGATTGTTTCATTAATAAGGAAAATACAACATCATTATTGTGTCATATATAGATATATTTATTTTATGTCTTAAAATTTTAAATAAAATATCCTGAGGTATTAAATCTTATTAGATTTATAATTAATATTTATATTTGAGTAGATAAATTATATAACCTCATATAAAAATTGATTTACTAAAAGATATTTTCTTTTGTTATTTTTGTCTTTACATTTGATTATTTAATATAAAATGTCATTATCACTCATATATGGATCCATTGGTCCCCAAATCGACCCAAGGATGCCCATGGTGTTACCTATACCAGAAAATAGGGTTAGGACATGTGTTAGGGTAATTTAATATTATTATAATATTATTTTTTAACATTATTTACTGGATTTACCCCATTAACCATGGTAAAAAAAATTTCACTGAAGTAAATATTCCTAATGTCTAAAAATAAAAGTTACCTATCCATAAAATTTGTACCTCCTGCTTCCAAACATTTAATCCATTTTTCCAAATTCAAAGCACAAAAGTGGCAGAAATTAATTTAAAATTTAATCTCATTTTCAAAACAAAAAGTGTGTTTTTATGAAATAATAACTTTCAAAAGATTGACACTTGTTTATGTCAAATGTAAATGTGAAATTACTTATAATGACTTAAGTTGTATTAAATAAGAAATATATAATCTAATAATACTTCTAATCTATTAAAATTCAAAATTTATTACTATTAATTATTTTGATTAAAAAAGTTTTTTTTAATTAAAATTGAAAAATTATCACTATTCATCAAAATATGAAAGTTATCAGAAAAGAATAAAAAATTATCCAAACTAAATTTTTATTTCTTGATTCTAAGTAATAATTTAATTTCATTAAATTGAATATATAATATTGTTAAATATTGGTTTCAATAAAAGGTTCTCTATTAAAAGGCAGTAAAATTGCATTTTTTTAAAAATACTTCTTTTATCTGAAAAAACTGAATTTGTTCTTACATTAGGTCTAAAAAACTCATAATATGGTTTCCGAAATTATAAGGATTATATAATGTTCAAAATTCAGTTAATGTTATTCATAACCACTTTTGAAAGGCTAGTTTGGTATGTTGTGGTGCGCTTGAACTCTATGTTGTGTGTAGTACAAGTTATTGAATTACTTTGAAGAAATAACATACTATGAAATCTTGGGGTTTTACATTCTTCTCTCCTTCGATAAATTGTGTCCTTTCAATTTGAAATTGTTCTTAGAAAATAAAATGATTATAATTTAAAATAACTTTGTGGGAAAACCCACATCAGAAATTGGATTAATAAAATTTAGTCTTAATAAGAGGAAAAGGGAAATGAATGGGTCATTAACAAATTATGATCATGATTAAGAGAACAATGGTGGAAATTAGAGATGCGTAATTGGAGGAAAAAATGTAAATATTTATAGGGAGTGAATGAGGTCATCAATCAAAAAAAGTGTAAAATTGAGGGCCTTAAATCCATCAATCTATGACGATATAAAATACCATAATTTCAACAAAAAATAAGGTGTTAGGATAATACATTTTTTGTTTTAAGATCCATTCCCTAATGTTTAACAATTAATTTATTCATATAATAAAAGGATATATATATATATGTATGTATATATACTTGATAACTAGAGTTTCATCTTTCAACTAATTCCTACCACAAACTCATCTTTCACTACAAAATATTTCAAAAAAATATATTCTATTTATCCTAATTGTATAAGGTTCCAAAAATAATTAATTTATAATTCACCTATCAGACCCAAAAACTAGATTATATAATCCATAAACTTCTCATAATCCAGTGGTAGGCGATAAATACCAATAACACTATGGTTGTGGGTTATATTCTCACAGCTTTGTGAGACGTGACAGATTGTCACACGGTATGTGTGTTGTCCTTTTCTGAAAACTATAGTATTATAATATTCCAAAAATAATCTTATGAAATGTTTTATCCTTAAACAATACTATCCAATGTTCAACTTAATCCATTCCAACCTTTATAGTTATCCAAAATAACTCTATCCAAATTCACAGTCCAAAATATATAAGGAAGTTAAACACAACGAAGATCCCTTTTTCCACGTAATAACATGTGAATACCTTCATCATGTATTCTTTTAAAACATGGTAACACACTAATTTATTATAAAACAATATTTAATACTTTCATGCTCTCTTATTCTTTATAGAATATTGGATTTACTCCTTATATCCAAAAATGTTTTAAACATCAACAATGATGAAATATACACTACATTAATCAGTTCCAAGGTTGTCAAAAATATCCAATATAATTTACCCAAATCATCCATCTATTATTCAAAAATTACTACATTATTATTAGGACCATATAATCTCAAATTTCCAATGAAATATTACTACAGTACAATCCTTATTTATTTCTATAATTCATGTAACCAGTACATCGTTGATACAACACTCAATTAAATCAATAATTTAATAACAACATAAGAAATATTAATTATTCATTTTCATATTCGGTAGAATCATAACATGATTCTTATTCAATATCATCATTTGGGATATACTCTAATGATAAGTACATTGATTCACGTAGTTTCCCAACTCCTTGCAGATGAAGCATTGTACATTTGAAACATTTTTCCCACCCTTTCAATCATGTTTTTGGTGTCATTTTTCTCCACACTAATAACAAAATCCTATTCCCTTTAAGAATTTACCAAGGTGATTCTTTCCACATTTATCACATATATTAAAATCCTTTATTCCCTTATTCCATTTATCCATCATTCTCTCTATCGTCCTTTTCATCTCTTGCTTCCCTTTAAAGCTTTAGGAATCAGATAATTCTTTACTTATCTTATAAACACATGATATTATTTATTCATATTTTGAGAATACATGGGGGACTATTTTCCTTTTAAATGTTGGCTTAATACCAAGAAAGATTTGATCCTTCTTACTCTTTGGATCATACATATTGTCGGAGATCTCATTCCTTCTACATGGCGCCATTTCTAAACAATGGAATACACTAAGTCAGTTTATGAATCACAATGAATAATTTCGAACCTGTAATATACCTAACGTAAATTGTACAATTTATAGATATAATCCTAAATCATAAAAATGTTTTCTTTGAGAAATTATTTACTCCTAAATCCTTCATAATGTCTTGTAATGAGAACGTGAATTATTCTAAGCATATCTCCTAGGAGTGGCATAACCATGAGTGCAGAATGACCCATTGTCATGAACCAGTTCCCGTTCGAGTCTAGCTGAAAGTGGTGTTTTCGGGTTTTACCCCTAGGTACATCTGTGCCAGAGCCACCTCTACCTGCTCATATCCAAACATGTATGTATTGCTTGGAAATCTCACAAAATATCTACAGTACCAAAACTCTAAGAAGTTCTTCTATACTAATTCTCAATGTTTATCATAGGATAATGTGATGTAATCAGAGTTTATCTAAATCTAGTTTCCAAGGATTATAATAAACATCCTCTGATACCAACTGTAATTCCCGGACCTGAGTTACACAGAGTCGGTGCATTATTTTAATACATTGGCATGATTATAAGGAATCATGTCCTAAAGGACAGATCAATTTAGTAGTCTTGGAAAATAGATTAAATACAAGAAGTTCAAAATCAAAACATTAAATGAAAAACAACAGTAACTTATTCCATTTGAAATGTCCAACCCTCCAATATTATTCCTATAAGTCACTCATAACTAACTTCATCATATCCTGGGAAAATAAAACATAAGAAAGGGGTGAGCTCAAATGCTCAGTAATGGTAAATATTTTAGTGGAAGCTATAAAACTGCAAGTCCAGATGTCTAACAAAAAATAATAAACGTTTAAACATAAACTTGAAAATAATATGGCAAAAATAAATCAAACATTACCATATAAACATGCACCAAGATATTCTACTAGTCCAACACTCACATGTAATAACTAATTTCATAATGAGGTAATGTATCATATCAAACTTTAATTTCAATGTCAAGGCCTTGTGCCAAGACCTAGAGGCTAACTGTAACTGAACCCCAACCCAAAGAGTCTCTCTTACCAGACTCCAACCCAGAGAGCCTTTGTAACCAGACTCCAACCCGGAGAGCCTCTATAACTGGGCTCCAACTCGGAGGGTCTGTAGTAACCGTACTCCAACACGGGGATCCTCTATAACCGGACTCCAAACCAGAGGGTATTATCTATCTTGAACCCATCCTTGAGGGCTTACTTTTACTGGCCCCCAACCTGGAACATACTAGTCCAGTACATTAATCCTAATAAAATAATGAAATATAACATAAACATTCGTTTTAAAACTAGCTTACGAAATGTCAATACTTAAACCATAAACCATGAATTTCATAAAAACAACTCATCTATAGACAAAAATATCCCAAAACCTTAAATACAATATGGAATATTTGTGTCATAATAAATCAACCTTGATCATGAATAATATATCTTAAAGGATGTTGACATTGTTGAAAATGGCCAGTTAAAATCTTTAGGAGAAATATCTATTTTTCAAGAAATCATTTAAAAGTCACATAATTTATAAACGAAGTCATTTAATAGATAGTTTTGAATCAAAGTGTCCCATACCACTTTGAAACATTTGAAAGGAATTAAGATTTTAAAATATTCATATCCATATAAATAAATCCTTAAAACCAATTTTAAAAATTGGACATTAATAAGGAAGGTTTTGAAGAATAAATCATTAAAACATTTGAAATGATAAAATATTCCCTCAAAAAATACCTTTTAAAATTCATTAATGAAACATGTACATGGATAATAAATATTTCCCCATAAAAACTTACACATAAACAATCTCGAATAATAAAGAGATTGAGGAATTAACCCTTACCAATTTGGTAACTTATGAAACATATAGCCCATGAAAGAAGTATCATACAATGAAAATGTAAATAAACATAAATTAATGTTTATTACACAAATAATAAAATTATGGGCTGTACATACACCAGACACAAGTAAA
Source organism: Viscum album (assembly GCA_963277665.1). Lineage (NCBI taxonomy): Eukaryota > Viridiplantae > Streptophyta > Magnoliopsida > Santalales > Viscaceae > Viscum > Viscum album. Next base: position 1,155,022,657 of record OY728136.1, read on the forward strand.
TAGTGGAAATATAGAATGAATCACACGGGAATAAGGAGTGAGATGAAAACCCCTTTCCACGTTGAAATCAATCGAGTCGTATGACCAAAAGTTAAGAACCACCAAATAATTCATAGAATACGATGAATACAAAGAGAATCATGATAATATATATAAATATATAATGGTAGTACACAATATAGAACAAGCAATAAATAAGTGTCTAATAATGGAAATCTCACAGAATTAAAAGTGAGATAAGAACCCCTTACCTTGCCTTTTCCTTTGGTCGAGGGTACATTTAACCTCTTTTATAATGACCATTTTATATTATTAGATTATTCCACAACCATATTAATATTTATTATATCATACATGATTCATTTAAGACTTTATACTTCCCATTTAATAAATATTTTCATGTTAAATTAACATTTCGGGTACTAATCTCTTTCTTTATCGTACATATTTTAACCTATTATTCTTGATCATATCATTTAGATCATGATTTATATACTTCAAGAATATAAACAATGATTTATATATAATATATATTTAGAATATAAATATTTATAATAGATAGATATATGAAATGGAAAACACCGTTTATGGAGACGGTAGGCTGTACGTACGCAGAAATGATGTTTCTATTTTCATATCATATTGAACGAAAGTAAGTGAATACGATATATGTAATTACATAATTAAATACATATATATATATATATATCTCCAGTTTCATTATTATGTAATATGTTACATAATTATTATTAATATATATTTTTATAACTGTTGATGAATGGTGAACGTGGAAATGAATCTCATCCTGTCGTGGAGACAGTAATCTGAAAGTACACACGAGCGACAATATAATTTCCTTAAAAATGTGGAATTGGATGGTATATTTATTTTATAGAGATATTATCATGTTATTTTCATTATTTATATACATATTACTTATCATTATATCCATCCAAATAACATAGTGTTGAATAACAAATTACACAACAACGTGGAGACGGTAAACTGTACATACGCACAAATGGTGACATTATTATTCATAGTATGGTTAGAATAAAGAATATGAATGTACCATATTTATAATAACATTACAGTATATATAAGTACTCGAGTTAATATTTTGGTATGATAATAACAAAGAAAGTGTAAGTGGAAGAAGAAAAGAACATGAAAGGGGGTGTAGAAATCATTACCTTTTCTTCGGGTTCTTTCTTTTGATTTGATCAAAATGGATCCTTAGGTTGAATTTATGAAAAAAAAATAAGGCCTCTGGGATTAAGTGAGGATATTTGGGATGATATTTGGTCAGGTTTGGGATGAGCCAAATGAATTTGGAGGTGTTATTTTGAGATAAGGGGAAGTGCCCATTTATTAGAGGGGCGAGGGGAAACATAGGAAAATATTGAAATATTATTTTATAATAAAATATTTTTCGATTTATAATAGCTCAAAAATAGATTATTTATTGGATAAAGTAGGTATGTGTAGAAAAACACTCAAAAAATAGGTTCTAGACATGTTTGGGTCACTATATTATCTTTATATTTTAGATTTTACTCTTGGTTAAATAGTTTGACATTTACCATGTCTCTTTGTATTTTTATATTATATGGTTAATAAACTTACTATAAAGATACTAGAGAATACAAAGAGGTTAATTAATGGTACCCCTATCATTATATTATTCTTTTACTCCAATCCTTTTTTTTTCAGATTATTATATCAACAAATAATATTTTATTTGTTTTAAAAACACATTTCTGTCAATTTTGACATTATTTAATAATTTTTCTAAATCCCTAAAAACTTCATTATTTAGAAATAAATACATTTAATAAACTCTAAAATTTTATATTCACATATAAAATTTGTTGATGGTATTAAAAATTTCAAATTATATTCATTTTAGTATTTATAATATCATTTATTTGATTGTTTCATTAATAAGGAAAATAACTCATCATTATTGTGTCATATATAAATATATTTATTTTAATTAAAAAATTTTTAAATAAAATATCATGATTTATTAAATTTTATTATATTTCTAATTACTTTTTATAGTCGAATTTATCAATTATATAACCTCATATAAAAATTGTTTTACTGAAAGATATTTTCTTTGTTATATTTTCATTTACTTTTGATAATTTAATATAAAATGTCATTATCACTCCCATGTGGCTCTATGGGGTCCCAAAATAGACCCAAGGATTCCCAGGTTCTGAAATTTATCAGAAAATAGGGTTTGGACACATTTTAGGGTAATTTAATATTTTTATGATATTATTTTTAACCTTATTTACTGGATTTACCCCTTTAACCACGGTAAAAAAATATTTACTAAAGTAATATTCCTAATGTATAAAAATAAAAGTTACCTATCTACAAAATTTAGACCTCCTAAATACAAATATGTAATCCATTTTTCCAAATTCTAAACAAATAATTGGTAGAAATTAATTTAAAATTAATTCCCATTGTAAAAACAAAAGGTGTGATTTTGTGAAATAATAACTATCAAAAGATTGACACTTATTTTTGACAAATTTAAATTTGAAATTACTTATAATGACCTAAATTGTATTAAATGATAAAAATATAATCTAATTATAATTCCAAACCATTCAAATGCATAATTTACCATTATTAATTATATTGATTTAAGAAGTTGTTTTTAATTAAAAAATTTTAACTTCCACTATTCATCAAAATATGAAAGTTATCATAAAAGTACCAAAAATGTATCTAAACTAAATTATTATGTCCCTATTCTAAATAATAGTTTAATTTCATTAAGTTTAATATATATCATTGTTAAATATTGGTTTTAAAAAAAGGATCTCTACTAAAAGGCTGTAAAATTGCATTTAGTTTTGAAAAATACTTTTTTTATATGAAAAATAAATGAATTTGTTTGTACATTATGCCTAATAAACTCATAATTTGGATTCCTAAATTATAAGGATTATATAAAGTTCAAAATTCAGTTAATAATATTCATAACCGCTTTTTAACGACTAGTTTTGTAAGTCATGGTGCGCTTAAACTCGTTGTTGTGTGTAGTGCAAGTTATTGAATTACGTTGAAGAAATAATGTACTATGAAATCATGGTGTGTTAAAATTTCAGTAATGATGTTTTCAAGTTCGAACAATCTATGATTCCATCATATGTAGTACAAGTATTTTATGTTCTAGATCCTAAAACTATATGTGGTCAATTTTTCTGTTATTGACCAAATCAACATCAGGGTAAGATATCAATTAAATAAAGAATAAAACTTTTATTAGGACATCATAATAATTAAAAAAAAATTCCCAATGTAGACATGACCATGTATGATAGATCATAGCACAATGAAAGGATTTGGATACATGATTGAGAGGTCAAATATCTTCAAACATTTTAAAAAGTGAGTTCAATAATTAAGTTATATTCTTTTGTAATATTCATTTATTTACCTCAAATTATTATTTGTTCATTAGTGTATTTATGTAATATAAATTAAATATTTATACACTTCTACAAATAATTAATTCTACACTTTCCAAATGCTCCAAATCATGAGAAAAAATAGGGTTCTCAACATTCTAGTTCTCCCAATGCCTTGGAATCACAACCTTATGCACATGAAGATGCTACTAAGCCAAAAGGACAACATATTGATGATGTTTAAGTTGAGGAAATTGTAGATAGTGAATAATTGGTGTCCCAAATAAATTGGTGTTTTGTACTATGATGGTGATTGGTAAAATTTATTAAGTTTAGAAACAAAGGCATCAAATTCGAGGTTTTATGTAATGAATGTGGCTATCCTTTTAACCCAAACAAGGTAATGTTTAGTTGTAAAATTGGGCTCACCATTCGCTTGTGAATTCATATCTATGTAGATCCATCGATTAATTTCATTCCTAGGACTAAGAAATTAATATTGGAATACATGTTCATAACATTATGATATAGGTTTTTTATTTTACAAAAAATAGTAATGAAACCTTTAGTTTCCCTTCTGTATCCCCTATTGAGTGAATTTATAGTAGATGACTCCCATATAAAGTTTGTATTAGTGATTACTGCAAAGGATTTCAAAGGCCATCACACCACTCATATAATGATTTACTTCAATGATACTAAAGGAAAAATAAAACAACACCCACTACAGATATATGCACACCTAATAAACTAACAAGCATGGGAAATGTTTATTGGTCTTAGTGAGGATACAAATTTTAGTTACATTGTAACTAGCAATACATTGATTTAAAATACATGTATTAACTATATTTATTAGGAATTTTTAATTTATGAATTAATAACTGAGTGACGAAAATTACAAATTAAAATAAAGACCAACATACCCCTGCCGTAAAGCAAGGATGGGGTACACATCACTTGAAAAAATTGATATGTATTTTAAATATTCCATATTAATTTCATGTGATATTAAACAATAACATAATTATGTTCCCCTATTTTTAAGTAGATAGTTGAAGAAAAATCAAAAGATAATTTTATACTATGTCATATTATATAAAAGGAGGAATTTGTTATTAATGAAGGGATACTAGTAGATGAAAATAAAAAAATCGCATGATTCTTGTGTAAGTGTGACATAATAAAAAATTGGCTTTAAATTGGTATTACATAATAATGATTACTTATTTTCTTATATTTTTTATTCACCTTAAACATAAGAATAATCATCATTTTTTCCAAATTAATATCTACTATTAGTGGACTTTAAGTAGGTCATACTATATTTATATTTCTTATGTGGACGTTTTGGGGTGTCGCCCTGAACATATTTTGAGAAAATAAATGAATAGGGGGTTGAAGTTAAAAAATGGAAGAGTTAAAAACATGAATAAATACTCTAGAAGAATATTTTAATTTTTACTAATATTTTCTAGGAAATTTTTTGGGATGGGATTAAATAAACGAAACAACACATGAAACCCCACTTCATGAAGATCCCCCCACCCCAAAAATCAACGAGATGATCCCTTCACCTTAAAGAGCTATCTTATAAGAGATAATCAATATTCACATAATTTTTTCTATGAAATGGGAATTAGGTAGAAACTGATACATTACCTATGGTTAAATTCTACATGGTGAAAATTATTGGGATTTATATCTATTAGAACCCACCTATCACCCTGTTGTGAGGGGATCCATTTACAATATCCAAGGAGATATTCTACACAACAAAATACTTATAATAGGTTATGTTTGTGTTTTTATTAACATAGATCATGATCTAAGAATTAATATACATATTCCAATAGATATGTTTTATATTTATATTGTTAAATAAGATATTTAGATATTCATATCAGGGTTATTAGATCTTTTAAAAAAACAAGTTGACAGTGAGGTATTCATTTACAATTTAGTTTTCATGAAAAAACGTTAACAATTAATTAAAATGGTATGAACTGATGAATGTTATTATAGAAAGAAAAAGGGAAAGGGGTGAAATATAAGTTTTATTCATAATGATCAAATGGATCAACAAACCAATCGAAAATATCTTCACAATGTACATTTACCCCAATCATTCTACTTTATCATTTACTAAACTTAAAACATCACATGGATACAATGTTAGAATTTAGTGATATGAACCAAAAATATTTTGAAGAATAGATGTATAGAGAGGCCATTACAGACTATATTTTTATTCATAATGAATATTAAATACTCAATATTGAATGGATGGGAGTCATAGATGTAAATGTATACAGAAGGTGTGATTTAATTTTTTTTTGTCAAATAGCTGATCTACTATGTTAATTATGACTAAATAAATTTCATATATATTAAAGGTATATATATGAATACTATTATAAGGTAAAACCATATGAATTAAAATATAGTCTCAATCATCCTCAAATCACTTCTACACAACCATTCTCATTGAAACTATATCAATATGAAGGAATATTGGAAAAATTGCCATAATTTTTGAATGAAAAATTACATATGATATAAATTTTTTAATACCCATGACTCATAGTTAAAAATATATAATTTAATATAATAAAATATATTTTAATTCGTTTCATTACTTATTCTATTTTTAGGAATCATTGGTTACTAAGTTCTATTATGGATACTCTAACGATTTATTTTATGGATTCAACACATAGAAACCCAAAAACCGACCACATATGACGACACTTGTTATTTTGTAATACACTATATGAATCATTTTACTACTATAATAATATTTATATATTTTTTATTAAGCTTTAATTTAAATTATATTATGATAGGGTAGTTCTAAAATATCATCAAAATCAACGCATGTGGTTAGTCCATGAATACAAAGAGCCTATTGAATTCTACAAGTGGATAAATGTTAGGATATACATAATTATATGTCACTGCCATAACATATATCTCAAAAAATTACTTATTTTATCAATGTTTATATAGTGTTCAATAAATACAAATAGAAATGATTCCTATTTTTTTTTTTGAAATTTTATGAATGATATCATATGTCATCAACAAACTAGATTCCCCAGAGTTGTATTTTTGAATATAATTACAACTTCTTTTAAAATATTTTAAAATACTTTGTTTATTAATTTTTTTCATGTAATACTATGAATTTTGACAGTCATTGTACTCACAAGATAAAATTGAATTTTTAAGAAGTGAATGGAAAATATACCTAGTGTCATAATTTATAAAGACATCAGGAAGAGGTGATTTTTTATAATTTATTTTGTTTATTTTCACATAATTTTATATAAATTTTCAGTAAATTTAGTAATAATTTTATTTTACTCTTTAGGAAAATGATCCCAATGTCATTTTTGATATGTAGGAATCAGTCACACCTCAATACAATACATGATGTGCCTAGTATGACTCAAACTGTGTGTTCTCTATTTAAAATTTACATGTTAGTATAAAATACATGTCACATAATCAAAAATAAATTAATTGAATTGTTATGATACATTAGAAAATGGAATAATGATTCCTTTTTATATGTAGGAATCAGCAACACCTCAATATGATACACAGTGTACTCTATATGACTCAATGTGTGTGTTGTCAGATTAAAATTGATAATTTAGTTTAAAACATCTGTCACTCACTCAAAAATGAGAAAAACTCTAATATTTATTTATAATTAACTAAAACTGTAAAAAATTTATTTTTTTAATACGATTCAGAATCACATCAAACTGACACACGATGTGACCATTCAGACTCAAAGTGTTTGTTTTTGTTCAAAATGACATTTTTGTAAAAACCCAATTGACATAAAAAAATTAGAAAAAAAATTCATATTATTTTTATATTTTAATTATATGATCCATACACAATTTTTTATGTCTATAGATCCTCCTCACCACAATACAAGACACAGTGTGATGTGTATGACTCAAAAGTGACTGATATTACTTTAAAATTGACAATTTAGTTCAAAATGTGTGCCACTAACTGCAAACAGAGAAAATGTGATTGGGGTGACTTGATAATTTTGGAAAATGATTCATAAGTCATTATTTATGTGTAAGATCTGGTATCACATAAAACCAACAAATGATGTGACCGATGTGAATAAATGTTCATGTTATCAGTTTAAAATGACATTTTATTAAAAAATACAAGTGAAATGATCAAAACTGAGAAATTTTTTTTTAATTCTTCTGAAACCTTATGAAAAATATAAATAAGTAATTTTTATTCAAATAAATCGTCTTGAACTCAATGTAATGAATGGTTTGTCTAGTATTAGTCAAGGTTTTACACTTTATTTAAAATTTAGCAATTTTTTTAAAAATAAAAATGACCAACTATAAATGAAGGAAACACATTATGATTGTTTTAATAATTTATTAAAATGATCCTTAATTCATTTGTGACATGAATATATCATTATCACCTCAATACAATGCATTGTGTGTCTGGTATGAATCAATGTGTGTTTTTAAGGATAAAATTGACATTTTTTTGAACACACAAATAACATAATCACAACCGAGAAAACACATTTATTATTATTTTTATATATTTTTAAAAATACATATAAGTAATTTCCTTGTAGTAATTAAAACCACAAAAATCATGTATGTGGTCTACCAGGTATGACTCAAAGTACCCATCATCAGTTTACAATTTACAATTTTTTTCAAAACATGTGTTACTCCTTAAAAATTAAGAATATGTGCTCAGATTGACTTTATAATTTATGAAAAAAATTTACATGTCATTTCTGAAATGTAGTAATTAGACTCATATAAAATGGAAACATGATGTGACTGGTATGACCCAAAGTGTGTATTTTCTGTTCAAAATGACATTTTTGCAAAAATGACAAATGACATACAAAAAACCGACCAAACACATTTAGATTTTTTATACTTCAAGAACAGATCCACAAGCCATTTGTGACATGTATAAATCTGTTTTCCCTCATCCCAACACCTATTGTGACTAGTATGACCCATTATGTGCTATTTTATTTTTAATTGACTTTTTAGGAAAAAAAAGTAACATACTCAAAATAAAGAAAAAAATCATATTATTTTAATACTTTAGGAAAATAATCCACAAGAAATTTATGATGTGTATGAATTATCCTCACCTTAGTTTGATGAATGGTGTGTCCTATATGACTCAAAGTGAATGTTTATAGTTTAAAGTTGACATTTTAGTTGAAAATACACATCACACACTCAAAAAATGAGAAAACATAATTTGATTGATTTGATAATTTATTCAAATTATACATAAATAATTTTTTATTTGACGGAATTATCCACACCCCAATATGATTCATCGTATTCCTTGTATGACACTAATTTTTTTATGTTAGTTTGACATAGACTACTTAATTCCAAACATGTTCTACTCATCGAAAAATGAAAAAACATAATTGAATTTATTTGATAATTTAGGACAATGATTCATAATCATTTTTTGATGTGTAGAGACTATTAACACATAAAACTGATTCATGGTGTGACTAGTATAACTCAAAGTGGGAGTTTTTAGTTGAAAATGAAATTTTAGTAAGAATATAAAACTCACATACTCAAAACCAAGAAAATGCATTCAGTTTTTTTATATATTAGAAAATGATCCAAAAGTAATATGTGACATATAGGATTTAACCGCACCTTAATTTGATGTATAATGTGATTGGTATGAATACATTTTTTTCTTTTATTTAATATTTATATTTTTGTAAAAAACACATGTGACATATTCTAAATGGAGAAAATGTATTCTAATTATCTTAATACATTCGATGAAAAAGATCTATAAGTCATTTTTACTAGTAGGAATCAGCCAAACCCCAATATAAGGCATGGTGTGTCTATTATTACTCAATGAGTGTGTTTTCTATTTAAAATTGACATTATTGCTGAAAACACATGTCACATACTCAAAAATGAGGAAACAAATTCATATTGTTTTCATACTTTAGGATGATGATCCATTAGTAATTTCAGATACATAGGAATCATCCACATATCAATATTATATATGGTGTTCCTAATATGACTCATAGTATCCATTATTAGTTTAAAATAGAAAATTTTGTTCAAAACATGCTTCCCTCACATAAATCATGAAAATAATCTCAATTTTCATCATAATTTTGAAAAAAAATCATAAGTCACATTTCATGTGTCAGAATTAGTCTCATGTCAATAGGACACATGATGTGACCGATATGAATTATTGAGTATGTTTTGATTTTAAAATGAAATTTTTTAAAAAAATAGACTAAATTCTCAAAACCAAAACACTCATTCTTATTTTTTTCAATAATTTTATAAAATGAACTATATGTCATTTTAAAAATGTAGGAGTCAACTACACATCAATCTGATGCATGATGTGACCTCTATGAATCCAAGGGTTACCTCTATTTAAAAGTGACTTTTTAGTAAAATGGATCAGTGAAATACATAAAATTCATAAATCAAATTTAAGTTTTTTATATAGATTAGTAAATTTATCCATAAGTAATTTTTAATGGGTTGGAATTATCCGCACCTCAATCTGATACAAGGTGTGAGATGTATGACTCCAAATGTTTCGTCTAATTTAAAATTTTCTTTTTTTAGGAAAAATGAAATGTTTCACAGTAAAAACTATGAAATATATTATTATTATTTTTATAGTTTATATAAACTATCCATAATTCATTTTTATTGTATACTAATCAGTCGTACCAGAATCCAAAAAATGGTGCACCTTGTATGACTCCAAGTGTCTATTATTAGTCTAAAATATACATTTTAGTTCAATATGTGAGTCAGTCACTGAAAATAGAGAAAACACATTTTTATTGTCTTGGTAATTTTTTAATTTTATTCATAATTTATTTGTGATGTTTAAGAATAAGTTTCACCTCAAACTAAGAAAAGATGTGACTGAAATGACTCAAAGTGCGTGTTTTCAGTTTAAAATGTCATTTTCGTAAAAAAATATGATTAACATAGTAAAAACCAAGATAAATCAGTATGATCATTTTGATACGTTACTAAAATTACCCATAAGTTATTTTTTATTTTTAAGAATCATTCACATGTAAATCTGACGCATGGTGTAATTGGTTAGAAAAAATGAATCATTTATCAGTTAAAAATTGACATTTTATTAATATATTATTTCGTATTTATGTTTAAATTATTTATTTATAATGTTACTCAAATAATTTTTCTTTTCTTATATAGGTGAATTTGTTTTCTCTAGTTAGGGTGATTTGTTAAAAAAATTAATACCATGATCAGGCTTTTTGAGTGGTGGTCGGGTTCCAAAGACAATGAAATTATTGATTATTTTGAATGTTTGTGATAAAATTTCCATCATTAATGTAATTATAAAAAATATTATTTTATATTTAAATAATATTTGTTTTTTTATTTGTGTTGTAATTTTTATTTTAATTAAATTATTAATTTTCTATATCCTATATTTTTTTATCCTATCAGTGTTTGGTGCCCGTATTTTACGTTATCCTGTGATGTAATTTTAACAACACCCTACAATACATTAGAATATTACCATTCTAGTTCTTAGAGTAATAAAAGGGGCCCCCTTTTAAAAACACAAAGATTCACAATGCATTTTTATCACTATTGATGGCATTTTCATAGTGATGATAAAATAATTTTCTCAAGTTTTTAATTATATGTGTCTATATCCTGTGTCACGAGAAGATAAGGGTTAAAAACATTGATTTAATATAATTATCATATGTCTTCTACTTGAACCACCAGCATACTGTAGAAAAAAATTTATGAATATTTAAACATAGTTGAGAATAGAATAATTATATACTTTCAAATAAATATTTATTTTTTTCAAAATTTCATATATGAATATTATATATTTTTACCCATGGTATAATATTTTACTCCACTTCATGACATTAGTTTGGATGATGAAATAAAATTGAATGTCCTAGTACAAATTCAAAATGTTTGGTTCAAAACCACCTCAAAATTTCATATAATATTATAACATTAGACCTAATATTATTTTATGAGACAGTATTTCATGATTTTAATATTATTTTTAGACATTTTCACTTTAAGGTGATGATTTTTTTAATTTTTCAAAAATAAATTTTAATTATGTCTTAATTTATTTTATGTTTTTTTCTCTAAGAAACAAATACTCATGCTAATTTTATTAGCTGATGATTAATTTTGAAATTCAAATCACTCAATTGAGAAGGGTTTTGTTACATCATAAAAAAAATATAAATAATTTTTAATGATGGAAAATATTTAACAACTCACCACAATTTTAAAATTATGTTCACTTGATGCATGAATGGATATCCTTGTGAAGTATAATTGCCACATTTTTTCTTCAATTTAATCCAATATAATAAAATTAATAATAACATGGTTCTTGAATATATAAAAAGTCATATCTCACTCACCTATATATATATATTTATGATTTATTATTTACATTATAAATCCTTGATAAACTAGTTATGGAAATTTCTAGACAAACTACACATACCCAAACCCTATAAGTGTTTCGTCCTCAATTTTTATTTATTTTCATTTGAAATATTATAAATTTCAATAAATAAATTCTATAATGTTTTATAAATTTTAGGAAATTTACATATTTAATTTGATATATTTATCATTATCATGAAATTTAACCTTTGGGAGATTCTTATATAACAGTTAAATTACTGATAGGAAATTGAAGGTTTTTTGACTCATGTATCATTTTCCTTTATATTTTATTTTCCAATTTTTTAAAATTATCAAAAAAAAGTAATCACTATTAAATTATTTTTCTAGAGGTTTCAATGTAAGATGCACCCTATGGGAGGATTTTTTCTTCTAAAATACTTCTTTTTTGAAAGGGGAAACAAATTTAAAAGATTTCTTTGTTATGAATCATGTGAGGGTGAAATGAAAAACTCATAATTAGGCTTCACTATTATGTTGATTATTATTTTGAGAATGTAATTTTTTGTTTTTTATGCTAATTAATATAGAAACATTTTGACTAACTGTACCAAAATAACTTCAAGCATGAACATTAGTACAATTTTCCACAATCCAGACCTTCAAGAAGTAAATACATTTAGAAGAATGTTTATTTTACCAAAATATATAGAACCACCCATGTATTTTTTAGTTTGGATAAAACATTCAAAATAATGGTCCTTTAATGACAATTTATAATTTTTTCACATATAACAGTAATTGTTCTTCAGTTTTACATTGATTTTCTCATCGAAAATCGACAATCTGTCTTTCCCAAATTCCGTGAGTGCATCTTCAACATCGCTAGTTATTGTCAACAATAAGAAGATAATATAATATTTTAAAATATGTATAGAGGTATGTAACATACCATTTAATACATATAATAGAAAATCTAAATTTAAAGCATATAGAGAACATTGATTTTGAATGATTCACAAATAATGGTTCTTCCCTGGAGCATACACATGCCATTATACGGGTGTAACAGAATCCACTATAACCACATTAAGTGGACTCATGTTTTTTCGAGTTGTATGATTCTAATATTCGACTGGAAATAATCAAAATATAGACTTCTTATATTTAATTAAAAAAATTATGATTTTAATTTCAAATCATCTTATAGAATTTTATTTTATGGGTGTATGTTATTTTAATTTTTTTTCATTAACTATTTTTAAATTAGCCAACTGAGAAGTAAATTTTATTTTTATGACATAAATTTGTAGAAATTATATAATTTTAAAAAAAATATGTTTATAGATGGAATTGTTTAGACATATTTTTTAAAAATTAATTCTGATGTTTTGTAACATCATGAACTCATCAACTATGAAAATAATTATAAAAATTTGTATATTTTATATGCATATGTGTGTTGCATTGATAATAAATATACAATATTTACATATTATCGGTAGTATAATTTTTAGTGAATATGAGTTATTATTTAAAATATATTTCAATTATAGATCAAACACACTCTTAGTGTTAGATTTTTTATCGCGTATGATTTGATGTTCGGGTCATTATATATATATATATATAATATCATGATATATGACTTTAATAAAGGTATGTTTTTTAATAATTTGTATCCATTTATATAATATGAATATAAAAAATTGAATATTCAATGCTTAAAAATGAAAGGACAATGAAATTCAATCCATTTTACTTGTTCTACAAGAAATGTTTTACGAATTTTTAAATGTTAACGGAAAGCGTATTCTACATAGAATACCCTTTTGTGCATGATAACATAATTTAAGCTAAATCCATAAAAGTGTCATTTTATTCATTATTTATTATTAATTTGATAAGTATTTGTATATTAAAATACATTAAAAAATAGTATCAAATATTACCATAATATCATGCATGTGATTATACTATTTATCACATGTTGGTCTGTACTCTTTCATGAAATCATTGTAACGATGTAGGTACAATAGATAGTAGTTCCCTACCAACACATTCACAATTTTGTTTCCAAACACAAAATAGGGTTACACATTTAGGAATATTTTATGATATTTTATTAATATATAAATTGGTTTGATGGAAAATGTTGAGTTGCCAGCAATGAAAATGTGGAGAAAAAGGGGAACCACAAAACCACCGAGGGTCCTTGATGTTGATATATGTTATTCTTCCATGTTTACAGATACTTGGTTATGGTGATTCCTATTTTCCAATTCTGTGAAGCATGTAAAAATACTTTTTTCCTTTTTATCCATTATGTACTTCTTTATATTGACTGGCATTATAGGTGACCACATCAAATTTATCTTATTCTCTTATTCTAATCTAGAAATCTGATTTGGTGTTATTCAAATTGGAATTGATGTTTCTGTTTATTATGTTATTTTTCTATAATATTTACATTATTTCTTTTCTTATAATCACTTATTCTATGGATTCTATTTATTTTAGTCGATATGTATAAATTTCATTTTAGTAGAATAAATTTTGGGATTGGTATTTTTTATGTATTCCTAATTCAACTATCTATTTATAGAATAATAAATGTGTTTAATTATTGCTTTTATATTTGTAAAAGAAAAATTAAATCCATACATATCCATTTGTTATTGAATGCAGACATCCCCAAAATATATCCCAATGTTTCTAGAAAAATAAAAATTGTTTAAATATGGTTTTTGATAGATTATTTTTTATTTTATGATTCACATAATAAATAATAAAACAAAAAAATTAAATAAATTGGATTCTTCATCAGTTGTAGTATTTTCTAAGGATGGGTAGGTTTATGATTCAATATTGATACTATATTTCAAAAAAAAATAGTAGTAAAAAGAGATGACTATTATGAACCCTTTTATTTATAATAGATTAATGAATACATTTTCTACTATAAATTATAAGTATTAATATAATTAAACATTTTTCAATGTTATCTCGAAAACTAAAAAAACTAGACCTTTATCATTTCTTTTTATAGATTTAATAAAATAAAATATTTATCAATGAAAAATATAGAGCTAATAAAATATTTACATTAGAAAATTTTAAATTAATGGATAGTTATGGCTTACCTCTACTAGGACTCCTCCTGGGATGGATGTGATAATAAGTGTAACCCTTGAGGCCTACCTCCAATGGGATATGGGTTAGAAACTAGAACCGAGAGGTTGAAACACCAACATATGAGAATAATTAACCTTATAATTTATAATAATATAAAATAATCACCAATTGAAAACATTATTTAATGGGAAATCCATCCCATCACTCATGTAATGTCACACATAACTGAAAATCCAAAATTTGAAATACCCAAATTAAAACTCCCTTGAAAACTGTAGAGACCCGAAGCCTGACATACATGCACATTACATTACTTTTGCGGAATACTTAGTACATTACAAAAACACACACACAAGGATCGTAATAGTTTAGTGTCTTTGGAAACTCGGAATATAATCTTCTAATCCTGGTGAAAGATCTTCAACATTTCCCATAAAGATCTTACTTTTTTTATACCTAAAACCTTTCTTTATATCCTGGGTAAAAGAAAACATAAAAGGGTGAGCTCAAATGCTCAGTAAGGGTAAACAAAAGAAATATCAATCGCATCATATACATAAGCACATAACTTTTAGAAATCTTAACCTGCAAAAGAGATCATAATTTCATAACATGGGGTAAATCATGGCAGTGAAATGTAATCACAATAATCATAACTTAAAACATTAAACTCTGTGGAATACACACATAATCAAAGAGAATCATATCTTATTAGTCAAGACTCATTGTCAGGACTATCTTAGTGGACAAAGTCCATTTCTGAATCGAGTAACCCTCATTTCAGTCCTGTTTCACTGAACCGGTATAACCTACCATTTCAGACATTTCTATCTCATGAGATATAAAATATTTACCCAATGCATTGGAGGGAGATATATGTCCCACCCATCTTATAATGAATCCTTTCTTATGTGTGCCACAAAATCATAAACCATAAATCATTGCATAACCCATGTAATTAAAATGGGAATCTTAAACATCAAGACATCATAAAACAATTCATATACGATAAAGGAATTCATAAAAATAACTCCATAACAACATAATCAAATCAATGTAATTATAGGGATAGAAACAGAACCCTTTATTATCTTAGATGTAAAATAATTTTGATAAAACACTTGAACTCCATTCTTGAGGAAAATATCCTTTCTACTTCAAAAACATTGTCCTTTCTTAACATGTCATACAATTTTAAACTAAAAGAAGTTTATTGAAAATAAACTTGAAAACATGTAAATGAAGCTTCTTGGAAATAATTTTTTTTAAAATCCATTCATGCCGTATAAGTTAAAAAAAACATTCTTCGTACTTTTGTCGGAAAAGTCAAAAAGTACCTCATACAAAAAATGACAAAAGATTCCTTTCATATCGTTTACTAAAAACTCACAAAAGGGTAAAATTGGATATAATATATTGTAGAAGGATGGAAATAATATTACATATTGAGGGAACATGGATGTGGATGATAAAATACACCCCAGTAATTACCAAAGTAAAAACAATCTCGGATAAAAGTGAGATTGTGATCTTTCCCTTACCTTAGGTCTGATTTGCTTCGTAAGTGTCCGAACCTACTGTATAATGATTTAAATAATGTCATTGACTTATTCAAGAATCATACTCATTGTTATGATATCATATATGGTTCACTTATGACTTTATTTTACCCGCTCTTTTGTAAATTCCATGTTAAAGAGCGTTTTGGGTAAAATCGTTTCATTTATCGTAGGTGTTTTGACTTGTTGTTCTTGACATTATTATTACTTATATCGTGATTTACTTACTTCCAGAATATAAAATATGATTTATATATCATATATATTCAGTATATATATATATAATAGATAGATAAATGAAATGAAAAACACCGTTCATGGAGACGGTAGTCCGTATGTACGCATGAACGCTGTTTTTCTTTCCTTATTATCTTGAATGGAAGTAAGTAGATGACATACATATAAATATAAATAAATCC
Organism: Viscum album; assembly: GCA_963277665.1. Taxonomy (NCBI): domain Eukaryota; kingdom Viridiplantae; phylum Streptophyta; class Magnoliopsida; order Santalales; family Viscaceae; genus Viscum; species Viscum album. Next base: position 1,155,039,693 of record OY728136.1, read on the forward strand.
AGTATCATTATTATGTCATATATTTCATTAGTACTTATTATATATACTTTATAATCATTCATGAATGGTTAATCATTGAGAATGAATCTCATCGCGTCGTGGAGACGGTAGTCCGTACGTACGCACGAGCGATGATATCATTTCCATAATTATTGAATTGAATTGGAGTGGATGATACAATATATCAGAATCATTATGATGTTATAATAACTATGTATAGTTATTCTTTACACCATAATACCCATTCATGTAAGGTGTTGGTGGAAAAACAGATTACACCACAGCGTGGAGACGGTATTCCGTACGTACGCACTCGCGGTGATTTCGTTTTCCGTAGGATGGATAGATGGTGAATTAGGATTGTTTCATACTTATAATAACATATCAGTATATTATTGATACTGATGTTATTACTTCATAATGAAACAACCTAAGAAGAAGAAGTGGAAGAAGAAATAAAGGTGAAAGAATTGGTAACAGAAATTACCTCTTCTTTGAAGCGCCACTTTGAGACCTCCTCATAGGGCACTAAAATTGGTCTTTGAGGAAGACCAGAACCTCTAGGATTATTCTAGGGAAGTGGAGAAGGGATTTTTTCAGGGGTTGGCCGAGCTTGAGTGCTCAAATTGGTTTGAGGAGGAGGGGGAGGAGGTGTCCTTTTACAAGGGTGGAGAGGGGCACCTTAGGAATATCTCAAAATATTATTTTATATTAAAGTCAAAATTGGATTATAATGGTTCCAAAGGGTCTTATTTCGGAGCTAAAGTGGGGATGGGTCGAAATCCTATCATCCAATAGGATTTAGACAAGTTTAGGTTATTATTTTAACCTTATCAATTAGATTTAACTCTAAGTTAAATAATTTAACTTTTACCGTGTCCTTTTGTTTTCTTACACTATATGGTTAATACACTTACTATAACATGCCAAACGAACCCCAAATTGTTTATTATTAATATATATATCCTTATCTAAGTCATTTGGCCGAACCATAGATTTTTAGGAATAAAATACAATTAATAATATAATATTTTATTTAAAAACTATTTTGTGTCAATTTTGACACTATTTGATATATGATTTTTGTGAAAGTCATAACAGAATTATACGTTCGAACCAAGTTGATTAAATCAACACTAATATATCATAGTAACCTAGAAAATTAGTGTAATTCATAAAAAGTCTCAAATTACATTTATTTTTGTGTTTATAACATCAATTATGCCAATATTTCATTAATAAGATAATTACTGCATCATCATTGTGTCATAAATAAATTAAATTATTTAATGGCTAAAAATTACAAATAAAATACCATTATGTAGATAATCGTTTTATCTTTCTAATGAATATTTATAGTCGAATTTAGCTTATGTATAACCCCATATTAAAAATGTTTTAGTAAATAAACATTGATTTTAACTCTTTTAACCCTTCTTTAAATAAATTAATAACAAATGTCCTAATCTAATCCAAGTGGGACTAAATGGTCATATTTTATTCCTAAGTTTGTTTTTTATCGAATTTCACTTATCCAATAGAAATAGGACATGTGTTAGGGTAATAATAATATCATCATTACCCTTAATTACCCTATTTACTTTTAACCGTGGTAAAAAAAAAGTAAAAAGTTACTATTCACCAAAAATTATTTTCATCTCATTGAACCACATTTTAGTCCTTGATATTAACCGTGTCTCTCGGATTTTCAAAATTCCATTCACAGAAGCGGTAAAATTAAGTTTTATGCAAAATTCAGTTTTTAACCTACCACTTAGTGGTTTCACTGTTCATCGAAAATTGATAGTTTTCAGAAAAATACCAAAAATTAGACCTATGCTATATTTGATATTATGAACTCAAAAATGATGTCTATTTTACCAAATTCAAAACATATCAGTTGCATTAACTAATTTAAAAATTAATTCTCGTCATCAAAACAAATAGCGTGTTTTTAAGAGATAATAACTATCAAAAGATTGACACTAGTTTATAACTGGTTTAAATGTGAAATTACATCCAATGACCAAAATTGTATTAAATTGTAAAAATATATTCTAAATATACTTTAAAACCACTTAAATTAATAATTTATCACTATTAATTATTTCGATTAAAAAATTGTTTTTAATTAAAATTTAGTAATTTTCACTATTCATCAGAATATGAAAGTTATCCGAAAAGTACCAAAATTTCACCCTAAGCTAATTTCGATATTACGAATCCAAAAAATGAATTCCATTTTGAAAAATAAAATTTAAAAAATTTCAAAAAGTGGTTATTACTATTCATAACGGCTAGTTTTAATAATATTTTAATAGCATATTGTTGTTTAGTGAAACTCGTTATTGCGTACTATACATGCTATCGAGGAAAGTCGCGATTGCGTGTAATGCAAGGCAAGTCAAGGATGTGTGTTGTGAAAGCTCATTTTGGTGTAGCGTACAACACAAGACATTAATAAAATTAAAAATAATATTTTTCATAAAATCTTGGGCTGTTATATTCTACCCCCCTTAAAATGAATTTCGCCATTGAAATTCGTCTGGGTTATAAATGGTTTACTATTCGAAAGTTTTTTAATAAAAACCCATATCGTAAAAAGGAATACCAAAACCAATCTTTAAAAACAAAGGTATGAAGCGTAATGGTTACCCCAAATAAACTAATCACTGGGTTTCCACATAGGTGAAAATATGGATATGGAAGAAAAATCTAACCATCATGTTCTGATGGAGAGTGGTAGAGAACATGGCTATGGAAAAGCCAACAATCAAAAATCCATAAATTTGTGACGATCTAAGGTACCATATGATTAATCAGATATAAGAGCACTAGGAAAACTTTTGTAGTTTTCAAGATCGTTTCCCTAAAGTTGAAGAATTAGAATAAATACTTACTTTAATTTGGTACAATCTCACTGTTGTTCGTGCCTTGAAAAATTTCCACTTCATCTCTTAAATAAATGAAGTTGAATTTGATATTCGTGAAGTGTTAGCAGATAATGTGATAGAATGACGGGTCATTCCAGTTGTCTCAAAAAAAGGTTAGCAAAAGTTATTAAATATACATAAGTCATTCTATAGTGAGATTAATCATATATGGTTCCTAAAATGGACTTATACTTCATATACCATACTGCTTAATATAATAAAACTAGTTTCTACTAAACAGGGACTTCCTTTAGGCCAGTGGTAGGCGATAAAGGCCAGTCGCACTTCGGTTGTGGGTTCGATTCCCACAGCCTTGTCTGAAGCGATGGGTTGTCGCCTGTCCTGCAGGTTGTCCTTTTTCTAAAGCTATATTACTATAACATCCCATCAATAATATCGAAAATCTTCTATCCTTAAAGAATAATAACTTATGTCCAACATAATCCATTCTAATCTTTAGGCTTATCCATAATACTGTAGTCCACTCTCATAATATAGTGAAAACAATTACCAGAGATTTAATACTGTCGTTGATCCCCATATATCATAAGATATGTCTTTTTGGTCACATTCCAAACATTCAAAGGCCTTAATCATGTATTCTCTTGAATACCCATTGAACATTAGTGAAAACATGAATGCAGTTAAAAGTTAACTCTTTCCACATACCAAAATCCAAAAATTCTATATACTCAAACCATGATATAACCTTCTCCTTATATCAGTCATGAGCTCATGAATACAATCAAATACCTCATTATCTTATTATTCCTTCATTATGCGCATATCATCTACTTTCCAAAAAATATCTGAATAAAATTTCATGGTTACTAGTACCATTAATCATACACTTTAAAAACTTAGGAAAGACAATAGTGTAACAATCCTTAGATGTTTCTTTATTCCATAGTACCATGAGATTACTAATACAACATTACACTTGATAAACATGTAATCATTCCACTACCTTCTTAAACCATTGACCGAGCTTCATCAATTCTTTCATCTCACATATCATTTGTAGTCTCTTCATCATAATCAACATAAATACATCCCATGAGACTTTCCCTTAGGGAATTGGTTTTCATAATGCCCGTACATTCCACATTTAAAACATTTAACCATTGTTGATGTCATAGCAATACCATTATCCTCATTCATGGTGTTAACTGAACCTTTTCCTTTGCACTTACTTGCTTTGTGTCCTTCTTTTCCACAACCAAATCATCTTCCATTTCCTTTGAAACAATCTCCTTGATGCCTCTTCCCACATGATTTACATAGGGGAAATTGAACTTTGTTTCCTCTATAATCATCATGAAACTCCATCTTTCTCTTATTAGACGAGTCAGGAATCTTACAAAATTTTACTTTATTGATCATATTATGAGATTGCTGATTTGACATAATAATGATGTTTGGACTTCCAAATTCCATTTCATTATGAAGAATATCATTCCATTGTCCATCATATTCTCCATTATCGTGAATCATCTTATTTCCAGCCATTTTCTAAAACCCAAAAAAAATAGTGTGAGAGGCAAAAATCATGCTAGGGAAAACAACATAATAAAGGGAGATTACCTTCAATATCTAACATCTTAGGTTTAATTCTATGATCATTTGCATAATTCTAGTACTATAACCTATACGTATACTTAACCTTAGGGACATCCCTAGTCATACCATAGAAATATCTCTAGGAATCTCACTTACGTTTTCGCATCCTAGTTTCCAAAGGTTGACTAAACCATTCCTTTGATACCAACTGTAGAGACCCGAAGCCAGACGTACATGGACATTACATTACTTTTGCGGAATACTTAGTATATTACAAAAACACACACACAAGAATCGTAATAGTTTAGTGTCTTTGGAAACTCGGAATATAATCTTCTAATCCTGGTTAAAGATCTTCAACATTTCCCATAAAGATCTTCCTTTTTTTATACCTAAAACCCTTCTTTATATCCTGGGTAAAAGAAAACATAAAAGGGTGATCTCAAATGCTCAGTAAGGGTAAACAAAAGAAATATCAATCACATCATATACATAAGCACATAACTTTTAGAAATCTTAACCTGCAAAAGAGATCATAATTTCATAACATGGGGTAAATCATGGCAGTGAAATGTAATCACAATAATCATAACTTAAATCATTAAACTTTGTGGCATACACACATAATCATAGAGAATCATATCTTATTAGTCAAGACTCATTGCCAAGACTATCTTAGTGGACAAAGTCCATTTCGGAATCGAGTAACCCTCATTTCAGTCCTGTTTCACTGAACCGGTATAACCTACCATTTCAGCCATGTCTATCTCATGAGATATAAAATCATTACCCAATGCATTGGAGGGAGATATAGGTACCACCCATCTTATAATGAATCCTTTCTTATGTGTGCCACAAAATCATAAACCATACATCATTGCATAACCCATGTAATTAAAATGGGAATCTTAAACATCAAGACATCTTAAAAAAATTCATATACGATAAATGAATTCATAAAAATAACTCCATCACAACATAATCAAATCAATGTAATAATAGGGATAGAAACAGAACCCTTTATTATCTTAGATGTAAAATAATTTTGATAAAACACTTGAACTCCATTCTTGAGGAAAATATCCTTTCTACTTCAAAAACATTTTCCTTTCTTAACATGTCATACAATTTTAAACTAAAAGAAGTTGATTAAAAATAAACTTGAAAACATGTAAAGGAAGCTTCTTGGAAATAATTTCTTTTTAAATCCATTCATGCCGTATAAGTTAAAAAAACATTCTTCGTACTTTTGTCGGAAAAGTCAAAAAGTACCTCGTACGAAAAACGACAAAAGATTCCTTTCATATCTTTTACTAAAAACTCACAGAAGGGTAAAATTGGATATAAACTATTGTAGAAGGATGGAAATAATATTACATATTTAGGGAACATGGATGTGGATGATAAAATACACCCCAGTAATTACCAAAGTAAAAACAATCTCAGATAAAAGTGAGATTGTGATATTTCCCTTACCTTAGGTCTGATTTGCTTCGTAAGTGTCCGAACCTCATGTATAATGATTTAAATAATGTCATTGACTTATTCCAGAATCATACTAATTGTTATGATATCATATATGATTCACTTATGACTTTATTTTACCTGTTCTTTTGTAAATTCCATGTTAAAGAGCGTTTTGGGTAAAATCGTTTCATTTATTGTAGGTGTTTTGACTTGTTGTTCTTGACATTATTATTACTTATATCATGATTTACTTACTTCCAGAATATAAAATATGATTTATATATCATATATATTCAGTATATATATATATAATAGATAGATAAATGAAATGAAAAACACCGTTCATGGAGACGGTAGTCCGTACGTACGCATAAACGCTGATTTTCTTTCCTTATTTTCTTGAATGGAAGTAAGTAGATGACATACATATAAATATACATAAATCCAGTATCATTATTATGTCATATATTTCATTAGTACTTATTATATATACTTTATAATCATTCATGAATGGTTAATCATTGAGAATGAGTCTCATCACGTTGTGGAGAAGGTAGTCTGTACGTACGCACGAGCGATGATATCATTTCCATAATTATTGAATTGAATTGGGGTGGATGATACAATATATCAGAATCATTATGATGTTATAATAAATATGTATAGTTATTCTTTACACAATAATACCCATCCATGTAAGGTGTTGGTGGAAAAACAGATTACACCACAGCATGGAGACGGTATTCCGTACGTACGCACGCACGGTGATTTCATTTTCCGTAGGATGGATAGATGGTGAATTAGGATTGTTTCATACTTATAATAACATATCAGTATATTAGTGATACTGATGTTATTACTTCATAATTAAACAACCTAAGAAGAAGAAGTGGAAGAAGAAATAAAGGTGAAAGAATTGGTAATGGAAATTACCTCTTCTTTGAAGCGCCTCTTTGAGACCTCCTCTTAGGGCACTAAAATTTGTCTTTGACGAAGACCAGAACCTCTACGATTATTCTAGGGAAGTGTAGAAGGGATTTTGGCAGGGGTTTGCCGAGCTTGAGTGCTCAAATTGGTGTGAGGAAGAGGGGGAGGAGGTGTCCTTTTATAAGGGAGGAGAGGGGCACCTTAGGAATATCTCAAAATATTATTTTATATTAAAGTCAAAATCGGTTTATAATGGTTCCAAAGGGTCTTATTTCGGATATAAAGTGGGGATGGGTCGTAATCCTATCAACAAATAGTATTTAGACAAGTTTAGATTATTATTTTAACCTTATCAATTATATTTAACTCTAAGTTAAATAATTTAACTTTTACCGTGTCTTTTTGTTTTCTTACACTATATGGTTAATACACTTACTATTACATGCCAAACTAACCCCAAATTGTTTATTATTAATATATATATCCTTATCTAAGTCATTTTGCCGAACTTTATATTTTTAGGAATAAAATAACAATTAATAATATTATATTTGATTTAAAAACTTTTTTGTGTCAATTTTGACACTATTTGATATATGATTTTTGTGAAAGTCATAACAGAATTATATGTTCGAACAAAGTTGATTATATCAACACTAATATATCATAGTAACCTAGAAAGTTATTGGAATTCATAAAAAGTCTCAAATTACATTTATTTTGGTGTTTATAACATCAATTATGTCTATATTTCATTAATAAGATAATTACTGCAACATCATTGTGTCATAAATAAATTAAATTATTTAATGTCTAAAAATTACAAATAAAATACCATTATGTATAAAATCGTTTTATCTTTCTAATTAATATTTATCGTCGAATTTATCTTATGTATAACCCCATATTAAAAATGTTTGACTAAATAAACTTTGATTTTAACTCTTTTAACCCTTCTTTAAATAAATTAATAATAAATGTCCTAATCTAATCCAAGTGGGCCTAAATGGTAATATTTTATTCCTAAGTTTGTTTTTGATCGAATTTCACTTATCCAATAGAATTAGGACATGTGTTAGGGTAATAATAATATCATCTTTACCCTTAATTACCCTATTTACTTTTAACCCTGGTAAAAAAAGTAAAAAGTTACTATTCACCAAAAATTATTTTCATCTCATTGAACCACATTTTAATACTTGATATTAACCGTGTCTCTCGGATTTTCGAAATTCCATTCACAGAAGTGGTGAAATTGTGTTTTATGCAAAATTCAGTTTTTAACCTACCACTTAGTGGTTTCACTATTCATCGAAAATTGAAAGTTTTCAGAAAAATACCAAAAATTAGGCCTAAGCTATATTTGATATTATGAACTCAAAAATGATGTCTATTTTACCAAATTCCAAACATATCAGTTGAATTAACTAATTTAAAAATTAATTCTCGTCGTCAAAACAAATAGCGTGTTTTTAAGAGATAATAACTATCAAAAGATTGACACTAGTTTATAACTGGTTTAAATGTGAAATTACATCCAATGACCAACATTGTATTAAATTGTAAAAATATATTCTAAATATACTTTAAAACCAATCAAATTAATAATTTATCACTATTAATTATTTCAATTAAAAAAATTGTTTTTAATTAAAATTTAGTAATTTTCACTATTCATCAGAATATGAAAGTTATCCAAAAAGTACCAAAATTTCACCCTAAGCTAATTTAGATATTATGAATCCAAAAATGAATTCAATTTTGAAAAATAAAATTTAAAAAATTTCAAAAAGTGGTTATTACTATTCATAATGGCTAGTTTTAATAATATTTTAATAGTATATTGTTGTTTAGTGAAACACGTTATTGCGTACTATACATGCTATCGAGGAAGGTTGCGATTGCGTGTAATGCAAGGCAAGTCAAGGATGTGTGTTGTGCAAGCTCATTTTGGTGTAGCGTACAACACAAGACATTAATAAAATTAAAAAGAATATTTTTCATAAAATCTCGGGCTGTTACAAAATCCAATACATAGTAAAAAATTAACTCCCCCAATATCTATGATTTAGATATCTTTCTACCAATAACTCACTCCATCCCATTGATATTGAAAGAACAAACAAATACAAACACACACACACACACACACACATATATATATATATATATGTCTGTGTGTGTGTGTGTGTTAAAGAGAGCATAAAATTATAATTATTATCATCCTCACCAAAACATCTCATGTAACTATGGAAGATGAACGTTAAAGCCTCAATGAACAAACCATGGAACCAACATGGAACCAAAACCATGTCAAAAAAATTTCAATCCTCACTAATGATTTCGCACTAAATATCTCATTGAAACACAAGTAACATACTATTGAAAAAATATAGAATTATAATGATACTTCACTACTACCTTCTCATGGAACAAGTCACCATAAACCCCAATGTCACACATCCTAGAACACATGTCCCCCCTATGAGATATATCGACACATACAACATCCACATAATCAGATTCACATTTTCATAATCATTTCCATATCACCATCACATCTGAATTATCATAGAAAAAAACTAAGAATAATTACAACCCTCACACAAAAACAAACACATTACACATTAATCCAACATGTACATATATATAGACATTTAAATCCTTAATACATTGCAACCTATACATATATATGTATCTTAACCTTATGAAATTACCTCTCGACATATTCATGTGTAATAACTGTAATCCACTACAACTTGAAGGTAAAAAAACCACAACCTTAATCCATCATAACACAAACAATTCTACATTCCATAAAATGTTTGGATGATAGAGTTAGGAAGGGGAGTATTTAAAAATCTATAACCACTATAACCTATATTTATGAAAAAACACTTGGATCTGAAAAAAAAATATTAGTGTTGGCCACATTACCATACATGAGTAATAGAGAACAATAAATGAAAAAACTATAATGAATACATAATAGAACATAACGCCACATAATCACACCACATATTGATATGACATGAATCTTAGATGTTTGTCACTATAAAAATACCCTGGTTATTGTATCCCAATAAAAGGAAGCATTATAAGCACAAAAAACATCCTCAACCACTCCCTATAACATTTATTTCATATTACATTATTCATCAAGTTCTTGTATAACCATTCCATTTAAATATATTTTTAATAAATAACAACTTTGAAATTAATTATGAAGCATTAAGATCCAAAAATTTATATAAATATGAAATATATTTATTGAATCACCTTTATTTCAATTATCGTATTCATTACAAAAATTTAAACCCATCAGAACATCCAGAGGTTTAGTTTCAAAAACTCATTTATTGTTTGTTGATTAAATCATTATCTTCACTCAAGGATCTAATATAATCATACAAAATATTAATAAATAAATTCCTTATTATGAAATTGTTTTAGTCCTGAGGTCATTTGGAATAATTATTTATTATACCATCGAATGAATATTACTACATCTATAAAAGTGGACATTATTTTTAGGCTTTGAATTATATAATGTGTGTTTATTTTTCATTATCTTGGGGTTCCAATGTATTTAGGAAGAACATTTTCTTTACATTTCATTCACATTTTGGGTCAGATTAAAAATATATTAGATTCTTGGGAAGCTAATGTTTTATTGATATTTGGTAGGGTATGTCTTGTGAAAGTAGTCATTGTTTCTAAATTATTTTATTCATTCAGGTCCTACAAGTGGTAATATTCTCTTTTTATGATAATAAATATGTCCATAAAAAACCATCTATAGTGGGAATATTCTTTATGGAAACATTTTCACCATTACATGGAAGTAGTTTTGTCATCCTATTGACAATACATGTCATCGAATGAAAATTTCTTTTTAATTTAATCAATATATTCATTCACATTTTATGTGGATTCTTATCAATGTGAATCAAAATCCCATTGGATTTCTTATACCCAAATTCCTATAATATCTCGTAAATTGGAATTTTAACTTGATAGATAGCTTTATATGTCAAGCTATCAAGGCTTCTTTATCCAATATTTCATATCATTCCAAATAGTTTTTTAATCTGAATTTATATTTTAATTTTTCGATGGAAAACTGGACAATTATGCCACCCATTAGTATGTTTCATCATTATGATTAACTAATAAAATATACACGCCTATATTAAATAGAAAATATAAATTTCCTTGGATATGTTTTCTATTGAAATTAAACGTATGGCATGCAATCAACACATTATTAGTGGGGATTAAATGAAGGTATGGGATCCCAAATCTATTGGTATTATTATATCCGAGCTTGTTTATTTAAATTCATCAAAAGGGAATGAATAAATCTATTTTGGACGACTATACAAAAGCTATATATTAAATTCAAGATTCACATTATTGTATATAAACATTGACTCTATGTTTCCAATACATGATTACCTTTAGTCTATATGGTTTTCCATATGTTCCATGTTTGTTCCTTGGAATAAACATAGGTAATACATTAATCATATTTTTCTGAGTTATTTCACCACTGTGGTGCTTTGGAATGTTATCTCTTATCTCTCTTAAGTGCATATTATACGGACATCCTTGATACATGATGCCGTTTCAGACTATTTATTGATTCCTTTATCAATGTACTTACTCAATCTCTTCCTTATGACATGTATTGAGGTGATTTAGATTATCTAGAATATCAAAAATAAAGAACCCAAGGATCATCCTCTATTCAACATTTATTCATCACTATTTGAGGTCATGGTTTCTATAAAAATTGAAAATTTACTCAAACAATTTGTTATAAAAAATATATCTATTATCTTTAGATTATTAAATGGTTTTTCATTTCATGTAATGTTTTCCACCTTTTAGATCATTTAATGTAATGTAGATTCTTCCTTTATCAGGACAGATCAAATGAAATATGGATGGATCATCAAAGGGGAAATTGGGGACCTTAGGGTAATGGAGATGTTTTTAGAAATTCAAATTCTATTGTCATGGGATGTATTTATGGCCTATGTAGTATAAAAACATCTATAGATGTTAAAATCATTGTCAAAATAAATATCGTTAAAATGGAAAGACATGAATATTGGTGTAATATATGGTAATAATGTGACTCCACTACCATTGTTCAAGCTTTAGGATTGGGAAATTAATTTTTCCTGGAAGCTTACCAATATAAAGATGAAATGAATAAAGAGTGTATCATATGTGAACTATGTCACTACGCATAAATATCATGAATCTAACTATCTATATGATAGTCTTGAAAATAATTGGGTTACTACTAAAGAGCTTATCTGGCCTAGTGTTTCACAAAATTAACTCTTTCCATTATTAAAAATATATTCTTATAAATTTTTTTCTTCAGAATACTATAATTCTGTTTTTATTTAGTTAAACAGGATTTTCTATCAGGAGAAGTTATAAATTTTACCTTTAATTATTACATTCATTTATTCATCTGGTTATTTAAAACAATATAATTTTTATGTTTTTAGGACAGTTATTCTTTAACATTAAAATATTACCATAGAACAATATTCCAACCACTATAAAATCATCAAGTATAACTCATTCCAACAACTAAAACATCATATCTATCCCTACTCAACATAATTTATTACATCCATTTATCAACCACCTAAACATCCACCAATAGAACATCATAAGTAAAACAATGTTAATTCCCCACATCAATGTCTGTATATGAAGATAAATCAAGAATGATGATTGAGAAAGCAATAAACGTGATAACTTTGGCCAAATGTAAATCACTGTATGAAGCATGAGTCCTAATAATGTCCAAAACACTAATAAATATAAGGGAACAATTAATGTGTCAACACATGACCCATTTTTTTTCAAAAATATTTTCTAAAACATTTTTTTACATAACATAAAACAATATTTTTCCTGTAGTTATTTTATGTTATAAAAAATATTTATTTTTATTTTTATTTTTTTCAAAAAATAAATTGATTATTTATATGGAACCTCACAAACCTGGAATTAACTCATGTATTTATAACATTCCAAAATAGAAATAAGAATGTACTGAATGTATCATTATTGAGAGAATCAAATATAAAAATTCTCTCGGTTTGTCAAAATAAATACAAATAGTTTTTTGTATTTAATTATATAATATTTAATTAAAAATAAATTATTTTGATAATAAATAATAATTAACTATTAATAATTACTATAACATATTATTATTTAACATAATTAATAATTAAATTATATATATATATTTTGATTTATAGAAGTTACCTTCACATGTGTCAATCCCTCATGGCACAATTTCCATATAATACAATTTACTCACAATTTTGTTATTTCTCTTGCCCAAACTCAACCACCCATCTTAGTTTCTCCACCCCATCTTCCCTCATACCCCGTCCTGATTCTGCTTTTTTCTGCTTCCACCCCTTCCTAACCTAACTCCATTCCATCATCTCTACCTCTTCTCCACCCTCACTTCTATTCACATCCACATTTGTCTCCATATCATATTGGTTCTCCTCTTTTCCTAACCCTATTTCACCCTAAATCATAGATCTCTTCCCTAAAATACATATTATTCTAATTTACTCCCTCAATCACTACATAACATTCTTCTTCAAAAATCATATTTTATAGATTCTGCCATCACTCCCTATGTAGATATCTTCCTCACATTACCTTCCCATTAAGCGATGCATCTCTAACTGGTGTGCTTTTCATCGAATATCGATCACCCAATATTTCTCACAGAATATCCATCACCCACTTATCATATATAATTTATATAATCTTCACATTAGTAATCATTGAAGACATCATGGTCAATCACATATTTTTGACCTGAACACATAGTCTATAGTTTTTTAAACCTATATATTATGTTTTATTTGTCATGATATATCCTTAAAATAATCATACAATATAATGATCCAATTTCAATGTCTTTAGAAAAATGTAGCCATTGATTATCTAATATACCTTCACTTTCATGATTTGAGATCACCTATTTTTAAAAATATAATTTCATTATTATTGATTTTATTACATTCATATTTATTCATGAATTTTTTTAACTATCTAGGACGTCATTAAGTTGAATGTAGATAGTTTCATGTGTGTTTGGTCTCAAATATGTTCATTATATGTGTTCTATTTTCTTTATTAATAAACAGGGAATGTTACACATTAATTATTAAAAACATATTCTATTTTTATGTATGTTATACATATACTATGAACTGCATAATCTATTTTAATTGTATTTTCCTTCCAAAAAATCACACTAACTGAGTTTTTACCTTAAAAAATAATTCAAAAAAATCAAAGATTATAATCAATATCAATTAATGTTAATTTTAATCTAGGATAGATCAATGAATAACCATTAAATTCCATAAATCTACTACCCATACAGGTTCCTAGAAACTGACCACAAATATTAGTCTTCATTCCTCTGACCTCTAAATAAAATAATTTCCCAATTATGTTTCAGAAAGATAGAAAATGATGTATAATAACATTATATTAAAAAGATAAAGTCAAACTCTATAGTCAAATATTGGTTTCAACGGTTTGTTACAACGATTTTTTCTATTATTATTTTATGATAATTCCTCTCAAAACTAAAAACTACTTAATTTTTTTATAAACTCATCATCTATGTTGAAAATAACACTAAACTCTAAAATATAACCACTAGATGACATGTTCAGACACTATTTGTTCCTACTAAAAGAAAAAATCATTCAAAATCATAAAATATATTGTTTAATGGTAACAATATAATTTAAAATAATTTTTTAGCTATACGGCTTTGATAACACAGAATAATTTTTTCTCAGTAAAAAACATAAAAATATATGCACATTTCTAATAATGTGATTGAAAAATAATAATCCACTAGTTTAAGAAGTAACTACCACAAAATATGTTAGTGGTCAATGGATCTCAACATTGATAGAAAATTCATTCATATGGTTCTTTCAATAAAACCAGAAATTGTTCCTTTTGTATTTATGATAAATTGGAAGAGAATCATTCATTATTAGAATACTTATGTTTATCCTTAACAGTTTTCTATTGAATTCACTAGGAGGAAAAAAAAAGTCCATCATATCCTAACCTAATTCAATTTCATATTAATATCTATATAATAATCTTATTATATTAGGAAGACATTTTAAATCAATTCTATACATATTTTACCATAACAATTTTCAAGGTAATCACTCTTATATCTTGAATGAATATCATGAAATGCATCATTTACTATTCTTAGCTTACATTAATTAACGTCACAACCTATACTTCTCTTTATAAAATAAAACATTTTTATTTTGTTTCATTTTCTAAAAAATGATTCACTAACTCAAAATTATATCCCCTTATATTAATATATTAATTAAAAAAATAATTTTAAAATAAATTCATTAAAAATATTACACTAAAAATTTGTTTCATGCACATTTGAGGATTGTTACAATAAAAAAATTGGCATCTAGAGATTTTACGTTTTTGAATATACATATAACAATCTACACATATTATGTATGATATGCAAGATCATTCTTTAATATTTTACTCTATTAACAAAATATTTTATTACTCTTTTCATATATTATTTTAGTGTATATAGAAGATAGTGATCTTGTCCACACTTGAATTTCATTATTTCTTTATTACCCAAATTTTTTTCCTTCTTTATTCTTTGTAAAAATAGATGTTATCCTTTCATTTTTACCTTATTTATATTTATCCATAATGTGTTTATTCCATTGACATCACCAGGATAAATAAATACAATTTTCCTACCATTCCTAGCTCAATTTCAAAAGAAACTCCTTTCTCTAAGATTATTACATTTTTAATACATTTAATATTAATTCAACATTTCATTTATGTTAAAAAATTAGGTTTATCACTCTTATAACTTGATAGACTAACAATATATGCTTCCTCTATTAGTCTTATCTTTCATAAATTAACTCAACGACTTATACTTCACATAGAAAGATATAAATTTTTTATATGGTTTCATTGCTCAAAATATGTTACATTAACACAAAACCAAAATAATATATATATATATATTAATTACATAAATAATATTGAAATAAATTCATTACAAAATATTATATTGTCTATATGTTGTATACCCAATTGATGATAGCTAAAATAAATTAATATTCTCATCCATGGATTGTATGGGTTAGAATATTCATATAAAAATATACACTTTTTTATGTATGACACTGAAGATCATTATATACTATTTTATCATATTACCATAATATTTTATTACTTTTTTTGACATGTATTTTAGTGTACATATATGATGGTAATCCAGAACACACAAGAATGTTTTTAAATTTTTATTACCTTAATATTTTCATTCCATATTTTCAAATAACTAGAAGTTATTATCTCATTATTACTATACATATGTACATCCTTAATTTTTTTATTCCACTTAATTCACCAAGTGGAATAAATACTACTATAAAACCCTCTGCTGGAACAATTTCAAATGTGAATCCTTCTACGACTCATATTACATCAGGAAGACATTTCATATCAAATCAATAAATTTTTCCCTTCAAATTATTCAAGGTATTCAATCATATAACATGAAATACTATCGTGATATGTAAAACGATAGGTTTATGTATTTTAGTCTATTATTCATTTATTGGATTGAGAGAATCCATGAATGGTGTTATACATGTTAGAAACACAATTTAATTAGTTGACCTATTGATCCCAACCATGGTCTTCCATTTAAGGAATATTGTAATCACTCCAGACATATTTTAATCCAACTATCCTATTATCCTATCTATGCAATCCTGAAATAGTACCCATGTATCACCTAAGGATATGGAATTTATAAATTTTTCCTTCATGCCCAAAAAAGTAATTCCATATTGGAACCCATGTGTCACACCTTAAATAATATAAAACCATCTTTTCGATTGTCCCATCTAAGGTATTACATATATGAATAAATGTATCACCATAGCATGGTATAATTCCATTTATAATATATTCCATCATATATTCTTCTTGAATCTATCCAAGTTATTCCAAATAAACAAATGAGTATCACCCACATCAAAACATTCAAGATGGTAATGGGATAACTAAATATCCATACCAATTAATAATTCACATAATTAAAATTTTTGTTTCATTTTTAAATGATAAATCTTGCATAAGCTGAGTGAATACAAGGGGCCCAGTGAGATGGTGTTTCCATTCACCATTCACATAGTTCATTTAGAAAATATATTTATATGGGAAAAGGAAAAACCTACCGCAAAAGTGTTTAATTACATAAGTATGGAAATATGATCATGTATTTCAATATACACAATAAAGGTGGGATTTTATCTCTTTAAACCATGGTATAACAGAAAATTCATATAAGAGACACACACAATGTGGTGGTTTGAGTAGAGGTAGACAATATCCAATGTTTTATTTTGCGGTATGATGAAAAAATTATTTAAGGTAGTAGTAATTTATTTTAATTAGTTTTACATTTAATGGACATTAATGGAATGACTATTATGTGGAACAATTATGCATGATATAAAAAACAATATTTTTTTGAAAATGTACTAGACAATGTACCGTATACTAATAGATGACTACTTTTATGATATCAATATATTATTTGGTCTAGAACAAGATAAATTTGTGAAAATAGAAAAATACACTAAAAATATAGAAGAATATCTCATTTAAAGTGATCATTGATGAAAATGATTGAAAATTATAAATGAATTATGAGGTCTCATAGAATTACTAGGGTGATCCAACATGGCAATTGATGCTCGATTCTGAGTCTAGATGAGGGAGATCTCACCAAGACTAGGAGGAGATCCAAGGGGGAGCCTTAGCGGCTTTATGTGCATGTAATAAAGGAGAATAAAGGTGTCTTAAGGGTAAAAATACTTGTAAAGAAAAATTGTATTTTCACCCATTTTAAATGGGTGTATGGTTTGGTCACATGGTTGGGAAAACCATCTTCCAAACATGTGTACCTACTTCCTAGGGTAATACCCCTCACATGGTTAATAACACTATTTGATAGAATTTCTAGAGCCTATGTATATCAACTATCAAACTTGTCGACCACCTTGTACTGCTCGGCACCCAGTTAGGAGAAACCATGCACCAATAGTGCAATACACACCTATAATTTATTTTAGGTTTTTCATGTCCATGAGACCTCCCTTGTATGGTTAAAAAAACTATGTTCTTCCTATTTGGGTCACACGAATAGTATTAAACATAATACAACTATGTGCATCACTCAAGTTCTCTAAAAACGGTATCTTTGGGCTCCAAACAAGAACAAAATGGTCCTAAACCCTTATTTATTTATTTTATATAATATTATAAGATAAGATCCGAAGATTGAAATTATTTAAATGATTCTTTACCTTTATAAAATTTTAGGGTCTACCAACTTGACCTCCTTAAAACAACTCATCCATGATATTCTCAAAGGTTAGTTTATCTACATTTGAGAATAAATCTGACCAATGAGAAAGTATATCAGCCTTTCACTACCATGTCTGATAATTAATATGGACATGCTACCATGAAACCTAATCCAAAGGAACTAACCATCCCTAACGAACCATTATTCAATGATCAACTATACAAATATGATACTCCTCAAATAAATCCTCAACATCTAACTCAAGCGCATTAGGATGAATGGAATGGGATAAGTCTAAATAGTAATGGTGAAACTGATAGACATGAAATACATCATGAATAATCATATATCTCTGTGGAAAAGAAATATGATAATCCACTTGTATGACCCTCTCCATAATCAAGAAAGGTTTTATAAATCTTGGAAATAGCTTAAGCTACATCACAACCAATCGGGGCCAAAAATTTTGTGAAACACAGAAGAAGACATGATTTTCCACCTAAAACTCTACCTGTCGGCGATGTCACTCTATATAATACTTCTACCTAGACTAAGATATATCCATAAGCTTATTTATAATTTGTACCTAATATAATGTCTCCTGAATGAGATTTTGTCCAAGTAGTTCTACCTCCCCCACCTCTAAACAACATAGAGGTTTTTGGAATTACCTAATATATAGGGACTCGTAAGGATCAATCCTTATAGTCACAATGATTCTATTATTATAAGAGAATCTAAATAGAGGTGTATTTTTCTAATAATAACCTCCCAAATTAAGGACACATGCTTGCAGAATGTACTCTAATATATGTATTGTATGCTTGAACAGACTTCTTATTTATTGGTATGAGGCAATGCTCAGAAGAATCTATAAACCAGCAGCCTTCATAAATCCATTCCAAAACAATGTGGTCAAATGAAAAAACATTTCTGATACCATGGTACATGGAACACCATGAAGTCATATAATTTCTCAAATCTAAATCCTCTCTTGTTCATCCATTGAAAAGGTATCTCTGATAGTTAAGATGTGGGAATCCTTCATCATCATTTATATGATAACCCACGCTACATCACTTCTTTGATGGTATTTCATCAAGAAAGTCAATAAATCGATAGTTATATCATCTCCTTCACACTATTTAATGGGTAACTGATGTAAATGAATAGTAGGCCACTGGAGTTCCACCATGACCTGCTGAGACATCGAACATCAAGTAACAAAACCTAATATCCACCTTTCTAACCCTAACCAGCAATACTACATGTGTACATCATAACACATCATGGTGTGTTGAGGGTACACTAACTATTTTGAGGAATTATTTTCTCACATCAATTTCTATCTTACGTCTTTATAAACCTAGACACATCCATGATTATGAAAGATCTAATCATCACCACAGACCCAACTAAGAGGTGGGTCCCCACATGAAACACTTTCACTCATGACTCAGCATTCATGATCTGATAGTTGTCTCATATTCACTCCTTAAAAAAGTGACGAGGTCAATAATAAATCTATTAGAATAAGTTTATCATGGAACTACCAAACCTCTAGATGTATATCAGAAAATCAAACCATCATTTACAATAAGCCACAAACATCTTTAATAGCTTGTGTCTGAGTCCTCCCACTCGGAGCATCAGCCCCTATAAGTTCGTTCCTTGGAATATAAAAAATATATAAATAGAAATAATCATGGTATTCAACTCATCATTGTTGTATAAAGTTAAAATCACAAATAATGAATTTCTATTTTAGTCTTTATGGTATGTATAAACCCAAAACAACTCTCTCAATATAGAATTTATTAAGTAACATAAAGAATACCCAACTATTGTTATTCCAATATGGTGAATTCGATAATTACATTTTTTTAGTCTATAACTTGTGAGACCCATATTCCACAACCTATTCCCCTTATATTAGATTACCCCAGTATGATTTTTGATGTATTACAATACACTATATAGCCCATAATAGGAATAGGTAAAGATAGGATAGTTGCTAAAATCAACCTTCATTTCAACTCCAGAAATGATTTTTAACAAGATATAAAACATCATAATTTATCACCCTTATTAGTAAATCATGTAAGAGGTGCTGCAAGAAATGATAAATTATGAATAAAATCTCAATAATTACCATAAAATCCTCGGAAACCCTAAATATTAAATACTTTCTTAGGATTCTTATAAGAAAACATGATTCTAAAATTATCTGGATCCCTAGAAACACATAATTTTGATAGAACGTAACCTAGGAAGTGAACTTTATAAATCCATATGTGGAATTTTCTGTGCATATAATATAAATTTTTCTCTCCCAATGTGTATTATATGATGTCAAGGTTCTTGTAAAGTTCACGATGAGTTTGAGAATATGATAACATTTAATATTTGAAAACAACTATAAAGGTGGCTAAGTACAGAAAGAAAACATAATTCATCAAGGCTATAAAGTATACTCACTTGTTTGTGAAGCCAAAAGACCTTACCAAATACTCATAAAAGACAAATATGATTCTAAATTTTATTATAGAAAATATCTGAATGATTAAATCGTAATTGAGAATATATTGACATGAAATTTGACTATGAGAATACCCTAGCTCTTCAGACCATGTCAATGTGGTCATCTATTCATCATAAAATGCACTGGTTCTTCCCAATAATATGATTCAATCTTAATTAATTCACACATATGCTAAGGTAATCATCTTTTTTCTAAATTAAAAGCATGGGTGAACCCCATGTAAATGTACAATATCATACAAACTCTTCAAATTAAATGTATAATAAATTTCTATTGATTTCTTAAAACATAGTAGGATTCATCCTATATGGTGGTATAAATATTGGTTCTACTCATGGAAGAAGTTCTATATTAAACCCTACCTCTCTCTAAATATATAGCCTAGAAATTTCATCAGGAAATTTATCCCTGAATTGAAATATTACTTGATGAAAAATAACATAACATATTCCCCATTCATCTAGAGATATGTTAGGAATCAGGGTTGAAAATCCACCCATTCAATGAAGAATAGGTCTAGATCGACATTAAAAGCCTTCCCATTTTACATTTTATACATATACACCACCCTCGGGTGATGATAAAATCAACTATCGATGATAATAATCAATGTGGGAACAAAAGGGAAATAACTATTCTTTTTTGTGATTATATAAAATCTTTTATCTCAAGTATGAAAATATTCCAAAATAAATGAAATCAACATATATCACGAGGGAATTCAATGCATAAGCACTCAATTCCTGATCGTAATCCCAACAGAGAATCAGGAGTCATCACTCCAAAAAAATATTTGATCTCAAAAACAAGGATACTCACTAAAATAGTATATATGAACAAATTCAAAGCACCAGTGTCAAATAACTAAGATAAAATAGTTCATGGAATTACAATAATATCCTTAATTTTAGATGGATAAACACTTCTCTACCCACATTATGTTTTTGATTTGTATATCTAGCCTGATATGCATCCTCAAGTTATAACCTTACAGCCTAGAGAAGTCCTGCATTACTAACGCTACATGTTAGGGGTATAGCTTCCTTAATCACATCAACCTCCTTAACCTAAAAATATTTTACTACTCCAAATATCTTCTAATCATGTAGTTGATGATCCTAACATGGATCTTGTGTAGACCCACCCTCATTGACCACTATAAGAATTGTCCTAAAAACTACTAAAGAAAACCCATCAGGTGGTAAGTCCAACACTGCACTGGTTCCTTTTTCTAATGGGGATTTTTGTGTCCCCTCCTACCATATTGATGAAATACAACATAGATACCTGGGTATATACTCTAATGACTTCATCCCCCATGAGAAACCTCAAAGTGGTTATTTCTAATATCTGTGAACTACCACCCTATCTTGGCACTAAAACATGATTCCCCATTCCCTCATTATTCCTCATGTTACACTCAAATTTGAGCATCCAGTTCAGTATATCAGAAATGGTAGACAAACCAAATATGTCCACTTATGATCATATTGTGTACCTAGTAGTATACCAAAATCACCACACTCAAGTAAATTCATCACTAATTGGAGTAGGAACATGTCATTGGAACTCTATGAGATGATATAAGTAGTCCATAATGGTCATACTACCCTACAATAGATTCATAAATTCCTTATCTCATTCATCTCACAAAATATTTTGGTAAAATTAAAAATAAAATCTTTACCATAAATCCAAACAACCCTTTTATAGATGATAACTTTGTTTTTTTAGACCATCCCATCAACACTTCGTTAATCCATGAAGTATATAAACTTCAATCCTATCCCTCCATTTGGAATTCATCTCTACATTCTCAAAGATGGAATGTATTTCTTTTATCCATGACTCAGTAACCTAGGGGCATCATCCCACGAGAAAGTATGTGGGTTATACAATTGAAACTCCCTAATCAACTCTGATATAGTCAGTGTTGGTCATGGGACCCACTAAAAAGACGGCACTAACCATAGGAAGGCCTCTCAAAGGTGATCATCAATGACGTTTCTAGGTACAATAGGAGGTATAACTATAGGTGGAACAAGAAATACTTCTAGAGGGTTAGGTCCCAACATTTGAAGAGCATGGTAATCATAACCATCCTGATGCTTGACCAAAATCCATCATGGAGGAAAAAATTCAAAATTCATATAACATGCCTCAATATGATTCTAAATAATTGAAAATATCATATATAGAATAATAGGATGGGTAGAAAGCCTTTCTATACAAGAGTCAATAGCCATCTACCTTCCCTAAAATCTAGGTCCATGAAACATCGATGATTATAAAGGAACATGAGAAGAACAATTAATTTACCACTAATATGTTAGTTCTTAGTCATTGTTCAACTTTCCATATATCAAAATTGGGTTTTCATTATATAGAGTATTAGTTTCCAATTATAGAGGAAAACTATATTTAATTTGCAATTAGAACATCCACCTCATTTAATAATTTGAAACCATCAAGTTCATATATATATAAATATATATTTGTGTGTGTGTATTAGGCTCTTGTTATATGAGTAACAATTCCCAGGTTATATAAACATAAGATTTATAAGTTTTCATAGTCACATCTTGTAAATGTACATAAAACATTACATCTGATACTAGGATATGAAAGGTAATAAAGGATGACATGATTAAAATGATCACCATAAAAAATCTTGTAAAGTAAAAAACTCTATATATTACAATTTACATTGATTTTATTTTAATCAATTGACATTTTAGATTGTGTAACCATAGTTACATTGCTTATACTTTTCATAATTGTTTCGTTAAGGATCCAACAACAAGCTATATAGAAAACACTATTTAGGTTGATGTGGACACATTATATAAACAATTATTTACTCTTTTCCTACATGAGTTTTTTTTTCAATTTCATGTATAACAATCAAGGAATATGTGAATTACAATAGGACATGTACACAAAAAAGTAAACATGGTAGGGAATATTCAAGATATATAAATCCTCATGTACCTATAATGATACATAAACAATTATTCCTTATCTTATTGGGCCATGGTTAATAATTTATAAATATAAAAAATGTTTGAAATTACGTTTCTCACAGAATAGAAAAAATAATATTAAAATAATAAATAATATCTATAACAATGAGTATTATCCATAAAAAATTGGATTTTTTCCCGAATGTGGTTTTGTTAATTCTACGTACAAGCTCATTACCGTATTCCTACATGTCCTATTCTCTAGTCTACCAATGAAAAATATAAAGGTAAGGTAAAAATAATAATCCTCGATACCACATTGCGATTTCCCAAGCCCATTACACAAATAAATAACCCAACATAGTGGACACATGGCCTCATGCGCACCTCCTCGTATGCTGGAGGATTCTAACCAGTAGTGATGATCAATGATGGTATGGTGGGAAAAATATAACCATTTTATCAGAGTTAATTCATAGTGGTAAATAATATATAAACAATAGAAACATAATAATGAACAAAAATGAAAGTAAATATTTCAAATATAATAATAATCTACATGATGTTAGATGGTGTAAAATATATAAATGACCATGTCATGAAATTGTACAAAATAATGGGTAGAAGGCATAAAATAGAACATTCAATTGAAAAAATATTCAAAAATTCCAGAGACAGAATACTAATAGAATCATGAAAAATATCCCAATCCTCTTCTCCCATAATCTATATTTTTTAAAAAAAGTCCAACATATATAGTTGGAATCTTCCATTTTCTCCTACCTGCATCTTTAAAGTATGTCTAAGTCCCAAATTTTGTCATAAATAGGGTGTGAGTAAAATATATTAGTCTACAACCAATGGTGTATAATACTATCCAGTATGTGAATATTTATTGAAACAGTGTTCAGGTAATAAAAAAGCAGTAAAATAAATGAATAACACCCTTATAAACTCAATTTAATCATGGGATACACAATTGATACACCTTTCTTCAACCAATTCTAGAATGTATATGAGTATTTATTATTTATAATATTTTATTGGGAATCGAGGAACAAAACCCTATCTCCAAAACATATTGATAATTTTGCAACGTGTCAACAAGTCCCATGAAATTAAGACATATTAGTTAAGGTAAACCACAAAATTTATGTATTTAATTCCATTACTCATTTATTACATTGAGTGAATCCTTGTATGTTTTGTGACACAGATAATGCATCATTCAATCGAATAAAATCACGATCCCATCCATGTAATTCTATATAAGTTATCCTTGTATCACTCTATTAATTATATAATTCCACTATCCTATGGGTCCATCTATGGTATCCTGAATAGGAGCCCATGTATCACACAAGGATAGGTGTAACAACATTTTCACTTTGATTACATCAACAAAAAACGATGTTGGAAACCATGTATTACTCCTGGCATAGTATAAATCCATCAGCTCAAAGACCCCATCCATGTTGTTTCATATTGGAATCTATGTATCTCCCCTAGCATGGAATAATTACATTTATATTTTATTTAGTACAATATGCTCAGTGATACCATCTATGGAGTTGTGAATTTGAACCCATGTATCACTAATAACCTAAAATTCATGATGTTCATGGTCAATCTAACTATCTATAAAATTTATAAATTCACATAATTCAAATTTCCATTTCATTTATATGGGAAAAATGAAGTATAACGTAAGAAGAAATAAGGGGCTATATGAAAAGGTCTTTCAATTCAACGTTCACAAAGTTTATTTCGGGATTTAGTTTATTGGTGATAATCCCAAAACTACCAAAAATTGGTTCAATTACATAAGAAAAGAAATATGTTAATGGAATTTAATAAACACAAGGGGTTATTGATCTCTTTAATCCATTGTATAAGGGACAAGGCATATGATTCAAACACCCAAAGGGGTGGTTCAGTTCGAGGAAGATAGCGTCTTATGTTATAATTGGAGGAACAATGAATAAATTATTCAAGTAAGTATAAGTTTATTTTAATTAGTTTCACATTTTATGGATATTCACATAAATTATGGTGTATGGGCCAATGAAACATGATGTATTTGACTAGAAATCCATAGAAAAGTAAAAAACACCTTCCTTATACTATTAGATTATCCTCAACTAGTACAGAAAGCTTATTTGGTCTAGAATGAGAGATATTTGAGAAACTATAAAACTAATTAAAAACAAGGCATAATAAATCAAATGATGATTGCATAAACAATATTCAAAGTAACTAGGAACAGAATCAATATTACTCATATATTTACCAAGGGTGATCCAACATTACTGATGATATTCAATTATGAGTCTAGATGAGGGAGATCTCTCCAATCCTAGATAGAGATCTCGGGGAGATTGAGTGGGCTAATGTGTGTGGAATCAAGGTGTAGAAAGGGTGATTAAGGGATAATATTCGAGGAGGGAAAAATTGGAATTTCACCATTTTTAATGTGGATCACTCTTTGGTTGCATGGTTGGCCTGAATGTGTGAGAACCATGCAATACTACTGCCCAAGGTGACACACCCCACACACAGTTAATCACATAGTATGAAAAACTATGTATAGATACTATCCAAATTGTCAAACTCCTCACACAGCTAGGAACACAGTTAGGGGAAACCATATTCCAACATTGAAAAGAAAAAATGGAAATTATTTTAGGTTTTGTATGGTCATGTGGCCTCCCTTACACGGTTAAACATTATGTAATCCTCCTCTCTTGGTTTCATGGTCAGCACTCTGAAAAATATTCAAGTGCTCTCAAAATATTCCATAGTCCTTTATCTACTATTAAAAGTATAAAATAAGTGTTTTGATAATATTTAAATGTGTCTATACCTCCATAAAAATCTTGGATCATACATTTAAAAAAAATCTAACACATACAGACATATAACACAAATTTTACCATCACTTGTATGGTGGTATAATTGATAAGGTCGTCAACAATGGTTTTTCTCCATATATATTTAGATTTAATGGAAAAACATGCACTATATTTTTTTACTCTCCCTGATGGGAATTCACCATAGTCCAAACATCGTGACATTTAGAAATCATGAAATGATTTTTAACATAATTTATATTGTTAGGTAAGTTAAAAATAATAATTTATTTAACGCATACAAATATATCATGTGTTAATAAATTATATTATTGTTCTGATGTGTAGTTGTAATAAAAAAATATAAATTCATTAATCAACCAATTAATTATTTAGAACCTAATTTGGATGTTGGAAAAGAATAATCTATTGAAACATCAATTCAGAACTGTCAGAGATATTATAGGATCACATGATTTCCCCAAATTGAAACTGTGACTAATTAGAAAAGGAGAAAATGATTCATGTACGAACAAATTTCACTATTCTTCATAAATTTCTATAGTTATTATTGGATATGATAAAAATATTCATGGGGAAAGGGATATTATCCTTAAAAAACTTGTTATAACAACTCTATTTTTTTGTATTGCGATTGTTTGAATATATATATATATATATACATATCTAGAATTCTCTAAAAATTTGGAACTATTTATTGGTGATAGAGGAACCAGAACATAATATATTGAAAATATTAATATATATTAATTAATTTCCACACATTTTTTGAAATAAATGGTTTCTCCATTAATCATGAGATCAGATGGAAAATCTAAGGTCATGTTAGTTTCAAGAACATGGGGTTTACCACAAGAATGATATAAAGTTGGTTGGAATCAAGAGTTCTATTAAGGGAGACATTTGGTAGGTTCCTTAATTGAATTAATTATTATTTTTGATTAAATTTTTTAATGTCTCCAACCCCTAACAATCCCTTAAAATGATGTTTTTATAAATAATAAATAGGTTCAAGAACATAACCCTGGGATATTAGTGAGAAGGTGGAAGATATTGGAATTTATTTGGGTGACTTTAGAACATAGATCGACAATAGGTGATCATGGATAATTATGAGACAGATGATGATTTCCACAGTATCATCATCTTCATCGCTAGCAAATTTCTTATTAACCAATGATAGATAAATTCTTCAGTGAGGTCATATTATTTCATATTTTTCCTCCCTTGTTTATTTAATTTATGAGAATGGATTATATACCATCTTATTTGTTGAGATTAACATTCTACGCACGTGGCCCTTTTTATTCAGTGTTCCTGAACCAAATTGTCTATCCTCATTACACCCATATTTCACCCCCTTGTATTCCCAATATTTATGAATATTGGTCGGGATATCATTGGCCAATGATTATATTACATTGTTAATGTGATTTTCCACCACTATTCTTCTCATTCATCATCATTGGCTCATAAGGGTAGTGGTTTACTATTTTTTGGCCAATTTCAACCAAGATAAATCACTCATATTCATGGATAATTCATGAATGATTTACATATCAATGTTTTATTGGTAGATCAAGGTGTTTTTAGGATTCAAGGGATGTAATTGGGGATCAGGACCCCCATACAATGATAGGAGGTGTAAATAATCCGCGATTGGTGAACTGAGTTCCGATTTCCATCCACCGGAGGTGGGAAATCAAAAAATTTGGGCACCCAATTTATTTTTGTACATTTTTTTTATTAAATTTGTGGTTTAAGTAGTGTATAAGATAGATATGATATCCGAAATGAATATAATGGGTTACTATTTATTTCTATAGTACATGATGTATAGTTTGGATGAAAACACGTCGTGTGGAATATAGTTGTGGTGGCCAGGGTTTCACAGAAAATAAAATATCACATACCCTGTTTCTGAACCTCAAACCATGTGATTTGATGCTGGAGGCATAGTGTGTCCCCCAAGGGTAAATAGAAAAATATTCAAATAGGTATATTGGTAGAGCCTAGGTATAATGGAACATACAGGACCCGGGTATCCAAACACGGTGAGAGCACCCAAACATGACAAGAGTATGTAGCCATATCCTTATTATAGACGACTGGGTCAGAATACAATGTCACAGCCATAGTATGTAGGAATACTTGGGGTATCCAAGATATAACGTGTAAACCCTTTACACATTGTGTACTTCCATAAGAAAATTCCACCTTGTCTACCTCCTTTTATGAAACTCATATTTGGGAAAGAGATTATCCTATCTAATGGAGTTTTCTATGTACAACTTGTCGGTGGACATTATTTAGACATTATACATACAATATAATGTGT
The DNA here is from genome assembly GCA_963277665.1 of Viscum album. Lineage (NCBI taxonomy): Eukaryota > Viridiplantae > Streptophyta > Magnoliopsida > Santalales > Viscaceae > Viscum > Viscum album. The sequence continues at coordinate 1,155,068,778 of OY728136.1, forward strand.
TTATATTGAAGTTATTATCTTATTGATTCTTAACTGGTGTCAGTGACAAGGTGTGATCATTTAAGTGTTACTAGGCTCAGTAATCCCATATATATCTCTAAGTGTTTAGTCTCCCATATCATTATTATAGGTATATATGGATCTCCCCCAACATTATAGATGGTTAAATTAGTCTATATATGGAGTGGACTCGCTATATTGAGCTCAGTAATTAATAGGGTCCTCCATTTTAGTGGTGCTTCCTCATTTGTGCTACATAATGGTAAGGTGTGGGTCCTCCATATTCTAGAGAGTTTACATGTGATACTTGACTAAGATATATGAAATTTAGATCTATTTCTAGACTCTCCATTATTATCCAGTTTTGGAGATAGAAATCCTTTATCTCTCATCGCTTGGGTTTAATTAAATCATATCTAGTGTTCAGTTTCCTTTAACCTTATTCTAATTGGTTTAGATTATTATTTTTATACCTATGTTCTCCATTTTCATTTTTGGGGTGTCATACTGGGTTTGTATATACTCACCATTGAATAATCGTTTCCCACACCTATTGTTTCTTATGCAGATGAAATAAAAATTAGTGGTGACATTGGTAGACCTGGTTTTATTAGAGTATAGTGTTTCATGTTGTCGACATTTTTTAGTGGTCATCCTTGGAGATTATGAGATATTCCCACTTTAGTATTACCTTTTTAGTTATTATCAATTTGCGACCTCTTTTCAAGTTGGTAATGTATTTTAAACTTATATATATTTTTTATTACACTTAGGATATTTTATGAATTTCCTAGGGGTTATTTCATTAATTGTTTACACAGTATATGTTTTATCATTTTATCATATCTCTGAACTATTTCATGTAGATGGTTATGTGTGATTATACAAGTAATTAGGATAAGTCCTATAATATATATATTATGCTTACTCAATTCTTGTAATCAACCCCTCACATTTTGGAGGTGGGTTTGGGGTGTCACACTCAACTTATCGATATCTAGGAAGGGCCCAGTGGTTCAGGTAATGATAGAGTGGTATCAAAAGTGGGTTTTACACACAAGCTAGTTTTTGGAGATGGAATTATTGTATGGTTTTTGTTTGGAACATCGAGCAATGTTTTTAGAGAATCTTGAGTTCATCTATCATTTTAGGAAGCCCAGTGTTGGTGCAGTTTCTAATGTATCCATACACCAAGACTCTGACTACCTACTTTTCAACTCCACATGTTGAGGATATTGGCTGTAGGGATCTAATTGTACATTCGTCAAATAGTATTAGGTCATTCATATTTCATTTCCTTGAACCATAAGCTCCCTATGTGATATCTCTTTACCATGGTACTGGTTCTTAAATTTTAGGATTCCTATTTTATGAAATTCAACTTAGATACTGATTGAATATTGTGATGGAGATAAGTTAAGCTATGATGCTTTAGTTCAGGGACCCATTAATGGGGTTGTTTCCTCTATGTGGTAATTGAGTTGAGCTACAACCTATTAAGTGACCCATAGATCAACCTTTAGTGGACCATATGAATAATTGATAAAATAATATGTATTATATAGCATCAATATGTTAGAAAAAAAATACACGTAGTTTTATCACATTACATGATTTCCAGAAACAATGAGCTATTAGGTTTTAGGTAATCTATACCCTCATAGAGTGGAGGACTGGATTGAGGGTGTTTTATGTTTTTTCGTGATTTTAGAAGCCCTGGGACGTCATAGATTTTCTCTTGTGACTAGTATTATTCATGTATTAGTATAGTGTTTTGGGGTCTAATCCATCATAACCACGATAAGATAATGTTTTAATAGTTAGACTTCCAAAAAACTCTTCCACAAATTCTTTTACCATTCATGTTTGAACTATGTTTTGTTATAGTAGCTTCTTCAACTATAGAAGGGTGATTTGATAGTATATGAATATTCCTTGAGGTTTATTAACTCGTCAATTAATATATTGGTATAATGAAAGGTGGATACATTCATGAATATAATTTTAAAAAGTTATTTCATAGAATCATATGTGCTACTGTGGTCACCATATGAATTACCACATATGTTTGAGTGTTGTAGGGAGACGTTGTTGTAAAGAACATCCTAATAGAGGTATGTCCTGAAGAGGCCACCAATGGTGGTCCTCATGAGGCAGATTCATCTAGAAAAGATAGAAGGAATCATGAATCAAGGTCTCATCATTGGAGGTATACTCATTCTTAGACTCAGATAAACTGATATGCGACATGGGATGGTGAAGAGGATATAGTGAGTCTAATGAGGTGAAATTCTACGTTTTTGAAATCCATGGTCACATGGATCAATATTTCAAATCCTAACATGCTGAAAATAGTGGAACGACAGTGAATGGACATCCAAGACCGAGGCATCAACATGATTATAGATATCCCATGCACGGTTAGAATGACCCTAGGGAGGGGGTGCTGTTAGAAAAGTAGGTGGAGAACCATTGGTAGGATAACTAGATGAGGAATAAACTAAGAGATACTAACACCAACATCCCTTAGTGTCTCACACTATAATACAAGGGCTGGAGGATGATGTATATGAGTAGTTATAGGCTTTGTAGGGATATGATCAAGCTACAAATAATATGATTCTATTGATGATTTATGTCTTTTCTATATTTCCTCAATTACTTATATAAAAATTTGATATTAATTTTTTTATCATCATATCTATAATGTAATAAATAGTTATTTGAATTGAACCTTTATCCTAGAAGATATGGTTAAAGATCCTACCTAGAGTGATTCTTTTATATCACACATGTGTTGGTAGTTCAAGTTGGAGTTCGATGGAGAGGGTTTCTCATGAGACCACTTGGTTTTTGGGATGCATCATTATGAATTAATCTTGGGAATGGGAATATTGGTTGTAGTTTATTCTGAGATTGAGTATCATCACAAGAGAGTTATATTCATTTTTACATATGGGATGAGATTCTCCTTTATGGGTGAGAAAGATCTTATGGTTTAGTGAGTGTGACTCACGAGAAGGAAGACGCAACCTATTACACATAATTTGGTGATTTTATCCCTTGGTGTTGTAGGATCTTCTAGAATCTAATTTTGAATAGTAGTAGAGTATTTTTGGGATATATTTCCAACTGATGTTTTATGATTACATCCAATGTGGTATATTAAATGTTTCTTCAACATACACCATATGACTACAGATATATCATCTACCACATATTGGATGACCTCCATAAAGCATAAGGAGTTGAGGGTGTATTTGGAAGGCCTGCTAGAGAATGGTTTTTTCAGACCCAATGTATCTCCCTTGGCGACTCCAGTTTTTTTTAATGAAAAACTAAGATGGGAGTTTGAGGATTTCATTACTATTGTCACCGGAATCTGGTAAAGATCCATAAAAAGTAACCCTTTGTAGATTTATGACATTATGACATATTAAAATGTGGAAGTTGATTATCTAACATCGATCCTAGGTATAGAAACCAGACATTGTGGATTAAAGAGGATGATATTCCAAAGATGATAATCTGATGTATCTATAATAACTATATGTTCCTAGTGATTCCTTTTAGTGTGTATAATTCTTGAATAGTGTTCAAGGTTCATATGAACATGATATTCTATACATACTTAGAACAATATTTAGTTTCATTTTTTGATGAAATTATCATGAACATGGCATCAGAGGGGGAGAATAAAAAACATTTGAGGATGGTCCAAGGGTTATTCTAGGGGAACCAGGTATACGATAATCTATAAAAGTGTTTGTTTTGGATGTTATAGGGTCAATTTCTAGGAAATTTTATTTTTGAGGATGGTTTAGCTATGGATTCGGTGAATATTGATGCATTACTTGTTTGGGAACCACCAAAAATGGTTTTGTATATGAATGATTTTCTCAGTTTCATGAGGTACTACAAGATTTTTATGGTAGATGTTTCCATAATAGTAGGTCCTTTTGACTTCCATGACACAAAAAGGGTTTTCATTTACCTGGATCAAGTAGTGTTAGAGAGCCGTTGAGGAGTTTAATAAGTGGTTGAACATTATTTCTCTGTTGAGACTACTAGAGGAGGGAGTCGAGTATGTGGTGTTTTACAATTCCTCTAGAGCTGGTCTCATATATGTGTTGATGTAGAGGAAATATGGGATTACGTTTAAATATTGGTAGTTTAGACCACATGAGTATAATTATGTGTCCCATGACATAGAGTTGTTAATGGTATTCTTCAACCTAATGGTGTCGTGGAATTATCTTTTGTATAAGTGTTTCACTGATTAATCAAACCACACTACTACAAATATGGCATTTATCAGTGCAAGAAAAGTGCATTAACAGCGCTAAAAAAGAACTGATAAAAGGGGACTTTTATCAGCACTAAAAAACACTGATAAAAGGGGTCCTTTATCAGTGCTCAGAAAATAATTGATAAAGCATACTTTTATCAGCTCTAAAAAAAGAACTGATATAAGGGGTATTTAATCAGCGCTAAAAAAAGCACTGATAAAAGGGTTCCTTTATCAACGCTTGTTTTAGCACTGATAAAAGACCCATTTTATCAGCGCTTTTAAAAACCGCTGATAAAAGTCAAAAAAATAAATAAATAAAAATATATAATTCAAGGGGAGCTTTTAACAGAACTTGACCCCCTTTGTCATCGATAGAGGGACCACTCCCGCGCGCTGTTTGTGCCTGCGCGTCCAGTACATGCCCCATGCATGCACCTCCTTGCTTCCACCAGAACTCGAACCCGCGACCTCCCCCTTGCAATCCTACAACTTTACCACAAATCCATTTTTTTCTTTCTATTTAATGGTATATCTAGATATATATAATTATATTTATTTGTATATTAATTTAGATTCAGGTTAATATAAATATATTTATTTATATTAATACATATATATTTATTTATATAGTAGTATATATATATTTTTTCGTATATTAATTTATATTTATATATATATATTTTTAGTTATAAAATTTGATCCATATATTTATTTGTACAATAATATATATTTATAAGATTAGTTTTAAATACATTTTAAAAAATGTTTTTTATGTTTGTTTATAAATAAATAAATACATACATACATACATATATATGACACACACACATACATACACAGACACACACATACACAGACACAGACACACACACACACAGACATATTTACGAATAAATACATATATGTGTGTATTCAAAAATACATAGAATGTTAAAACGACCATAAATTCTAATCTAGAAGCCCTTTTCAACTCCACAACCCGTAAAATCGAAGAAAATGAAACAATATTTGATATGATATGTGGTACAAGCCAAACAGACATCCGGATCAGAAGTTATTGTTGTTTGAATGATAACAAATCTGGGTATCCTGACTAAATACTCAGTTTTGGAGACCATCTGGGAATTTTTCGGCCTTGAAAAATGTGACCGAAGCATTTCTTGGGTCACTGGCGCGTGGATCTCATCACAGGCTTCGATTTGATGTGATGTAGAGCTCTAACGAACACCCAGATGAAATGATACGACTGTTTGATGTTTGAGTTATATTTTCAACTTATTTTAGATCTTTTATTTTTTTTTTCATTTTTTGGCTTAAAATTGTTATTAATTGATTTTTAATTGAAGATAATTAGGAAATTATTAATTTATTATATTTTTAAAATATTTTAATTCCATTTTCACTTAATTTTTTTTACATTAAATGTAATAGTCTATTTATACTTATCTAAAATATATTTAAAAAATATATACTATATTTATATCAATTTAAATATACTTATATAACAATATATTATTTTTCATGTTTTTTTTGGAATATAAAATTTATCAGCGCTAGGAAAAAATGTTGATAAAGACCCCCTTTATCAACGCTCTAAAAGAAGCACTGATAAAGGGGTCCCATTTAACAGCGCTAAAAAAAGCGCTGATAAAAGGGGGCCTTTATCAGCGCTAAAAAAAGCACTGATAAAGGCTCACTTTTAATAGCCCTTTTTATAGCACTGTTAAAAGTGCCCCTTTATCAGCTCCTTTTTAGCACTTAAAAAGGCCCACTTTTATCAGTGTTTTTTAGCACTGATAAAAGGGTAGCGGTTCCCTTTCCCATTTTTACAGTAGTTCCATTTGACTCTCATGTATATGTTTACATATATAGATCTCAACCTACGACATAGACATTGATTTAAGTTTATTTAGGACCATTAATTCAAGAAAGTCTATACTGTGTGTAAGAAAAACATAGTTGTAGATATACTGAAAATTAAATGGTGTTCTCGCTTAGTGGAAGAGGAGACTGAGTAGTTATCTTTGTTTTAGCAAACCCTAGTGGAGTGAAGATGTATATATTATCATAATTAAATAGTAGAGACACTAATTATTATTCATCATGTGATATATTATTATATAGGAGATGTTAATTATGAGGGTTTTCAAGACAAGATATCCTCAGAAGATTCACCAGATAGATTGTCCAATGAGTAGGAGCATGTGGTTTTTTATAGGTATTTATTATAGTTAAAGACAAATTCTATAAAGACGTGTAAAGGGTGTTTCATATTTATCTTTTGGTTGTACATTCATGTCCTGTAAATCTATAAATGGATATAAAGTATAAGTTTTGGTGGGTCGTCATGAGGCGAATGCCTGGATGAGTTTTTTTCTTGTTGTCTCACATGTCATCAGGTAAAGGTAGACCATCATGTTCCAAATGGTTTTAATTGTCATCCTTAGACCATATAATGGAAGTGGGATGAAATATAAATTTATATTTTAATGGGGATTCCATGCATAGTGAGTGTTCATGATGCTATCTGGGTAATTTTAAACCTATTTATTATGTCAATGTAATTTATTACCTTCCAGGAGAAGAGTTCAGTTAAGTTTGTGAGGAAGTTGTACATGTGTGGGATTATCTCACTTCATGAGGAACCCCTGATGATATTCTTCTATTATGATGTAAAGTGCCATGTTTTTTTGAACTGGGTTAAAACGCAAATGTTTTTAAACTTTTTTGTTGTAATGATTGTTCAATTTCAAAACCAATAAACATGATGATGTTTTGTGAGTTGGAATCTTATAAAAGTGTTTATATAGGGCTTGGGTAAAGGATTGAAGATTTCATGGTTGGATGGATGGGTTTTGGGAGCACCAAACCAGGAAGTGATGTTCTCACAAGCTGCACATGGTTAGTCAAACTATGTGGGTCAGGTAACTACGACAAAACAAGTGTCTAGTAGAAAACACACATTCAATGCACTGTCTGTCAGACAATGTGAGTCAAACCATGTAGATTACCTAGTTTTGAGTCTCGGGATAAAATATATAATAAAATTATAGGTTAAATGAAATTTAATTAAATGTTCTAAAATATGTTTTTTATATAATTAAATTCAAGGTTAAGTGGAATTAAATTAATTGATGTGAAACAAGGGTTTCATTTAATTTCGTTTTAGGTTGATATAATTTAATTAAATGAAGATGAATTCGAGAATTTATTAAGTAAATTTTAGTCGAAATGATTATAATTAAATGATGTTTTTAAATGGAGAGTTGGGGTTTATTAAAGAAGTGTAATAAATGATGTGCTCAAATGGGTATTTGGTGTTTATTAAAGAGGTGTAATAAATTATGTGTTTAAATGGGGAGTTTAGGATTTATGAAAGCGGTTTATTAAATTATGTGTTTATAAGAGATGTTGGGGTTGAACTAAGAGATTTCATAATTAATTTATAATAATAATAATAATAGATTAGTGATTATAATAATTATTATTATTATTATTATATTAATCCTTATAATTAATTTAGGGATTTAATTTATTATTTTAGGGAGACGTAATGAGGGAGGTTCACCCCAATATTCTCTTATATGATGTTTGACCCCCCTAGTTCTCTTGTGGTTGGTGCACCCTACCCCCATATTTGGACTCTTCTTCATGCAGATATCTCCTTTCGGTTCCAGCATGAAAGTTTTCTATCTCGGTGAGATGAGTCATTCTCGATTAATTTCATTGTTTGCATTAGCTATTTTGGCTCTTCATTTCCCATGATGCACCCATGGTGTAACACCCATGGGTGGCACATCACCCCTCCTCCCAACTCCTCTTTGTGTGGCAATATTATTATTGTTTATTTCATAAAAGTTTTCTATCTTGGAGAGGTGAGTACTTCTCCATGTGTTTCATTATTCACATTAGCTTTTTCAGTGCTCTGTTACCCGATCTTTGTTAGGACGAAACCCTATAGTTGGGTTTAATTTAGTTTTTCCTTTTCATCTAGTTTTAGGTGGTGTAGAAGATGTCTCGTGGCCTATAAGTCCATATTATGATGTCCACCATTGAAGGGGAAGCTGTTCGACTCAATTTGATTCACCACTATCATTTTTTGGTAAGGCTATATACCCAACAATTGGTTTCTCGCCACTCAAATTAGGTTCTTATGGTTTATTTGTGTTCTAGTTAATTAATTGGGTGTATGTTTGTCCCCTCCACACTAATTTTTCGTATCGGTATTGTGGTTAGGGTGTTGCGGTCCATTATTCAAGTGAGCGTGCATTTATGTTGAAGTGTGTGTGTGTGTGTGAGAAATGGATTTGAGTTAGAAAGCATGGCTTGTACATTCTTTGAGGTAGGGTTATCAACTTTTCCTAATCAATAAAATGTAGTTTTGTTCAGTTACTACATTTGATAAAGTTGACTGCAATGTCTCAATAAATTGTTTATTGGTGGGATTAGATAATTGATTATGAATTAATTATAATATTTGATGTTGAAATTAAGATAATTAGTTGGGGGAATAATTATAAGATATTTAATTGGATAACATGAGATAATTAATTATGAAATAATTATGTGATTTGAGATAAAAATTAATAATGAAATTAATAATGAAATATTAAATTAGCTATGTTTAGATAATTAGTTGGGAATTAATTTTTTGTTTTGAGATTTTTAATAGAGATAATTAATCAAGGATTAATTATGAGATATAAAATTTTATAAGTATTGATAATTAATTGTCAATTAATTATATACTTTGAAATTGAAATAGAGATAAATATTTGGGTGATTATTTATAAGATATTGAATTGGTAAAGATGATATAATTAATTATGAAATAATTATTTTCATTCTGATAATATTTAATTTGGGTATTAATTATGAGATATTAAATTGGCTAATTTGATATAACTAATTGTGAATTAGTTTTTTGTTTTGAGATTTCTAATAGAGATAATTAATCGAGGGATTAATTATGAGATATAAAACTAGATACGTTGAGATAATTAAATGTGAATTAATTATCTTTATTGAGAATTGAAATTCATATAATTAATCAGGGGATTGGTTATTAGATATTAAATGGGATAAGTGGAGATAATTCATTTGGAATTAATTATGTTCTTTGAGAATTGTAATTGAGATAATTAATTTGGGGATTAATTATTTGATATTAAATTGGCTATATTGAGATAATTAATTATGAATTATTATTTTTTCTTTTGATATTTCAAATTGAGATAATTAATTGGGTGAATAATTATGAGATATAAAATTGGCTACGTTGAGATAAATAATTGTTAATTAATTATTTGGTTTGAGAATTGTAATTGAGATAATTAATCCGGGAATTAATTAGGAGTTATTAAATTTTATAGGTTGAGATAATTAATTTTCAATTAATTATGTGCCTTTGATATTATGATCTATATATTAAACTGTGTAATTTATTATGGACATTTGTGATTTATAATGAGATAATTAATTCTGGAAAATTAATTATGAGATATGATTTTGTTGATGATTAATTAATTGAGGAATTAATTAATGTAATTTTTTAACCATGTTAATTGTTGAGTTAACTAATGGATTTGATTATGGGTAATGAGATTAATGAGAGGCCCTTGTCTCATGTTTTTGAGTTGAATGTGAGGCCCATATTAATGTTTTAATTGAAATACTTAAGATGGTTTTCATTAAGTGTAAATGTGAATATTCTTGCTTATATGTAATTTAAATGGGATAATGAAATGAATGAGAGATTAAATGCTTCATGTATTATATGTTTTGAAATGTTACATCATATATAGATATGGAAGGCAAGGTACCGTGAGATCCCTTGGGGAGAAAGAATATTTTAGTTTTTTTGCTGATCCTCCAAAGACCGTGAGAGCTCGTGGAGTTGAGATATGGGATAGACTATGTGCACTACCCTTGGTGATGGTTTTTTATGTGTTACATCCCGGTCTATGCAAAATATTTTTCCAATAGAACATAACAGCCTAGGTTGGAAGTCCCTGTGAGCTTCCTTGATTATTTCCATGAGTCTGTGAGAGATCCTGGACTGTGGACCAGGGGGAAGACCGTGAGTGCTTCCCCTGGTAATTAATGTATGTGCATTAAATCTTGGCCCACCCAGAAATAGTATCCAAGGTATAAGTCCTTTGAGTGGTTGTATGAGATTGGTCCATATATGAGAATTCTAATCATATCTATATGTTTATATATATATATACAAACTATTATTATATATATATATATAATTGACATGACCGTACATACTAGTTGTGGGATGAAGAAGGTATGATCGTCAGGTGTCCCTTAAGAAAATAGATAGGTTGTTGGTTATTTAGTTAATTCTGTAATTACTTCAATAAATCTCTACACTTTTGAGATATTATTCACTATCTTGTTTGGGATATACACTGGTGGGTGCTGGCTTACTGAGATTTTCATCACACACCCTACTTGGGCACCATTCATACATGAGTATACTCTATTTGTTTATTAGACCTTGGACATTTCTTTTTTCTATTTTATTGTTCATGGTATTTATGATCTAAAGACTAAGTGTGAACTTAGGATGCTCATGGATATCACCCTTGGGGATTTGGGTATTTTCATTATTATATTTAATGATATGTAAAGAATGAATAATTTTTTACTGAAATCCGATATGTACCACCATGACATGCATATATTGTATAAACTACCATTGTACATTTTCTTTATTGAGCTGATATTACTATTGACTTCTGCTGCATTATTTATTACTTTATACTGATTCTTATATTTTTATCTATTTTTATCTTTTTATATATTGTTATAATACTGTGAAAGCTCTCATATGAGTTTATAGTCTCCCCACATACTATCCTTAGACACTCACGGCTACTCGAAAGCCTCTGGCATATGGGGAGGTGTGGTTGAGGTCATGTGGTGATCGGTCCGACTGCCTATTTGATGGTAATCTGGGTTGGGATGTTAGATAGGATTTATGATTCACATCATGGTTGTGGAGGGGATTTCTTGAAGCTTTTGGGACCCATATAGGGATGATCCAAACATTTCACCCCTATATGGATAGAAATATTGAGAAAACCATCCTAGTGTTTGATGATATATTAGAGCCTATGTGTTGGACATCGGCCAAAGATGGAAGGATCACATTACAATTGTAGATTTTTCTTATAATAACAATTATCACTCTACTATTGGTATGGAACCTTTTGTACCCCTATGTCAGAGACCCTACATATCAACATTGTGCTATAATTAGATTGGAGAGATATGACTTATTAGGATAGAGTTGGTGCAAGAAATGGTAGATTATATTCTAGTGATCTGAAAGCACATAATTATAATCCAGAGATGAGGGAGAAGTTACATAAATCAACATTATAGGCAATCAGAGCACAAGAAGGGAAACCATGTTGTTCAAATAGTCTCCCCCAATGAGGATTGAAGAGATTTGTATGGGTAAGGGAGATATCCTGGAGGTTCATCTAGCCATTATTTATACTACATTGGGTTGGTAAGGATTCTTATTTCTTTTCCTTCTCCCCATAGTTAGACCGAGTGCATGATGTCTTTAATGTGTCACAACTTAGGAGATGTGTGTCTGACCCAATGCACATTATAGACTATGTTGAGATGGATATCGAGGATGGGGCCACTTTCTCTCTGGACCTGGTGGTTTTCAAGGATTGAGGGGATAAGATCACTCATGGAAATTCAATCCTATGGTTTGTGTACTTTCACATCATGGGATCATGCAGAAAATATTCTTGGAATGTGATAGTCATATGCATACTTAGTATTGCCAAATTTTCCTATAGCTTATGTTTTTGGAGGTAAAATCAACAATGGATGGTGGAATTTAATGTATATAGATTTTATAGTTTGATTATTTGAATATTTCAATATATATATTTGTATTTTTTCTCAGATTCAGTGATATTTTTGGGAGTTAAAGGACATCCAAATTAATATACTAAAAATAGTTATATTTATTAAATCATACACATGCATAATTTAAAAACAATGTTTTTTCCCATTTACAAAGACCTAAAATGGGAAATGTGAGATGATGGTTGTTTTGATAATGTGGGGTTTACCTGTAGAGTGATATAAATATGGTCAATGTTGGGTGTTCGGTTAAGGGAGACCATTGGTGGGTGCGTTATGTGAATTTTTTTTAAATTTTTTATTTACCCCAAACCCTAACCCCCTATATAAATATGTTTCTTTGATGAATTCCCATGGTTATCTGAGAATTATTGTGAGAGTGTAGAGAAGGAAGAGGAACTTGGAATTTGCATCAGTGACTCTGAAATTTGGATCGACAATAGGTGATCATGGAGAATTGTTTTACAAATGATGTTCCCAGCAGGATCATCACCTTCAATAATAGTAGATTTGTTCTTCACTAACAATAAATCTATTCTTAAGTTATGGAATTTTATTACATTATTTTCAATACAATTAGATTTAATTGATTAGAATGTGTTATATATTTTATTATTTCCATTTATTTATGTTTTTCATGTGATCCCGATTTTATTTGGTGTTCTTGAGAAAAATTGTTAATCCTAAATACACCAACATTTAATTCCCTTAGATTCCTCAAATGTATGTTAAATTTTTCGGATATCATCATCCAATGATGATATTACATTGTTCTCACTATTTAACCCCATTGTTCTTTGTGTTATTTGTCATTATCCCATGACATTGGTGAATCAACATTACCGAGTGGATTAGAGCTTGAACGAACCCCTAGATTCATGGGAGTTGAAAAAATTTCATACAAATTGGTATTTTTTAAATTGATTGAGGTTTTTTATAGGATGTTGCTGATGGAATTATGGATTGTAACCACCATCAAAATATGATAGGCATGACATATTCCCCATAGGAAAATGATGTTTAGTGTTCATGCCACCAGAGGATAGGAATCAATGATAGGAGGCTCCCCATCCATTTTTAAGGATTTTGAGGAATAAAATGATGGAGTAAGTAGGGATAGGGAGGATCTGATCTCCCACATTAGGATCATAGGTTTTGGAAATTTTTTATGTACAGTAGATATAGTTTGGATGTATTCACTCTATGGGTCCATTGATATGCCCACTTGGATTTAATGGAAAATTAAATATCACATGTTTTCTACCCAAACCACACACCATATGATTTTTTATTGAATTATTGGGGTGTAACATTGGGTTACAAAAGAACATACATGATTTGGTACATGGGAATGGTCATGGTACAAGAGAATAGATATAACAATGGTACCTAGACATGACCATAGCACATGGTTATGACTAGACTACATGGGAAAGGAAAGAGTACACAAAAACAAACCGTAGTACATGTGAATACCCTAGGAAGCCAGGACACACTTTGTATACCATACACACACCATGTACTTCCCTAAGAAATATCTACCTTTTAAATATCCTTTTTCAACACTAAGATTTGGGACATTGGGTAGTCTATATTAAGTGGTTTTCCACATACAATGGGATGTTGGGCTACAATTCAATTGAAAATATATGTTTTGAGGTGATGCTAGTGGGAAACATCTCATAGTTATTCTTATATAGTGTATAATGGCCCATACTTTACATACAATGATATTACCTCAATATTAGAAAATTATTCATTACCAAAAAATAAAAAAACCATTCTATGAAAATATTGGTTTAGTGTATTTAGAAACCTGGGAATTATAAACAACTGAGTCATAATAAATCTATTTTTTATCCCGCTAATTTCTTTATAACTAGACCCCTTTTGACATATATTACCTAATACCAATATTCATGACCTGGGGAAAAGAATCATATGAAAAGGTGAGATCAAATTATAAGTAATGATAAAAAGGGAGGTATCAATCACATCATAATCATAATATAAAATAAAATAACAATTCAAAAACATATCCTGTATATGAAAGATCATGATATCAGGTCGTGGGATAAATCATAAATGTTCATAAATAATGAATGAACTTATAATAACCTAAGACATAAAATTTTGGGAATAAACATAAGCATAGAAAATAATTTCATATTAGTCAATGATCATTTACCAGACCATCATAACAAATATATTCCATTACTGAACTGAGTTCACTCCTCGTTTCAGCCCTATATAAATTATTTAGGATTACTTCCTTTTCCAGACCTATATTGCGGAATTGAGGTCATTTCTTGTTCCAACCCTATCATATCATGAGATATAAATCTTTTCCCAATTCATTAGATGAGGATATAGGGCCCACCCATCTCATAATGAAAACATTATTACATGTTTCCCAAAAACATAAATCATTCATCATAACATAACAGAAGGAATAAAATGGGTTTTTTAAACATCATTTGATCATATCATAATCAATCAAAAATAAAGGGATTTAATAAATTTAATTCCATAATAAACATAATCAAACCATATGAATAATTTTGATTTTATCCTTTAAAAATAATCTTATTAAATAATATAATCTTAGATGGAAAATATTTTATATAAAATGATTGAAATTATTTCTTAAGGAAAATATCCTTTCTTCTTCAAAAAGATTTTCTTTTCTTAAAACCCTATGAAATTTTAAAATAGAATAATTTATTTCAAAATATACATGAAAAAATGTAAGGTAAGCTTCAAATGAATTAGGTGTTATGAAAAATTAAAAATCCATTCATTCGGTATAAGTTAAAAAATAGTCTTCTCATTCTTTTTCTAGAAAAGTAAAAAAGTACCTCGTACCGAAAAAGATACAACATTCCTTTAATTAAGGTTAATAAAAATTCACCATTGAGAAAATATTAATTTAAATAATAATTATAGGAATAAAAATAATATTTTAGAATAAATATTTAGGAAGCATAGACATGGATGATAAATATACACCAGTAAAAACTTACGTAAAACAAATATCGAAAAACAATGAGATTGAAAATTTATCCACGACCTTGTGTCTGATATCCTTTGTATGTATTAGAAACTCATAGATAATAATTTAAATAATGTAATTCACTTATTATATAATCATAATCATTTTTAATATATCATATATGATCATATTATGATCTTTTTGTCAGTAACATTTCATTATTACTTGTTATTTGAGAATTAATGGCTTCGTTTTCTTATGCGTGTTTTTTTGAATAAGTTCTAGTAATCCTTATTAGGTCATAGTTATATAATTAAAAATAATTATTAACATAATATATATCATATTTATTCATTCTATACATTAATATAATCATTCCTTACGGGATATCATGTATAATGAATTGCATATCGTCGTTGTGAGGGTAGGTTGTATATACACACAAGCGACAACATTATTCTCATAATTATGAAATGGAATGGATGTGGATGCTATATATATATTTAAAAATATATATCATGATATAATAATCAAATATTGTTTTTATTCCCATCATTATACCCTTCAAATTACGGTGGTGGTGAAAAAATAGATTACACCACTACTTAGAGACGGTAAGTCGTACGTACGCATACGTGGTGATTTCATTTTTGATAGGATAGATAGAAGGTGGAATATGTTTGTTCTATAATTATAATGAAATATAAGTATATATTTTATACTATAGTTATTAAATTATAATGGAAACAACTCATTAATAAGATGTATTAGAATAAATAAGTTTGAAACAATTGGTAGAAGAGATTACCTCTTCTTCAACATGCTCCCTCTAGATGACTTCATAAAGAACTAGGGATGGTCATTGGAGAAGAACATAACCTCTATAATGTTACTATGGAAGTTTATAAGTGAAATGGGCAGGGGATGGAAGAGAATATAGTTTAAAAATTAATTCAATAATTGAGGGATTTTATTCCCTTTTATTATTGAGGTTCAGTGTACATATGAAAACTCCAAAAATATTAATTTATAACAAAATAAAACCACATCCAAAAACCTCAAAAATAACCAAATTTTAAGTATTAGATAATATAGTATTTTAATCCCATCAAAAAAAGAAATTTTATACATGTTTTTATTTCGATACAAACCATATCATTTTAATTAACACCCATTTATTCTATTTAATTTTTAACGAGGGTAACAAATATTTCAATATTAAAGGGTTGTAAAATTTACTTATTTGACATCAATTAGACCATAAATAAATACCATAGAATATTTTAGACCATATAAAAATTACTAAATATTTTCAAAAATGTTTTAGTATTTTTAAATAATTTAATGAAACATTACCTTGATAAACAATCAATTCTGTCAATTTTGACAGTATTCAATTAAATGATTTTTTAAAAAATTATTTAAAAATTTACCTTTGAAAAAAATATTTTATTTTATTTTTGAGAGGTAAATTTCACCTAAAAATTTATTTGGAAATATTAATTATCCCATATTATATTTATTTTAATATTTTTAATAATAGTTATTTGTTATCTCTATTAATAAAATAATTACTACATCAATTTTTTCAAATTATTTAATATAATTATTTATTGAATAATATTAAAAATAAATTAGCATGAAAAAGATATATCCACTATGTTTCATAATAATTCTTATAATAAAATATATATTCTTGAAAAAATTACAATGAAAATGTTATAATTATTAAAATATGAATGTGACAACTTTAACATCACCTTAAATAAAATATTATAAATATCATAATCTCTTCTGTATTTAACCAAATGGAAAATAACTCATCCCTTGGATGATTATGGTCAATATATACTTTCACAATAAATTTTTGGAATTTTTTTGTGTCATTTAAGGGTTATTATCATTTTAATTAAAATTATCTTATTTCTTTTTCAATAAATAAATAATTTCTACTTCATCAATGTATATTCCCTTAAAGAAATTAAATATTTTCTAAAAATTAAAAATAAAATTTTAATGATAAATAAAATCATTTTAGATTTCAAATTAGTATTTATAGTAAAATTGATCTTCTACAAAGACTTATATTAAAAATGATAACGTTCTTAAAATTTGTGTAAGATATATTTCACTTTTCATAAAATAAAATATATTAAATATCTTAATCTCATCCAAATAGATGGAAAAGGATTCCATATAAAAATATGAATGATTTATTTCTAAAAAACCATCCAATTATATTTGGGTAAGTGTTAGGGTAATATAATAATATTATTGTTACCCTTAATTACATGATTTACCTTATTATCGTATTATTAAAAAATTATTAATGTTACAATTCAAAATGTTCATAAATAAAATAAAGTAATTTAAATAATTTGGATCCAATGATTAAAAATATTGAATCCATTTTTTTAAATTCAAGAAACAGTAGTTGTATTAATTAATGTAAAATTAATCCTGTTGTCAGAATGAAAAAAAAAGGTTTTTTAAAAGTTAAAACATTGAAAATTATTGAAATGTTTTAACATCATAGTTCAGCAAAAAATAAATACTAACAACCAATATTAAATTATATGAAAAAAATATAAACTATTTATACTTTAAAAACATTTAAATATATAATTTAACTATATAAATAATTTTTATTGGAAAATTTTTCATTGATTAAATTTAGCATATTTTTACTATTCATAAAAATATAAATGTTATCAGGAAATTGTCAAAAATTAATTCAAATTAAATTTTTATATCCCACTTCAAAATAATAAGTTTTTAAAATAATATAAATAAAATTTAATTTGTAAAAATTTAAATCTAATATAGGTTCTCCAATAAAAGACGGTAAAATTACCCTTTTGAAAAATATAGGATTGTATACATCAAATAAGGTTCATTCATAACCTATGACTAAAATATCTGTTGGATAAATATAACAAAAATATTTACTTAAATATATAAAAAATATATTTCATTAATTTCATTTAATAATTACGATTCTATTAATTAATTCATTGAAAATAAAATATAGAATTGATTTATATTTTAAATAAATAATTTGTAGCCAATAAATTTACTATAAATTTTCATAAGATAGTTATATTTATTTATATAAACCTAATATATAGGTTGTAATTTTCATTTTAAACTAATGGAGCCACTATATTGATTTAATCTCACAATTGTGTGCAATTAAATCTATTGAAGAAAAATTATTTAACGAATATATTTTATAAAAACATCATGGTGTTACATTCTACCAAACATAAATTGAATTTGACCATTGAAAAATGTCACTTGGATGCAAACAGATGAGGATACACATTCCTCATCATGTCCTTGTTTTCCCATGTAGCTTCCTCAAATTGGTGGTTTATCAATAAATATTTAACCAAGAAAGTGTCTTGTTTCATAGAACCGTTTCTCTATGATCTAGAATCACTGTCAGTTGTTATTCATAAGAAAGGTCTTGATCCAGCTGTATGACTTATGAGTTTAGTACAAGTGATCGATTATTTATGTACTTTCTTATGAGAGATACATGGAATAAATCATTAAATTGAGAAAGATTTTGTGGAGGTTCCAATTTTTAAACTACCTTCCTAACACTGTCCAGAATATCAAATGGATTGATATACCAATGCCTCAAATTTCCCTTATTTCAAAATCTCATTACTCTTTTCAAGGGACATATTCGTTGAAACACTATTTCACCCTCTTCAAAATCTAGTACTTTTTGGGTTTTTAGCATGAATTGTTTGTCGACTTTGAGATTCTCTTATGCGTTGTTTACTTGATATATAATTCTCTCCCATTGGATTAAAAAGATCAGGTCCAAATAGCATTCTTTCCCCAACTTCATCCCAACCAGTTGAATTTGTGAACTTATTTTCATAGAGGGTTTCATAATAAGTCATCTATATAATTCAGTGAAATCTACTAATGTATGAAACTTCTACCAACGGTATGTGTTGATCCCAACAACCTTTGAAATCAAAAAGATCATGCTCTCAACATGTCTTCTAGTGTTTGAATTGTCCTCTCAGAATGACTGTCTGTCTGATGATGATAAGTAGTGATGGAACTCAACATTGTATCTAGAGAATACTGAAGACTTATCCAGAACATTGAGGTAAACCTCGGGACCCGATGAGATATAATAGGAAGTGTTACTCCATGTAATCTTACTGCACCCTTTATATATATCCTAGAAAGATGATAAATGGATAAATCCTCTATAATATGAATGAAGTGTGATAACTTCATAAAGTGATCAACTATAATCGATATACAATTATATCCTTCAGATTTATTGGGAAGTCTGACAAAAAATTACATAATGATGTTTTCCTATTTCAATTCTAGTATTGATAATGGTTGTAGAATCCACTTAGGATTCAACCTCTCAGAATTATCATTCTGAAAAACCAAACACTGAGAGACATATTAAGAAACATCTCTTTTCATTCCATCCCACAATAAATAATATTTCAGACCCCTATAAATAATTATGCTTCCAGGATGAATAGAAAATGATTTACTATGGTTTTGAACCAAAAAACGAATCCTTAATTATGGTATGAAAGGAATAGAGACCCAATTCCTAAAACTTACTATTCCATCATAATCATGTTTTAATTCAGGAACATTTGTCACCTTATTTTGTATCTCTACAACTTTCTTCTACTCCTCCTCAACATTCAATGAGATATATGGTTAAAATTCATTTGATAAAGATAATATTTCTCACATTCCATTAAAATTTCATTATATATCCTTCGCAAATCCATAAATATTATATATCTTGTGATCCTCATCATTGATTGGAACGAATGGCCTTTTCGCCTAAACGTGTCTTCCACCTTGTTCAATTTCCTAGGGTTGTAATGTATTGAGAATTTTTCATATTAAATCTACTCCCAAAGTATTATTTAGTGAATATTCATCTCAATTTGTGTGAAATTGTACATTAATCATTTATGATCAATATAACTATCACACCATTCTCCATAATGATAATGCATAGATATTTGTAATATGATGATCACTACATCTAACTCCAAACCATGAGTTGGGAAATTTTTCTCATGGATTTTAAATTAAATCAAGTAATAACCAATCACCATATAATTTTTCATTAGAAAACATCCCAACCGCTTATTGGGTTCATCACTATTTATCAGAAACCATTCCCCACTGCAAGGCAGTGTGAGCAAAAGTTCACCAGCTAACCTTATTTTTAGTTCATTGAAATTCGCTTCACATTCCTCCATCCACATGAATTTAACTCATTTCTAAGTCAACATGGTGAGTTTATTAGATATCCATGAAATATATTTCACAAAACATCGATAATATTCAATGAATCCAAGAAACAACAGATATAAGTGACTTTTTTCACCTTGGAAAATGTTTAATAACATCGATTTTTTTGGATCAATAGATTACACTTCTCTTGAGATTATGTGACACAAAAAATGAACTTTCAAAAGAAAAAATTTATACCTAGTATATTTTTCATAAATCTTATCATATTTCAGGGACTTTTATTCAATTATTAAGTGATATTAATGTAATTAATTTATCGTAGAATATAGAAGAATATAATCTATAAATACAACCAAAAAATGATCAAGATTTTCTGTAATTACTCTATTCATTAGATCCATAAATATATAAGGGGAATTAGTAAGAATAAAATTCAACATTATAAATTCATAGTTTCCATGCATTGTATGGAATGTCGGCTTTGGTATATCCTCCTTCTGGACACTTAATTGATGATACTCTGATTAAAGATAAATCTTGAAAAAGTATTGAGCTCTTCATATCTGGTTGAATAATTCACCAATCAAGGTAAGAGGATATTTTTTTCTTGATAGTTATCTTATTATGTTCTTAATAATCAATGAAGAGTCTAATTTATCTATCATTCATCTTAAATAACAAAACAGGGTCACCCCATGGTGATGCACTTGGGTGTATGAATCACTTATCAAGATTCTATTGAAGTTTCTTCTTCAATTAATGCAACTCAATTGGGGATATTCTAAAAGGTGTATTTGAAATGGGAATAAAATGTAGTATGAGTTTGGAGGGTCCAAAAAATTTATCAAAAGGGAATAAAATACTCCCACTATCACTTTGTAGAAGGATTAAAGTACTCCAACAAATCTATCAAGGATAATCGCCTATAATTGAGTTACAAATTTCAGAATAAATTTGAAGGAAATCAAGATGTCAAAGGATTTCATGTGGCTCGCATACCATCAAAGGGAAGGGTCCGCAGACTTCCTAGATCACAAACAATCTATACAAAGAACGATCCACGAGGTGAGGGCCCACATAGAAATGGACAATGAACATGGTGGACCGCAAATCACATCGCTAAAGGAATCACACATGCAAAATCACCATACATAAAATCTCACAAACTTAATGGTTCAGGAAAAAGCACACTGGTAGGGTTCTAAATACCTTGATTGCAGACCGTAGCCTTTGAAAACCCTAGTTTATCGAGTCTTCTGTTGGTTAGAATATCAATTATTGGGCCTCTGAAAATGGTTCCACATTCACATAGATATGATTTCCCTGATGCTCTATAAAACTAACATAGAATGAATTAATAAATGATAGATGTCAAAATATTTAAGCGGACCCAGAGGTTGGAAGTCCTTTGGGAAGATTCTGGCTTCAGTATTGAAACATTTGTGAAGCCTGAATTGCAAACCACAATCTCTGCAAGTACAACTAGCCGCAAACAATGAAATGGGGGAACTGAATAATAATAATAGACCTATGGACCAAATTAGTGAACCAAGAACCACTTTATTCTCATGGATTCACTCTCAGTGAGAGATAATACCCTACACCCTCCTTCAAAATGGTGTTCTGTGTAGTGTATTTCTACATAGATTTATCATAGTGCCACATACTGCATCAGTATGCGGATGAATCCTAAAGAGGAGTAATGGACCACGTACCACTACAATTCATTGTGGTCTATACCCATGCCTGCATACCACATCAGTACACGGACGTCCCCTTTATCTACATACCGCTATGGTATATGGAGTTTCTCCCATCCCACATAAGAATTAAATACACAAAATGGGGTGTTTTTGGGTATTATTTCCTCTACATCCAATCTATCCCCTCCATTACCGCCCATTCCTCTATAATCCCTCCACAAAAAAGTCCTTATGCATCATTCCAAAGCCTCCTCTAAAGCCACTTGACCTGTATAATCATACTATTAGGTGGATCAGTGCGCCCCTATTATTCTACATACCAAAGGTATATAGAGTCATGAAGGATCTACCTACAATGGTTCAGGATTCGAGAATGTCTATGGGTATACATTCCCAAGGTAACTCAGAGTACAACCTTGGGACTCCAACAAGAAACTCCTTGTTCTTGGGATTAAGGGTGATGACATTCTTTTCAATTCAATGAGGAATTGTGATTAGTCCAAGGATTTAGGTTCTCTTATCCATTGATAGGGACGAAACTCTTCCACTTCCCAAAACGTGTGACAAGGCACCCCAACTGAGTTAAGTCCCTAATCTTTTGAGGCCTGGCCACATGAACTTTATTATCATATGACATTAAAAGGTTCATTGTTCGGCGCCTCCGCCCACCATTACCCCGACCTCTTCCTCCGTAGGCTCTCCCTCTCTGCCCCAGTAGGAGAGGAAGCATGTGGTTGGTTGGATCTATCGCATCCTCTTGTTTCTCACACCAAGAATGACTCACGCGGGCTTAGAGGTTTGTAATGATTACAGCATTCACAGAATCTAATCTAAGAGTACTGTGATTTAGTCAAATAAGGATACGTAGGATACCTACTTGAAGGCTCGATCTCTAATGGGTGCCCTTCTAAAAGGGGTTCACCCAATCATTTCTTCTCAAATGGGAATCTTCCATGCGTAATCCCCACACAATCTGAACTATGAAAAATTTGATTCTTGATCAAACCAGGATACGTAGGATGCCAAATCAAAGGAATGATCTCTAAAGGGTTTCCTTCCAAAAGTAATTCACCCAATCATGTCTTATCTAATAGGAAGCTTTTGTGCATAAGCCCCACACAATTTGAACTATGAGAACTCTGGTTTTTGATTAAACCAGGATACATTGGACACCTACTTGGAGGCCTGATCTCCAATTGGTTCCCTTCCAAAAGGGGTTCACCTAATCATGTCTTCTCAAATGGGTAGTTTCTATGTGTAATCCCCATAAAATCTGAACTATGTGGGTTCTGATTCCTCTCCCTAGGATAAGTAAGAAACCCATCTCATGGATCTCATCCCAACATAATGTCACCTTCCATCCCTGCTGGAGGACGATAAAATCTAGAGAACCTTATTTAATGACTCGCGTATGTATCACCTCCATATCATTAAATATATGTATGATTACGACAATCCTACAAACATGGGGTAGCCCATGGACTCACTCTTCGGGAATGAACCACAGATTCAAGATCATATGAACACAAGTAAAATATATAAGAGAGTCCCAGAATATGTAATAATCCTCTCCCAAAAGGTTTTGGTGAGCCTGACATCCCATCCTCTTGACCAATGGACTCTCTAAGTGTCATTGGATAAAACATTATTCAACAAGCGCCTGCATTTGGAAATTAGGTCCATGAATCATGGATACCATGGCCATAGAGTGTTTTTGGCTCCATGAATAAATCCTTTAGAGACCATCTAAGGAAGTTATATCCAAGGAGGACTGATTAGACAGGTACTTGACCCCATGATATCACATCTTGAAACCATCAAACTGTGGAATTTCTTCCACACTATAGAAAGGATAAGCTACCCATTCCCCGTGGGGTTAATCCAACCTTCATTTAAAGAATAATGATGAATAATGGGTTAAAACAAAATATATGGTGTACTTGACAAGAAACCATCTATGGGAATGATATGGGTGATGATTCTCATCAGTCCATTTCCTCACCCCCCCTGAGACTCACCACCTTGGAGGTGGAACAAAAATGGCGAACCCGAAATGAATCCTTAACCAAGGTGGTTGTTCAACCCCAATGATAGAAAGCACAAAGGATATTGCACGTGAGACCATTTTTTCTCCCATGTATGTGTGAAACATGCCACCTTAGAGGAAAAAAATGGCGAACTCGATGTGAATCATTAACCAAGGTGGTGGTCTTACCCCACTCAAGATCCTTCTCCCCACAACAGAAAAAGAGAGGGGAATGGGGCCAAGATTAATCTTCAAATATGAATATTTTTAAAGGAATTATACTTGGATGAGGATTTTTGGTTTTTATGTCATATATGTATATTGAAGGTTCCCATTGAGAAACCATAGATCCAAATTACATCCTGACAACTGATGCAGACACATACTTGAGCGATCCAATATGCATTCGGGGCCCCAACAAAGAGCCGGACCCCCTCACCTACCCATCATCTTCAACGCTGGGTTTCCATCACATTGATCCAAGAGTACCAACGAAATGGTATTGTACCCATGGTGGAGGCCATGAGACAACCCCTCCAATATGTGAAAAATTTTCAGGATCCACCTCATCCACAACCATCACTTCAGCAAAAGGAGACCTTGGTGGTCATCTCAATCCATTTTCCGAGCCTCTCCCCAGAATGTGACAATTAGTACGTCCCTTATCTTAGGGAGGTGTATCAATTAGATATTGAAAGCTTCATCTCAACTGCACTGGGGTCCTACTCATATGCCATCTCTAGAGAATGTCACCGCCAACATCAGATGACCAAGACTCCGTACATTGAATAAGACCTTATGCCAAGGGCATCTGCTAATGTCTAGGATACCCTGGCCTCTTAGGCTGCCTTCCAAGGGAATAAAATATATAAATAGGAACATGATGTCACCATGGTTTTGAAGGATCAAATCTTCTATACTAATGAGATGGAATTCAATGATCAGACATACAACTCTTTCCCCTCTATTCAAGCCCGCAACAGAAATAGGGTGGAAAATTACAAGCACATGCATGTTCCCGCTAGTTCTTGTCCGTCTCGCAGTGTAGAAAGAGAAGAAAACATCAGGAAGATGTAGATATATATTTATTCATATCATGAACCTCAACCAAATGGGGTGGAAAATATCTACACACAGGCACAAATACCTGCTGACAGATTTCAAGCCAGCCATCCAAATAGGGCGGCTAGCAAATATAATCAAAGTCAAATTCCTGCTGATGCATTCAAAGACTGTGAGACAAATTCAGTGGACATAATGAAGATGAAAATCCCTACTAGTTAATTTAATGAAAACCTATCCAATATAGTTGAAACTAGAGAAGACTGCTGCTGGAAGACTCATTCCTCTGTCCCAACACAAGAGAACTGCTAGTATCTACTAGAAACTCATGGTGGAATGGAGTAGGCACTAACCCCTGCTCTGATATCATAATGGGACTTCATACCCATTCCTACCAAAGATGTATCCTTGCACATCCGGACAATGATGGAAGATCAGACCTCAGTCCCATACCATATCATCCATTCATGACAAGACATTATTGCATTAGTGGAAAAGGCGAGATATCGGGCCAATGACCGGGTTTCCTCAAACATAAAGACTCACTCGCAAAATGAGTTAGTTACTCCGGAGAAATCATGAATTCCTACTCCTATCCAAGAGGGTTGATGGAAATATCCCTCGATACACTGATAATTGGATCAGGAAAATATTCCCATTCTAACTGGGGGATACCAGTCCAACGTGGTGGCTACTCCAGAGTAGACATATATCCCTACCAAAACTCAAGATGTTTGTCGACATATCTCAGCAGCATCATGGGACCCAAAAGGAAAGGGACCCATATATTAAGGTTGTTACCAACATCATATGGCCCCGGTTACCCACGAGAGAGCACTAAAAATGAAAAGCGCCAAAGGAAATCAGAAAATGAAGATCTCATACATGATCCTGCTATACAGAAAGCTAGGGTTCTTGATGCACTCAAACATATTTCAATAAAGGCTCAAGACCATGTTAGTCCATTACCAAATTAGGGAAGTGGAGATATCTGTTGTGAATTCCCTCCCTGCATTGACACTACCAGAAACTCAGAAGGTCCTCTCTATAGCACCCATGGGGGCTTACTCCATGGGCCAGAAATTACCGATCACGAGACCCTATGTCATGATACGTGTCAGAGTATCCCTCCGCTTGACCTGAATATCATATAGAAATAAGGTCCTCCCTTTGATGTTGTCCTCCCAGATTTTCCTCCCTAGGGTATACACTATAGACATGCTTCTCCCTACAGTCAAATTTCGAATCATGATGGTAGTCCTCACCTTGATGACACTCATTGCGAAGGCCCTCCCCATAATGGCAGTTTTTGTGAAGGCCCTCCCCACAGTGACATCAAGCAAAGAGAAGGTCCTCCCCTCCTTGCAGTACATTCTGAAGGCCCTCCCCAAGATGTGAACATCATAAATTC
The DNA here is from genome assembly GCA_963277665.1 of Viscum album. Classification (NCBI taxonomy): domain Eukaryota; kingdom Viridiplantae; phylum Streptophyta; class Magnoliopsida; order Santalales; family Viscaceae; genus Viscum; species Viscum album. Next base: position 1,155,095,433 of record OY728136.1, read on the forward strand.
TCCCAGATGGCATGTATAAAGTCATGATGGTAGTCCTCCCGATAATGACAGTCATTTCAAAGGCCCTCCCCATTATAGAATTTACTATGAAGGCCCTTTCCACAGTGACATCACGAAATTAGAAGGTCCTACACTCATTTTAGCCCACCCTAAAGGTCCTCTCTAGGGTATATGATGTAAGGACATTTCTTGCAGTCATGCATCAAGTTGCAATAGTTTCCCTCACTATTGATTCACCAATTGTGTATGTCCTCCCTGTAACTATAATTCATACTCACAAGAAGGGCCTCCCATTTCTGAAATAAATATGTGAAAGCCCCCCTTTGCTGAGGTTTCTAGAAATATGGAGTCAGAAAAATCAGGCACTCCATCTATAACAAGTGATATTCCTTCTCAACCAGAGGATGGACCCGGGCCACACAAATATTCTGAGCCACCCCCACGTCATGTGAGAATCAATAAGTCTCCCAACACCACGATTTCCAAGAATGAAATTATTATAAAGTAGTCGAGCTGGGCATATAAAGTAGTGGATCCTCCAGAAGAACAACAATAGGATATGTTTCTTGTAAGAATAAGACTATATAAGGATAATATACTGGTTAGTTAATGGGATATGACCAATTCTCACTTCGACATACCAGGAGAGTTGTCTATGGAATGTTTGAATGAATTTCACCTCAATATATGGACGAATCTTCGCCAGATGAATGAAAAATTCATACCCTACAATGGGTACACGGATCATGTCATCACATTAGGGGAGCTTCACCATCAAATAGACCTAGAATCTCTCCTGTAACTATAGAATCCACAATTAGAAAGGTGAAAGAAAAACCATGAATTGTATTTCCTCCATGAACTGTATAAGTTGTGTCGCCTCATTGGTGATTCCCTGACTAGAGTTCACATTGGGGGATGGGGAGAACATGGAACTATACACTTAATGCCTCCTCTCTTCTAGAAACCCCCATTGGAAATTGCATCTTTCAATTTCATCACCCCAATGTATAAATAAAGTGAAATACCTACTCAGGAAAGATGGAATACTCACCAAAAACCGGCCCAGAGTAAGTCTCAAAAGCGACATGACTGAAGAGATCAAGCAATCAAAAAGCTTCTAAGTCAGGAAACCAAGAACATCCAGCAGGCTTCCCGCATAACGGACGTCAACCAGCAAACAATGATCATGTCTTCAAAATACCACAGACTCCATGCAGGAACAATTCCATACTCAGCTCATACCCGCATGGGTATACATGAAATTGAAAAGGTGGAAATAGAGGCGGTTGTCGTTGTGATGTGGGAACAACCCCAGCCCATAGGGCGGGGGGAATTTTATTTCAAGACTCCCATGTAGGACCACCAAATCTAGGTCGTAGTGCATCAACGGAAGACTAGGAACAACCCTAGCCCATAGGGATGGGGGAATTTTTACCTCATGTTCCCACACAGTGGATGTCTATATTCTCCCATCTAGAAGAATGATAGACATAGGAGTCACATGTTTCACCCCTTCTCGTGGTTCATAACCTCCAAGAAAAAGGTGTGCTATGAGGTCAGGTGAGGGCTCCCTTCGGGTAAATCTTTACCATGAAACATAATGTATATTACAAAATGGAAGGACGAAATCCGAAAAACTATGCAGAAAGCCTTCCTTCTATTCGGAACTAGGTGAACCGACCCCAATGCAGTATGTATCAGTGAACATGGTAAAAGTCAACCCCATGGATCTCACAGGAAATGGAATAGGGGGAGAGGCGGAAAGGGAAGATGGTTCTCTCCCATACACATCCCACACCGAGCCTGATGGTGTGCATAACCGGAACCAGAGAGTGGTCCTAAACATGGGATCTCCCTCAGTTAATCCAACACTGCCTCACACGCGAAACCCCAAGAAGAAGAAGAATAAATCCATGGTAATCTATGTTATTCCATCTCCTCTCACTATAAATGTGTCCCTCACTACCAAGGAATGTTTCACCTAGCAAGTGGAAGAAATGAAAGAGTTCGGGTAAATTAATGCTGATCTACGCTGTGGGAGCTACCTTGTCGGATGTGTGTCCCCCACAGAATGTCAGTAGGTGCTCTAAAAGAGGTGCCCTTGCCACATGCACTCATCATGTAGAATAAATCCAAGCCTGGATTCCCATTCAATAAAGCATTAGGATAGTCAAATTACTTAAACCCATCACTGGAAGGACATAATGACTCCCCCTACTAGGAAGGAATCCATAATATATTCAGGTAAAGTCACAAATAATACCTCTAGCTGGGTATCAACCCTATATTCCAACAGCATTGGAATGCCTGGTTTTGGCCACTGCCACACTAAACCAACCTCAATCCCAGAAGGATATGCAATAAGGACTCTTGAACACCGTCAAGAAATTAACAACTCGAATAGAAGACACAGAGGGGTAGCTCACTCCGATACAGCCACAGTGCAATCCCTACCCTGATTGGGTGAGCAATGTTCTGTCACCGCCAAATTTCAAAAACCCCATATTCAAATTATTCCATGTCTCTGGGAATACAGAATAGAATTTAATGCACTAAAAGTCTTTCTATGACCCAGTGATGGGAACTATAGAGTAACAAGAAGCTTTATAACTCAGGTTCTTCATATAAACCCTATAGGGCTCAGCTTTCATATGGGATACTATTCTGCCATCTAACTCAATCACAGGATGGGAAGCCCTATGGTGATAGTTTCACTTCCATTTTAGTAAAAAGACACCAAAACAAAGGTCAGTGATCACTTTAAATACATGCAGTGATAGGACGAAAGAGTCTTAGAATTCATTGCTATATGTAAAGGCCTAACTTATTCCTTGAACTGGTCGCTCAACTAGGATGAAATGCCCACCATGTGCATCGATAACCTTTTAGATGAATTGAAAACACCGCTCATCACATTGAAGTACACAAGTAGGTTTATATATTTCTCTTCCATATCCCAATGGATAGAAGACTCCTTGTAGCAGAATAATATCAAGTCCCAAGTGTCTCTATCAGTCATAGAAAAATGAGTGGGAAAGGCTGAAGTGGCTTTTGTCATGCTTAAGTAACCCCCGAAACTAGCACCAGTTTCAAGGACGCCACAAAACAATGAAAGACCCCTAGATTCCATCAACCACCCCCACCTCAGCAAGGTGATAGATGGGGGTGATAAAAGAAATTAGTTTGAGGAAGGAAAGAATAAGTTTTACTCATTCTAAGATGACCAGGTCTGTGGCTATTTCATAACTTCCATGAATTGCAATTTTCTTCGGATACCAGAGCCAAAGTGAGCCAATGATGTAGGTCTCGAAGACAATCCAAATTATTGTCCCTATCAACAGTTATTGGTACACACCATCCAGTAATGCTTCGTTTTCAAGGATCTCCTACAAATGATGGTGGATTCTGGGCATGTCAAGTTGGGACAACCGCCGACAAAAGTGATGTATGTTTCCACATCAGACTCAAGAGAGTATGAGTAATAGAAAACAGTCATCAATAATAAGGATAAAATGTTAGATAATTGGATGTCCAAGAATATTGTAAACCAAATCCACGGAATCCTTCAGGCATAATTGAAGCAACCTACCGTGACCTCAAAAGATCCTAATACAACACAATTTTCCTCATCAACCCCACAACCCTCTAAAGTCCATAAGGGTAGAAAGAGGAGAAATAAGATGGGATGACACCAAAGATAAATTCAGTTTTGATGCTTTCAGACTTCATACCAGTAGACATGATACAACATGAACCCCCCCCCCTCCCCCCGCCATATAGTACAATTGGAACCTCCTTCACAAATGGTAAAATGGGATCCGCCTCTCCAAACCGTACAACGAGTACCACCTCATCAAAGGATACAACAGAAACCACCCCTCCAAATGGTACAATGAGAACATCCCTAATAAATGGTAAAATGGACACCACCCATCCAAACGGAACCATCAGAAGGTGAAATTTAGAGAAAAATATTGTCAGATCAAGAACTGATCTTTGGATCTATTAATTTCATTTACTTGATGGATCACTTCTCAGATAGAGACTATGACATCTAACCCACAATCTTAATGCCCAACTAGAGAGGCAGAGGAAGATGGCGCAAAGGCATGAGGTTTCTTGGAAGGCATGATTATGTATGGATTCAAATTCTTGGACACACCATAAGTCAAACAGTTAACATCGTGTAAACTCACAGAGGGACGCTCTGGAAAACACATAAAGAACCGGAATTCTCTTTCACCCTCATAGGAAGAAATAAAATCCCAATTATCTTGGAATGTCCATTAGGGGAAGAGGGAATAACAAATTTCCCAAAGAATAGGGGTGGACCAGTTCAACCTAACCCGGAAAAGACCATATCACCACTAGATCCTGTAATAGAGGCCGAACCATCTACATTGAATTCCCAAACCCCTAAAGTGTCTATGAAAGAGAAACACTTATCTAAGAAGAGCCGAACATTAGAGAATATATATGATTTTCTAAAGTACATTGCTTTAGTTCCAGCAAAACTATCAATCATGGATGCATTAAGCATGTATACAGATCCTACGGAGGCATTCATCGGAGCCTTTATAAGTCCCCAGGAGTTTCATGCTAAAGTAGCAGTAACCAAAGACAATCAAATGGATACATATCTTGAATAATGTCATGATATAATCTCCTTCACATATAGGGATGAAGATTCTATTATTAAAGGGAATTTAAATCTCGTATATGATTCTAGAATGATATGTAGAATTGATGTCTAAAGGATCTTCATCATCAGTGGGCCTGGAGTCAGCCTTCTCCCATTGAAAACACATTTCCAACTGGGATACAATGTAGATAGCTTGGCCCCCTACACCACTACTCTGTTTGGATATGACACAAGTGAGAAGAAACCGTTGGGACGAATAAAGCATAAAACTCAGCTTTGAGACCTCATGTCAGATTCCATGTTCCTAGTAGTACGACAATGTACGGCCTCCGACATCTTATTAGGGAGGCCTTGGATGCATCAGCATGTTGAAAATCCAATATCATACCTTCAGTGCATCAAATATTTCACTAATGGGAAAATGGGTACAGTGCATGCCGATAAATCCCTATTTGAGTCCACTGAGTCACATTATATCAATGTATGGTTCTACGAGTTAGAAGGGAAAACATAAATCGACTGAAGATGTTGATTGGGTTTCTGCCCCAAGAAGATTGGAAATGGCTCCCACTAGCCCCCTCCAACATGTTGGGGAAGAGTATGTATTACCCATCAACAATGTTAAATGCGTAAGTGAATGTCCGTATGCAGAGTAAATTGTCTTCATGACATCCGTTTTAGCCACCAAATACCCATATATGTGAGAACGGTCTGGCTTTAGTGATGACTGAGAAATCCCTAACAAAGATACTCCCGACCCATCCACAAGACCCAAAACATCCATCGCCTTAATCATTAAGTAAAAAGATTATATCTCTCCAAACATTGGAGAGTTATTCTCAACAATCCTCTCACCATCAGAAGAGTATGAATATAGAGATTATGAAAAGGATGAAAAAGAAGAAGAAGAAGAAGAAGACCTCAAATATGGCCCTCTTATATTTGAAGATGGTGTCTCCACCACAATCGATGAAAATAAGGTGACAACACCTGGGCACCTAAAATTACATGTATCCCACTCTAATTAGTGTGGCTATGCCCGTTGAGGATTAGACGAAATATTACTCTTTCGTAATGAAAAAATCGATATACGTTTGCCAATAAATACATAGAAATTCCTGGAATTCATATTGCGGTTTTCACTCATCATCTGGGATTACCAAAAAATCACTAGGGATATATGCAGGTAGCCAGGAGGACCCACTCGACGCAATCTACCAAAATTTAAGTTCAAGTTGACAATCTGATTAGTGCCAAATTTAATAGGGATGTATAGTATCTGGTCTATCTAGAGAACATAGTCCTTTTCCAAAAGAACAACAGATAGATTAGAATCTGCATTGACTTCATGGACCTTAATATAATTTTTATAAAAGATGATTTACCGGTCTTGATCATAGAATTATTGATCGATCCAACTGATAGGTATGAAGCCTTGTCTTTCATGGATGACTATTATGGATACAATCAAATCTAGATAGCCCAGGGGGGATGAAGAAGCTACTTCTTTTAGTGTTCTTTAGGGAGAGTCATTTTATAACCTCATGCCCTTTGGTCTAAAAAAATATCAACACCACATATTAGAGAACCATGAATTGCATATTCAATCCCTTCATGGGAATGATTTTCTAGTGTTATGATGTTGATTTGGTGGTTAAATCAAGACAGCACTCAAACCATCTGGCCGATCTTGAAACTATCTTCAAAAAATGATAACATCACAGTTTAATGATGAATCCCCTAATGTGAATCTTTGGTGTTACCTCTTGAAAATTCCTCATCTTCACTATACACCATTGCAACATCAAATATGACCCTGAGAAGAGAAGATCCATCCTTGGAATGTCCCCACCTCACAAACTCACTGAGTTGATAGGTCTTTAGGGATACCTAGCCTAAATTTTGTGTCTCATAGAAAACTTGGTGGGTAAATGTTTACATTTCACCAGGATGATGGAGAAAGGAGTTACATATTTGTGGGGAAACTATTTCCCAGAATAATTTCACAATCACAAAAGATATCCCCTAATCCTATCAGTGATGATGCCACTAGTTGAGGGGAGACAACTCATTTTGTACGTAACTGCCCTGGAACTGCCATTTGGCACCTTCTTCGCACATAAAAATGATTATGGTAGTGAGAACAACCTCTATTACCTCAGCCGAACAATGATTGATGCTAAAACTCAGTATTAAAAATTTTAAAAGAATTGCATATCCCAAATCTTTGCAGTTCAAATACATTGACATTACATGCAGTACCATGAGGTCCACCTGGTCTCCCAGTGCAACCCACTCAAATATATCCTAAGTTGTCCCATGCTGAATGGATGCTCATCACGATTGGAGGACATCCTACAATAGTTTGACATAATATATGTTTCCTAGAAGGCTATCAAAGGATAGTCATTAGAAAACTTCCTAGAAGATCATCCCTCAGAAGAAACGAGACTTTTGGATGGAAAACATATGGATGAAGAAGTGTTTTCCATCCAAGAGGACCCCCAGACATGGGAAATGTACTTTGTTGGTGCATTTAGAAGCCCAACATGGAAAAGGATGGGGGATCCCAAGCTCAACAAAGAGGGTGGAGAATTATACACATATCCCCAAAAAATGCTATCCGACCTAAATCATTCCTCCTTTTGGAGGGGTTTAAAACATTGATGTGGAATATCATGCCCTCATTACAGGTCTGGAACTAGCACTTCATGTACAAGAAAAACTCTTAAAAATAAATGGTTATTCATAGCTAGTCATGAAAAATGTTAATGGTGACTATGACATTAAGAAAGAAGTATGTGTACCCTTAATGAACCATGTTCGAGAACTCATGGATGAATTCCCATTAGATCCAATGTTGACTTACGTCCCCCAGTCTCAAAATTCTCAAGACAATGCTTTGTAAAATGCAGCCACGAAATTGGCTGATCCAGACTAAGATGGAACAATCATTAGATTTTACCACTTCTAGATGGTCTTTCCATTCATATAGAGCAGTACGTAAGAAATCGATGAAATTATCCATGTTTCTAAGCCTTATGGTCACACCACCGGCTAGATGACTCCCATTGAAAATCAGCTTCATATGGGGGAACTCCCACTAGATAGGGCTGAAAGGGAACATGTATGAATATGAGCAGTCAAATTTTTCTTTTACAATGGGGAAAAGTAAGAAAAGTTTCTCTACAAACGAGGCCCTAAAAGAGTCCTTCTCAGGTGCATTGATGGAGAAGAGACTATTTCCGTCATGATATAAGTGTACACTAGAACTTGTGGATCATACCAATTAGAAACAAATATCTCTCACAAAATCCAAAGGCTTGGGTATTTCTGGACCACTATGATGCGATATTGTGCCATAATCACCAAGAAGGGACATTCAAGCCATGTTCATGCCAATTTCATTCCCCGACCCCCGTATTTACCTCATACATCTATGTATTCCTGGCCATTCTCTACCTACGTGATTGATATTTTGGGACTATATCCTCCCACCATAGCTAGAAAATTCATGTTCATACTCACAATGAACGAATTCTTTTCCAAATGGGCTGAAGCCATACCCCATAAAGATATCTGGGCAAAAAAACATCGTTAGCATTATGAAGGCCAAAATCATCACCAGATTTGGTGTCTCTCATATAATACTGATGGACAATGGCACTAACATTTTCTATATAGAGTTGGAAAAGTTGTACCAGGAGTATGGAATCAAATACAATCACTCATAATGCTATCAAACATCACCCAATGAAAAGATATAGGATTTTAACAAGTCTCTATCCAACATAATACAAAATATTGTTTATTATGATAAGATGTTGTGGCTAGACAAGCTCCTTAATGCTTTGTCGGATTACTAGACCATGACATGCACCGCCACCTAGGAGACTCCATACTCACTAATATATGGGGGAAATGATGGTTTACCTGTTGAAATCAAAGTGGACCCAATTTTTGTGTCCATTTGTGATCAAATATCATTGGAATGGAAATAACATAGAAAGTTTTATGAGTTGGAGAAGCTAGATGAAAATGGTTGCACACATTAAACCAATTGGAAATCTATCAAAATCGGATCGCATGAGCCTTCAACAAAAAGGTTCATCTTCGATCTTTCCTCGAAGGAGAGATGGTGTTAGTCCTTAGAACCCCAATGATACTCAATATGAATCATCCAATGCAGAATAAATAGTGGTAAAGACCATATGTCATTATTAGGGTCTATTCCCATTGAGCATATGAACCGATATCGATGGATGGACAGCTCATCACGGCTCCCTCAAATTCAATGTTTTTGAACAAGTATTTCATGTTATAGAAACGCTCCCATGGTCAAAATATATGACCAAAAACTATGAGTAGTAATACCGTGAACCCATGGTCCAAACTCTAATACCATCAAATATGAGCAGTACTACCGTGAACCCATGGTCCAATCTCTAAAACCATAAAATATGAGTAGTAATACCGTGAGCCCATGGTCCAAGATCTAAGACCGTAAACTATTAGTAGTAATACCCCGAACACATGGTCCAAATTGTATGACCCTAAACTAAGATTCACATTCCTTTCCACATGATGTTAAACTTTATGGAAACCTTCCTCGCTTCATGACTCCAAACTGCACTGCCTCACGTCCTCAGGACAAGATGTTAAACTGCATAATCTCTTTTATAACTACGTAAAACATGATTCGTCCCACGCAGGATATGTATCGACACCTCAATACGTGATCTTGTCCCAACCCCCATAAAAAATGCCTCTATCATATCATCTATTTCACCCACACCAGTGCATAATCCCCTTTTCACTCCTTGTTTCTCACATCAAGTATTACTCATGTGAGATTTGGATAAGTGTTAAGGATTTATTTATAAAAAAAAGTTATATGGATGTATGGTATACCCAACACCCATATAGTTGAAACAAAAATGTTCCTACACGTAGACTGAGCTAGATTGGTATGGGGAACATTCAAAACACCATGCTATCTAATTTATTCCCTTCCAGGATACACAATGACGCCCATATTTGGCATCACGACCCAGCCATAATAAAAGAAATTTACTCATATGTCCTTACGAATGGACCGAGCCAGATCAGTATGGGGAAAGTTCAGAAATATGTGCAGATTGATTCATGCTCTTCCTGGATATGTAGTGATGCCCTGATTTGGAATCCTAGCCCAAACACCAAAAAAAAACTCCGCTTTACCCATGTGTGGGTTAGACTTGTATGGGGAGTTGATGAAACATTTTAACTTCATGAAAATAAACTACAAAATTCCTCAAGAGTTATGTGTGGCCCAATTCTCAGAATTATGGGATCACGCATGTTCCCCTCACTCACAAGAAGTCAAAAGATACTGCTTCCACCAAAAATATGAGTCAAACCTATGTGGAATCACCAGTAGTTTATAGATAATCATGGTATATGTATTCTTTTTGTTCCCAAGCACATCTTTTGAATTTTTCAAACTCCATATTTTGGGAAAACTTGGATCCCCATAATCCTTCAAGGCCATATGAGCTGGAAAGACAGCATCCTACAAACACCTTCATTTGACTATGAACATCATTCCCCCGTGGATCTACATATGTTTCTTATTAAAAATGACATACAATCCGAGTAAAATTTGTTCCTAGGAGAGTCCTTTCCTACCTTAATATGCCTCAAAGGCTTCCAAGCCCAATGTCATCCCTCCTGATCCAAGTTCCCCCCTGAGACAATGGTTTACACTTTCTATCATCAATCAAATCTATATAACACTATAACATCCTCATTTTGATTATCTCAAAGCTACTGAATGTCTTTATGAATGAAAAGTTATCCTCACTTCATGACTCTAAAATACAAAGAATCGTGTCCTCGCCACATGACAATAACTTGAATGGCCAAAATTTTCTTTGTTGCATGACTCTAAACTTCACAACATGATTTCATCACCGCATGACATTTAACTGCAAGGCCGAAATATTCCTCGCTACATTACTCTAAACAACACAACATCATGTCCTCAATGCATGACATTAAACTACAAGGCCCAAATCATCCTAGCTACATGAATCTAAACTGCAAAACATCATGTCCTCACCGCATGAAATTAAACTGCAAGGCCAAAATAATCCTTACTATATGACGTTAAAATGAATAAAATTGGGATTATCCAAAAATATCTCTCTAATGTGAATTTTTCTGTTCTTAGGTAGTGACCTAAAATCCTCGTAATCCCTTGTTTATCTCACCGAGCATAGCTCACGTGGGATTAGGGATCTCAGCGAGTGATCCACCATGACATTATGGCAAAAACGTCCAGGAATTACGTCATAGAAGCATGACCTTAAAAGGCATGTCACAGTTCCCTTCCTTAAGAGGAACCCCACAACCTGGCCAGGTGATGATAAATGACTGGGTACCCCAAAGATGGGATGAATGCTTCACCTTGCATGTGAGCTAGATAAATGCAAGGGATACCTGATTACATGTGTAAAATGCAGCCCAAATGTCCCCAATATGTCCTAATACACTCATTTCATACCTCAAACTCCATGCTCTAAGCGGTCATGAATCCCCATAATCAACCATGGCCATATGAGATGGAAGGATAGTGTCCTCTGGAAACCTTTATTTTGACTATACACATCATGCCCCAACGGCTCTGCATATGTTTCCTACCAAAATGTTCATCAATAAAAGGATAACTCGTCCCTAGGAGAGTCCTCTTCTATCTAGGTACACCAAATGGATTTCAATCCTCACACCATCCCTCCTGATTCAAGGGACCTTAATGTCATGGTTTACATTTTCCTTCCTACACACATCCTAGATTTATCAGAACATACGGACCTGATTCATCTATAGTCCCTTTGATGTTTCTAAAGATACCCCATCTATATTGATGATGATGATCCACATATAAAAGAATAGTTCCCCACTTGTTTTTCAGATATGTTTAGCTAAAATGCCCCTTTTTGTGTTTAGGTTCACCCCTTGTTGATGTTCTCATACCATATCATGAAATTTCCTAATATCCATAATCTTCATAACAATCGGAGATGGATGGCCAGTGTCCTACAAACACTTTTTTTTTGACAATGCACACAATTCACCAGATGCATTGCAAATTCTGCCTAGAAAACAACTTTCAATCAAAGGAAAATTCATTCTTAGGAGAGTCTGTCCAGGTTTTTGTATACTCAAATTGCATTCATGTCCTGTCGCACCCTTGGATTTGAGAAACCCATGGATAATATATTACATACATTCCTCATTCCAAATACCCCAAACATGAACGGGATTTCTAATTGAACTAATGATTCACCTATGCTTCATTATTCAAGTAAGAACCATACAGGAACAATTGCCAACTCAAAAATGATATGAATATAATTAATATTTTCCAACACCACTTCCCAGGCTAGCCCCCCACTGTGGATCCCAATATCAAAATAAATTCAAAGTGTTTCATAACCCTACCATTCAATCAAATATAGAAGGCCACTGCCTTTTCGATGCCTTTGTTTGACTTTTCACATCATTCCCTGGTTTATTTTCATATGTCACCTATAGAAAAACCATCAATCAAAGGAAAATTAGTCCCCAATAGAGTCCTTTTCTACCTCCGTATGGCCAAAATGTCTCTGAAGTCTCATGCATGTCCAAAAATCAAAAATTTATGTTCAAGAAAAATCCCTAATCCATGATTGGAGGATATTAGAACATTCTCGATGGACGATTCTAAGTTGGGGAACCTTATAACAACACTACTCTTTATTATACACTTAAACCAGATTTATTACACAAAATATCCCCCTGATAAAACATACAAGATCCATAGTTCTAGTGTCTTTGGGGATTTGGAACATTACATAACTGCATAAACCATGAAACACGACATCAATGTTGAAAACATAATTTACATGACAACTACATTACCTCATACTTAGCATTCCATGGGATAATCTAATGACATTAATAAAAAAAGGTGAGCTATAAAGCCCATTAAGGGAGTAAACAAGGCATAACATAAAGAATAAAATAATTTTATACAATAGTCATATCAATGGAGCATAAAAGAAACCTGAACATAAAGGCATGATATAACATGATTATCATAACATGGAAATGTGGCGACAACACTAAACATAGTATTAGCAAGAGCCAAGGATCATTGCCCATGGAGAATGAGTAAACACAAATTTAAATTGAATTATCATGAGTAAACCCTCATTGCACTTGACATGTCTTGATACTAATATTTTCCCAATGCATTGGATTGCTATCAAGGCACACCCTTCTTAAACATTTTATTTCATGCATAAGTGTGCCACATGGATCATACAACATGGAATCATTAAAGATCATCATTTATTCCACGATAATGGAATGTGGAATTCATACATGAAAATCTATAATAAAAAATTAAGTGTTAATAAATCTGAATACCCTTTATATATAAATGGGAAAAATATTCATGACACAATGACTTTGGATTGGAAAATCATGGTGAAATTTCAACAGCATAATAGCGTGACAGATGAATTAATAAAAAAGTTTGATGAGAGACAAAGGGTTTTCTCATCATATTTACATGAAATGAAAAGTAAGGGGGTCATATTTATACATTTACCAACATAATTAATGTAATTTTATATTCATAATTCAAAAGAATTACTTGAATTTAAATGATGAGATTGACATTCATTACATAATTTCACCATGGTAACATGTGTAAATGGGAGGAATTAATGAGATATAAAGGGGTATATCATCATTAAAACATAAAAAAGGAAATATGTGGGAGGTGAAAAATCACACTCCAAAATTTTTTATTTTAAATAAAAGGGAATAACAACATATTGAAATTTGGACAAAAAATGAGAAAGGAAGAAATCCCTCACGGAATTACAGCATGGTAACAGACGTACTTGGGAGGGATTAAAGAGAGAAAAAGGGGTATACCATCGTTAAAACATAAGTAGGGAAGTATTTTTGAAGATATAAATCATACCCCAACATTTGTAATTGAAAATAAAATGGCATAACAACATAATGAAATTTGGACAAAATGAGAAATGAAGAAATCCCTTACGGAATTTTGACATGGTAACAGGTGTACGTGGGAGGGATTAAGGAGAGATAAAGGGGTATATAATCATTCAAACATTTTTATGGTAGTATGGGGGAGGTTTGAAATCATACCCTAACAATTTTAATTGAAAAAAAAATGGCATAACACCATAATGAAATTTGGACAAAAATGAGAAAGGATGAAATCCCTTACATGGAAGTGTAATCTCAAAGGCATGAGAGGGGCTTGAGAAGGATTATTGGGATATTGGGGTGCCATTAGATAATTATTGATAGAGGAGGTCAGAGTTTGGACGAATTAAAAATATTTTTAGTGAAGATGAAGTGGGATCTTTGGTGGGTTTATATAGGAAAGGAGATGGAATTATTTATTATTTTGGTTCTGAAACACCACAAATTAAACAAATCAAAAACACAAACAAACCCATGGTTTTTGAACTTTGTTTTTCAAAGGGGAGTGGAATTTTTTTTTAAATGTACAATGTCCTAAATTCATAAAATATTAGGCTTTCTTATGTGGAGTTGAGTCACACTCTCAATGAAATCTTTTTAAAAAGATAAAATGGTTTATAAGTTTGGAGGGTCCACTAAGGCTTTGTAAAATATATAAAATAAACATAAAATAACATTATTTTAATGGTAAAACCTATATTGGTCGAACATACAATTTATAGTATTTTATAACTTCACTATTGGGTCATTATGGTGTCATAAAACACATTATATATTTAAATAGTATTTAATTGTTACCCAAAAATTCGATTGCCTTAGAAAATTATGAAAAATTCACCATTGGATAATTTTGACATCCTGATTACAAAAATAATATTCATTTTATCTAAATAATTTTTTTAAATATTTTAATTTATAATTTAAATATAAAACCCAACATTTATAAAAAAATTCTTGGGTTTTGACAGATACGACATTCAAAACATAATAAAAAACAAAATTGTATTCATATCAATTATATGGCCATTTATATTAAATAAAAATAAATTTAGGGATAAATATTTATTAAAATATTATATATTTAAAATTCCATTAATTCATCAAAAAAGATTTCTTAATTAACTAAAAATGCAATTTTTTCTTTAAAAAATATATTGAAAGTAACAATAATAAAATGAATGAATATTCTCTATAAAAATATAATGTATCTAATCATAGTACTATGGTATCATTACATAACCCCTTATAACACCTGCAAATGACCAAAGGGTAAGGTGTGCTATGGTGATAAACTCTTGGTGTGGCTCAGATAACGTCGCTCGAGTGGTAATATCTATCAAAATCCACTTCTCCTGTAGGTGGTTCCATTCGAACTTAATGTTTTTTAGCTCAGATTGGGTTTGGTCCAGAGAGAAACCCCATGATGCCACATCCTTTATGAGCTATTCCAAATGGGATTTGTAGGGAAAAATTCTATTGGACGAGGCCATCAC
Source organism: Viscum album (assembly GCA_963277665.1). Lineage (NCBI taxonomy): Eukaryota > Viridiplantae > Streptophyta > Magnoliopsida > Santalales > Viscaceae > Viscum > Viscum album. The sequence continues at coordinate 1,155,110,619 of OY728136.1, forward strand.
TTCCTTGGTCTGAGTAAATTGGATTTTTTAACGCCCTATATTTATATTAATTTTGTGATCCCTGTTCAATGACTATATTAGTGACAGTCAGAATTCATTATGTTATTTTAAAATCCAAAGACATAAAACCAAAAAATAGATTATGTTATATAACCATTTCAGATAATAATACATTTAATTAGATCAATATGAATTTTAATTAATAAATGTTTGGGTCGTTACAATCTTCCCCCCTTAATAATTATGACCCTCAAAATTTACTTTTCCCACAAAAAAACATATGCAAGTAAATCTACTTCATCACTTCCTCTGATTCCCACATCGCTTCTTCAAACAAGTGGTTTCACCAAAACACATTGATGGGGGTCATTGTCTTCTTTTTTAGAAATATTTCTCTACGATCTATGTTCTTGATGGGATTATCTTCATAGTAGAGGTGATTTTCCAAAGGTACCACCTCTTGATTGAGTACATGCGATGGGATAGGTATGTACTTTCTCAAGATTGATTCATAGAATAAATAATGTACTTAAGATAGGTTTGGTGGATGTTGTAGTCGATAGTCCTTTTATCTAATGCGATCAAGGATGTCAAATGGGATAATGTACCTCAGATTATGCTTTCCCTTCTTCCCAAATCTCATAAATCTCTTCCACGGTGATATGCAGAAGAATACCATGCCTCATACATCAATATTCATGTCTCATCTATGATTATCAGAATAGATCTCTTGTCTACACTGATGAGCATTAATGTGCTGTTGGATGGTCTTAACCTTCTCCACCATTTCTTCGAACATTTTTGGACCTAAGAGTTTTCTCTCCCCAACTTCATCCCAACATGTCGGTGCTCTACACCTCTTCCAATATAGGGATTTATATGGATCCATTTTGATTCTTGAGTGAAAACTATTATTGTAATAGAACTCAAAAAGAGAAATATGTTGATCTCATCCTCTTTTGAGATCCATTGATCACGCTCTCATCATGTCATCAAGTGTTTGGATTGTCTTCTTAGATTGGCCATCTGTTTGAGGATGATAAGTCGTACTAAATTTCACCTCTGTATCCACATCATGTTCAAATATCTTCTAAAACATTGTGGTGAATCTTGGATCTTGATCATATACAATGGACAGTGGTACTCCATGCAGCCTTACCACATCTTTGATTTATATCCATGCCATTTGATCTGGGTAAAAATCCTCCTGAGTAGCAATGAAGTGTGCTATATTTGTAAGACAATCCACAACAACTTAGATAGCATTGTTTCCTTTTGATTTCTTCATAAGTCTAGTGACAAAGTCCATGGTGATAATCTCCCAATTCCATGCTGGTAAGGGTAATGGATTCATCATACCCATAGACTTCTACCTCTCAGCCATAACTTTCTAACACAGCATGCACTTTAATATATACTCAGTGATCTCCTTCTTCATGTTATCCAACCAATAATTCTCTCGAAGATCTCGATACATCTTTTTGTTTCTTGGGTGAATGGAGAAATTCGAATTATGTGCATCATCCAAAAGTTCCTTCCTTAGCTCCGGAATTGATGGAACACATAGTCTTTTCCAAAATCTCACAATTCCTTCTTCATTGATATTTAACTATGAGTATTTCTCTTTTCAGGTAGTTTCCACTTTCTTCAGAATTCCCACATCATCCTTTATCCTTTCTGAAAGAGACGGTTGAGCTATCATTTGTTAAAAGATTTATAATGTTCCATTCTTTATGATTCCCATGTTAGTTTTCATCAAATCTAAGAAGATTAGATCCTTTTAAATTCTCATCATGGATAGATTGGATGGGTCCTTTCTACTTAGAGCTTCCACCAACTTTTTCTATTTCCCAGTGTGGTAATGGATTGAGCAGTCATAGTCTTTGATCAGATCTAACCATCTTCATTTGGAAGATATTTAACTCTTTCTATTTGAATATATACTTGAGGCTTTTCTGATCCTTTTATATTTCAAACTTCTCCCCAAATAGATAATGGCGCCAAATTTTCGAAGAGAAGATCACTGCAACCAACTATAGTTCATGGGTTGGATAGTTTTAATCATGAACTTTCAATTTCCTTGAAGCATAAGAAATGAATTTTAAATTTTGCATCAACACATTGCCCAAGACTTTCTTTGAAAAAATAATGAATACCACAAAAATATCTCATCTTGTGGGTAGTGTGAGTACATGGACAGTGAAAATCATTATTTTCAACTCCTTGAATCTCTCTTCACATTCATCACTCCAAGAAAAATTTAATCCCTTCCAAATTATCATAGAACGAGGGTTGGACAATCATGAGTATTTTCTCACAAATCGGTGATAATATCCAATTAACCCCAAGAATATATAGATATTCATCACTGATGTTGGCCTCAGCCATCCCTCTATTGTAGAAGTCTTGGAGGGATCCACAGATATTCCATTGATTATGATGATATGACTCAATAATGTGACTTCCTTAAACCATAACCCACACTTGTTGTACTTTGCATAGAGATTCTCATTTTGTAAGGTCTCTAGTACGGTGCTCAGATTCTCCTCAAGTGCCTTCTTGGTTTTAGAATATATTAGAATATCATCTCTAAAGACTGCCACAAATTTGGAAAGGTAATCTCTAAAGGCTCTATTAATCATGTACATGATGATTGATGGAGCATCAGTGAGTCCAAAGGCATTAATATGAATTAATTATGCCCAAATCTTGTACAAAATGTAGTCATGGGGATAATTTTCTTCTTCAATCTTACTTGATAATTTCCCGACCGTAGATCCACCTTTGAGAAGTATTGTGCTCCACATAGCTAATAAAATAAGTCAAAAATTTAGGGAAGAGGATAATTTTTCTTTTTTGTGATTTTTTTTAGATCACAATAAACAATGTAAAGGTGCATTGACCCATCCTTCTTCTTGACAAAGGGGACCAGTGAACCCTATGGGGAAGAATTTGGGTGTATAAATCCTTTATCCAGATTCTCCTATAGGTTTTTATTATGCTCCTCAAGATCCACAACATCCATAATATATGGATTCATGGATATTTGAAATTCCCTAGGTATAAGGTCAATTGAGAATTCAACAACTCTTCTAGGTGGAAGAACAGACAATTCCTTAGGAAACACTTCAACGAATTCCCTCACAATATGAATGTCAGAAGGATGGTTGCCTCCTTAGACGCAATAATCTAAGCCAGATACACATTCTCATGGGTTATTAATATCCACTCTAGAGATTATGGAGTGAAATAAGATTCGTCTTTCTCCTTGAACTTGTATAGAATCGGGGGTCGATTCTCCATATGCAGATTGATTTTCCTCTCACAACAATTAATGTTGGATCTATATAAGGAAATCCAATCCATGCCGAGAATTGCATCAAATTCCAGAAGAGGAAGTATGACAAGGTTTTCTAGAATGTTCAAACCACAAATTATGATAAGGGAAGAGTTATATTCATGGGACGCAATGATTTCCCCATTTTCTGTACTCACTGATATCATTACTTCCATGATTTTTAGTGGTGTTGGGATTATTCTACTAACCTTTTGGGATATAAAAGAATGCATAGAAACAGAATAAAAAATTATGTTCATGATTAATGAATAAATAACTATCCTACCTATCACCAATTCATTGTTGTGGTTCACTTTTGCGGTAATGATGGAAAAAGATCACCCTTAATACCTTGGAGGTTGGTGGTTTCCTCTAAAAACCCTTGGGTTAGTGTACTAGTTTGCAATGTTCCCTAGTTATTTGTAGTTGAAGTAATGAACAACACATTGAGGATAAACTGAAGAATTCCTCTCATATGTCATAGCCATGGGTTTTTCTTGTATGTTGTTAATTGCTAGGTGCCCTTCATTTCCATACCTAAAGCATTTTCTCAACCCCATTTGAAATTTCCAGGGTGCTTCTTTCTACCAAATTGGAAAATGGGGTGTTTTATATTCATAGCACCGTTGTATTTATCCATCATACCACCAGAATCGAATTCCACCTTAGAATTCTAATCCCCACGAAACCCCTATGATTCTCCGATCTCTATTTCAACATTGAGGTCACAACATAAAATTTCGTCATAGCTATCAAAGCCACTGATCTCTAGGGATTTCTGTAGGCTAGGTTTCATCCCACCAAATAAGTGGTCAACCTTTCATTCAGGGGTTATGAAAAATATAGAGGCATATCGTGCAAGACTTGGGAAGTTTTTCCTATACGATTCGATGGATTAATCATCTTTTTTCTTGATGGAATGGAAGTTCCTTTACATCTTATGTTGGTGGGTTCATGAAAAATATTTATTGAAAAAATTCTTATTGAAATATTTCCATTACAAAAACATTTATCTCCTCCTTAGGCATCATATTTTTAGTCCATTTCTAGTATTTATCATCTCCACCCTCCATAGAATAAGCAGGCAGAAGAACCTTCTATTATTAAGAACATTGATGTGTAGAGAAGATCATTTCAATGTAGTTGATCCATTGATCATAAATTGAGGGATCAAATGATCCCTTAAAAGTAATAGGCCTTTGTCTCATGAAGCTCTTGATTGAGACTTGTTATTTCATGGGGGGGGGGGTGAACATTTCCCTTGACCCTTGTTTCTATTCAAATCATGATTTATCTAAGTTCTTATTAGGAAAATGTTTGTGATTCTAACTCCCATCGGATTGGGCATCTCATTAGAAAATTCATCACATTGATCTTCACATCAGTTGTTAGCTCACGTCTGCCTATTACTGGCCATTGGATGGAATAAATGGAAAGTTAGGGGTAACACATAAAGGGTAATCCAAGGAAAAAAATATATGACTTATAAATAACAATTATTTCCTTATTAATCTATAGGATTTGATCTATATTATTCATGACCTACATCCCAACATATATTCTTAGGGGATATTTTTTATTCCCTAAAAAATGGTTCATACTAAGCTTGTGAATTTACCAAAGCATATCCCCTTGTAGTGTCGTAACTAAGAGTGCAACAAGTCACATTTCCATGTACCAGGATACCCTAGGCCAAGCCCGAAACTCCTTGTCGGAGTTTTCACTCCTAGGTACATCTGTGCCAAAGCTGCCTCTACCTGGTCGTATCCAGACATGGATGTATTTTCTTGATAGACCAGTTACTCAATACCCACCAAAAAATAGGGATGTTTTAATTATACATAGTCTTATCTCTAAGGCTTTCACTAGGGTTTTCTAATCCTAATCCCAAAAATAACTAAACGTATCCTTTGATACCAACAATAACAACCTTGGTATTTATTACACACATAAAAATGATTTATCACAAAAAATATTAACATGATACAACAAATAATATTAGTATTTATAGTATATTTGGGTCTTAGTAACATTACCTAATGACTTAAAACACGAAAAAAATATCTTTATTTAAAACGTCCTTCAAATGACCACGACATTCTCTCATACATAGCATTGAATGGAATAACCTAAGACATGCATAAGAAAATGGTGATATATAAATAACAATAAAGAAGTAAACAAGGAATAACATGAATAATACAATACATTTTAGGAAATAGACATTTCAATGGAGCATAAAAGAAACATGAACATAATGGCATGATATAGCATGATTTTCATAATAAGGTAACGTAGCAAATACACTTAACATGGTATTAGCATGAGCCAAAGATCATTGAACATGGAGCATGAATAAAACCTAATTTCACTTTAATTAGTAGGATTTAACCCTCATGGAAGTTGATATATCATGATACTAATCATTATCCAATGCATTGGAGCGCTATAAAGGCACACCCTTCTTAATCATTTCATTTCATGCATAAGTGTGCCACATAGATCATACAACATGGAATCATTAAAGATCACCATTTATTCCATGATAAAGGAATGTAGAATTCATATTGGAAACTCTATAATCAATAAGAAAATGTTCATAATGGTGAATAACCTTGATCGAGAAATGGGCATGGTATTAATGACACAATGACTTTGGCATGGAGAAACGTGGTGCAATTTCGGCAGCATAACAGCGTGACATAAGATTTCATAAAAATGGTTGATGAGAGATAAAGGGTTGTCTCATCATATGTACATGAAATGGAAATTAATAACTTCATATAGATACTTGTCCCAAAATATTTAATGTAATTTTAGATTCATAATACAAAAGAATTGCTTGAATGTTAGTGAGGAGAGAGAAATTCCTTACGGAATTTCAGCATGGTAACGAGTGTACATGGAAGGAATTAATGTGATATAAAGGGGTATATCATCATTAAAACATAAATATGTCTGTATGGAAGAGGTGATAAGTCAAAAACCATCATTTTTAATTGATAGTAAAAGGGAATAATAGCATAATGAAATTTTGAGAAAATGAGAAATGAAGAAATCCCTTACGGAATTTCAGGATGGTAACATATGTACTAGGGAGAAATTAATGTGAGATAAAGGGGACTATAATCATTAAAATATAAGGAGGTATGTATGAGGGAGTTTATAAATCATACCCCAACTTGTTTAATTGAAAATAAAATGTTATAACAACATAATTAAATTTCGACAAAAATGAGAAAGGAAGAAAACCCTTACATGATTTCGGCATGGTAACAGATTTACATGAGAGGAATTAATGAGAGATAAATGGTTATATAATCATTATAACATAAGTAATGAAGTATGGTAGAGGTACTAAATCATACCCCAATTTTTTTAATTGAAAATAAAAGGGCATAACAACATAATAAAATTTGGACAAAAAGGATAAAGGAAGAAATTCGTACTTGGAAGTGTGATACCAAAGGCTTGGGAGGGTCTAGAGAGAGGCCTATCAGGAGCTTGGAGAGACTTGGTAGGATTATATAAAGAGTAGGGTAGAGGTTGGAAAAATTCCAAAGTCTTTGAGTGAAGAAGAAGTAGGAGCTAGGGTGGGTTTATATAGGAAAGGATAGAGAATTCTTTATTATTTAGGTTTTGGGACACCACACATTAAACTAATCAAAACCACAAACCATACCATAGTTTTTTCCCATGGGATTTTCCAAATAGGATTTGAAGACATTATTTTATATGGCCAATGCTCTAAATTCATAAAATATTAGGCTTTCTTTTGTGGAGGTGAGTCAGACTCTCAAGGTAATCATTTTAAAAAGATAAAATGTTTTATATGTCTTGGAGGGTCCACTAAGACCTTCTAAAGTAAATAAAATAAACCTAAAATCACACTTTTTTAATGGTAAAAACTATATTGTCCTAACATACAATTTATAGTATTTTATTACATCACCATTTGTTCATTATGATGTCATAAAACACATTAGATATTTAAATGGTATTTAATTTTTACCCAAAAATTCGATTGTCTCAGAAAATTATGAAAAAATAACTATTGGATAATTTTGAATTCCTAATTCCAAAAATAATATGAATATAATCTAAATATTTTCTAAATATTTTAATTTTAAATTTTAAAATAATAACAAACATTTATCGAAAATTTATGGGTTTTGGTAAAAAACGGATTTCAAACCTTAATAAAAATCACAATTGTATTCATAATAATTATATGGTCATTTATATTTAATAAAAATTAATTTAGTGATAATATTTTATTAACATATTATTTAATTAAAAAATCCATTAATTCATCAAAATAGATTTTTTAATTAACTAAAAATGATATTTTTCCTTTAAAATCTTATTACAAAGTAACAATAATAAAATGAATGTATATTCTCTATCAAACAATTAAGTAAAAAATCATAGTACTAGGGTCTTATTACATAACCCATTATAACACCCACATATGACCAATGGATAAGGTGTGCAGTTGTGACAAACTCTTACGATGGCTCGGACACCATCGCTCAAGTGGTAATCTCTATCAAAATTCACTTCTCTAGTAAGCAGTTCAGTTTGAGCTTAATGTGTTGAACTCAGATAGGGATTAGTCAAGAGTGAAGCCCAATGATAACACCTCATTTCTGATCTCCAAAAATGGGATTTTTATGGATCAATTTTACTGGATGAGGCCATCACATCCATTTTCTGAGTAAATTGGATTTGATAAAGCCCTATATTTATTATAATCATGTGATCACTGTTTAATGGCCATATTAGAAATGGTCACAATTCATAACAATATATTAAAATCAAAAACATAAAAACAAATAAGTGAATTTTTTATATAACCATTTCACATAATAAGAATTTTTTTTAGATCAAGAAGTATTTTCATTAATAAATGTTTGGGTCGTTATAGTCTTTCCCCCTTAAGAAATTTCTCCCTCAAAATTTCCTTTTCCCACACTAAAACAGATGCGGGAAACTCTGCTTCATCACTTCCATAGATTCCAACATTCCTTCTTCAAACGTTTGGGTTTTCAACCAAACTTTAATGAGGGGCATTGTCTTATTTTGTAGAACGTCTTATCTATGATCTAAGATCTTCACCCGCTTCTCATCATAGTAGAGGTCATTATACAGAGGTATCACATCTGGACTGAGGACATGTGATGGGGCTATTATGTACTTCCTCAATAGTGATACATGGAATACATCATGTTCATGAGATATATTTGGTTGGAGTTATAGTTGATATGACACTTCTCCAATGTGATCAAGGATCTCAAAAGGTCCAATGAACCTTGGACTAAGCTTTCCCTTAATCCCAAATTTCATAACTCTCTTCCATGGTGATATGATGACTAATACCATATCTTAGACATCAATCTCTAGGTCTCATTGACTATTATCATCATAACACTTTTTTCAACTCTGTGTAGCTTTAATGTGCTACTAGATGGTATTATCCTATCCACTATTTCTTCGACCATTTCCAGACCTAGAAGTTTTCTCTCCTCAACTTCAACCCAACATGCCAGTGTTCTACACCTCTTCTCAAATATGGAAACATACAGAGCCATTTGGATGCTTACGTGGAAACTTTTTTTGTAATATCACTCAACCAGAGGAAGATGTTTATCCCATCATCCTTTGAATTCTATTGATCATTCTCTCAACATGTCATCAAATTTTTTATAGTCCGATCAGATTTTTCATATGTTTGAGGATGATAAGTTGTAATGATGTTCAACTCAGTATCTAGAGCATGTTGAAGACTCTTTCAAAACATAGAGGTGAATCATGGATCTCGATCAGATACAATAGATAATTGTACTCTATGCAGCCTTAGAAAGTCTCTGATGTATATGTTTACCAGTTTATCCAGTGATAAATCCTCCTGAATAGAAATGAAGTGTCCAGTATTTGTAACACGATCCACAAAAACCCAAATAGCATTGTTTCATTTGGATGTCTTTGGAAGTCTAGTGAAAAATTCCACGGTGATGTTCTCCCATTTCTATTTTGGTATAGGTAATGGTTCCATCATCACCTTAAACTTCTTCCACTCAGCCTTCACTTTCTCACACAATAGGCATATTGATGTATACTCAGTGATCTTGTTATTCATGTTATCCTACCAAAAATTCAATGGAAGATCTCAATATGTCTTTGTGTTTATTGGGTTAATGGAGAAATTAGAACTATGTGCATCATCCAAAATTTATTCTTCATCCCTAAACATTATGGAACACATATAATTTCCCCAAATCTCTCAATTACTTCTTCATTGGCATTAAAGATTGATGATTTGCCTTTTTTGATAGATTCTACTTTCTCCTAAATCACCACATCATCCTTTTTAGCATCCTTTAACCATTACAAAAGATATGGTTGAGCAATCATTTGTGAAATGATTTATAATGTTAACTTATTTATGTTTCCCATTTCCATATTTATCAAATCTATGAAAATTGGATCCATTTAAATTCTCATCAATCATAGAATTTATGGGTTTTTTTAACTTAGAGCATCCTCCACTTTGTTCACCTTCCTAGTGTGGTAAAGGATTGTGCAGTCATAGTCTTTGATTAGATCTAGACATATTCATTGGAACATATTTAACACTTTATGTCTGAATATATACTTGAGGATTTTGCGACCCATGCATATTTTACACTTCTCCTCAAGGATATAATACTGCGATATTTTCAAATAGAATATCACTACAACTAACACCAGGTCATTTGTTTGATAGGTTTGATAATTAACATTCAATTTCCTTGAAGCATTGGCAATTAATTTGTAATTTTTCATCAAAACACTATCCAATCCCTTCTTCAAAGCATCAATAAATACCACAAATATTTTTCCACTTGTTGGTAGTGTTAGTACAGGTGCAGTGATAAGCCTCCTTTTTCATCTCCTTGAAGCTCTCTTTGCATGCATCACTCCAAGAAAACTATACTTCCTTCTTAGTTAGCTTGGTAAGGGGTTGGAAAATCATGAGGTATTTCTCACAAATCGGTGATAATATCCAACTAACCCTAACAAGCTATAGATATCTATCACCGATGTTGGCATCTTCCGTACATCTATTGAAGATGTATTGGAAGATCCACATATACCCCATTACATGTGATGAAATGACCCAGTTATGAGAATTACTTCTATTAAAAATCACACTTTTTGTACTTTTCATAGAGATTCTACTTTCACAAGGTCTCTAGTACAGTGCTTAGATGCTCATCATGATCCTCCTTGGTTTTGGAGTATATTAGAATATCATCTATAAAGACTACCAAATATCTATCGTGGTAATATCTAAAGGCACTATTCATCAAGTCCATGAATATTTATGGATCATTAGAGAGTCCAAAAGGAATTAATATGAATTTATAGTTCCCATATCTTGAACAAAAACTGTCATATGAATATCTTCCTTCTTCACTCTTACCTGATAAAATCTTGACCATAGATCCACCTTGGAGAAGTATTGTGCTCTACATAGATGATCGAACATGTTATCAATTCGAGGAATAGGATACTTGTTATTTATCATTATTTTGATGATCTCATGATAATCAATGAAAAGGCGCATTAACTTATCCTTCTTCTTAATGAAGACGACTGGTGAACCCCATGGTGAAGCATTTGGGCATATAAATCATTTATCCAGATTCTCATGTACTTGTTTCTTAAGCTCCTCAGGCTTCACAATAGCCATTCTATATTGATTCATGGATATTTGTAAGACCTCAGGTATAAGTTCAATTGAGAATTCAACATCTCTTCTATGAGTAATACTAGGAAATTCCTTGAGAAACACTTCATCGAATTCCCTCACAATAAGAATGTCTTCAAGGATGGTTTCTTCCATATACTCAATCACCTGAGTAAGATATGCATGATCGTAGGAAAGTAATATCAATTCTTGAGATTATGGTGCTAAATAAGATTCATCTTCCTCCTTGCACTTGTATAGAAACAGTGGTCGAGTCTCTATATGGAGAGTTATTTACCTCTCAAAGAAAATTATGTTGGATCTATATAAGGAAAGACAATATATGCCATGAATTTCATCCAATTAAACCAGAGGGAGTGTGGAAAGGTTAGACAAGAATTCCAATCCACAATTTATGATAGGAGAGGAGTTATATTCATTGGATGTAATGATTTCCCCATTTTCCGTACTCACAGACATCATTAATTCCATGATTTTTTATGGTGGTGGGATTGTTCTACTAAACTTTTAGGATATAAAAGTATGTGTATAAACTGAATCCAAAAGTATGTTCTCTATTAATTAATGAATAACTAGAGTACACATCACCACTTCAATGTAGGTGTTCATTTCATCAGTAGTGATGGAAAAATATCACCCTTGCTACCTTGGAGTTTGTTTATAGCCTCAAAACCCTTGGATTTGGGTATTGGATTGCAAGGTGCCCTAGTTCTTGGAAGTTTAAGAAATTAACAACATGTTTCGGGTCAGAAAATGTGTTCCTCTCCTCTACCGCAGTCACAAGTTTTTCTTTTTTTGTAGTTAATGGAGAGGTTCCAATCTCTTCCACACAGAAATCATTTTCTCTCCACCTTTAGGAAATTTTCGGGGTTATAATTTTTTCACCTTTGGAAAGTGGGGTGAGGGATTTTCTTAGCACTATTGGATTTATCTACAAGAAAACCAGAATTTAAGTCCACCTTACGCTTCTTATCCCCATGATACCCCTAGGATTCACTGATCCCCATTTCAACTTTGAGGGAACATCAAAAAAATTCCTCATAGATATCGAAGTCACGGATCTCTAGGGATCTTCATAGGCTAGGTTTCAGCCCACCAAATATACTTTCAACATTGTATTCCGGGGTAATGACAATGCCAGAGGCATATCGTTCAAGACTTGTATGTTTACCTTGTACGATCCGATGGATTTTTCATCTTTTTTCTTGAGGGAAAGTCCCTTTCCATATTAAGATGGAGGGATTGAAAAAATATTTAACAAAAAACATCTTCCAAAAATCCTTCCATTCCAACGCCTCGATCTCCTCCTCAGGCTTCGTATTTTTTATCAATGTACAATGTTGATCAGCTTCACCCTCCATACGATAAGCAGCCAGAAGAACTATCTCTTGTTTAAAACATTTAAGGATGAGAATATATATTCTGAGGTGATGATCCATTTTTCAGAAATTGAGATATCAGATGATCCATTAAAATTAGGAGGCCTCGTCTCATTAATCTCTTGATTACAACTGTTTCTTTCTTAGGGGGTTTGAATATTCATCTTGACCCAAGTTTCTATTCCAATCTTGAGTTAACTAAAACTTTATTGTGATAGAGTTCAGGTTTTAATCTCCCATCGGATTGGGCATATCATTAGAATTGTCATCACATTGATCTTCCCAACAGTTGTTAGCCCGAGTCCTCCTATTACTGGACATTGGATGTAATAAAAGGAATGTTAGGGGTAACAAATAAAGTGTAATATAATGAAAAAAATGGATGACTTAAAAATAAATGTTATTTCCTTAACTTATGAATATATAGGATTTAATCTATGTTATCCATTATCTACTTCCAAAAATTTATTCCTTTAATAATGTTTCATAGTAAGCTTATGAATTTTCCAATGAATATCCCCCAGGAGCTTTGTAAACAAGAGTGAATCAAGGCTCATTGTTGTGTACCAGGATACCCTGGCTCAAGCTAGAAACTCCTTTTCATAGTTTTCACTCTAAGGTACATCAATTTCAGAGATTCTTATACCTGATCATATCCATATAGGGATGTATTATATTGATAATCAAATTACCAAATAATCACGAAAATTTATGGATGTTTTTATTATATTATGTTTTATCCCTAAGGTATTAACCAGGGTTTTCTAATTCTAATCCCAAAAATAACTAAACATATCCATTTATACCAACTATAACAACCCTGCTCTTTTTTACACACTTAAAACTAATTTATTACAGAAAATATTCACTTGATAAAACATAGAAGATAGAGAGGTCCAGTGTTTTGGGGGATTAGGAACATTAAATAATGACTTAAAACATGAAACAAAACATCATTATCAAAAACTTCCTTTACTTGACCACTACATTTCCACATACTTCGCATTGTAGGGGATAACTTGAGGACATGAATAAGAAAAGGATGAGATATAAAGCCCAGTAAAGGAGTAAAAAAGGAATAACATGATGAATAAAATACTAGTTATGAAGTAGGCATATCAATGGAGCATAAAAGAAACATTAACATAAATACTTGATATAGCATGGTTATCATAACATGGAAATGTGGCGATAACACTTAAAATGGTATTAGAATGAGCCAAGAATCATTGCACATGGATCATTAATAAACCCTCATTGAACATGAATTAGCATGAGTAAACCCCCATTTTACTTGATGTATCATGATACTAATCATTATCCAAAGTATTGAAGCTCTATCAGGGCACACTCTTCATAAACATTTCATTTCATGTATAAGTGTGCCACATGGATCATACAACATGGAATCGTTAAAGATCATCATTAATTCCATAGTAAAGAAATGTGTAATTAATACATGAAAGTCTATATTCACTAATAAAATGTCTATAAAGGTGAATACCCTTGATATAGAAATGGTCATGGTATCCATGACATAATGAGTTTGGCTTGAAGAATCACGATGCATTTTTAGAAGCATAACAGGGTGAAATAAGAATTCCAAAAAGTGGATGATGAGAGAGAAAGGGGTCTCTCATCATATTTACATGAAATGTACCTCAACGGGTTCATTTAGATACATGTTCCAACATAAGTAATGGAATTTTCGATTCATAATACAAAATTATTTCATGAATGTAAATGAGGAGAGAGAAATTCCTTAGAGAATTTTGGCATGGTAATGGATGTACATGGGAAAAATTAATGAGATAGAAAGAGGTATCTCATAATTCAAAAATAAAGAGGGCAGAATGGGGGAGGTTCAAAATCATACACCAAAATTTGTTATTGAATATAAAATGGCATACCATCATAATAATATTTGGACAAAAATGAGAAAGGAAGTAATCCCTTATGGAATTTTGACAGGGTAATGGGTGTACTTGGGAGGAATTAATGAGAGAGAAATGGGTATATAATCATTAAAAGATAATGAGGGAATCATGGTGGAGGTGATAAATAATACCCCAACATTTCTAATTGAAAATAAATGGGCATAACAACATAATGAAATTTGGACACAAATGAGAATGGATGAAACCCCTTACATAATTTTGGCATGGTAACAGGTGTACATGGGAGGAATTAATGTGAGGTAAAGGGGTATCTAATAGTTAAAAAACAAGGATGGAAATATGGGGGAGGTGATAAATCATACCCCAACATTTTTAATTGAAAATAAATGGGCATAACAACAAAATTAAATTTGGGCAAAATTGAGAAAGGAAGAAATCCCTTACTTCGAAGTGCGATACTTATGTCTTGGGCGAGGATTGTGAGAGGCTTCTTGGGAGATAAGGAACCTTGGGAGGATTATAGAATGGTTAGGGAAGAGAGTTGAAGAATTAAAAAGGCTTTTATTCAAGAGGATGTTGGATCTTGTGTGGGTTTATATAGGAAAAGAGAGAGAATTCTTTATTATTTAGGTTTGGACACCACACATTAAACTAATCAAAACCAAAAATTAAACCATGGTTTGGCCCATGTTTTTTTTCAAAGGGGATTGAAAAAAAATTATTTTATAATGCCAATGGGAAAACTTCTTAAAATATTAGGCTTGCTTATGTGGAGGTGAGTCACACTCTAAAGGAAATCATTTTAAAAAGATAAAATGTTTTATAACTTTTGAAGGTCCACTAAATCTATGTAAAATAAATAAAATAAACCTAAAATAAAATTATTATAATGGAAAAATCTATATTTTCTGAACATACCATTTATATTATTTTATTACATCAATATTGGGTCATTGTGATATCATAAAACACATTATATATTCGAAGGGTATTTAATTTTTACCCAAAAATTTGATTGTCTCAAAAAATTATGAAAAATTAAATTTTGGATAAATCGGGTGTCCTGATTCCAAAAATAATATTCATTTTACATAAATAATTTTCTAAACATGTTGATTTTTACATTTAAAATAAAAAATGATATTTATCAAAATTTCATGGGTTTGGACAAAAATGGCTTTCAAACCTTAATAAAAAAATTGTATATATAATAATTATATGGTCATTCATATTTAATGAAAATTAATGTAGTTATATTTTTTTATTAAATATTATTTAATAAAAAATCTATTAATTCATAAAAATATATTTCAAAATAAACTAAAAATACTATATTTACTATAAAAACTATTTGAAAAGTTACAATAATAAAATTAATGTATATTATATATACAAATGAAATATACATAATCATAGTAAAAGGGTATATTTACATAAATTGTTATAAAACCTACATCCGACCGAAGGGTATGGTGTGTGATAGTGAAAGAATCTTGGGGTGGCTTAGATAACATCGCTCGGGTGGTAATCTCTATCATCCTCCACTTCTCTCGTAGGAAGTTATGTTTGAGCTTAATGTGTAAAAGCTAGAATATTTATTGGTCAAGAGCAAAGCCCAATGACGCCACCTCCTTTCTAAGATCCGACAAATGGGGGCTTGATATGGAGGAATTCTACTAGATACGGTTATCACTTCCTTTGTTTGAGTAAATTGGATTTGTTAAAGCCCTGTATTTATACAAATCATGTGATCAGTATTCAACGAATATATTAGTAATAGTCACAATTCTTAACCATATTTTAAAATACAAAAACATAAAACAAAAAAAGTGCATATTATATTTAACTATTTGACATAATAAAAAATTTAATTAGATCAAGAGGAATTTTCATTAATAAAATATTGGGTCGTTACACCCCAGCACTGTTATGTATGGTCAAAGTTGTTTGACCTAAAACATGAGTAATGAGTTTGATTGGAAGGACTTTGAAATGACACTAAGAAATTATCCATTCTTTCCTAAGGTAAAATCCATAGAAGGCACCTCTGGGTAAAATTCAAGTATCAGTTTGTTAAAAACATTGTGCTATCAAAAGACTGTTAAATCTTGTTAGGTCAAAAACCTATGAAGGGAGGACTTATAAAATGTCATGTTATTCCCGCTAAGCCTATGTCATGTTGGTTTAGGAAAATATATGGGTAATAATGAAAAAATACTTGAATGTTTGTGAGTTGTTCCCTAAAACCACAGTAATAGATGAACTACACTAACTGGGTACCCCAACTTAAGAAAAAAATAGACCCCGAGTCGATTATTTTGGTTTAAAATTAATACCAGATTGAAATGGTGTTTATATTATTAATTTCGATCAATGGACATGACATGAAAAGGAAAATAAAAAAGTATTTAATGTAATAAAATTTTCATTGTGTTAAATAAAAAAGAGGAACATCCCTAGTCCGGAGCCTCCCCAAAGAAAAAAAAAAGAAGACTATGTATCATGATATGGGAAATAGCTACAATGAGGCTCGTTTTTTCCTTTTCTTGAAGGATGGAAAGCGATTTCAGTAGGCCTTCAATAGTTTTCTCCAAAGAATCACTCTCCCCTATTTCACACTTGACCGTCAGACACACCCTCTACAAAATGACTCTAATGTACCAGGATTTCTTCGGGGTGGATTCGTAGTTGGAATGCGAAGAGGATAGTTGATCACTCAACCTTGAATTGTGGACTTCACACTCCTACAGTTCTTCCCTCTAGGTGACCAAGAAATCACGATCTTTCTCCTATTCAACCGATAGATGACTAAGTTCCTCCGAAACATCTCGGAAGGTCATCAAATGATGATGGGAAGAATTGAACATGGAAATATTTTCCTTACAAGTTGAAAGGTCCTATCAGGTAATGAAAATTTGGTAGATGTGGAGGTGTAAGTTCTGATAATCGAAGATTCCAGAACCTAGCTCAGTGAATAATCAAAGAAATTTTTTCGTCTCATCAGCAAAATTGGCTATAAGAGTCTTTGTGTCAAGAGCACATAACTGGCGCCATGCCTCTTTTAGCTCTCCCTGGTGCCTCCCTACAGCACCAGTAACTTGATCCTACCTCAACAAAATGTGTCTATAAGTAGGAAGTGTCACCACTGGAGTAGGGAGGGACCTAAAACCAATCACTCAAGATGTGGGGCTGTCTTTTCCCTCAGATGGTTCGACCGCTGGAGCCAGAAGTGGAGGACATGTTGCAGCTTCTAGGGCATCCAGTGATACTCTGTATAATCAGCCTCATTAAGGTAATGGGAAGTATTTGCAGGAGGGGAGTGGTCTGAATCACTCCCTACTAAGATAGGTTATACTGATGAATCCCCTCTTAGAGGATTCTAAAGGATAACCGAGTTTCTTATAACCACAAGGGCAAGAATAGGTGGTGTATCCATCATGGTTGTTGCAGGGATATGAGTAGAAGGTGTAGTTGTCACACATTCACAATAGAAGGAATTTATTTCATTTTTGTTCTGGTATGGATGGGGGAGGGAATGGTTAAATGTTTCTACACCTGCCGAACTAGTTCTCCCAACACCCCATTAGGAAAACATGGCATCCAAAGTTGGGAATATTAAAACGACATAAAGGTGGATCCCATTAGGTTAGGGATGATAAATTCCATAATGTCACCTTCATGCATCATTATATTCCATTTCTATAAAATATTTACTAGTTGAGACTCTCCCCTTAATTGATTAGTAGAAAGGGGTGTGGTTTTTTGAAGTCACCTGAATTTCTTGGAAATCTTGTAAGGGAGGTATGACTCACAAATAACTACTTGATCTATTTGAGTTGTGAGCATCATGTACCAACGCACAATGAGGTATTAGAATTCCTTAAAAGAACTACCCTTTTCACCTCTTAACGGTGAATTAGGGGTATTATGTGGTGAAACCAACAAGAGAGATGAATTATTCAGAAGCCCAAAGACAACAATAATGCATAGAGTATTGGGATGAACAACAAAATTGTTGAGAAGAGTTGTTTGAATGTATGAATGAGGAACCTTTGTAGTATGTCGATATTCGTAATAGGGAAAGTGTTCTTCCATCCATGCATATAGAAATTGAAATGGTCCACTTAGACTGTGTGGGAGCCTACCTTCTTATATTTTCCCCAACATCTCATTAAGTATGGAGTGGGTAGGAATGTCCAAATTAATGGTTCGACCCTCTTCCATTGTGGCCTCCATCATTTTTGTACAGGCCGGAACCGTGTTATATATATTGCAGGATGGTAAAAGAAATAAACTCCAAAACATGGAAAAAAGTTGTTAATATAAGAATATGTGATACATCTAGTGGAATCTCATATCCCCGTGTGGTATATTGTCCTATTTCAAGCATAGCACAATATGACCTTGATGTCTAGTGGGACTGACAAGATGGATGAGTTTGAATATGGAGAGCCTTCAGCTTAGGTCTATTCTCTAGAAAGAATAATCTAATCCATGCCTCAAATGGGATAACAGAGTGAGACTGGAGGGGATGATCCAGAAATCCATCTTCCATAACTAGTAAACTCTTTTTCAATGGGGGCATGTGGTCAGTTTCCTTCCATGTTGTGAATGTTTGGAGAAACTCTTTAAACATCTCTCCAAGGATGGGGAGTCCTTTAAGTAGGTGGTTATCCCATAAGCTGATCCCCAAATCCCCATACATTAAGTGGATGGTATTGGTGCTTGAACATTAGTGGCTCAGCAACTCAAGAAGGATTTCTCCTAAGGAGAAGACTACAAACTAAGAAACACAGGCTCCTTGATACAAGCCCACTAACTCCAACAGGTTAGGGGACTCCAAACAGATCTGATGTACCCAGAATGCCCATGCCCATTCATCAGAGAAATATCATTTAGCCTGAAGATCCCACTTGGTGCCCCACCCACCATTAATATTTTCATGGGAGATGTAGATAATTGATGGTTACTCTTCGATTCTTAGTCTCGATACACCATCACGACACCCAAAATTACATTGAGTCCATGATGAATATATTAATATGAAGACATTCTCTAGAACTAGATTAGTGATGACTTATCCTTCTGGGGAAATGTTGGTGCAATCATGTACTTGTGGTGCTTCTAAGAGGATGAAATGGGTATCGAGGTTAGCCAACGGGATAGGATCATCATCAGGGAGACCAAAGCCGTAAAATGGAAACTATACAGATAGAAGGTAATCTAGGACATTTGGCATTATGAAATCCATTAAGAAGATACCACAAAGAATATTGTAGGCTTGAAGATGATCCTCACTATTCCCCACCATGGTCACCCTTATCATTGTTGAATTTATCACAACTTATGAAGCATCCATTTCAACCTGTATAGGAGGATCCAAAAGATGATAAATAGTCAGTCCAATACAATTTGATGGATGCAATAGAACAAATAAATGACTAAAAGGACCTAAAATATTTCGACAAAGTGCTATGCGTACTATTCCCAAAAATGGTACTCTATATGCACATTCTGAATACTACATGATGAGTAGAAGAAACCGTCGAAAACAACTATGATATATAGAAACGTTTCACTGTGTATGACCATGGTACATGAACTAACTACAAGGCTCTAGCTCGCAGATCATTTTTTGGTGAATAGAATGGTTTGCAGAAAATGGATACCACAAAACAAGGCATCTGTGAGAATATTTTAAATGGTTTCGAATTAAAAGATTATGTTTGGATTATTAATTTTATCATTCGGTTTTTCGGACCATGTTCGGTATGAAGAAACACAAGTAGAATAGAATTCTCTTATGTGGAATCTGGATTTTAACTTTTAAATTCCACTACGTCATTCACAAAGTCAACAATTTGGTACGCGGATAGAGAAATTGAGAAAAGATCGGTTCGCAGCTTGTGATAAGTGGGTTGTGAACATGTTTTTTGCAAGAGGCATGGTATATAAATGAAGAGAAATCCATTGGAGTTGAGGGCAACTTTTTCCATGAGAAGAGGTAAAAGAAAAATTTCATGGGACCCTATATATCGATGTGGTCCTCTCCTACCGGGCCAACCTGTTCTACTGAAAACCATTTCAGTTTAGGACTGGTTCTACATTGCAATAGACCTATGCTAATTTTTAATGGACCCCATTCTGATGGGGGAATTTGTAGGGTCCTAAAAATTCTTCCAAGGAATGAATATACTCCCACAATAAATTTTCATATGAAATAAAGTACTCTTAAAAGTTTAGAAAGGTGAATGGAATCAAATTGAGTTAAAAATTTCAGAAGAAATTTGACGGAATTCATGTTTTCAAAGGATTTCATGTGGCCTATATACCATCATCGGGAAGGTTTCATGGACTGCCTAGATAACGAACCACTGATATGTAGAACAATCTGTGAGGTGCTGGCCTGTAGAGTGATGGCAAGAAAACAAGGTGGACCGTGAACAACGTCAGAGAAGGAATCACACACAAAAAGGTCATCTGTGTACTATCTCACGAACTTAATTGTTCGTGAACAAAGAACACCAGTATGGTTCCACAAACAATGATTGTGAAAAATAGATTCTACAAACTCTGGTTGATCATGTCTTCTGTGGGTCAAGATATCTCTTCATGGGCCTCCGCAAATGGTGATGCATGCCCATTGATACGACTACCTCGATTATCTATAAATGGAACAGAGAAGGAATTGTGAAACAATGGACAAAGAAATATTGAATGGGACCTAAAGGTTGGAAGAACATGGGGAGGAATCTGGATTCAGTCTTGAATCATCAACGAATCCCGAATTGTGAACTACACTCTCTATAGGTACAACCAGCCGCGAACTATGAAATGGGGAACTAAATAATTCTAATAGAACTGCAAAACAAATTGGTGAACTGAGGACCACTTAGTCCCCATATATGAACTCCTCGTGAATGATAATTCCTCAGACCCTCTTTCAAAATTGTGTTCCGCATAGTGTGTTGATACCTGGATTTAACCCAGCGCTACATACTTGATCAGTACACGGATGGAACCCAAAGAGGCATGATGGACCACGTACATCTATGGTGTGTAGTGGTCTATACCCTTGCCGACATACCAAATCAGTATGCAGATGACCCCACTTCCCACATACCTCTAAGGTATGCGATGCTTCCCTCATCCTGTATAATAAATCAGTATGCAGAATGGGGTGTTTTTGGGTATTATTTCCTCTGGTTCCAATCTAGCCCCTCCATTACCATCTAGTCCACAATAATCCCTCTAAAAACTAGTCCCTTGGAATTAGTACAAAGCCTCCTCTATAGCCACCAGACACATATGATCAAACCATTGGGTGCATCAGCGTGCCCCGTTGAGTGTACATACCCATGGTAAGTGGAGTCCTGAATGCTCTACCCACAATGGTTCACGTTTTAGAAATGTATGTTGGTCTACATTCCCATGGTAACCCAGATTCCACCATTGGGATTCCAACTTGAACCTCCCCATTCTAGGGATTAAGTGTGATCTCATTCTTTTCCATTCAATGATAAATAGGGATCAGTAGAAGGAGTTATGTTTCCTTCTCCTCTGACGAGGAATAAACTCCTCCCCTTCCTAGAACACATTCCAGGGAACTCCCACTGAGGTATGTACCCAATCTTTTGAGGTCAGACCGCATGACCTTTAATGTCATCTCACATTAAAAGGATCATTTCTTTGTTCCCTCACCCACTGTCACCTCGACCTCTTTCTCCATATGATCTCTCTCTCCCACCAACATGAGAAGAATCATGTGGTTGGTTGGATATCTCACATTCTCTTGTTTCTCACACTAATCATGACTCATGTGGGCTTAGTGGTTTGGAACAATTACAACATCCACACAATATGATCTATGAGAAATGTGATTCCTGATCAATCCAAGATACGTAGGATGCCTATTAGAAGGCCATAGTTCCAAAGGAATCCATTCCAAAAGGGATTGACCCAATCATGTCATCTCAAATAGGTTGCTTCTACGATTAATAACCACACAATATGAACTACAATAACTCTGATTTCTGATCAAAACAGGATATATAGTATGCCTACTTGAAAGCCTGATCTCAAAAGGGTTCCCTTCCAATAGGGGTACACCCAGTCATATATTCTCAAATTGAAAACTTCTATGTATAATCCCCACACAATATGAACTATGAAAACTATGATTCCTGATCAAACCAGGATATGTAGGAAACCTACTTGAAGGAAATATATCCAAAGGATTCCCTTCCAAAAGGGGTTCACCCAATCATATCTTCTCAAATGGTATGTGTAAGCCCCACACAAATCCAAAATACGTGGGTTCTGATTCCTCTCCCAATGATACATAGGAACCCCATCTTATGGGTCCGATCACAACATCAAGTAACATTCCATCCCCCCTATATGATGATAAACTCCAGAGCACCATGTTGTATTACTCAATTCAGTGTCACCTATGTTGCATTAAATATGTGTATGCTTACGACGATCCTACAATCCAAGGGTTTCCCATGGACACACTCTTCTGGAATTAACCAAGGATTCACAAAAACATGAACACAACCTAAATCTATCAGAATGTAATGTAATAGGCTATAATCTTCCCCCAAAAGGGTGCATTGAGCCGGAATTCCCATCCACTTGACAAATGGAGTCTGTAAGTGTTGTTGGACAGACCATTGTTCAACAAGCACCTGCCTTTGGAAATCATGGATATTAGGGTAGTTTGGTATTTCTGGATCCAAAAATAAACCCATTTAGACCATCCGAGAAACTTATATCCATGGAGGACCGATTTCATAAGTACTTGACCCCATGTGATCGCTCGTTGGGACCATTTGGTTGTACCATTTGTTTCACAATATATAAAGGATAAGCTACCCAGTCCCCATAGAGTTAATCCAACCTTAAATTAAAGGTAAATGATGTAGAACATTTTAAAAAAAAATAAACCTTTAACTTGACATGAAACCATCTCTGGGAAAAGAGACAGGTGATGATTCTCATTGGTCATTTCCTCACCACCCAAAATGCACCACCTCAAAGACGGAATAGAGTTCTATTTAAAACTCAAATTCACAATTCCATGGAAGACTTATAAATTATTCTATAAATATATAAATAATTTCCCATACAATACGTGTATTTATTATGATGAGTTTCTCCCCAGCCATTTCAGATAGATGACTTTCATTTATAGGAATTCTGGCCCATAAGATGGAATAAATTTCCTCTGTAAGGTCATACTCATCCTTGCATCGATAGATGATTATATATTTATTAGGAATATGAAAGGTGAATTAACTAACATGGAAATTGATATAATAATCATATAGATAAATTAAATCCATCCCATGAATCAAATAAATTTACACTAAAGAAAGGATCACAGTATTTGTAGGAAGAACATTCCCAAAAACTTCAACTAGAGAAGAAATATAAACTTTTGGTGCGACCATTGTTCTATAAGGAGTTGTCACAACTAACTCAACATCCAATTTTTGGGGTAATATGATGATACCCTTAATAAATTCTTCATAAATAAAAGATTGGGTGGATCCAAAATCAAGTAAACTATTTTATAATTTAGAGTTGATGGTAGGTTTACCTTTCACTACATCATTATTTTTTTCCACATCGCTGGTAGTGATCGCATGTGAATTTCATTTTTCATTGGCCTTAAGAGTTTTATAAAATTTATATTATTCGATAACCCTAGTATTATTGAATTTGTTGGAATAATTCCATATTTCCTTGAAATTTTCGCATTGAAGTGTAGGAGGTGCATTCTATGTAGACTTTTCTCTATTCAAATCATTTTTCATATTTTTCCATTACATCATCATTCAACTACCTGATGAACTAATATCACAAACTTAAAACATTTTCTAGTACCTTTCATACCATTTCCTAAAAGTTTAATTCCACGCATTGAGAATAAGGGAAAACTCATCTTCTTTATAGTGTTGGATTTTATATTTTCACTTGACTTCCATTTTTCATTTCATATCAAACCCATAGGAATGATGGATTTCACAAATATACATTTCAACCTTGAGTGTCCATCAAAATATTTCCTCATAGATATTGTATTACATTATGGATAATTCCATTTGGATATATGGTTTTAAGACACAAAACAATCAAAAAAATTTACTCTCAGGTTGGATATTAATTTTAGAATCAGACATTAAAAGTCTGGTAAAATTTTCTCCGAAGGTAAAAACTAATTCATCATCCTTTTTATTAATCTCATGGAACTCCTTTCCCCATATTTTTTTCGAAGAATTCGAGTATAGTAATTTTTGAAAAATGGGGTTTTTGAACTCATCTTATTCCATAGAGTCAATTTCATCTCATTGCCTCATATTCTTGATAATATTCCACCATTTATCAGGTTTTCCTTCCAAATGATAGAGCATCAAGATGAAATTATCATGTCTTAATCATTAGAGAATAAAAAAATATTTTCTATGGAATGGGTCCATTGTTCAGCCAATAATTGATTCAAATACCCACATAAAGAAGTTGGATACTGCCTCATGATGTATTCAATGGAATGTTGTTCCTTCATTTTCTCATTTGGATGTCCTGCATGATTCATAGCATGAAATATTTGTGTGAGAATAGATACAATATTTTTCATTCTAGAGTTCATAACATTTGGTTTCTTAGGAGGAAAATCATTACATTGACCCTCACATTCCGCAATATAATGGTTAATTCAGGTTCTAAACATTGACTAAAACCAAGAACCATAGTGTACGATAAAATAATCATAAGAGGAAAACCACATAATCAAGAATAAAATTTCAATTTTGGACACCTTTGTTTTAATCCTTTATTCATGATCATTTCTAAAACACTATGATTGTAACCTATACATCAACATATCCTTAGGGTTCTTACTAATGTGTTCTTATCCGAATATCTATAGGATAATTATACCTTCTCTCTGATAAAAACTATATTGACCCGTACATTAAATAAAAAGATCTTATGTTAAAATTTAAAGAATATTCATTACCAAAAATTTCAAAACCATGACAAGAAATTATATGTTTAGTTTCAATATAAAATTGGGATACAGAAATAACTGATTATTAATACATCTTTATAGTCTCCCGCTTATTTTTTTCATAATTATACTCTTTTGTGACATATCATTCTTCATATCATTCTTCCTAACTTTGGGAAAAGAAAGATAAGAAACTGTGTGCTTAAATTCTCTAAAGGGTTAAAATGGAGATATCCATCATATAATATGTATAATACATTATAACATAACATTTGAAATTATTATCCTATATATGAAAGATCATGATATCATGTCATGGGATAAATCATAAAAGTTAAAAAAGCATCAGTGGACATCTTCCCAAAAGTAATAACATAAGACATGGAATTTTTTAAATAAACATAATCATATAAAATTAGTACATATTAGTATAGACTAATTTAAAACACCATCATATTGGAAAACCTATATTACTAAATCATGTTCACTCCCCGTTCCATCCATGTATAGCTGAACTGATTTTACATATTTTTCAGTTCCTATATTACTGAATCAAGATCATTTGATGTTTAATCCCCATATATCTCATGAGATATAAATATTTACCCACTATATTGGTGGAATACATTGGTCCTACCCATCTTATAATGAAATCATTAATACATGTGCTAGAAAACCTAAATCATTCATCATAGCATAACCCAATGAATAAAATGGGTTTCTTTAACAACATTTCATCATAACATAATCCATTAAAAACAAATGGATTTAATAAATATCATTCCATCGTAATCATAATCAATACATAGGAATAATAGGGATAATAACCTTGAAACATATCCTTATTAAATAATAACATCTTAGATGGAATATTATTTTTATAAAACAACTGATATTAACTCTTGAAGAAAATATACTTTTTTCTTCAAATTTTTTCTCTTTTCATAAAACACTATAGAATTTTAATCGAAAATAATTTCATTAAAAATAACATTGAAAACGTATAATGTATTCTTCATGGAAATAAATTTTTATAAAATCATAAAAATCCATTCATTTCATATATGTTTAAAAAAATTATTTTCGTAATTTTTTAAGAAAAGTCAAATAGTACCTCGTATCAAAAATGACAAAAGATTCATTTCATACTATTTTAAAAAAATAAAAAATGGTTAAAATTGAATTTATATAGTTTTAGCTTAATATAAAAAATATTTTGCAATAAATATTTAGGAATCATATACATTGATGATAAATATTCCCTAGTAAACAATCTCGAATAATAATGTGATTGACAAATTATCCTTTTCCCAAGGTCTGATATCCTTTGTAATTATCCAAAACATCTATAAAATGATTTAGATAATTTTATTAACTTATTCTAGAGTAATAATTTTTTTTATTATATCATATATTATCATATTATTATCCATTCATTAGTAACATTTCATTATTACTCGTTATTCAGGTATTAAGGGCTTCGTTTTCTTATATGTGTTTTGTTGAATAAGTTCCAGTTATCCTTATTAGGTCATATTTATATCATTAAAAAATTATAATAACATAATATATACCATATTTATTAATTTTATTCATTTATCTAATCATTTTTAATTGGATATCAAGTAGAATGAATTGCATCACATCGTAGAGACGGTAGGTCGTACGTACACATGAGCGATGATATCATTTCCATAAAATATAGTTTTTATTTGCATAATTATACCCATCCATCTATGGTGGTGGTGAAAAACATATTACACCATGACATTGAGACAATAAGTCATACATATGCACGCGTGATGATTTAATTTTTCGTAGGATAGATAAAAGGTGAAATATGGTTGTTACATAACAATAATAAAATCTCATTATATAAGTGAAACTGGAGTTATTAATTTATTAAATAAATAACTAATGATGAGGAATTAGATGAATAAGGATGATTGAATGAATCGGAAGAAGATATTTCATCTTCTTCGATGTTCTCCCTCTAGATCTTTTCTTAAATCACTAAAGTTGTCCTTGGGAGAAGACCAGAATCTATATAATGTTACTAATAAAGTTGATAAGGGAAATGGGTAGGGGATGGATGAGAATGAAGGTTCAAAATGAATTGAATAAATAAGGGAGGATTTTCCCTTTTTTAATTGTGGTGATGGGAAAATATGGAAACTCCAAAAATATTAATTTATAATAAAATCAAACAACATCCAAAAACATAAAAAATGACCAAATTTCTAATATAATATGAGATAATATTGTAATATAATCAACCAATAAAATTGAGACAACTTTTTCTGTCAATTTAAACCATATTATATTAATTAACACTAAGTTACTCTATTTAATTTTTAACTTCAGTAACGAGTATTTCAATATTAATTAGCACTAAGTTATTTGATTTTTATAAAATTTATCAAAACCTTACTTCAATAAATAATCAATAGGGTCAATTTTGGCATTATTCAATTCATATATTTTTTATAAATATTAAGATAACATGTTAACATCGAACAAAATATTTTATTATATTCTTAATAAGTAAATTTCCTCTCTAAAATTCCTTTAATAGATTAATTATTCAAAAATATTTTTATTTTAATATTTTTCATTACTTTTATTTTTTTTCATTAATAAAATAATTACTAAACCAATTTTGTGTAATTATTTAATATATTTATTTGTTTAATAAATTAAAAACAAAAAAAAATGATAAATATAAATCTACTTTATTAAATTAGGATACTTATAATGTAATATATATTCAAGGAAATCCTACATTAATAATGTTATAATTATTAAAACATGAATGTGAAAACATTAACATCACTTTAAATAAAATATTAAAAGTGTAAAAATTTATTCCTTATAGCTCTAAATGGTTAATAACAAAACAAAGGGATGATAATAATATATATATAAATGACTAATAATATTTGGTCAACGTTTTGTGTATTTTAATGGTTATTATCATTTTAATTAATATTATCTTATTGATTTTTAATTAATTAAATAATTTATTTATCATCAATGTATAATCCATTAATGTGGTGATATGTTTTCTAAAAGTTTCAAATAAATTACGATGAAAAATAAAATAAACTTATCTTTCAATTGAGTATTTATTGTGTAAATTATATTTAGTATAATCTTATATTAAAAATGATATAGTTATTAAAGTTTGAGTAAGATATATTTAACTTCTCTTAAAAGAAAATATAATAAATTAACTAATCTCATTCAAATAGATTCTTTAGGATACCATTTAGACACAAGGATGAGTTATGATGAAACACAATCATCCAATGATATTTATACAAGTTTTAGGGTAATAATATAATATTATTTTTACTCTTAATTATCTGATTTTACTTTTTACCGTATTAATAAAAAATTTCTGAAGTTACTCTTCATAATGATTAAAAATAAAATCAAAATATTTACATAATTTTGACCCAATTATTCCAAATATTTAATACATTTTTAAAAATAAAAAACATATAAGTTTTTATAATTAATTTAAAATTAATTTTTTTTGGAATGAAATAAATTAGTTTTTAAAGGTAAAAACATTGCAAAATATTGAAATGTTTTTACATTTGAATTAAATTTAAACATAATTCCAATTATGTAAAGTATATTAAATGAAAGAATATAATCTTTTTAATCTTTTAATCCATTAAAATTTACTATTTATGTATATAAATCATTATGATGGGAAAAAAAGTTACATCAAAAGTTTGTATATTTTTACTATTTATCAAAACATAAAACATATCAAAAAAATGTCAAAAACCCATTCAAAGTTAATTTTTGTATCCCAATTCTAATTAATAAGTTCATTTACTTATATAAAAATTATTTATGTGTCAGAATTTTAATTTAAAATAGGTCCACCCTTAAAAGGTGGTAAAATTACCCTTTTGAAAAATACTGGGTTTTATACATCTGTTGGGTTTTATTCATACCATGAAAAAAATATTTATTAGATGAATATAAAAATTATTTCATTAAATTTATAATATATATATATCATTAATTTCATTTTCTGATCATATTTCACTTAATTTATTAATACAAAAATAAAAATATATAATTGATTTATATTTTTCATAAATAATTGGTAGAAAATGAATTTACCATAAATTTTCCTAAATTAGTTATATTTATTCCCACTAACCTAAAATATATATTATAATTGTCCTTTTATACTAATTTAATCTCATGGTCTTCTTAAAGTCACGATAGTGTGTAATCAAGGCTATTTAAGAAAAATTACTTAAAGAAAATATTGAATAAAAACATCCATGTGTTACATAGTCGTTGGGATCAGGTGTGATCATCAGAGTGTTACTGTGGTCGGAACTCCCATATCTCTCTCTATGTGGTGGGTCCCCTATATAGTTCATAAAAGAAGGGATGGAACTCCCCCAACATTATTGATGGTGTGGGTCCTCTATATGCAGAGTGGACTCCCTATATTTAACTCAGGTGGTGAGAGAGTCCTCCATTGGAGTGGTACTACCATTGTTATTCTATATAGTGGTGAGGTGTGAGGCCTTCATATTCTAGATATGTTACATGTGATACATAGTTATGAGATGGAACCTTCGAGGTATTAGGAAGTCCCTTCATTCTTAGTTGGTTGTGGAGATAGAGGTACAATTTCTATATTGTCTTGGGTTTCTTCAGATAATATATTATATAGGGATTCTTTTACTTTATTTCCTTTGGGTTTATTTGATTACTATTATTTATATTCGATCTCTTTTTTTAGTGTGTTCTCTTGGATATGTATATACTCACCCCTACATAGGAATTTCATACATTTATTTTTTCTTATAGAGATTATAAATATATTTAAGGTGTCTATAGAGGACCTAGTTATAGTGGAGCATAGCTTTTTGTCATTTTGATCATGTTCGGTGGGAGGCCTTGGAGATTAAAAGGCAATATATCATCATTTGTTGTTAGGTGGTGATTAAATTTTTGGTAGGGCTTTTAGTTTCAATTTTTTAGTATTTTTATTCCAATGTTTTACTTTAATGTATTTTCTAGATGTTGTTTCATGAATGGTTTACACTCTAGATGTTTCATTCATTTATCATGTCACTAAAAAATTTCATGGAGACTATTATTTATGCAAAAAATGTTTCTTAAGCTGAGGCCTCTAAGTTCAGTATTATGAATAGTCAATACTTTTCACCAGGGGTCTATCCATTGGTAATTGAAATTTTATACCCCAATACAACGTCTAATATTAGTATTATGGCTACTCAAAACTTTTCACCAGCCCCTAGTCTATTGGAGTAAGACTTAGGGGTCACACTTGTCTTACCACTAGCTCTGAGGGAATTGATGGTTTAGGTCATTATAGTGGTAAACCTGATCATATTGATGAACTTCACCCTTTTTATTTTACTTACAATATCCTTTTATTTATGAAGTTGGTGAAGATAGATACACTAATGAATATGACCATATTTGAACATCATTTAGTAGAGATATAAATCCACATAAAGTCACAATAAGATAATATTTTTCATATAACCTTCAATTGAATTATATGTAATAGTCGATTATAGTACAATTCCAAACATCTAAAATAAATTTTTATTGTTGATGCATATAAAATAGTTGAAATTCAATGTTTATATTTTATCCTATTCAACCAGAAAGAAATGAGGGATGATATTTGTAATTATTTTCATGATTCATACCTTAGAGGTGAATGTGAATGGTCTTTTTATGGAAATAATTTTTTTCATTCATCTTCCACTGGTTCCATTATATATGATTCAAAATTACTAGGATAAAATAAAAAAATTAACTGAATAGGGTATCTATATTTGTTTATTAAATTAATTTATCTTGAAAACATGCCTAAAATACGTTGGTATAAAAAGGAACATAAAATTTGTTATTTGTAATGATAGATAGTACATTCTTGAATATTCAACATGAAGGTCAACCATTTAATGAATGACTTAATAGAATAATGTATCTTTGTAACTTGACATACTCATATTCCTTTTAATCTCATTCCAATATTTTTTTCAACATGGGACTAATTTATTTTGTTCTTGATTTTAATTTTAATTAACTCTTCCATTGTGATAGTGTTTTTCATATATCTGAATTTGAAAAATTAGGTTTTCATATCTATATACACTCCTATAAATTTTGTATAATAACAATATTTTCACCCTATGAAAGTATCCTCCCAAGGCTATATGATGAAATTTAAAACAATGTGGTTCATGGTCTTTACAGACATAGTAATCCACAATAAACTCTCATGAAAAATTGAATATGCTCAAAGATTTTTCCAAAAAAAAATATTTACCAAAATAAATCTAAATGATTATTTTTTTCTATTTTTATAGAAGATGTGATAATAGTAATTCATTTTTGAAAAAATTATTCCATCTAGATGATTGATTTTCCATTCCATAAAACCATTGTTTGTTGATAATATACAACAACCAAGTAAGCATTGATACTTTCAGATATTCACACTTTATAAGGTATTTTTATCAAATTTATGAACAAAGGGCATGATTATGTGACTTTTGTGCTTTATGAACTTCATAGTAGTCATCTTCTAGAACAATATTTGGATGAAATTTAAATGTTACATGACAATTCATATATATATTAATATAATGAAACATTGATAATTTAGAGTTATAACCTTCATTATAGATTCCCTCTTGTTGAAATATTAAATTTTTATTTACGAGGTGAATATTTCATTTCTTACACCAATGACCAAAAAATAGAGGATATTTTGGGGGAATTTTTTAATCATTCAATATTCTCTTCATGGGTTGATTATAATTTGACATATCATGGAGTAATTAACATTAAAAATTATAAATTCCAATTAAAATTTGATTACAACAATCTCTAGTGTAT
The DNA here is from genome assembly GCA_963277665.1 of Viscum album. Classification (NCBI taxonomy): domain Eukaryota; kingdom Viridiplantae; phylum Streptophyta; class Magnoliopsida; order Santalales; family Viscaceae; genus Viscum; species Viscum album. The sequence continues at coordinate 1,155,142,921 of OY728136.1, forward strand.
ATTGTACTAGTGGAAGAAATGTATTTCAATTGGAAGATTACATTATATGCCCCTTATAATCAATGAACTCCAATAATTGAGAATTATGCTCAACTAGGTCAAAGAACCTACTTCTTATGATAAATTACTAACTATGAACAATAATTTTTACAGTATATATAGGTATCCCTACTAAATCTTAGACTTACATAATACGATAATGAGTATATAGAAGTGATAAATTAAGTATCTTTAACATATTTTTGACAAACCTTGCAAAAGTTTTTTACTAATTTTTTATTCTCAATCAATGTTTCTTAACCACACCTTTTTTGGAATGAAAACATATAATTATTCGGGAAAATATTTTTTTACCATTAATAGAAAATTATACAAATACCATGTATTAATATAATTCATATTCACTTAGTAATATTTTTATATTTCTAAAATAATATATTGTTTCCTTTAGATTTATCATTTCTATGGCCAGGAATTGAAATTTTATAAATTACAATATAGTATTTATTTATATATACTATAACACAGTTTATAATACGACCAAATTATGTGATCTTCTAAGGTCAAACTATTTTATTTCTGTTTTTTTATTTAATAATTTCTTTATTTTGTTAAATTATATATGTAGTTTATTATTTAAATAATTTTCATTTCATTTCATAAAAATAATATAAAATCATTATGATTTTTAATACCCTAACTCCAATAAGTTTGAAACCATCTTTAATGTAAAAATTAAATAATTTGAACTCAGTTATTCTAAATTTAAATAAAAATCACTTTATTTTTAAATATCTATAACGAATGACTGTTATAATTTTATTAATAATAACTACAATTAATTTAAATATATATTCAAAATAAAAACATCATAAATTCTTCTATATGACAGATAATTAAAGTAAAAACAGATTTATTGAAATTAAATTTCATGCTACTATAAGTGAACAATAATTAATGTAAAAACATTAATATTTTAAAAAATGATATAGTTTTCTCTTCGTGAACCATAAATAATGTAAAAATAAATGTAATGTTATAAAAAAATACACAAACAATATATTTTTTGAACATGGATATGTTGAATTTGTTATTCACTGATGCAATGCTATTCTGATTCTTATTTTCAACGACTGAAAATTAGTGTACTATATTAATCTAAAATATATCTATATTTTCCTCTATATTACTTACAATGTAAAATATTTAGGATTTTTATGTAATTAATTGAAAATAAATATTAATATTAAATTAGTAATTCAACATCTATATAAACTAGAAATAAAATAAAATTTCCATTCATTTAAAAAAATTAGGTTATAGACAAACCATTATTAATATAAAACATTCTTACTATATATGGGATCAAATTTTCTCTAACTTATCCAGTGTTAAAATAATAATTTTAACTAATTTATTTATACATAATAATTTGGAATTATTTTACATTATTACTAGACTAAATCAATAATTTTTAATTATGTTTATACACATTTATAGATTTTTCAGCATAATATTTTTTATCATTAATTCCTAAACATAGGTATTGAAACTAAAATTTACATAAAAATTAATAATCCTATTTGATTAAAATATTTCATAGTCATGAAACTTAAAAAAAGATATATGTATTTCTGCATATTGAATACATATTATGCCATAGTGGTTGTTCACTAAAATTTCATCCAATTATGCCTATTCTAAACTCTTAATCCACAAATTATTGTAACTGGTCAATTTCAGAAGATCCCAATTAAATAATTGAATTCGTTAAATATGGATTCATATTTATGAATCATATTCCTATAAGATAACTTCAAAATGTATTGAAAATGATTCTGGAATCAACATTTATGGATATTAGAGGTGTTTCTGTCCTTCACAGATATAGGTGAATGGGTAAAAATTCTTATGGAGGTATTTAACATATGAATTTTTTATGGTCACATTGTAATTATTATTTAATTGAGTGAAATAGCATCAATCTGTATTTGAGAATGTGGAAAACACATTTTAGGTTTACATTTCTAATATATATTCATCATGATTCTTCATGAAACATTCAACAAGGTATTGATCTATATGAGAATCTTCAAAAATAAAATCTTGCTATATGGGATGAAGAAACAATGATTCATTTGTTTTTTTAATGTTCCTGATAGATCTTTTAGAGATAAATTATCAAAAAAATATTTTTAATGACTCAACTATACCTTTTAGTTGTAAATCAATTGTTTTATGAGGTGATTTTATGGAAATTGTACTAGTTATACCCTATGGAATTATAATTAAAATTGTTTTTTCATGTATTATAACCTAATATATTTGGAATGTTTGTCGTGTTCTTAATTTGATGTAGAGCATGCATTTTAAAACTAAGGCTTCATGTGTAGATTTAGTTGAACTAGAAATGTTTTGAAATTGGTAATAAATGTCAGTGATGGAAGCATTTATGAACCAAATTACAATGAGACTAAAATTAAAATTCCACAATGAGTTTTCAATACATCATTTTATAATCTAGAAAAAACAATATTTGAATATAAATTTCATGAATTTTAGGGTAATTAAAACACTGTAAATTACATGATAGAACATTTTGTTTTTTCACGGACATATGCTAGTGTACAATAAATCATTGACTAGGTTCTTAGAATATTTTAAATAAAAGAAATAGTATATTTCAGTCCTAATTCATTTTACAAATAATTTTATGAAATAGGCCGAAAAAATAAAATCTATATGCCTCACATTGTAAATGGTATCAATGTCTCACACTTTCGTCTATATAAAATTGAACATAATGTTGGGGTTCCAATCATGTTTTTGTGTAATGTTGATCATCAATTTGATTAATTTAATGGTATCCCATTTATTGTTACATATTTGGTAGATCATTTCATTATAACACAAAAATTTATTGGGTATAATTTAGGTGAAAAAGTATTTATACTGAGGATCCACATGACTCGTTATAAATTAATGTGTCTATTTAAGATTCAAGGAATTTAGTATCCATTAGTTGTATCTTAAGCTATCAGTATTAATAAAATTCAATTAAAATTTCTTTCTATTGTAGGGTTATATTATTGATAGCCTATTATTTGAAATAGATAATCACTACCCCAAATCACACCTTAGCTAGCACTCTGTTTTATCAATGCTAAACATAATGTGATATAAAAGGTTAACCTTTAATAGTGATAGCTAAAGGTTCTAATAAAGGTATCATTTATCAGTGCTAAAATATCACCAATAATGTTGTACCCATTATCTTCAAATTTTTTATCCCTGATAATGTGGGATTGTTATTTGTGATATTCTTAGTGAAAATAATAACATTTAATAAAAATATTATTAATATATATATTATTATATAATTATCATATTTATATTCAAAAATTAATATTTATTTATAAACATAAATTAAAAAAATCCTGTTTGATATTAATATTAATATAATATATTAAAATATATTTTTTAATAATTCAGACAAATATATAAATATAAATGACGTATTATAAATAAATGTCATTTGAACATATATATTTACAATAATGTGTATGTGCATATTTTTTTATTCATTATGATTTGTGTGTGTGTGGGTGTGTTTTGTGTGTCTGTATATATATATGGTGTACATATATAGATGTATTTATGTGTATATATATTTGAACATGTATGTGGCGTGTATGTATATATAGAACAAGTGTACTTGTGTATGTATGACATATTCCTAAATAGAAAATTAAAAAATTATAAATATATATGTTGTTTTAAAAAATATTTATAATATTATAACTATATATTTTTTTTAATAATTAAATAATTATAATAAATCTATTTAAATAATGAATAGATTTATTATATTTATAAATAAATATATTTATATATTTATATATATTTATATAATTAAATAAATTTTTATAATTATATAAATATATATAAATATATATATTTTCAATTGTAATTAGAATATCTCCATGTCGTGACTACCCCTTTTTCCAATGGGGATCAGATGAGTTGGTGATCTGATTCACTCCCCACAACATCATTGTGGATCAGTGAAAAATAAAATGACCATCGTTTCTCAATTATTGCTTGATTATTTAATTGGAACTCATGTGGCCGACATTCGGTGGCATGAGTTAGTGGACCCCATTTTGCACATGGAGGTTGTCTAAAATGAACCTCGCCCATCGGTTGGGGTTGTGATGATGTATGGACAGTGGTGAGAAGGCGTGGTAGTTTCTGACATAGGAGGTGGAATCATGGTGACGCTCTGTGTGGCTAATGATTGTTATTGGGGGTGTTATGGAGGTGATATCATGTGAGCTATAGTGTGGTGGCTGACGAAGAGGACAAATTAGTGTGCCTAATGCGACATCGAGGGGCCCTAATTCTCTAATTATTGGTGTAACATGTTGTTTTCACACAGCTGACTAATGATGGATTTCCTTTCCCGATAGTGAGGGATGGATTGGATAACCAGCACCTTCCTGGGAATCGGTGATACCTGCTCATGTAGTTGGGGTGTCTTGAAGGGGAATCATTTAGATTTCCCAATATATATATATATAACAAATATGACTAAGGTTATATTATGGACTATCCCTATGGTTCTATGGTTTGGGTTATACACATGGGGGGTGTGTGTGTTTGATTGTAATTGTACCCCCAAAACCTAAGAAAATTAAAAATCGTGATGAGGATGCTTCAAAGAGTTTCTAATATTTTTATGGATTCTTATGAGGCTCCATTATTTTTCTTCAGAATTGGGTCTCATATAGAGTTAGCAGAAAAAGTTAATAAGGGTCTTGTATCATCCTTGGATGGAGCTATCTAAGAGAAGATCATCAAATGTAAACACTCTTTAATTTATATAATATCTATTTTAAAGGGAATGAATCTATTTAATATTTTTTAACTAGTTTCCTAATTAGTTTTAATTTGGTGTTTTTTTATTTCAAATGTGTATCTCTCAATAGAGATTTCATCCATATTCTTTTACAATCTATTGAACTAAAATCCATGTCTTAGAGTATTGACCTGATGAACTCAGGATTGGGCATTCTGAGGGTTCTTGATTGGAACATAAATTTAAACGTGAATGGTTTCAGAGAAATGTGTGCATGGTCTTGGTGAAGATTCATAGTTTAAATTGAGTTCTATGGAATAATGAAATCCTATTTGATATAGCTTCTAAAATATGTATTAAAATTCATATGGATACTTCCACTAAATTGGTATCCTTTGATCATTTTTCATTATTTTTTGTTGATGTGGATCTATGGTCCAAAATTATTGATAAAGTGGTTCTCTCAACTCCATAGGAGGATATTAATTTATGAATAGAGATTAAAATAACATGTATATATTTTGAATCCAATAAAATCATTGTTAATAAATGTTAGTTTCTAGGGGTGATTTAATTTTCTCTAACATTTGAGCATAAATATCATGACATACATAATGGTCGAATAAGGAAAACTATTGGAATTCTATAGACAAATGATAATTAGGCTACTGTAAATGATAGGGATGTTGTTTTCATTGATCCTTACATTGAAAATTTAATCCATTCATGTGATCAGGATGAATACTTATCTAAGGGATTTAAGTGTACTTATCCTGCGAACAAGGATATGTGTGGAGTGTCCCCTAGTTACAACACTGCTCAATCACCACTGCAGAAAATAGGATATGCTTCTTTTTTTATCTTAAGATTGATAATCCTAATGAGTATTGGGCTGATTTGGTGGATAAAGGCCATTTGGATAATGTATTATATTTTAGATATTACTTATCTAGGGATATTGTTGATGCTCATGATGATGTATAATGTGATAAAAAATCGATAAAAATATATCATCACAAGAATGTTATGAATATAATCTACATGAGTATTAAGATAATTACTTATAATAGTCATAAAGTGATGGTCAAACTAGATGTAATCTTCCCAGTGAAATCCAAAAGGACCCATTTTATATTCTACGATGAGGGTAAGAAATGTTATTATCTGGTTTTGAATGACTACATGGATGTTCCAACTACTTCTCATAAGCTTCTATCATCTAATACAATTGATTATTCCATAGTATCATTGGTAAAAAACCATGTATCAAGGGTATTTTCTTCTACCTCTATTGATTGTGATCTTAATAAGGATAATCCATGTTTTGGTATACATCAAAGATCTTGGTAGGTGAGTATTGGTAAATAGATGTCTAGGACCAATATGGTTCTCAGCGAGTATATTGTGGTTCCTAAACATGGACTTAGTGGAATGCAGCCACATGTTATATCAAATTCCCAGAAAAGTTGTTCGGATTCGGAACCCACCTACTGTAGGATGAATCACAGTGCCTCTATTTCTTCACCCATTCAAAATTATTATATATATGTGGATCCAATGAATGTTATGAATTCTCATAATAAATTGAATATAGGTTATGGACACATCATGGCATTCTTAGAAAATGGAATTTGGCCCCCATGGCCATTGTAAGAGTTCATCTGGGTCCTGTGTGGACCATAGATCCAAATCATATGAGGGAAGCTCCAACATCATTGGTTTCAAGTATGGTTGGATATAATTAGATAGATAATTCCAATTATCTTAGAAAGATGCTACATCATGTAAATAATACCTCTCTGATAGTATGTACTGAATGTGTTCATTCGATGATGGGAAATTTGCATATGAAGGTTAGTATGCAAAATTCCTTTCAGTTTATTGCATTGGAATTTAGTGGGTGATGCCGAAGATAGTACCTATCCAATTAACATATATATTTTTCATGGCTAGATCTCATAGTTTTATCTATATACCCAAAGGTGGTTTCAACATATAAATAAGTACTGAACTGTTTGAGAGTGTCTGATACCTCGTCACATTTGTCAGGTCTAAAATCACAATTTATAGAAACAACAAGAGGATAAAACTATGAACTCTCTCCATTAGGTATATTATTTGAGATGATGAGAATCATGGAACTCGAATCATTTTCCTTTGTAAATTTAGAGATATCCATCCTTAAGGTTAGAGGAGCAGTAGTAACAGGAGGAATCTCCCTACCATGAGAAAGTTCTTCGACGATCTTTACTCCAAGATGATTCTTATTTGTAGAAGTCGTAGGTTTTTTCCCATTATAATATTTTCCACTATCCATTGACTTGGAAGAATGATTGGTAATGCACTTATTTTTCTTTGGTATGGAGCCACATTTTCCAAATGCATCCTATTCAAGAGGGGTGTTAATTATTTATGGATTTTTATTTCATTGAGTTCAATACCACAATTTTATCATTATTTTTTCATCCTTTAGAGTCAATAATCTTTATCTCCTACAACACATTGAATTTTATATCAGTTTGTGCATACATTTCCAAGGCATCCTAACTATCATTAGATTCGCCACCATCTTGATCATCCACGAAACCTGTGTATCAAGAAACTCTAAAAAACCTATCCTTAAATAGGTGAGTCTCATCTATAGTTTCATTCCAAGATATCTTGGGTTTAAAAGATTAAAAAAATATATATTTCATTAGCATATATTTATCCTAAAGGAGTGGCAGGGACAATCCAAAGATTAGAAACACACCTAGTTTTCAGTGGAGAACATTAATATTCAATCACTATCCACTCCTATGGAGGATCATAACTAATAAAATGTGACCAATCTATTTTGGTAATTGTATTTCCCATATGTGAATCATGCATAAATGCATCCCTAACTAGATCATTGGGATAATTCTTAGAAATTTGTTCATTCCCAGTGCTCTCCCACCTTCAAAATGAGAAAGGATGTGACCTTTTAGATTACAAGAGGAGAAAACATCATTACATTTACAATTAGATTTTTAATGTCTTATAGTCCCTCCAAAATGATAGAATAGGGGTCCTTTCATATTTGATTCTAAGGAAAACCTCATCTTATGGAGTAGAGAAAACAACTGTTTCAATTAAGGTGGAACATATATCAATTCAAACCCAAACTCTTACAAAATTCAAAAAATTAACCTATTATGTAGTAGTGTACATCCAAATCATAATACCAATTTAATAAATATATTTAGAATTATATAAAAATACATTTTAAATATATTTATTAGTAATTTTAATTTTAAATATATATTATTAAAAATTTATAATAAATATGTTTAAATAATATATATGTTAATTATATAATAATATTTATAAATACATGTTATTAATTCATTAAATAATTAGATTTAATTATATTAATTTATGGTTAATAATTATATTTATTATACTATTAAAATTTGATCTTTATCAGAATTTGTTTCATTGATAAATATTATTTTTATATTTGGTAAATATTTTACCACTGATAAAAATAATCTTTATGAGTACTTTTTCTAAAGCATTAATAAAAGAAATACCTAACCTGTTAAATAAAAACCTAACAGAGGCTCCTCACTCACATCGTTAAAACTCTTGTGGAATACAATCACAGCCTCCACTCCCACTCTTCATCAATCTTCTTGATGAATCCATTCTGTCAAAATATATGGTATGTAATGATTTATTTGTTTCGAAAATGAAGAGACACTGCTTTCTTCTTGACACCACACAACACCCATAAGAACATGATCACTCTGACTTTTACTTGACAATAAATAGTTAATATATGAAACACACCAATCATTTTCAAAACTATATGACTCAAGTTTTATGATCACTTACACATTCTAAACCTCAGGTTTCCATGAAATGTTCTATTTATTATAGTGTTTTTAGTTTTCCATATGTACTATTAGTGTATATGTATTTAAATTCTTGGTGCTTTCCCTATAGTTGAAAAATATTTAAATTTTTTATAAATATATTCATGTTTTGGGGTGAAGTGGGAGTTTAACCACTGACACATGGTGAACTCTTAGGAATTTTTAAACCTTATAGATCTTCTATACAAAGTATTGAGTTTGACACTATGAATTAAATGCGATTGGCACATGAATTTCCAACCATGTGGACTAGTCAATTTTAGTTAGTAATTATCCTTATATTTTATCATATTATCATTGTTTTGAAACTATATTGATTATAGAAATCTCATGTAATTTAGGTGATGGATGGATTTAAAATATTCAAATATTGTATCAAAATGGATGGGAATTGGTTTTGAAAAATATTAAGTGAGTTTTCTATGGAAGATTCAAAATTAATTCAGTGTTTGATTTTCCAAAAAATAATTTTTTAATGTGTAAAAAGTTTGTTAAAATTTGAATTTAATTAAAGGTTAACTTAATATTTTTTGGTGAAAATAATATTCAAATACTAAGAGAATGTTTCCCAATGATTCATTAGGTAAATATTCATCAGTTTTTTATATTATAAATGTGATATCAAGGGTAAATTATTTATTTTAATGTAAATAAATTGTATTTCTATTATGTTTTATAATGAAGATGATATTTTGGATTTCAATGATGATCTCAATAAAATAAATTTTAAATTTACCATTGATTTTAAAACAGAGTTTTGTTATTTGGAATTAGAGTGAATAATTTCAAATTGACTAAAAGGGAACAAAATATATTGTTTATAGCTTCTGAATTAATAATTATTTTGAAAATATATTTTTTAATTATTATTTGTTTTGAAGTAATAATTTTTTAATAACTATAATTTTTAATTTATCATTTTGGAATGAAAAATTATTTTTTAATTAACGTTTTTTATTTAATATTTTTTGTTATATTGAATTAATAAATTTGAATTGATAAATTATATAAATAATTTAAAAATATTTTTTTTATCTTGAGTTGATAATTGGAAAAATATAATTTTAATTAGATTTGTTTTTATCATAAATCCAAAACATTTAAATTTTTTATTTGGGTGTTTTTAATTATTTCTAAAAGATTTTAATTTCATGTCACTTCCCCCACACATTTGGAAGGAGTTTGAATATTAAAATGTCTAACACATGTTATATGAGACACCTCACCACTAGAAATTGTTGATCACCCAAATTTTCCCACTCCTTCAATCACATTTTCATGAAATGTTTTGTTTTTGGTACTGATTTTTATAAGGTATGAAGAATTTATGATTTAGAATGTTTTTGGGATGTCTAATTTATTATGGAATTACTTATATTTAATTAGTTACATGATTTATGAGGAGGTATATATTTGTTCAAGTTTAATATGGATTTAATATTGTCAATTTAGGTTTGGACCATGTCTGATATGCTTAAATAGGCATAATGGGTATATGTTTGATTGATTTTTTTATGAATTATAAAAATTGAATATTTAGCTGTTGAAGTAAAATGAAATTTAAGATATTTTATAAAGAAACAAGTTATAGAATGAGTAAAAATATTTAATTTATTCTAATGATTATATAAAAATTTGAACAATATATTTTTAAATAAATAAATATATAAATTATGTAAATGATTTTATTGAATATGTAAAATAACTTTTCATAAAAAAATTAAAAATTAAATTTTCATTAATATAATTTCCTTCTTTTAAAGTTTATATAGTTTTGTTGTATTGAAATTATAATTATATATTAAAATAAATATATGTGACCTATTTTTATCTCTTCCTCCCTCTTAAACATATTTTTGTAAAGGCCATGTGTTGATCACATCTTTATTAGGTTCTGAGAGGGGATCGATCTCTCTTGAGACCCCAATTAGTGTAAGGGATGGTATAATAGGTTTATATAATATAGAAATGGATAATGATAACTCATGTTAGTAAACTAATAACCATTAATAAACCAATTTATGTCTTTAAAATCATAACAGTTAATATTCTTAACATACGGTGACATTTTAATTGTAAGATGAAATTTTTCTGTGAAATACTTTTTTATAGTTTATTTATTTTACTAAATAATAATATTATTGTATAAAATAATATGTATATGAATTGATAACGGATGGTTATTAATCATATAACAAAATAGTATGATGATAGAGTGAATGAGTTCATCTTGTTTGCAAAACATTATGCATATGACCTTTCTCAAATCCTTTGTAAGTGTTTACACTCTAGTTATTCAAGAGTAATTAGTCCAGAAGAGTTGGGAGAACACTTGATTTTCCATGGAATAGATTGATATTATATATGTTGGAAAAACATAGGGAAAACTGAATATAGCTATTTATTGGTATAAGACTGTATTTTTGGGATCATCTGATATGATTAAAAATGTGGACAATGATGAGGATTATACCAAGAATGTGGTTACAAGTGTGAATCATGATGATGATTGTATTGAGTGGATGAGAATATTAGTTTAATAAGAACTTCATGACTTTAATAAAATCATCTATGATGCTAAAGAGTTGTGAAAAGATGACATTATATGTTTCTTGTTACAAATAATCATAATTTCCATCTATACAGAAGATATATGATTTAAAATATCACAATGGATGTGGTTATGATTGTTTTAATTAACTACATTCTATCTTGAATTTTATGCTTCCAGCTGATAATGTGCTTAATTACCAAACATATAATGCTAAAATAATTCTTCATTCATTCGGTATGAAATCTGAAAGAATACATTTCTAGGGAAATTATTTTATTCTGATTCTAAAAGACCACAAATCACTTAAAAATTTCCCAAAATTTGGTGCTCACAAATTAAAGAAAGATGAATATAGTCCTACAAAATGTTTATGTTACATTCTAATCATTCCAAGGATTATTCATCTAAATAGAAGGGACCAGACTAAAAGAAATTTGATGTGGCATAAAGAACAATAAATAATTATAGGAAGCTTCATCACCAAGTAGAGACACCCTAGTGGAAGAGAATTAATAATGAGTATTATGAATTTGGAAACAATCTATGAAATATTCTTCGAGCTCAATCTATAGATGGACTGAATCCTTTTAGTTTTCAAATAAACACTCACAGTACATGGCTGGTTATGTTGGTAAATTATAACATTCCATCATTTTTTTTGTGGGAAACAAAAATAAATTATGTTTTCTCATCTAATATCCAGACATAAACAATCAGGTATTGATATTGATGTTTATTTTTATCCACTGATCAAATATTTAAAAATATTGTGGGATTGAGGTGGTACTTTGTATGATTCCTATAAAAATTATTATTTCACATTGAGATCCATATTGTAAAGGATGGTAAATGACTATAAACCTTAAGGAATGTTTTTAGGATATAAAATTTAAGGAACTCAAGGGTTTCCCATTTGTGAAAAAGGTACACAATCAATTTTTTTGAAACATTCATCGAAGATTGTGTTTCTAGGAAATCACATATTTCTACCATTGTGACATCAGTAACGATCTTGGACGACATCATTCGAAGGGATTTCAGAAGAATTTATGACAACATATACACTAATAGGTGATCAAATGTTATAGAAAGTAAGAAATATATATTTTGTTTTTGGTAAACGTTTCGAGAAAAACCTTATGAAATTTTTTTGAAAATGGGACCCTTTTTTAATTACTATATAGGATTTTTTAGTACTTTGGGGATTTATTGATGTCATGCATGAAGAAAAAAATTATTTCATAGTTTCATTGTAACATTACTAAATGAACCTAAAAAATGTAGTATGGAATTTATTCATGGATGGATATGATTGATAGGAGAATATTTGAAGAGTTGGCTCTAGTGAAGTGGGAAAATTGAATTTTCTTCCTCTAGCTGCATACACTATTTTTAAGAAACATAGATATCATTTTTTTCAACTTCATGCATGATTTAAAGGTTCTAAAGGGCTATTCATCGAATATCTTGAATATTGTTTTAATAACTGATTAAAAGTTAAAGGGTCTAAAATCACATAACTTACATGTTTTAATTCAATATATAATACCTATAGCTTTACATTGCATTTTTTCAAAGAATTTCCATCATACATTAACCAATCTATATTTATTTTTCAACGATATATGTATCAAGGTTATAAATCTAGAATGATATCCAACTACTAAAGAGGAAATTTCTATTATATAATATGAATTGTAGATGTTATAATCATCAATTCTCATTTACATAATTGTTCAGTTTGTAAGAGAGATTCAACTATGTATGAATTTATATTATAGGTGGATGTAACCCATTTAACTATATATGTATATTTATAAGGTTATGTTAAAAACCTAATTCCCACATAAGGTTGTATTGTAGAGAAATATGTTATTGAAAAAGTTGTTGAATTCTATTCTGAATACTTGTCTGGTCTGGAAAACATTGGTCTTCTAAAATATTGTCACATTGGGTGGCTTGTGGGTGAAGAAATTCCAGAATAAATGTTTTCACAATTAATATTACATATCAGGATTATAACCAAATTTATGTGGTTCATAATATTTTAGAGGTTTCCCCATAAGTTGAAACCCATAAATTAATTCTTAGGCATTTGTATCCATCAACTCCTCGAGGATAGATATCATCTACACATAATGAATATTTTAATATATGTTTTAAAGGTCATATTTTTAGAAAGACAACTAAAAACCAAAATTCATTTTCATAATGAATTTGATGGCTGGCTAGATGACCATGTTTTCCTATATTACCATATAATGGTAATGAAATTAATAGTTATATTTTCTATAGAAATGAACCTAATGAATGCAGTGCCATGAAAAATAGTAGAGTATCACTTGACGATGAAATGGTGCATGTATTTTGAACTAAGAATATAACTCCAATTTTATATTAATATTTCATACTTTGGCATGATCAAGCTAATATGTTAGTTGTAATTTACAACATTCCATGTTATTATTTTTCAAAGAAAGTGGGTTGATTACAAGATGATAAGAAAATAGGTGAACTGTGATACATAAATGTGGATTTAAGTAGTGAAGGGTACAAAGAAAAATCATTTATAATTGAATAAAAGGTTGTACGAGTATTTTATGTTTCATCTCAAAAAAACTAAAGAGGAAAATTTTTCTGTTATTGACAATAACCACTAAAGGTTTAGATGTTAATTCAACAGGGGATGGCTATTTCATTGGGATTTCAAAATTACTTCATAGAATTGTAAATTTAAATGGGGTTCTATATGTTATGGGGGACCAAATGGAGGATTTTTGATACTTGATAGATGGTTCAAATCCCTTCAACCTTTAGAAAACTCCAATTTCTATAATCGAATTATATTTTTTTTGTAATATACTTTGTGTGACCTCATATTATTATCTATTCATTTCTGAATTTTTGTAATCTAAATTAGATGTTCATAAAATTCTATATATAATGACTTATTCACGTGTTGATTCTCCCAATCATAAGGAATAAAAGGTTTCATAACGTGGAAGTGGTCCCAATATTGTGAAACGACAACATTCTACACATTAACTTGCTACCAATTCAACGAAAGAACATATTTATGATGTTTAAGCTGAGGAAATGTTTGATGTTATACAAATGGTGTACCAAAAAATTTAGAAGATCCATAGAATGATAGTGTTAGAAATAATATTATGGAAAGAAACAAAGGAATTTTTTTAAGATGAATGGAATTCATGGAGCAAGTCTATAAAAACTAAAAAGTCTATGTTCAATAGTAACACTTGTCTCACTACTCGTATGCACATTAATATTGAATTAAATTCATGGAAAAATGTTGTTCCCATTATTTAGACAGTAATTGGGGAAGATATTAGGGTAATATTATGATATACATTCATTATTTTACTAAAAATATAAAAATGGAAACGTCGACTTACTCTTCATTAACCATTTCAATGTGAATTTATATTAGATGAAAACCAAAACAAATTTTTATTAATTATTGTTTTAAATGATCAAAGTGTATTTCTCATAATTCCTACAATGTTTTATCAAAAATATGTTGAATGAAAAATAAAAAGGCACCCACCATAGATGTATGCACACCTAAATAACCAAAAATCATTGGAGTCATATATTGGTAATTACGATGAGTCATCATTTCTGGTATATTGTGACTTTTAATCCAATTCTTGAAAATATTTTTACAAATAACGTTGATTAAGAATTTTTAATTCATGAAATAGAAATTGAGTATTGAAAATTGAAATGGGTAGAAAAACCAACATACCACGACCAAAAAGTAAGGATGGGGTACCGTTCACATGAAATAAAATTGTATATATTTTAAATCTACCATAATAATATTATGCAGAGAAACAATTTTTTCTTTGTATGATGTTAAAATACCTCTATATATATTTTTGAAGACAAGTGCTGAGACGACATGAAATTATGAGTAATAGTGTGCTTCAAATTTATATTACAAAAACAGTAAACAAATTTTATATTAAACACATATTATTTCATAAATAAAATGGGATAAATATTAAAATAAATATTAGATCATAAATCTGAGATCACTGCTGAGTCAGGAAGTCAATTTTAACCCTAGGAATGTCCTCAAATGGGTCATCATGGGGCATTCAGATATATCACTCATTAAATATGCATTCAGTTGGTTAATTAAGTATTTTAATTTAATTAATTTTTTAATCTATACTAACCAAAATTTCTATAATATCACCGCTATGTAAAATTCTCCATGTTTTTTCACATAAACAATATGTGGATTCTAGATCTTTCTTCCTCCATCCATTGGAGACTAGACTTCCAACGATGATGAATCTCTTGTTCGGAGAAGATCAAGACACAAAAAATTAATAGAATTATTCCCTTCACTTTCAAGAATGTTCCTTGAAAAAAATGACTTATTCTCTAGGTAGGATTTTTTAATTTTTATATTACACCATTGTTGATTAAATTGATCGTGTAGGATCAACTTCTTACCTTTGATCTATGCCAATTGTGGCCTTTGCATGCACCCATGAACTGAATCATAATTATTTATTCTAATTTATACGTCTAGATTTTCCCATTATTGATTATTTTCCATGAACAAGAGGCAATGATTGATAAACATTTTTTCTTATCCTTCCTCCCATAATTTCGTTACATTCCTCAATGGTTGGACACCATGATCCATGTTCGAAATTGTTAGGTGTTAAGGGCCTAA
Source organism: Viscum album (assembly GCA_963277665.1). NCBI lineage: Eukaryota > Viridiplantae > Streptophyta > Magnoliopsida > Santalales > Viscaceae > Viscum > Viscum album. The sequence goes on from OY728136.1 coordinate 1,155,158,946, forward strand.
TAAGAACCCCAGATTCTTGTAAGAATCATGTGAAAGGGATGGATCAATGAAAAATGAATATGTATCTGTTTTTTAAAAGTTTCACCTAATGTATTGTATGATTGGAAATTGTATCAGAGGATTCATGGAAAAAATTACATGTGGTATTATTGTAGTTTTTATGTAAATTGAACAATTCAATAGAAAAGGAATTGTCAGCCACCAAATGTCTTAAATTGGAAAATATCAAAAAGAAACATCATTTTCATGATAAAACAAATCCACAAATTAAGAAGAGATGTTTGGAGATAGCATGCACAAGACGGATCCGGGATTCTAGAAAAAACCTACTACACAGAATATAGTTTAAAGAAAACAAGGTGTGTCATTCCTTAGATGTGGAAGATATGTATTTGAGAATTTATTTGGATGGAACAATGTGTATCCCTCCTACACACCATGTACCCCTTTTTCTGGTGGTCAAGACGTGTGGCGGAACTCACGGGAAGAACCCCATGTGTAAAGATATGAATGAAACATGGATAGGTATCAAAGTGCATAGACATGTCCAGTTTCATTCCAAGTGTCGAGTACATGGACATTGATTGAGTACATAGACACGAAATGGGTACACAGACATAACCATGCATAATTGCAGAACCCTGAGCGGCATAGGCATACAATATATATTTCTGTACATCTCAGGTATCCTTAAAATTGGGTGACTTGTGTACCTCTAGGGACATATATAGGTGGAGGAGTGGGAAAAAACTCCACATGAGTCCCCTCACATGTCATGCACCCCTTGGTTCCTTTTAAGAAAACTATTATCTTTTGTATCTCTTTTCTCTGAACATGGATTTTGGCCCGTGAGTAACCTATGATGAGTGTTTTTTACAGTTATAATGTGATATACCCCAATATTATGGATTTTTGGATATGATGTGATATATTTCAGGGGAAGCTCTTATATAGGTGGCACCTGATAAATGATGTTATTAGGAAAAGATTCGATAGAGACATTATAGTGGAACTCCCAATCAGATTGGTCACAGTTCCTCTACATACTAAGTAGAACCCCCATATTGGATAGGGTGCGAGTCCTCGATGACCAGAGTGGAACACCTAGTCACACCAAGACGTGGGTCATGGACAATTAGAGTGAAACCCCATTATCACACCAAGGCATGACTCCTCAACCAAAAGAGTGGTACCCCCTACCGCACTTGGGTGTGGGTGATCATCCTATATAGTGGAACCCCCGCCCCCATCATCTAGGGAATGGGTTCCCTATCTATTAAGTGAGACCCCCCCAATTATATGATGTGGTTGTCCTCGTGACACTATAGTGGAACCCCCTGGACACATTAGGGTGAATTTCCTTCGCTAATAATTATAGAGTAGAACCCCCCTAATGCACTAGGAAATGGGGAATCTACTAGAATTTTGTACCCCCTAGAGTGTGTAGAATAGTGTAAGGGCATGGTTGTTCACACCATTACTTCTAGTAAGATCATGGAGATGTTGGACATCTTTGATGGGCTTCTGGAACCGTTGGAGACTCTTTTTTTTGGACCAGGTTGTGGGATAGAGAACCCCATACTCTCTCATTTGGGAATATTTTTCCTATCTATGTATTAATATATATCCATGATGTTATATTTTGTTACTATCCTTCCTTGTGTTGCAAATATTTTCGTGTAATCCCATGTGATTTCCAAGATTATCTTCTTGTGTTGGATGATGTTACTCTTCCATTTTTGGAGGAAAAGTATCATCATGTAGTTCATATTCACACCATGTTAAGACCCTTGTTCATAGATAAGGTTACTTCTTGTCTTACTTGGGTTGAGCATCATATGGTATACTATATACTATCTTAATATTCAAATTTTGTCTTTTACATCTTCCCATTTCATCTTTCTAGGCTTCCTACTAGGTATGTATATACTCACCCTTGCATGGTATTTTCCCACACATTTCTGGTCTTATGAAGATGATGGATATGACAGTGGTGACTTCAGATGAGATTAGGAAAATCGAGTGCTTGGGAACACATACTATGGTCGTAGCATGGAGATCAAGATTTTGGTTCCCTGAGTTGTTTAATTTCCAAATTTTTTAGGTTGGGAAAATTATTTCATTGGGAATGTATTTTTTTCCTTTAAATTTTAGTTTTCACTATTGTATTATTGTACACCGTAGAGGTTTTTCATGCTTGGTTTACATTCTAGATATTGAATATTTTAATTATTGTTCATATACACATATATATTTATACTTCTATGTGTTTAAATATTTGTTTATAGTAAAAGGGATCACCATGTTATTTTTTCCTTGGACATTGGTATCCATCCTCTGGCCTATGGAGGTGGGCATGGGGTAGTTGCATCTCAATACCCTAATAGGGTTGGGTCATGACAGATTTATGTCAAAGGTGGTCAGATCCTTGGTATGGTAATTATAGTAGTCCCCTTATAAGGATTTGGTTGTGATATATGGAAATTGATTCAAATTGTCTTGAATGTGGATCTCAGGCTATGGAGTCTAGTGATGGTATGGGTGGTTGATATATCCATTCACCAAGACACTGACTACCAACATGTTGACTCAAAATATTGAGATATTTGTTATAGGGATAAATTATACATGAATCATATAGGATTGAGTATTTGATTTTCCTTATAGATCTAGTTCCCTGTTATATATATATATATATATATATATATATATATTTCAATATGATCTTGGTAAGTCATTATAACTATTAGGATTCCTTTGTAAGGTCATCCATAATTGATAATAGTTTCAAATCATAATGATGATCTGATGAGCGATGAGGCCGTAGTTCTGGGTATATTCCATGAGCTTCTTCCACCATGTGGGTATGTAGAATCACCACCACATGTTGAGTTGGATATCATCCCAGTCGGGAAAGTATGAGGATGTGAATAGTCTTAGTGCACTCTATAAGTTCCAACACCAAAGGACACTGAAATTCTATGGTGAACTAGATCCTCAGGTAGTAGAGGATTGCCCAGAGTCGGTGATCCGTGTTTTCAGGCTCTTCCAGAAACTGATGGATCAGGTGGTTGTACTGGCAAATGTACTTTTCCATGGATCCATTAGGAACTAGTGTATTCTTGTTACCTAGATAAATGATGAGTCGACACTCTCATGGCTCAGCTTCTAAGAGTTATTACATGAGGGTTATTAACCATAAATCACATGATTTGTGAAGACTCAAGATCTTCTGGAGCTAGAACAGGGAGGTATGATATTTTCTAAGTACGCTTCAGGGTTTATATACTGTGCACAATACTCCCTCGACATGATCTAATATGGTTACTTCTGAGCCCGAAAATCTAATCAAGTACTCCCCAGAGATATCCATTCCATTTTTATGCCTATGTGCATCCCAAACTACATTTAGGAATTGGAGTAGGTAGTGGTGATAGATAGATTCTTATCAGAGGGATGACTAGAAGATGGAGCTGACATTGGATTTTATAAGGCTCAGTCATATATAGTCGCTGGAAGGTTCGTGATGACGAGATATAGATGCTGGAGACCACCCACTGATCAATCTCTCACATTTTTTTATGGTAAGTGTATATAATGAGGTAATACCAATGTGGTTTGGTGTTATCATTGTGATGGGTTAGGTTACATGCCATTTGGAATCAGAAATAGACATCCGGAGGAGTACAAGAAGATAGGTGACAGAACGCCATGGGTGAGACATTTTCATGATCTGGGATCTCCCAAGAGAGGGAAGGGAGTCCCTTGGGGTGGAATATATGGTAGAGGAGGTGGATTTATTAGGTGGTGGATGACCCAATGATATCATTCCAACACCACTACTAGGAACTCCACATCTGGATCAAGAAGGTAGTAGTCGGTCAATGGATAACTACAAGATATAGAGGTATATGAACCTATTGTCCATGATATGATTAAAGGTATGATCAATGTATTTTATACTCTTTCATATATGTTATTAGACATAGGTTCCATTCATTAATTCATCTATATACACACAGTGTGAGACCTGTAGTTCCCAGTTGAGGCACTAGACTAGGAGTATCGTCTTCATGTTCTTACTGTGAACACTTCTTCTGTATGTCTTATCTTAAAAAATTGCAAGATATTTCTCAATGGAGATATGTTCTGGTGGGTACCTTTGGTAATCATAAAAGAACCCTAAAATTTCATCTAGGTATGTATTTTTTATCGGTGGTCTGAGACCAGATTTAAGATCACTATAGGCCAGCTAGATTCCTTCACACTAATGTGACAAGATTCACCTTTTGGGAAAGAGAGATCCCATGGAAGGGAAAGTGAGTGTTGTGTGAAATAGGTTGTAGCCCATCACCCATAGGTTAGAAATTATATCCCTTTTTGTATTAGGATCCTAAATAATATGTATTCTTTTAGTCAAAGATGATTATATGGAATTTATACCTGAGGATGTTCTAGGAATACCTTTGATGTAGGAGATGGAGTTCTGTATCAACATGAATCCTGGGATAGCTATGATATCTTCTACGACATATCAGATTAACCCTATAATGTTTCAAGAGTTGTGGTGGTAGTTGGAGGACCTTAGAGATAAGGGTTTCATCAGACACAATGAGTCCCCCCTGATAGCTATAGTGATGTTAATGAAAAAGGAGGATGTGATATTGTGGATTTTTATATATTATCTTCACTTAAACATAACTACGATAACGAACAAGTACTTTTTTTGAGGATTTATGAGCTCTTTGAACAGTTGCGAGGTCTGAGATGGTTCTTGAAAATTGATCTCGGGTCTAGCTACCACTAGTTGAGGATTTTCAGGGATGATATCCCAAATCTTGAATTCCAATGATTCTATGAACATTATGAGTTCCCATTGATTCCCGTTGGTGTAACAAATTTATAATGACAGAAACATTTATTAATGAAAATTCCACTTGGTCTAATTAAATTAATTATTATGTAAAATGTTTATAAAAAATATGGACTTCCTTGGTTTTATGTTTTTGGATTTCGACATACTATTAAGAATTGTGAGGATTGATAATATAGCTGCAAAATAATGATCGCATGATTAGATTAAATATAGGGATTTAACAAATCCAATTTACATAGATAATGGAAGTGATGGCCTAATCCAATATAATTGCTCCATACGAAGCCCATTTTTCAGATCATGGAAAATAGGTATCCTCATTGGGATTTTCTATTGACTAATCCTAATCTGAGCTTCAACACATAGAGCTTCAAAGGAACCTCCTATAGGAGAAGTGTAAGTTAATAGAGATTACCACACGAGCGATGTTTTTGGAGCCTCTCCAAGAGTTTATCACCATTGCAGACCTTACCCTTCGGCCTTATGTGGGTGTTTTAATGTGTTATGTAATGAGACCAGAGAACTATGATTATTGAATTATTTTTGTATAGATAATATATATCCATTTTATTATTGTTACTTTATAAAAATATTTTAAAGCACAAATAGTATTTTTAGTTAATATTCAATTAAGAAATATATTTTCAGGAATTAATGGATTTTTAATTGAATAATATTTTAAAATAACATTTTTAATAAATTAATTTTTATTAAATATAAATGATCTTATAATTTTATGAATACAATTGTAATTTTTATTATGTTTTGAAAGCCATTTTTGTCAAAACCCATGAATTTTTTATAAATGTCGGTTTTTATATTGAAAGTAAAAATTTAAATATTTATAAAAGTATTTAGATAAAATTAATATAATTTTATTAATTAGGATGTTGAAATTATCCAATGGTAAATTTTTCACCATTTTCTGAGACATTCGAATTTTTGGGTAAAAATTAAATATCGTTTAAATTTATAATGTGTTTGATGACATCATAATAACCCAATAGTGACATAAGAAAATACAATAAAAATGGGATTTTTGGCCCATATATATTTTACCATTAAAATAATGTGATTTTATATTTGTTAATTTTTTTTTAAAATCCTTAGTGGACCCTTTAATACTTATAAAATATATTAACATTTTAAAATGATTTTCTAGAGAGTGTGATTCACCTACACATAAACAAGACTATTATTTTAATAAGTTCATCCATTTTCATTATAATATAATGTTTTCCAATCCCCTTTGGAAGAAAACATGGGAAAAAACCATGAGATAGTTTGTGATTTTGATTAGTTTAATGTATATTGTTAAAATCCTAGATAATAAAGGATTCCTTCTCTTTTCCTATATACACACACCCAAGCTCCCACTTTCTCTTAAATAAAAACCTTTTAAGATCAACCAGCCTTTATCCACATCTCTCTATAATCCTCAAAAGGGGCCCCAATCTCCCAATAATCTTATCTCAAGCCTCTCCCAAGTCATTGCGATCACACTTCCAAGTAATGGATTTCATCCTTTCATATTTTTGTTCAAATTTCATTATATAGTTATACCCTTTGGTTTTCAATTAAGAATGTTGGTTTATGATTTCAAAACTCCCCTATACTTTTCTCCCTATGTTTTAATGATGATATAACCCTTTATATCTCATTAATTCCCCCCATTTACTCCCCTTGCCATGCCAAAATTCTATAAGGGATTTCTCTACCCTCACTTACATTCATGAAATTCATTTATATTTTGCATCTAAATTCCATTACATATGTTTGGGAAATGTATCTATATGATACCCTTACATTAAATTTTATGTAAAAATGTTGAGATACCTCTTTCTCTCTCATCCAGCATTTTTATGAATTCTTATGCCACGCTGTTATACTGTAGAAATTGCACTGCGATTTTCCCAACCAAATTCATTATGTAGTGAATACCATGCACATTTCTCTATCAAGGGTATTAAAATTTATTCACATTTTCATATTGATTATATAGTTTCATTTATTAATTAAACATTCCATTATAGTGGAAGAAATTATGATTTTTAATAAATCCATGTTATATGATCCATGTGGCACACTTATGCATGAAATGAAATGATTGAGAATGGTGCGCTCTGAAAGCGCTCTAATGAATTTTACAAATATTAGTATCATGATACATCAAGTGCAATGAGGTTTTACTCGTGATAATGCAAGTGAAATTAGTGTTTACACATTCTCCATGTTCAATTATCCTTATCCCATGCTAATATCATGTTAAATGTAGTTTCCACATTTACATGTTATGATAATCAAGCAAAATCATGACATTATGTTCATGTTTCTCTTATGCTCTATTGATATACCTATTTCATAACATTTACTAAATCCATTTTTTTATTCCTTTCTTACTCTCTTATTGGGCTTTTTAGCTTACCATTTTCTTATGCATGTCCTCAAGTTGTCTCATGTAATACTATGTATGAAGAAATTTCTATAATCATGTTATATAATTTTTCAATAAAGATGTGTATTTCATGTTTAATGATGTTATGTAATATTCCAAATCTCTAAAGACACTAGAAATCTCGATCTTCTATGTTGTATCAATTGAAGAGTTTATGATTAAGTGGGAAATAAGGAGTAGGGTTGTTGTAGTTGGTATCTGATGATAGGTTTAGTTATTTTTGGGATTAGGATTAGAAAATCCTAGTGCAAACCATAGGGATAAAACAATGTACAATAAAAACATCACTAAATTTTAGTGATTATTGAGTAAGTGGTTTATCAAGAAAATACATCCATGTCTAAATACAAGAGAGGTAGAGGCGGCTCTAGAAAATATGTATCTTGGGGTAAAACTCGAAAACACCACTTTGAGCTATACTTGAATGAGAACTGGTGCACGATAATGGTCCTTGATGCAATATTCGTTATGATAGTCCCAGGGGATATTGTTTGGTAAATCCATAAGATTAGTACAAACTATTATTAATGGAATAAAAAAATTCCCCTAAAAATATATGTTGGGAAGTACATCATGGATAACATAGATTGAAGCATAGAAATTTATAAGTTAAGGAAATAAATGTAATTTATAATTTATCCATTTTTTCATTGGATTAAAATTTACATCTTACCCCTAACTTTCCTTTTATTCCATCCAATGGCTAGTAAAAGGAGGACACATGCTAAAAATATATGCGAACATCAATGTGACGACTGTTCTAATGAAATGCACAGTCCGATGGGAGTGGGAATCACAAACATTGTAACGATACTCTCTTTGTTAACTTGTGTTTTGGATAGAAGCATGGGTCAAGTGGAACATTAAAACCCCACCCCAACCCCCAAAAATATAAAGTCACAATTGAGGGCTTCATGAGGCAAAGGACCCCTAATTTTAATGGATCATTTTATCCCTCAATTGTTTAAAAATGATTCAACTCCATTGGAAAGATCATATCCGTCCTTCAATGTTCCAAGAAAAATAATGTTCTTATGAATACTTATTGTGTAAAGGTTTTCGTTCATCAATGGTGGACATTGATCAAAAATAGGAATCCTGAGGAAGAGATCGAGGTGTTCGAATGGAAGGATTTCTTGAAAATGTGTTTTTGATAAATATTTTATATGCACCCTCTAAAATAAGATATAAAGGGAATTATTTACCGTAAAGAAAGAAGATGACGAATCCATCGGATCATATAAGGCAGACATCAAAAGGATTGCACGATATGCCTCTAGCTTTGTCATTACCCCTGAATGCAAGGTTGACCACTTCTTTGGTGGGACAAAACCTAGCCTATGGAAATCCCTAGAGATCCATGGCTTTGATAGCTATGAATAAATTGTTTGATGTTCCCTCAATGTAGAAATGGAGATCGGTGAATCTTAGGGGTATCATGTGGATAAGAATTGTAAATTGGAATTTAATTATATTGGTCCAATGGATAATTCATATAGTGCTAAGAAAATCCATCACCCAAGTTGCTAAAGGTGCAGAAAGAAGCACCCCAGAAATTGCCTAAAGGGGACACATAAATTCTTTAGGTGTGGAATAGAAGGGAACCTGGACATTAACTATCAACAAGAAAAACCAGAGGTTACAACAGAAGAGATTAACGCTCCATTCAAACCTCAATGAATTGTTCATTACTTCAACTACAAAGAACCATGGCACTTTTCAAACTAGTTCCCTAAGCCAAGGGTTTTCAGAGGCAACCAAAAACCTCCAAGGTAGCAAGGTGATCTTTTTCCATCACTACTTCCAATGTGAACACAAACAATGACGTGGTGATAGGTACACTAGTTACTCATTAAATAATAGAGAATGTACTTTTTGATTCTAGTTCTACGCATTCTTTTATATCTAGAAAGTTTAGTTGAACATTCCCAACACCACCCAGAATCCTAGATGTAAATATCTCAGTGAGAATAGAAAATGGGGAAATCATTATATCCCATGAAAATAACTCCACCCTTGTCACAATTTTTAGATTGAACTTCCTAGTGAACATTTTCATGCACCCTCTAGTGGAATTAGATGCAATTCTTGGAATGGATTGCCTTTCCTTATATAAAACCAACATAAATTTCCATGAGAGGGAAATAACTTTCCATATGGAGAATCAACCCCCTATTCTATAATAGTGATAGGAGGAGGATGAATCTTCTTTAGTAGCATCATCTAAATCATGGATATTACTACCCTATGAGCACACGTATCTTGCTCAGATGATTGAATCTAAATAAGCAACCATCCTTGATGATGTGCCTATTTTGAGGGAATTATCTGAAGTGTTTCCCAAGGAATTTCCTAGACTTACCCCTAAAAGAGATGTTGAATTTTCAATGGATCTTATACATTGGGTGTGGAAAATATCTATGAATCCATGTAGAATGGATGTTGTGGAGCTTGAGGAGCTAAAGAAACAACTACAGTAAAATCTAGATAAAGTGTTTATACACCCATGTGCTTCACCATGGGGTGAAATAGACCTCATAGTCAAGAAGAAGGATGGGTTAATGAACCTTTGAATTGATTATCATGAGTTCAATAAAATCATGATAAGAGAAAGTTATCTCTGCCATGAATTGGTGACTTGTTCGATCAGATATATGGAGCATAATACTTCTCTAATGTGGATTTATGGATGGGATATTAGAAGTTAAGTATGAAGAAGGAGGATATCCCCAAAACTATTTTTTGTACAAGATATGGGAACTATGAATTCATAGTAATTCCTTTAGGACTCACTAATTCTCTATAAATCTTTATGGACATTATGAATAGTGTATTTAGAGATTACCTCGACAAATTTGTGGCAGTATTTATAGAAAATATTCTAATATACATCAGAACCAAGGAGGATCAAAATGATCATCTAAGAACTATACTAGAGACATTGAGAAAAGAAGAATTTATATGAAAAGTACAACAAGTGTCACATATGGTTGAGGGAATTCTCATTCATGGGTCATATCATCACAAGAAATGTGATATTTGTTGATCCATCCAGGACAATTGCAATTGAGGGATGTCTAAGGCCAACATCAGTAATGGATATATGTAGCTTCTTGGGGTTAACTGGATATTATCGCCAATTTCTGAGATTTTTCTCATGATTGTCAAACCCTCATACCAAGATAACTCGTAAGGGGTTATAGTTTTCTTGGAGTGAAGAGTGTGAAGAGAGTTTCAAGGAGTTGAAAAGGAGGCTTATAACTGTGCCCATTTTTACACTACCCACAAGTGCAAAAGTTTTTGTGGTATTTAGTGATACATCGAAGAATGTAATGTGCTATGTGTGGATGAAAAATGAAATATTCATTGCCTATGATTTAGGGAAATAGAAATTTCATGAGCAAAACTATCCCACACATGATCTGAAGTTGGCTATAGTAATCTTCCCTTTGAAAATATGGCAGCATTAACTCTTTGGGGAGAATTGTGAACTATATATGGATCATAAAAGTTTCAAGTATATATTCACACAGAAAGGGTTAAATATGTGCCAACATTGATGGTCAGAGATAATGAAGGACTATGACTGATCAATCCATTACCACCCTAGGAATGCGAACAAGGTGGCAGATTATCTATCTAGAAATGACCCAATGATTCGATCATTGATGAGAATTGAAAAGGATAAAATCTTTTAAGATTTGATGAAGATTTAAATGGGAATCATAAAGAAGGTAACATCATCAATCCTTCCACAAATTATTACTGAACTGTCTCTTTTGGAAAGGATAAAGTATGATCAAATGGATGATATTGGAATATAGAAGAAAGTGGAATCTATCAGAAAATGTAAATCCTCAAGGATCAATGTTAATTAAGAATGAATTGTGATATTTGTTCCAATCCTATGTGTTTCATAAAATATAAAGCTAAAGAATTAACTTTTGGATGATTCATGTTGTTCAAATTTCTCCATTCACCCAGGATTTACAAAGATGTATCGAGATCTCTGAGAGATTTATTGGTGGGATAGCATGAAGAAGGAGGTCGCTGAGTATACATCAATGTGCCTGGTATGTCTGCAAGTGAAGGATGAGAGGTAGAAGTCTACGGGGATGAAGAAACCATTATGCATACCAGTATGGAGATGGGAGAACATCACCATGGACTTTGTCACTGTATATATGAATATATCTGAAGGAAACAGTGCTATTTGGGTAGTTCTAGACCATCTAAAAAGGACTGTGTACTTTATTTCAATTCAAGGGGATTTCTCATTAGATCAACTGGCACAGAAATATATCAGATAAGTGGTAAGTCTGCATGGTGTACCACTTTCTATTGTGTCCAATCGAGATCCAAGATTCATCTCTGTGTTCTAGAAGAGTCTTAAACATGCTCTGAATACTGAGCTGAACATCAGTATAGCTTATCATCCTCAAACTGATGAATATTCTGAGTAGACTATGCAATCACTTGAGGAAATGTTGAGAGCATGATCCATAGACTTTAAAGAAGTAAGGGATCAACTTTTTTCTCTAGTTGAGATCTCTTAGAATAACAGTTTCCACCCAAGACTCCAAATGGATCCTTATGATGCCCTTTATGGGAATAGGTGAAAAACAATGGCATGTTGGGATGAATTTGGGGAGAAAAAACTTCTATCTTCAGAAATGGTCGAAGAAATGCTGGAGATGATTAAGAACATACAGCAACACATTAAATCTACTCGTAGTCGACAAAATAGTTATGCTGATAATCATCGTCGGGGCCTAGAGTTTGATGTCAGAGACATGGTATTCCATTTCACATCAATGTGGAAGTTATTTATGAGATTTGGAAAGATTTTAAAGCTTATTACAAGGTACATAATCCATTTTGAGATCCTTGGTCGCATTGGAGCAGTGGCCTATCGACTTGAACTCCCACTGAACCTATCTCAAGTACATGATGTATTCAAGTTATAACTCTTGAGGAAGTACATACCTGGCCCATCGTATGTACTCAATCTAGAGGTGTTACCTTTGCAGAATGACTTCTCTTATGAAGAAAAGCATGTGATGATCTTAGATCATGGGGAAATGTTCCATGAAATAATATAATTCCCCCCGTCAAGGTGTTGTGGAGAAAACACATGTTTTATGAGGCAATGTGGGAATCAGAGGAAGTGATGAAGCATAGTTACCCGCATCTTTTGTAGTGTGGGAAAAGGAAATGTTGATGGTTAAATTTCATAAGGGGGGGGGTGATTGTAACGATAAAAAAATTTATTAAATAAAAATACTCTAGATCTAATTAAATGTATTATTGTGTAAAATGGTTATATAAAATATTCACTTTCACTGTTTCATGTTTTTGGATTTCAAAATATCATTATGAATTGTAATCATTGCTAATATAGATTTTGAATAGTGGTCAAATGATTAGTATAAATATATGGCTTTAACAAAACCAATTTACCCAGGCAAAGGAAGAAATGGTCTCATCCAATAGATTTTCTCCATACGAAATCCATTTTTTTTTTGAGCTCGGAAAGGAGAATGAACCACTGGGGTTTACTCTTGACCAAGCCCAAGTTGAGCTACAACACGTTAAACTTGAATGGAACCACCTACGAGATATGTGGATGTTAATAGAGATTACCACCCAAGCGATGTTATCTAAGCCTCCCCAAGAGTCTGTCATCATCATGCACCTTACCCATAAGTCTTATTCGAGTTTTAAGGGTTTATTTAACAAGATGATAACACTATGATTATGTTCAATATTTGTTTTGAGAATATACATTTATTTTTTGATTGTTACTTTTTAAATAGATTTAAATGCTCAAATAGTACTTTTAGTTAATATTTAATTAAAAAATATATTTTTATTAATTCATGGATTTTTTAATTAAATAATATTTTAATAAAATATTATTACTAAATTACTATTAATTAAATATAAATGATCGTATAATTTTTATGAATACCATTGCAAATTTTATCGAGGTTTGAAGGTCATTTTTTTCAAAACCAATGAATTTTTGTAAATATCAGTTGTTATTTTAAAAGAAAAAATTCCCATATTTAGAAACATATTTATAAAAAATGAATTTTTTTTTGAATTAGGACTTCAAAATTATCAAACCGTGAATTTTTCTTAATTTTATGAGACAGTCAAATATTTGGGTGATAATTAAATGCTATTTAAATATATAATGTGGTTTATGACATCATAATGACCCAATATTAATGTAATAAAATAATATAAATGGGATGTTCGGACAATATATGTTTTACCATTAAAATAATGTGATTTTTTGGTTTTTTATTTATTTTACAAAGACTTAGTGGACCCTCCAAGACTTATAAAAGATTTTAGCATTTTAAAATGATTTCCTTCATAGTGTGACTCACCTCCACATAATCAAGCCTAATATTTTAATAAGTTCTGCCATTGGACTTATAAAATAAATTTTTACACTCCCCATTGGAAAACACCATGGGAAAAATCCATGGGATGGTTTGTGTTTTTGATTATTTTTTGGTGTAGTGTCCAAAACAAAGATAATAAAGAATTCCCTCTCTTTTCCTATATAATCCCACCCAAGATCCCACATCATCTTCACTAAAAACCTTTGGAGATCTACCAAAATCTTCTCTCATCTCTCTATAATCCTCCTATGATTCTCAAATCTCCCAATAGGCCTCTCTGAATCCTCTACCAAGCCTTTTTGATCAAATTTCCATGTAAGGGATTTCTTCTTTTCTCATTTCTGTCCAAATTTCATTATATTGATATACCATTTGGTTTTTAATTAAAAATATTATGTTATTATTTCAAACCTACCCTATACATGCTTAATTATGTTTTTAATGATGATAGACCCATTTATATCTCATTAATTCCTCTCATATACACCTGTTACCATGACAAAATTCCGTAAGGGATATCTCTCTCCTCATTTACATTCAAGAAATTATTTTATATTATGCATAAAAATTCCATTACATATGTTTGGAAATGTATCTATATGACCCCCTTACTTTCCATGTTATGTACATATTATGAGACACCCCTTTCTCTCTCATCAACAATTTTTATGGACTCTTATGTCATGCCGTTATGTTGCCTAAATTGCACCACGATTTTCCAAGCCAAATTCATTGTATGGTGAATACCATGCCCATTTCTCTATCAAGGATATTCAACTTTATGAACATTTACTTATTTATTATAGAGTGTCATGTATTAATTTTATATTAATTTATCCTGTAACAAATGGTTATGTTTAATGAATTCATGTTATAGGATCCATTTGAAACACTTACGCATGAAACGAAATGATTAAGAAGGGTGCACCCTGATAGCAATCCAATGCATTGGGTAACAAATTGATTCATGATACATCAAGTGAAATGAGGGTTTACTCATGATAATGTAAGTTCAATGAGGTTTTAATCATGTTCCATGTTGCAATGATTCTTGGCTCAAGTTAATATCATGTTGAATTTTGTTCCCAGATTTCCATGATATGATAATAATGTTATATCATGCATTTATGTTCATGTTTCTCTTATGCTCCATTGATATGCATATTGCCTAGAATGTACTATATTCTTCATGTTATGCCTTGTTTATTGTCTTACTGAGCTTTATAGCTCACCCTTTTCATAGGCATGTCCTTAGGTTATCTCATTCTATAAAGATACATATTTCATGTTATAAGTTGTAACGTAATGTTCCTAATCCCCAAAGACACTAGAACTATCGATATTCTATGTTGTATCATGTGAAGATTTTATGTAATAAATTATGTTTATGTGTGAAATAAAGAGCAGGGTTGTTATAAAATTCCCCCACTATGTTTATAGATTTTTTGAACTGGATCTTCCAGAAGAACATAGAAATGTTTTTCGTTATCATAACCTAAGACAAACTCATCTACTCTGCATCATAGAATGAACATGTAGAGAACTTTAGGATGGTTCTAATTTTTTTGGGGGCACTATCTTTATGGATGGATTTCAAAGTGTTAGTTTTAGATTAATGAGGTTCCCTTCTTAGGGAAAGTCATCTCTAATCATGGCTTATCCATGGACCCATCAAAAATTGATGTAGCGATTTATCATATTCCACCCAAGTGCATTTCAGAGTTATGAAGTTTCCATGACTTTGTAGTGTACTATATGAGTTTTTGTGTGGACATATCCTGAATTACAACCCCTTCGACCGTCTAGACATGAAATGGGTAGTCTTTACCTATAATGAGTAGTTCTATAGGTCCTCTGAGTATTTAAAGATGAGGATGATAACTACACATGTGTTGAGACTGTTGGATAAGGTAATGGAGTACGTAGTGTATTTTTATGCCTTTAGATATAGTCTCGATTGTGTATTGATGTAGTAGCAGCTAGATATCACATACGTATTGAGGCAGTTGAGACCCCTCAAGTCTAACTACGTAACTCATGACTAAGATCTAGTAGTAGAGGTCTTCATTCATAGGATGTGAATGAAAGACCATATAGGGTAAGACATTGTGGTTTACTCAAACCATAAGAGTATTAGGTACAACTTCACATACAGAGCCTTGAATCTGAGATAGTGGAACTAGTTTTAGTTCCTTTAGGACTATGACATAATGATATTATTTACACTAGGGAAGATAAATGTAGTAGTAGATTCCCATAGCATGAAGTCTTAGGATCACATGGTTTATGAGGCTTCTGAGAAGAGGGATTACTTGCAACTAATATTGATGGAGCAGGAGGGTCTAATTTTCTTTTTGTAGATAGTGTTGCATCCACCTCTTCTTGAGAGTGTGAGATAGTCCTAACTAAGATAAATCATCTTTGAGGTCTTATATGACCATATATCCATGGGGGATTCACCATATAGATATTCTGAAGAATGGAATCACATAATAGTTTTTCTGGAATAGGTGGTGTTCCCAGTCACAATGAGGGAGGAGGTGATTCAAGAGTTCCACACTTCTACCCTAGTTTTACATCTGAGTATATGGATGATGTATATAGACCTCTGGAAGTATTTTTGTGGTTTGGCATGAGACGTTTTGTAACTGAGTTCTTATTTATATTCCACACCTATTAGTAGTTGAATTCTATGTTCCAGGTTCTAATAGGTTTGTTTCATCCCCTTGAGACCCCAGAGTAGGAGTGGGATGGCATATCAATGTACTTTTTGATAATGACACCATGGATAGTGAAGTTACATGATTCTAATTGGGTGACAATTGACCGAGTCAAAAAGATAGAACACTTCCTTGCTATCAGAGAGTAGAGTTTGGGGGAAATTTTGGGGCATATGTACGTAGATGATATCATTCACCTTCATGGGGTGCACTCTAATATTATCTAAAATCATGATGTAATCTTTACATCATGATTGTGGAGTATCCTACATGAGGTATTTGTGGCCTAGTTGAAGATAAGTACATATTTTCACCCCCATACAGATAGACATACCTAGTGCACTATGCTAGTGTTGGAGGTTATGTTGAGGTATTTCATGATTGGATTCAACTAGAGTTGGTATGATCACTTACCCTTGGTATAGTCTTCATACAAAAACATATACCACTCTAACAATGTCTTTGAAAATTTTAGGGATTTTTATGGGAGACCCTGCAAGTCACCCTTGTTCATGAAAGATATTGGTGAGACTTCTATTTTAGATCCATAGATGGTGCAGCTGATGATGGAGGAAGACCATGTCATCTATTAGTGGATAAGGATTTCCCAGAAAAGATATAAATCGTACACAAATCTCTAACATAGGAATTTTTATTTTTAGTTGGGAGACTATTTCATCGAGAGATTCTACCCATGAAAAAGATTCTAATGTTTTTCCTGGTGAGGAAAGACATCCCCAAGGTTCATCGCACTATTTGAGATCATGTAGAGGGTTTGCGAGGTTTATTACCACTTCACCCTACCCCCAAAACTGGAGTGGCTGTAGAACATCTTCCATGTGTCAATGATGAGGTGATATGTGCATGACCCCACACATCTCATTGACTAGGGTGAGCTACACATCAAGGATGGGGCGACTTTTCTGTAGTACACATTGGCAATCATGGATTTATATGAGATGACCCTACATGGATGGACCATCCCTTGGTTCATTTTTTGTGGTAGCACAAGACATGAATGAAAGATAATTTAAGAAGGAGAGCCGGATGTGGGATTAGTATCCATATTTTTATGTGAAGGTTTTCTTTTTTAGGATAAAAATATTGAAGCAAGAATAATTTAGAGACCCATTTTTTCATTTTAAGACGTTAAAATTTATCTACATAAATTTTCATAACCAAGATCGGAGATGATGTGTGATTCCATGGCTTGGTGTTCCCGGAATTAAGTTTATAAAAGTTTAAAATATATTTTATGTTAATCATGTATATTTTCTTAATTAAAATGGGATCACTCTTTAATGGTAGCTCAGATTATAAATCTGAAGTCAATATTGAGTCTAGAACATTTTTTACCCTGGACATGACCTAAAATTGGATGGTGTGGGGCGTTGGTATATATCACCTATTGGTAGTGCATTCATTTGGTATATTAATTAAATTAGTTTGATTAATTTTTCAATCTATCCTAACAGAAATTTCAATAAGATAAAGACAATAGAGAATACTTCAGGGTTATCCTCATAAACCATAGGAGGATGCCTGAGATTCCTTCTTCCTTCCAATTTATAATCGACTATAGGTGATGATGAATCTATGGATCAAATAAGATCTAAACACAAAGAATGCAATGAATTATTCCATTCTTTGGTAAAAGTGTTCTTAAAAGAATAATGTTCCAATATATAGGTAGGACTCATCAATTCATGGTTTACTCCCATGTTTATTATATTAACTGAGAAGGATCCTCTTTATAGATTTGATTTGTGCCAATTGTGTCCTTTTCATATTCCCATGAATTGAAAAATAATTGGATATTCTATTTTATAACCTTGGATATCCCCATTCATGATCGCTATCCCAAAAAACATGGAAACAAAAAATAAACCTCTGTTCTTGTGCCTTCCACCCAAAATTTCAATGCGTTCTTCACCGGTTGGACCCTATTGTCCTGGTTCGACATTGTCGGGTTGTACCAAGCTAAATAAGACTCCTAGATTCATTGTAGAATTGTATGAGAGGGATGGATCGATGAAATTGCCATAGATCAGGGTTGTTTGGAAGTTTCGAGTTGTGATTCTGATGATTATGAGGTGTTTCACGTATTACGTATGAGATAATCGTGGTCCATGAAGACTTTGATCAATTCAGTAGAAGTAGTTTTAATCTCAACCGAATGACTGTAAATGGAAAATGATAGAATGTTCCCTCATTTATTGGAAGAAACGAAGCTGGAATGGAAGGCATGGAATTTAGATCTAGTGCATGGAAAGTGGATATGAGATTACAGAAGAGTACCAAGCATATGTTGTGTATTTCTAAGAACACATGGCGTGTCGGGCCACGATTGTGGTGGCTAGGGTTTTGGGAATTTATATAGATGCCACAACATGTATCCATCTTATAAGTCATTTAACCCTTTACCAGGTGGTCACTCTATGTGGGGAGTACATGGGAAGGACCACATATTGAAATAAATGGACAAGCACATGGTCGTATACTAAAATACATGGGCACATATAGGTGCATTCCATGTTCAGAGTGCATAGACCTGACATTAGTACACAAACACAGGATAGATACACAAACACAACCAAGCACATTGGAGGGACCTCGAGTGGCATGGAAACATCATTTATATTTCCCCATGCACTGTGTATCCCAACACGGTTGGAAGGACAATCACATTTAGGAACAAGGCCAGGTGATGTAGAAGGAAAACATGTAATGTGGGTCCACTCACATGCAATGTACCCCTTTCTTCCTTTTGAGGAAACTTCAATCTTCTTTATATCATTCATTTGAATTCAAATTTTGTTATACAAGTGGCCTACCTAGAATGTTTTTCTACATAGAATGCAATGGTTACCACTATTGTGGACTTGGGGATATGATGTGAAATGTTATGAGGGTGGTACTTAATTAGGTGGTTCCCAATGAAGAAAGTGACCAGAAATAAGAAGACTAGACATAGTAGAGCAGAACCACCCACCATCTTTGGAGTGGGTCCTCTACTTACCAAGTGGAACCCCCCTTATCACACTAAGGGATGGGTCCTCAATAGATATTGGGTAACCCCTATATCACACCTGGGCATGGGTCCTCAACCGATAGATTGAATCCCCCCCCACCTATCCATCAGCATGGGTATGAGTCCTCTATCTACTGAGTGAAACCCACTATCAGATAGAATAGTAATCCTCATGAAACTAGAGTGATCCACCCTGAAACATCAATGATAAGGTCATATACGAATATGTACATGGTGGATTCACCCTAACTCACTAGGGAATGGATCCTCTACATAGATTTTGTGCCCCCTAGAATACACATCATAGTCGTGAGGTGTTGGTAATCATTTATGGGCTTCTAGAATGGTTGTAGAATCTTTTTCTGGGACTGGACTATGATATGAAGATCCCCTCACTCCCCCTTTTCAGATTATTTTTTCTGAGAATATATATATATATATATATATATATCCATTCCTCTAGATTTAGTTCCTCTCCTTCTATAGGGTGTGAAGACGTGTGGAGTATTCCATGTGCTTTCTGTGTTAATATTGTAATGGTTGGATGAGGTTACTCTTTGTATATGGGTGGTAACAAATCAATGTTTAGTCCATTTAGAAATCGTGTTGAGCCCCTTGTTATTATAAGAGGATACTCTTTCTCTTGTTTTGGTTGAGATGCATCTTGTTTACTATCTATTATCTTCATATTCCAATTGTGTCTTTTACCACTCATGATTTCATATTTTGGGGAATCATATTGGGTATGTGTATACTCACCCCTTCATGTTCTTTTCCCTCATGTGTCGTGTCTTATGTAGAAGACGGACAGGTCAGTGGTGAATTCAGAAGATCTTAGGGGTATTGGGTGCTTGGTACCACATATGGTGGACATTTCTTATAGAGTAGCAGCAGGACTCTCTTGGTAGTTTATTTTACAGTTTTATTAGGTTTGGACATATTTCAGGTTGGCCATGTATTTTTCTCCTTTACATTTCATTATTTATTATCGTACTGTTGTACACACTATATGTTTTTCATGATTATTTTACATTCTAGTTTTTTTATCTTATTTATTTATTTTCCTCGTCAATTATGAATTAATATGGTTGTGTTTTTGTTTTTATAGGTTTCAAGGAAAATCCCTCCTCATGCTAGTTGTTCCAGTGGTGTTGGTATCCAAACCCTGGCCTATGGAGGCAGGCTTGGGGTGGTTGAGGATTGATCCCTAGTTAGGTTCAGGTCATGAAACTTTTGTGACATGAAAAATCAATATAATAATGTTCCTATGAATAAATATATAGTGATTAAATGAAACTTGTAGCCACTTCCATCCCACATCATGTGATATGGATGTAGGAATGTGTAAATAAGTAAGGGATGCTAATATATGAAAAAGGACAAAAATTTTCAAAATCATCTGTAAGTATGACATAATAAAAAACAATATATAAATTGATATTACATAATAATGATTACCTATATTACTAAATATATTTTTACTTATACATAAGAATTATGATCATTTGTAACTTATTAAAAACAACAATCAATGTCCTTTAAGAGGCCAGAAAAATATTTTCGTATCAGAGGTGCGGCACTACTGGACATATAAGTTTTCCCAACGGATATATACCAACGGTTTTCTTAAACCGTTGGTGTATATGAGTATACGAAGCATATACCAATTGTTTTTCAAAAACCGTTGGTAAAGGTATGTAGAGGTGAAGTTATACCAACAGTTTTTGCAAAACCGTTGGTAAAAGTGTGTTTGTGAGGAAGATATACCAACAGTTTTGCAAAACCATTGGTAAAAGTTCTTTTTGATGAATATATACCAACGGTTTTGTAAAACCGTTGGTAAAAGTGTGTTTTTGAAGGGCTTTACCAATGGTTTTTTAAAATTGTTGGTAAAAGTTTTCATTCCCAATGGTTTATAACCGTTGGGAATGATTTCCCAGAAATAGACAGGACCTGGGCTCCCCCATTCAAAGCGACTAGAGCCCTAAACCGAAGTAGAGAAGTGTGATTCTCTTTACCCTACTTTCCAAATCATTCCATCTTCAATATATACCAATGGTTCTCTTGAACCGTTGGTAAAAAACACAATACCAACGGTTGTAAACCATTGGTACACCCTAAAAGTGTATGTTCAAATTGTTTTAGAACCGTTGGAGTAGATATTTACCAACGGTTTCAATGGAACCGTTGGTATAGGTTTGGGATGGAGTTATATACCAACGGTTTTTAAAAACCGTTGGGAAAAATTTCCCCCAAATTGGCAGTAGCCGATCCTCTCCCCCATTCATGATCGAGATCCCTAAATGCGAGCGCTTGGGCGATTTTGGAGGCAATTTTGGAGGTGTTTCGGGTCCTATTCCTCCATCCCATCCAAGGATGAGGCATTTTCTTAGTTTTTAGTTTCGATTTTGATGTGGGATGAGACAAATTTCTATTCTCATATTCCAGCCGAATTTCTGTTCCAGCCCAATTTTTGTTTCCGTTCTTTATTTACATTCCTTGCATATTCTATCCCATATAGATTTCATTAGACAGTTTTCTAATTTTTTGATGTGCCTTTCATGTTTCATTACCAAGAAATTTTTATTATATGTTATAAAATTCAATCACATGTTTAGTTTTAACATTCATTGTTACTTTATTATCTTGTTTTAGTAATTTATATTAATATTATTTTCATATATTCCATCGTTGAGTGTTTTTACTTGTGCAATAGAATTCCAAGCTCATTTTACTTCATAGTGATTATTTAGATTTCAAAGTGTTTTATTTTTCATGTTAAATTTATTAAAAAGTTTTGGGGACTAATTAAAGTTATTAGATTCCAATTTCCATGCTTCTATGCTAGTTAAGAATTAAATGAAATATGATGGTTTTAATTAAATGAAAGTAAATGTTCAATTTTTATCATTTATGGGTGATTAATAAATTGGAATGTGATGAACCATATAATTGAACCATTGTTGATGCACATTATATAACAATAGGTTATTGAATAAAAGTTATTCTTGTGAATTTCGTTACATCCTAGATAAAAATGGTTGTGGTTATATGAGAGATACCTCTGATGGTTCTTTGATCATTGTTTTATGGAAAATGAATGGTTTAGGTCTGGTATTAATAGTAGCTTCCAGTGAGACTATTTTAGTATAAGGGGAAACGAGATTATGATCTACAAGGGGTTGATTGAGTTGGTAGAGACCAAACATTGTTTGTTCCTTGTGTTCAAGAACCATAAATAGAGTGTTCCAATTAGGTGGTCATCAGTAAAGACGTAGGTAAGATTTCCAAGTCCTATTTCATGAAGTTGAATATGTGGTGCTATAGTGGTTTTGGATTGTTTGAGGTACTCTAAGTGTATTATAAACCCTCATTTGTTCCATACTCATTTAAATTGATTTAATATCATTTTTTTCGCACACACCATTATATCCTCTCAAACTATATTTAGAGTGTAATTTCATTCTTATGGTGTTAAATATTTTAGTAAATGTCCATACTAGCTTCTTTTATGTGTTCTAGGGGTTTAGACTAATGACAGGGCTGCATGATTATTGTGCGGGTATTCTTTTCATATAAATATATCTATACACCCCGACCCCATTAGACAACCTGACCACCCCCACGGACAGCCCGCCCACCTTGACACCCTGACCCCCCTAGACAGCCCCCACCCCCTGGACACCTCCGACCCCCCAGACGGCCCCACCACCCCCTAGACACCCCGCACCCCCTGGAAACGCCACACCCCCCTTGGACAGTCCTGCCACTCCCATGATCCTCATCCTACTCCTCATGTTTTGGGATATGAGCACTCTGGTCGAGTACGCTGCCGACCTGGTAAGAATATAGTCCCGACGAGGTATTGGTCATCTCCAGGTATCCATTCTAGTACCACCGAGTTGGAACAGGTCAAGGAGAATGCAAGACAGTCTGATAAAAGGGTCATAGAGTTGGAAGTACAAGTTCAAACAAGAGACAGAGAATATATGAAACTGATGAAAGCATTATCTTCATCACTTCCACCAGAGGCTAGTACGGCTTGTCAGACATTTATATCGTCGATGGGTGCATCATTCAATGCACCAGGTGGCAGCTCTAGTGGCGATCGAAATGATGACGATTCTAGTGATGACGAGGATGCTGAAGAGGAAGAGGGCGAGGATGAGGATGTGGATGAGGGTGAGGATGGGGCCAAAGGCGAGGATGGGGCCGAGGTTGAGGATGATGCCGAGGATGAGGATGAGGCTGACGATCAACATGGGGATGATGACGAGGATGACGACGAGCACAGAGATGGCAGCGAGGATGAGGCTGATGATGATAGTGGTGATGGTGATGGTGATCAGAGGCAGATTGATCCATAACATTTTTGAATTCTGTATAACTCTTTATTTTTGAACATGGTTTTCCACTTTGGGGTTTTCCTCTGCTTCATAGGGATGTTGCATTTGGATTCTGTTTTTTTCACTTGATTCTTATTGTATGATTAGTCTACTACCTAGACCTTTAGTATTCCTTGGAACTGTGATACTCATTTCTCTATTTTTCTTACTTATCTTTCTTAGTTAGCCATGTATTTCATGTTTATGCATGTGGAAAATGATATGTAAAATGTTCTTTGAAGTAGTGGTCGACACCACTCAACGTGAACTTTTATTTGAAATGGACGGGATTTTAAGTGAAAACAACAACTGGCATATGGAAAACAGACCAAATACATTCAGATTCTGTTTAAACTATAGGACAACGATCCATGGGTCATATGTGATGTGTAAGAGTGAACGCTGCCTCAATCTGAGGGCCAGTGTGGCTGGTACCACTCAAAGTGTCTTTCTTTTGTTTAAAATGGATGCGCTTTTAAGTAAAAAAAACCACATACGGAAAAGGACCAAACACATTCGGATACTGTTGATACTTTAGGACATGTATCCATGGGTCATATGTGACGTGTATGAGTCAACCCCGCCTCAATCCGAGGCGCGGTGTGGCCGGCACCACTCAAAGTGTCTAACTTTTATTTGAAATGGACAGGATTTTAAGTGAAAACAACAACTAGCATATGGAAAATAGACCAAAGGCATTAGGATTCTGTTTAAACTATAAGAAAACAATCCATGGGACATATGTGACATGTACGAGTAAACCCCGCCTCAATCCGAGGGCTGGTGCGGCCGGTACCACTCAAAGTGTTTCACTTTTCTTTGAAATGGATGCACTTTTAAGTAAAAAAACCACATACGGAAAAAGTACCAAATGCATTCAGATACTGTTGATACTTTAGGACATGTATCCATCTATCATTTTTGGCGTGTACGTGTCAACCCCGCCTCAATCCGAGGCGCGGTGTGGCCGACACCACTCAAAGTGTCTAACTTTTATTTGAAATGGACAGGATTTTAAGTGAAAACAAAAACTGGCATACAGAAAATAGACCAAACGCATTCGGATTCTGTTTAAACTATATGACAACGATCCATGGGTGAAATTTGACGTATACGAGTCAACTATGCCTCAATATGAGGAAGTAAGAGCCGGTACCACTCAAAGTGTGTCACTTTTCTTTGAAATGTATGCGATTTTAAGTAAAAAAACCACATACGGAAAATGGACCAAACGAATTCAGATGCTGTTGATACTTTAGCAAATGTATCCATGGGTCATTTGTGGTGTGTAAGAGTCAACCCCGCCTCAATCCGAGGCGCGGTGTGGCCGACACCACTCAAAGTGTCTAACTTTTATTTGAAATGGACATGATTTTAAGTGAAAACAACAACTGGCATATGGAAAATAGACCAAACGCATTCGGATTCTGTTTAAACTATAGGACAACGATACATAGGTCATATGTGACGTGTACGAGAGAACCACGCCTCAATATGAGGGCCGGTGTGGCCGGTACCACTCAAAGTGTCTTTCTTTTGATTAAAATGGATGCACTTTTAAGTAAAAAAACCACATACGGAAAATGGACCAAACGCATTCAGATACTGTTGATACTTTAGGACATGTATCCATGGGTCATTTTTGGCGTGTAGGAGTCAACCCCGCCTCAATCCGAGGTGTGGTGTGGCCGACACCACTCAAGGTGTCTTTCTTTTGTTTAAAATGGATGCGCTTTTAAGTAAAAAAAACCACATACTAAAAACTGACCAAACACAGTCGGATACTGTTGATACTTTAGGACATGTATCCATTGGTCATTTTTGATGTTTACGAGTCAACCCCGCCTCAATCCGAGGCACGGTGTGGCCGACACCACTCAAAGTGTCTAACTTTTATTTGAAATGAACACGATTTTAAGTGAAAACAACAACTGACATACGGAAAGCCGACCCAACGCATTCAGATTATGTTGAAACATTAGGACAACGATACATGGGTCATATGTTACATGTACTAGTCATCCTTGCCTCAATCCGAGGGCCGGTGTGGCCGGGACCACTCAAAGTGTCTTTCTTTTGTTTAAAATGGATGCACTTTTAAGTAAGAAAAATGACATACAGAAAACCGACCAAACGCTTTTGGATTCTATTGAAACTTTAGGACAATGATCCATGGGTCATTTGTGACGTTTACGAGTCAACCCCGCCTCAATCCGAGGTGCGATGTGGCCGGCACCACTCAAAGTGTGTCACTTTTCTTTGAAATGGACAACAGTTTAAGTTAAAACAACAACTGACATATGGAAAATAGACCAAAGGAATTCGGATACTATTGATACTTTAGGACATGTATCCATGGGTCATTTTTAAGGTGTACGAGTCAACTCCGCCTCAATCTGAGGCGCGGTGTGGCCGGTACCACTGAAAGTGTCTAACTTTTCTTTGAAATGGACAACAGTTTAAGTTAAAACAACAACTGACATACGGAAAACCAACCAAAAGCATTCGGATTCTGTTGAAACTATAAGAAAATGATCCATGGGTCATATGTGACGTTTACGAGTCAACTCTGCCTCAATCTGAGGGCCGGTGTGGGAGGTACATCTCAAAGTGTCTTTCTTTTGTTTAAAATGGATGTACTTTTAAGTAAAAAATGACATAAGGAAAATCGACCAAACACTTTCGGATTCTATTGAAACATTAGAAAAATGATTTATGGGTCATTTGTGACGTGTACGAGTCAACCCCACCTCAATCCGAGGCGCGGTGTGGCCGACACCACTCAAAGTGTCTATATTTTATTTGAAATGGACAGGATTTTAAGTGAAAACAACAACTGGCATACGGAAAACCGACCAAACGCATTCGGATTCTGTTGAAACTTTAGGAAAATGATCCATGGGTCTTATGTGACATGTACAAGTAAACCCCGCCTCAATCTGAGGGCCGGTGTGGCCGGGACCACTCAAATTTTTTCACTTTTCTTTGAAATGGACAACGGTTTAAGTTAAAACAACTGGGATACGGAAAATGGACCAAAGGTATTCGGATACTATTGATACATTAGGACATGTATCCATGGGTCATATGTGACATGTACGAGTCAAACCCGCCTCAATCTGAGGGCCGGTGTGGCCGGGACCACTCAAAGTGTCTTTCTTTTGTTTAAAATGGATGCGGTTTTATGTAAAAAAAACCACATACGAAAAACTGACCAAACGCAATCGGATACTGTTGATACATTAGGACATGTATCCATTGGTCATTTGTGACGTGTACGAGTCAACCCCGCCTCAATCTGAGGCGCGGTGTGGCCGACACCACTCAAAGTGTCTAACTTTTATTTGAAATGAACATGATTTTAATTGAAAACAACAACTGGAATACGGAAAACCGACCCAACGCATTCGGATTCTGTAACACCCCAGGTAAATAAAGAATATGACATTTCATATTTATCCATATTTGTGAATAAAATATTTAAATAACTTTAAAGGGTACGCTATGCTCGATGGCGTACCCAACACGCAACAACGAGTTTCTTGGGATTCTTACGTTGCACTCTAATAATAAAATAATATTATTTTAAATGGTAGTTAACATGTAGCCGTTGTAATGGCGGGAATGGATAGAAATAACTAAAATATGATCATATATTTTTTTAAATGTTTTTACATTTATCCAATAAAAGATAATGGCTTAAAATACGGAAGGAATTCAATTTTAGGCGTATATGCCCTAGTTTTCACTAAAGGTTCACTTATCACCTTTTGATGGCGAACCGTCCATAAATATAGTTTTGATCACTCTTATACATTCTTTTGGACCAAATAAAACTCTTATTAAGAATCGGGACATCAAAATTTACTTTGTGTAAATTTTTGGTATCTTTCCGATAAAGTTCATTTTTTTAATGAATAGTGTAAAATGTTGTATTTTAATTCAAAACCACTTTTTAATCTAATTTATATATATGATTAGATTATATTTTGAATTGGTTTTAAAGTGAAATTAGAAAATATTTTTACCATTAAATCCAATAGTGTTCGTTGGAATCAATTTCACTATGAAATCAGACTTAAACTAGTGTCAATCTTTTGATACTTATTGTTTCATAAAACACGCTATTTGACATGACAGCAGAAATTAATTATTAAATTAATTAATGTGACTTATATGTTTTGAATTTTGTAAAATGGACATCATTTTTGAATTCAGAATATCGAATATAGCTTAGGGTGAATTTTTGGGATTTTTCTGAAAAACTTCAATTTTTGATGAATAGTGAAACCACTAAGTGGTACTTATAAAAACTGATTTTCTGTTTAAATGAAATTTTGCCATCATTGTGTTTTGATTTTCAAAAATCCGACATACATGGTTTTCATTAAGAATTATAATGTGGTTCAATGAGATTAAAATAATTTTTTGGCGAATAGTAACTTATTAAGTTTTTAATCGCGATTAGAGGTAATTAGTGTAGTTTAAGGTAAAAATGATATTATAAGAATGTGAAAACACCATGACACTTGTCCTACACCTATTGGTTGTATCATGGACGACCAATACAAGCCATGGGTCAACTTGGGGACCCCATGGATCCACATTGGTTGGGAAATGACATAAATAACATTTTATTTAATATAAAAGTAAAATTGACACAAACATGATATGTTTTACTAAAACAATTTTTAAGTGGGGTTATACAAGTCATCTTTTTGATTATAAATATTCATTGGAAATATAAAACGATTTCCTACATCATAGTATTTTTTAATAATTTTTAGACATTAAATAAATTAAATTATTTATAACATAATAATGATGCAGCGATGACATCATTATTTGACGATTTATATAAAATGGAATGATAATGTAAAATATATGAACTACACATGTCCAAAACTTATTGGATGAGTGGATTTCGAAGCCTTATCACCTTATCAACTAATTATATCAATTTGGGACCTTTTGAAACCGAAACACATTTTCAAATAAAGTACTATTTCTTTACTTTCCAAAAGTACCCCTCCTCTCCTCTTATAAAAGGCCCCCACCTCTACCTCATTTAACACACTCCTCAAGCCTTTGGCTCAGCCAACCCCTTCCCATTTACTCTCTCCACATCCCTCTTCTAACCCTAGTGGATTCCCTTTGGGCAGAATCCTTTCAAAGGAAGCCTTTAGGCTCAAATCAAAAGGAGTTACACTTTTAAAGGTAATTCATTCTCTCATGTTCATTTGTTTTATTTTTCTTCTCCAACCCCCTAAACACTTTTTATTTACTTATTTTGTAACAACACCAGTATCTTCAATATACTAGGATGTGGTTATATGATTTATTCGAGCTACACTCTCACACAACTACATCAAATGGTTAAAGAACATACGGTTTCCGTGGATGGTGAAATTCTGCCCCCCGAAACGATGATTGTTCAATACTCATTTAACACTTTCAAAGGTGTCCATTATGATGTCACTATTTTTATATATGATATATGATATGTTTATGTTTTATTTATGATTCTGTATTTTTCATTTTTGTCTTACCTTTCTGGATTCCATTATGGGTATACGCGATATCTTCATTTAAGGAAGTGCGGACTACCGCCCCCTCAAAGTGATTTGATTCATTAAATACCATATGTGAGATGTATAAAGGATGGAAATATGATATTATATATGATATTATAATGGAATTATAATATACCTTTATATCATTATTATTCCATTATATAAAATACGAAATAGAAATGAAAGTAGCGTTCATGCGTACGTACGGCTTACCGTCTCCATGAACGGTGCATTTCATTTCTTACCTCTAAATGATTATGTAGTGTTATAAATGCATGAATGTACTGGATATATATGACATATATGATATCTACATAATGAATACAATTCTGGATATAATAAACATTTTTCCACACGAACAACATGTAATTGTAAGAAGTCCACTTTCGACTTAAGAACCAAATATCGGCAAAACAAATATTATTAACTTAAATGATTACATAATGTTTATGACATGGTAATAAGTGGTATAAAATTAATAATGAACTTGAAAAAGGTTCTTAAGGAATTAGAAATTAACTCATGTTTATTATTCAGGAGATTAAAGAACGATCGAGTCAAGTCGGACCCGAGGTAAGGGATCCTACACCTCTCTTTTTAAGTACACTCTTTTATGTCATTCCTTTTAAGCTCATATTTCTTATGACTGGGATGTTATTTTATATTACTCCCACTGTACTTATTATGTTCATATGATGAGAGACCATATTTCCTCTAATCAATCCTTTTTGGAAGTTTTAAGTGGCGCCGTTAGGCTGCCGTGTTTCCGTAAGAGATGTTTCATCGCACTTTCATTCCGGTGAGATTTATGCTACATTTGCCACAATTTCCTTTGAGTGGTTGATGTACTACCCATTATTACACTCATTTTGTAATATAATTCCATTTATGGGTATTTACATATTCATTGTATGACACTTCTTCAATGGGGTGTACTTTTCGAAAGTTACCCAAGTCGGTAAGGGGACCTTTCACCCTCCTCTTTTTTTAAAAGACTTCTTTTGTTGGGTCTTTTAATTTACATATTGTTATGTTGGGATATGTTCTCATATATCCTTATTGATGTAAATTTTATGTCCAAGTGATGAGATACTCTTTTTATATCTCACCAACGCATTTTGATGTGATGCCGTTAGGCTTTCAAGGGAACTTTTTAACCCAATTTCGATTTCTTTGGGTTCAACATGTAGTCATTGAATATGTCATCCATTGAATATGTGTGAATGACCTTCTATTGTTTTACACTTAATATCCACTTATATTGGGTGTATTTATATTTTTCACACATATTTTTGAGATTGATTTGTCCTTAACTTAAGGATACCTTCTTTATAAGGGATTTCATCACATTTGACATTTCTATTGAGGGTTCATTGTTGTTATGCACCAATTCACTCTTATATGGTGTATATACTGTCCTTTGGAGTATTATATCATGAATCCATTTATTCTCATGATATTATAATGTTTTGACTAAATGTTATTCCTCAATTATTGTATTCAAGTGTCTCTAATTTTGGTAAAACCCCTTTAACCAAAATATCGTTTTAAATGTTTTAATCATTTGTTCTTATTAATATCCATGTTTTCAAAATGGTTTTAAGGATTTATTTATATGGATATTAATGGTTTAAAATTTTAAGCTTCAAGGTGGTGTGGGACACTTTGATTCAAAAATCTCTTTATTAAATGTTTTAAATGGTTTTGGAAATGGTTTCTTTTTGAATGGATTCATTATTTCAATATACTAAAATGTTATATTGTGATTGAAATGTGGAAATGTTATGTTTCCTTTATGAATGTTTTATTTGATACATTTATGTTATGGTTCTTGGGCATTCTTATGAAAATGGGTGGTTCCGTGATAAACTAAGGGCCGGTGAGCCCGATATAGCTCTCCAATGCATTGGGTAACGCGAAGGAGAGAAACGTTAATGTTTCTCCGAAGAGAATTAGGGAATATACTATGATGGGTATTCCAAACGTAACCAAGAGGGTTACTCCCTACGTAAGAATGTTATGAATGCCTCAAGTTACCTTTATGTCTTATGTTTTCTATGATTTATTCATTTTTTGATGATGTATGTTGAAGTGCCTATTTTTTATGGGTAAAGTATGATTTCATTCTCATGTATATATGAACTCATGTTTCCTTTCCATATTTTTTGTAACTCTTACTGAGATTTTTAGGCTCATCCCAAGTTTTTGAAATGTTTTTCACAGGTCAAGGGAAGGTTACATGATGTGATGATAGTGTCAAGGATGTGTCAAGAAAGAATCCATGTTATATTTTAAATATGTTTCCGTTGATGGGAAGAATGAATACTGTCTTTTATGTAACCACTTTGTTTAAATGTGGAATGTAATGCAAGTTTCATGATCTAATTCTCTAAAACTCTAAACCTGAAAAGATCCTCAATGTGTAATCTTGTAATAACTCAAGATTAAGTAAGGTTTAAGGCTGGGGCCTTATAGTTGGTATCAGAGGACGGTTTAGATAGCTTTAGAGGTTAGGGTATTCTTTAATCATAAGTGACATTACCATAATGGTTAGGATTTCAGAAAGAGTCCTAGTTTTAGATAAAGTGAATGAGTAAGTATATCTTAGTGTTTATCTTACTCATTAGTACATGATGGTTTTGTTGATATACTCACACTGACATTTCTGTTTTTAGTGAATGGCTGGATCTCGCAGGCACCAAAGTGACAATTGGATTGAAGGAAACTGTGGTGGATCTATGATTAAGATACTAGGTAAAATGGAGGATTCAATGAGGAAACTCATGGTTGTTCTAAACCAACTATCAAGGAGTCATGATCAACCACTTCAACCATGGTGAGTTCTCTAGTGCATCATGTACGAGATGGCCAACTCGATGTGGAAATTCAGGTAATAATTATTAAGGTAACCATTAGGGTTTATATGATCCTTACTTTTGAGGTAATTATGGGTTATTATATGTTATGATGGAAAATGAAAGGCATGAGATAAAAATGAGGTTAAAATATTTTATGATCATATTTGAAGATTTTATCTCATTTTGGGGAATTTTTTAAGAATTATATAGTTTTGAAAAAAGGACAACACGCAGACCGTGTGACAACCCGTCGCGTCGGACAAATCTGTGGGAATCGAACCCACAACCAAAGTGCGACTGGTATTTATCGCCTACCACTGGACTACGTGAAGTCCCTGGTTAGTTTGACTGATTCTTTTTAGTTATATGATTTAATTAATTAAGAGTAAGTTGATTTTGGAGGATATGTGATTAGGATAATTACTTTTCAATGTGAGGCTTTAGGAGCGACTGATGTTGTTTGGAGATAAATGTTACGATTTAACTTGGTAGACTATGTGACTAAATCCTTCAAATATTTGGGTTTCAATCTTAGTTTGGTTTACTTTTAAGAATTTTATGGACAAATGGTCCTCGTTGAACTTTGGGTTTTGTTGGACAAATTTTGGAGATTAAGAATAGATTTTCTTTTTATAAAGGGTTATCCTTTTCTGGATTATCTGATCTTGTACTAGCCTTTTTGGTTTTGGTTTTGGTTAAAGACATGGGAAGTATATAGTTCTATTTTGTGGATTAGGTGATTCTCTAGAAGTTGATTATAGTACTCTTAATGTGAACAAGTCTTCCTAAATACTCGTCTTTTGGAGAAAATATGAGTTTGTGTAAGGAATCTAATAAAAGTTGAAAGTCAATATGATAAGTGATTATGTTTCCTTATGAATAAATTCCTCAATAAAAAGTAACTTAAAACAAAAATGTTGTCTATTAACTTTTCCTACTGGGGAATCGAATACCGTTTAACCCATCACAAGTTTGTGATTTTCTCGTGGTTAACTTTCTCCTAAACATGTTTTCTATCACACTCCATCAGAACATGACCCTTTGTTTTTTCCTCCATGTCCATATTTTCATACTTGGAGTCCTAGTATGGGTTAACTCGGGTGACCTTTGTACTTATCTCTCTTTATTTTAAAGTGTTTGTTTTACCGACTTTTGTTCCGATGTGGGACTTTCAAGGATGTTTCCAAGCGCAATTTTAAAATTGCGAGGACGCAATTCCCAAAAAGGGGGAAGGATGTAACACCCCAGGTAAATAAAGAATATGACATTTCATATTTATCCATATTTGTGAATAAAATATTTAAATAACTTTAAAGGGGACGCTATGCTCGATGGCGTACCCAACACGCAACAACGAGTTTCTTGGGAATCTTACGTTGCACTCTAATAATAAAATAATATCATTTTAAATGGTAGTTAACATGTAGACGTTGTAATGGCGGGAATGGATAGAAATAACTAAAATATGATTATATATGTTTTTAAATGCATTTACATTTATCCAACAAAAGATAATGGCTTAAAATACGGAAAGAATTCAATTTTAGGCGTATATGCCCTAGTTTTCACTAAAGGTTCACTTATCACCTTTTGATGGCGAACCGTCATTAAATATAGTTTTCATCACTCTTATACATTATTTTGGACCAAATAAAACTCTTATTAAGAATCGGGACATCAAAATTTACTTTCTGTAATTTTTTGGTATCTTTCTGATAAAGTTCATTTTTTTAATGAATAGTGTAAAATGTTGTATTTTAATTCAAAACCACATTTTAATCTAATTTATTTATATGATTATATTATATTTTGAATTTCTTTTAAAGTGAAATTATAAAATATTTTTACCATTAAATCCAATAGTGTTCGTTGGAATCAATTTCACTTTGAAATCAGACTTAAACTAGTGTCAATCTTTTGATACTTATTGTTTCATAAAACACGCTATTTGACATGACAGCGAGAATTAATTATTAAATTAATTAATGTGACTTATATGTTTTAATTTTGTAAAATGGACTTCATTTTTGAATTCAGAATATCAAATATAGCTTAGGGTGATTTTTTGGGATTTTTCTGAAAAACTTAAATTTTTGATGAATAGTGAAACCACTAAGTGGTACTTATAAAAACTGATTTTCCGTTTAAATGAAATTTTGCCATCATTGTGTTTTGATTTTCAAAAATCCAACATACATGGTTTTCATTAAGAAGTAAAATGTTGTTCAATGAGATTAAAATAATTTTTTGGCGAATAGTAACTTATTAAGTTTTTAATCGCGATTAGAGGTAATTATTGTAGTTTAAGGTAAAAATGATATTATAAGAATGTGAAAACACCATGACACTTGTCCTACACCTATTGGTTGTATCATGGACGACCAAGACAAGCCATGGGTAAACTTGGGGACCCCATGGATCCACTTTGGTTGGGAAATGACATAAATAACATTTTATTTAATGTAAAAGTAAAATTGACACAAACATGATATGTTTTACTAAAACAATTTTTATGTGGGGTTATACAAGTAATATTTTTTATTATAAATATTCATTGGAAAGATAAATAGATTTCCTACATGATAGTATTTTTTTTATAATTTTTAGACATTAAATAAATTAAATTATTTATGACATAATAATGATGCAGTGATGACATCATTATTTGACGATTTAAATAAAATGGAAAGATAATGTAAAATCTATGAACTAAACATGTCCAAATCTTATTGGATGAGTGGATTTAGAAGCCTTATCACCTTATACACGAATTATATCAATGTGGGACCTTTTAATACCGAAACACATTTTCAAATAAAGTAATATTTCTTTACTTTCCAAAAGTACCCCTCCTCTCCTCTTATAAAAGGCCCCCAACTCTACCTCATTTAACACACTCCTCAAGCCTTTGGATCGGCCAAACCCTGCCCATTTACTCTATCCACATCCCTCTCCTCACCCTAGTAGATTCCCTTTGGGCAGAATCCTTTCAAAGGAAGCCTTTAGGATCAAATCAAAAGGAGTTACACTTTTAAAGGTAATTCATTCTCTCATGTTCATTTGTTTTATTTTGCTTCTCCAACCCCCTAAACTCTTTTTATTTACATATTTTGTAACAACACCAGTATCTTAAATATACTAGGATGTTGTTATAAGATTTATTCGAGCTACACTCTCACACAACTACATCAAATGGTTAATGAAAATACGGTTTCCGTGGATGGTGAAATTCTGCCTCCCGAAACGATGATTGTTCAATACTCATTTAACACTTTCAAAGGTGTCCATTATGATGTCACTATTTTTATATATGATATATAATATGTTTATGTTTTATTTATTCTTCTGTATTTTTCATTTTTGTCTTACCTTTATGGATTCCATTATGAGTATACGTGATATCTTCATTTAAGGAAGTGCGGACTACCGCCCCCTCAAAGTGATTTGATTCGTTAAATACCTTATGTGGGATGTATAAAGGATGGAAATATAATATTATATATGATATTATACTGGAATTATAATATACCTTTATATCATTATTATTCAATTCTATAAAATACGAAATAGAAATGAAAGTAGCGTTCATGCGTACGTACGGCTTACCGTCTCCATGAACGGTGCATTTCATTTCTTACCTCTAAATGATTATGTAATGTTATAAATGCATGCATGTACTGGATATATATGACATATATGATATCTACATAATGAATACAATTCTGGATATAATAAACATTTGGCCACACGAACAACATGTAATTGTAAGAAGTCCACTTTCGACTTAAGAACCAAATATCGACAAAACAAATATTATTAACTTAAATGATTACATAATGTTTATGACATGGTATTAAGTGGTATAAAAGTAATAATGAACTTGAAAAAGGTTCTTAAGGAATTATAAATTAACTCAAGTTTATTATTCAGGAGATTAAAGAACGATCGAGTCAAGTCGGACCCGAGGTAAGGGATCCTACACCTCTCTTTTTAAGTACACTCTTTTATGTCATTCCTTTTAAGCTCATCCTTCTTATGACTGGGATGTTATTTTATATTACTCCCACTGTACATATTATGTTCATATGATTAGAGACCCTATTTCCTCTCATCAATCCTTTTTGGAAGTTTTAAGTGGCGCCGTTAGGCTGCCGAGTTTCCGTAAGAGATGTTTCATCTCACTTTTATTCCCGTGAGATTTATGCTACATTTTCCACAATTTCCTTTGAGTGGTTTATGTACTACCCATTATTACACTCATTTTGTAATATAATTCCATTTATGGGTATTTACATATTCATTGTATTACACTTCTTCAATGGGGTGTACTTTTCGAAAGTTACCCAAGTCGGTAAGGGGACCTTTCACCCTCCTCTTTTTTTAAAAGACTTCTTTTGTTGGGTCTTTTAATTTACATATTGTTATGTTGGGATATGTTCTCATATATCCTTATTGATGTAAATTTTATTTCCAAGTGATTAGATACTCTTTTTATCTCTCACCAACTCATTTTGATGTGATGTCGTTAGGCTTTCAAGGGAACTTTTTAACCCAATTTCGATTTCTTTGGGTTCAACATGTAGTCAATGAATATGTCATCCATTGAATATGTGTGAATGACCTTCTATTGTTTTACACTTAATATCCACTTATATTGGGTGTATTTATATTTGTCACACATATTTTTGAGATTGATTTGTCCTTAATTTAAGGATACCTTCTTTATAAGGGATTTCATCACATTTGACATTTCTATTGAGGGTTCATTGTTGTTATGCACCAATTCACTCTTATATGGTGTATATACTGTCCTTTGGAGTATTATATCATGAATCCATTTATTCTCATGATATTATAAAGTTCTGACTAAATGTTATTCCTCAATTATTGTATTCAACTGTCTCTAATTTTGGTAAAACCCCTTTAACCAAAATATCATTTTAAATGTTTTAATCATCTGTTCTTATTAATATCCATGTTTTCAAAATGGTTTTAAGGATTTATTTATATGGATATTAATGGTTTAAAATTTTAAGCTTCAAGGTGGTATGGGACACTTTGATTCAAAAATCTCTTTATTAAATGTTTTAAATGGTTTTGGAAATGGTTTCTTTTTGAATGGATTCATTATTTCAATATACTAAAATGTTATATTGTGATTGAAATGTGGAAATGTTATGTTTCCTTTATGCATGTTTTATGTGATACATTTATGTTATGGTTCTTGGGCATTGTTATGAAAACGTGTGGTTCCGTGATAAACTAAGGGCGGGTGAGCCCGATATAGCTCTCCAATGCATTGGGTAACGCGAAGGAGTGAAACGTTATTGTTTCTCCGAAGAGATTTAGGGAATATACTGTGATGGGTATTCCAAACGTAACCAAGAGGGTTACTCCCTACGTAAGAATGTTATGAATGCCTCAAGTTACCTTTATGTCTTATGTTTTCTATGATTTATTCATGGTTTGATGATGTATGTTAAAGTGCCTATTTTTTTATGGGTAAAGTATGATTTCATTCTCATGTATATATGAACTCATGTTTCCTTTCCATATTTTATGTAACCCTTACTGAGCTTTTTATGCTCATCCCAAGTTTTTGAAATGTTTTTCACAGGTCAAGGGAAAGGTACATGATGTGATGATAGTGTCAAGGATGTGTCAAGAAAGAATCCGTGTTATATTTTAAATATGTTTCCGTTGATGGGAAGAATGAATACTGTCTTTTATGTAACCACTTTGTTTAAATGTGGAATGTAATGCAAGTTTCATGATCCAATTCTCTAAAACTCTAAACCTGAAAAGATCCTCAATGTGTAATCTTGTAATAACTCAAGATTAAGTAAGGTTTAAGGCTGGGGCCTTATAGATTCTATTGAAACTTTAGGACAACGATCCATGGGTCAAATGTGACGTGTACGAGTCAACCTTGCCTCAATCCGAGGGCCGGTGTGGCCAGGACCACTCAAAGTGTCTTTCTTTTGTTTAAAATAGATGCGCTTTTATGTAAAAAAAACAACATACGGAAAACCGACCAAACACTTTCGGATTCTATTGAAACTTTAGGAAAATGATCCATGGGTAATTTGTGACGTGTACGAGTCAACCCCGCCTCAATCCGAGGCGCGGTGTGGCCATCACCACTCAAAGTGTGTCACTTTTCTTTGAAATGGACAACAATTTAAGTTAAAACAACAACTGACATACAGAAAATAGACCAAAGGCATTCGGATACTGTTGATACATTTGGACATGTATCCATGGGTCATTTGGAATGTGTACAAGTCAACTTCCCCTCAATCCGAGGTGCGGTGTGGACGACACCAGTCAAGCTATCTCTTTTATTTCAAAAGGAAATCATTTTAAGTGAATACAACTGAAATGTACACTCATCAACGATAGTCGCAAAATCTTTTTCATGAGTTGGGTAGTTTCACTCATGGGGTTATAAGTGACGAGACTCCTAAGAAAATATCTTTTCACCATATATTATAAACAATACAAGTTCAATGAAAAATTCATCACAAATCATTACATACGCAAACCTAGTATCAAAAAAAAATGGGATTTGAGTCAATTTGAATGTCTTATTCAACTCTAATAGATATTTATCAAACTATTATGCCTATTAGAATTTGATGGGTGAGGTGAATTACCACTGGATGATTGTTGTCATATGTGTTTTTGGGCTATGTTAGGTGTTTTTTATACTGTTTGAAGTCTGTATGTGGCTTTTGTGATATTTTTTATGCAGGTGTATAGTGGAGGGTATACTGGAGGGATGTTGTGCACTGTTTTTTTATGCAGGTGTATGGTAGGGCTTCTGGAGGGCTTCTGGGGGCTGCAGGGCAGCAGCTCTGGAAAAACTTATACCAACGGTACTGAACAGTTGGTAAAGAGGTTCCCAGAATTCTCAAACACCTATACCAACGGTTTAAATGAAACCATTGGTATAGGGCTTTCCTCACAGCTAACTGACCAACGGTTTGGAAGACTGTTGGTATACCCTATACCAGTGGATTTCCAGCCTATACCAACGGTTATAATCTGTTGGTCTAGCCTACTTTTCCAGTAGTGTGGGTTTTGGGGTGTCACCCAAAAAATATTATATGAAATGAAAGGAACAAGGGTATAAGGATAATAAATTTAAATGATTGAGAAACAATTAGCAGATCTAGAAGAAAAATTTAATTGGTAATCAATGTTTCTATAAACCTTCTGTGAAGTACTCAATGAGAATAAAAAACATAAGAAAAACCACTATATAATGATCCCCAACCCCACCAATTTTGAGGTGATATGTTCCCCTAAATGAGCTATCTTTGATGAGATAGTAAATATTGTCATAATTTTTTATGTGAAATGTAAACCGAGAAGACACTAATACAACTATTTTATTGATATTCTACAAGGTAGAAATTATTGTGATTTATATCTAGTAACACCCACCCATCACCATATTGTGAGGGATACCATGTACAATACCCCTGTAGATATTCCAATCAACACAAAAAATTAAAATAGTTCATGTGATATTAGTGATTAACATAGAATAAGAGTCGTGAACCAAGATACATATTCCACTTAATGATGTAGATACTCATATGATCAGATTTGAAATTGGAGCATTCATATCATGACCATTAGATATTGTAAAAAATATATGTCAACAAGGATGTTTTTATATTCAATTTATTTTTCATACAAATCCTTTAACAAATTAATGATATAAGGTATGACCTAATGAATTTTATTAAAAAAAAGGAAATGTGGTGAAACAAATTTTTGAATCAAAATAAACTAAAAATTCTACTAACCATTCTAAAAGACCATCAAAAGGTAACTTTACCCAAATTTTTCAACTTCAGCATTTACTAATATTATAGGTTTATGCGAGTACAATGTTAGAATGTGGTGGTATGACAAAAATGTATTTTTATATAAATATATGCAAGGATTTAATTACTAACTATATTGGTCATTTGAATATAAATGAAATCCTCATGCATGAATGGCTAAGAGACATATTTGTAAATGTACATGTGAGGTGCGTTTTCATTATTATTTTCCAATATTTATTCAACTATGTGAATTATGACTAAATACTATTTTCAATTTTTCAGGTGTATATATGAGAACAATATGAAGGGTAACCCATGTGAACCGAAATGTGGACTCATTAGTCCTCACATAACATCTACACCACTATTATCATTAGAAAAAAATCAATAAGAAGGAATAGAGTACAATATTTCATAAATGATTAACGTAAAACTAATAGATTATTTATAATTATTATACCCAAGATAGAGGGCTAAAACTCGATTATTTAATCATGTAAAATATATTTTCATTCATTTCATTAATTATTCTTTTTTATGTATAATTGGTTACTCATTTCAGTCAGTTTGGATACTCCAAATATCTATTTTTCGGATTCAATGCATAGATACCATAAAAACTAACCACATATGATGATGTTTATCAATTTATAATACACTAAATGAAATTTTTTACAACTAAAATGAACATGATATATTTTATAGGGTATTTTAATGAATATTATTTTATGATAGGGTGGTGTTTTAATATCAAAAAAATCATGGTATGGGGTGATTACATGAATACAAAGAGACCATAGACATCTACAAATGGATAATTATTAGGGTACATATAATAATTTTTTACTATCAAAACATATATCAAAACTAATTACTTATTTTTTCTCAATTTTTCTGAAGTATCTGAAAAAGACCAATGGAAAATATTTTGGTTAGTGTGTAAGATTTTTTTTGCAATATATCGTATACAATCAAAAAACATCCATACCCACAGAAGTATTTTTAAATATAATTAGAAAATAATTTAAAATACTTATTAATTATTTGTTTATTTATATTTTTCTAGTACTACTAGGACTCTTGATTGTCCTCATATTCACAAGAGGATATATATTTTCATAGAAATGAATGGGAAGTAATCCTAGTGTCAAAATATCTATAGACATCATGAAGAGGTGACAAACTACTACTTATGAAGTAAATTTTTTCATCATTATATCATCTTTTTTAAGTTAATTTCCTTATTATTTTTATTTCATACAATATGAAAATTATCCATAATTCATTTTTGATATGTTGGAATCAACCAATCCTCAATATTATACACGGTGTCTCTTGAATGACTCAATGTGTGTGTTATTTATTTAAAATTAACATATTTGTTGAAAACACACATCACAAACTCGAACTCACAAAACCAATTCATATTGTTTCTATACAATAGGAAAAGGATCCACAAGTCACTTTTTATGAGTAGGAATCATACGCACCTCATTATGATACATAATGTTCCCATTATGACACAATGTTTTTTTTATCAGTTTAAAATATTCAATTTAGTTCAAAATGAGTGTCACTCGCTAAAAATAGAGAAAAATTGCTCATAATGTCTTTATAATTTAGAAAATGGATTCATAAGTCATTTTTATGTGTAGGAACCAGTATCACATCAAAACGATGCATAATGTGACTGGTATGGCTCAAAATTTGTGTTTTTAGATTAAAATGACATTTTATTAAAAAATATAACTTACAAAAATCAAAGAAAATGCATTCATATTGTATAGATATTTAGTAAAATTATCCATATGACAATGTTTTCATATATGAATAATTCGAACCTTAATATTATACATGATGTTCCTTGTATTACTCGATGTGTCTATTATCAGTTAAAAATTGACAATTTAGTTCAAAACAATTTTTAGTCACTGAAAACAATTAAAACAAACTTAGATTGTCATGATAATTTATTAAAACAATTCATATGTAATTTTTTATGTGTAGAAATCAGCCGCATATAAAAACAGAACACATTGTGACAGGTAGGACTCAGATTATTTGTTTTTAGTTTGAAATGACAATTTTGTAAGATGGACATTTTACATTATAGCGACCTAGAATTTTCATACACTACTGTTACATCATTTTAAAGATAAAAAACATAAAAGTATTACATATAGAGGATCCAACAGTTTAGTGTCTTAGGAAAACTATGACTATACATAACAAATTAAAACATCGAGCAAAAACAAATTTTTTTTAATTTCTTCCTCTCAAGAATTTTATAGGCACTTGGCCAATCCTTAGTACATGTCATCACCTGAGGATATACATAAAAATGGGTGAGCTAAAATTTCAGTAAAATGATATATAAGAACAATATAACATTGGATTATAATAAAAATAACATAGGCAAAGGATTATGAACATAAGAGCAAGCATTAATAAGATACTTGAAATGTGGCAATGCATAAAAATAAAACATCATGTCTTAGTGGTTAACTATCACACATACTTTTGAAAAAATATATAATCTTGTTCACATAGAATTTCATATTAACTCATGAGATTCATCACTGTACCCAATTAATTGGAGCCCTTTATAATTCCAGGCACACCCGTCACATTGAAACATTCTTATTGCACTATATAATTCTGGGCGCACTTGTCACATCATAACATTATCATTTATCAGGAATGCCATAATGAACATATATATATAATTAAAAGAACTAACCCATGAAAATGAATTTTTTTTCATCTCATAATAACACATTAATAAATATTGGGTTCCCAAAAGATATAGGGAATAACATACATATTACAAGAACCGTTGACCTTGAATGAGAAGTAAAAATTGTGTTCTTAAAAGAAGAGTTCTTTTGGAAAACATTTTGTTTGACATAAATACCCGTGTAAAACATGTATATCCAAGAAAAGGTGAGAAAAATCTGAAAAAATAATTTTTAAGGAGTAACCATATCAAAACAAAAGGAGTGAAAGAGGGAGAACCTGAAGGATGAAAGTTGGGTTTGAGAATTTCCCCTTACCATATTTTTGAATGCTTCCTTCACTTTAATGTATCGTATAATGAAATTATATTCATTAATTAGAAATTCTAGAATCTTTTATAGATGAATTTGGTTCATTTTTTTATTATTTTATTTTATCATCCTTTTGATGAGTTATAGATATTAAAAATATTGTTCGGGAATGTTCATTTTTATGGTTTTCTTGAGCGGGTCACATGTATTCATGAATTGAAGTTCATGTAGAGCATGAATAAAAATCAAAAACATATATTCCATGTCATTAATAATATTAAACAATTCAAAATGATCTTATAATTTATTAAATATTATATCATGTGGATGAATCTTTAAATACGAATTAAATGATGATTGTTTAGGTTAATTTAGGCGGTTTTTGATGACAACAAACTTTTTTTGTTTACTCATTTA
This sequence comes from Viscum album, assembly GCA_963277665.1. NCBI lineage: Eukaryota > Viridiplantae > Streptophyta > Magnoliopsida > Santalales > Viscaceae > Viscum > Viscum album. Next base: position 1,155,202,565 of record OY728136.1, read on the forward strand.
GTAATATGTTCATAAGGTAGTTTTAGAACATAAAATAGGACATAATAAATATATAATATTCTTTTTCAACCAAAAAAATGGTTTCATGATCATATCTGAAGGTAGAAATTTAAAAATAAAACATGTCATTTTGGAATGTGATAGATTAAAACCTCACGAACACCGTTTTCTTTTATAAAATAAATGGAATATAAGAAGAGGTTTGGATGAAATATTAACACATTAGTATCATAATATTATATTATATGTATGATAATGGAGTTACCATACAATTTAGAAAAAGATATATGGGTAGAGAAAAAAAAAGAACTTGAAATCGGAAGGGAATTAATGGAGAAGAGGGAGAGAAATTACCTCTTGAATCCTCCTCTTGAGATCCTCCTTAAGGGGCCTAGGATTAGTCTTTTGACGAGACCAGAAGCTCATGGACATGGGTGAGGGGCTAGGTAAGATCCTTGGGTAGAGTTTAAACAAGGCATGAAGCTTCAGAGGTGTGAGGAAATGAGGGTGTGATGGGTGGTTTTTCTGTTGGAGGGGAGAAGGGTTTCCTTAGTATAAAATCCATTAATTTATTATTTCTCCACAAGACAAGGAATAGAGAGTATTCCTTGACCAAGAATAGTAATTTTATAATTTTATACTAATCTAAGTGGGCTTACATCATCAGAACATCATACATGACTCTATAATTATCTTATTTAGCTTAATTTTGTAAATTATGGTAGTTCAGTATTCATAAAAAATTCCAGTATTTCAGAAAAGTCATAAAATTTCAGCCCAACCATTTTTTGATGTGCAGAATTCAAAAAATGAAGTACATCTTTCAAAAATAATTTTCTAAATATGATTAATTTAAAATTTAATTAAAATCATAGTTTATTATAAAAAACCTGTTTTCAAACTTTCATTTACTTATTCTAAAATATAGGTACATCATACTTTCACTTGAATATTATTTTTATAATATCATAGATAAGGTTACAATTCATTAGGGTATGTTACTATTCATAAGGGTAGGTTAATATTCACTAAAAATTATGTTTGTACTATTAGACTCATAAAATCATCTTGAACAAAACCATGTATGTAAGATTTTCGAAAATCCCAACAAAATATGTGAAAAACATTAGTTTCAAGGCCACTCACCACTTATCAGTTCATTATGTTGTGTTTTCATGTGATTTTATGACATATTTAAAAGAATGGAATTTCCATTTATAAAAAATTGGGTCGTTAAATTCTTCCCCCTTATGAAATTTTTCCCTAGAATTTTTTTTTTACATTCTAAGCCAAAAACAGGTGCGGGTATTTTTCCATCATTTCCACTTCTGGTCCATAAGTAGCTTCTCCAAACTTATGGTTCCTCTACAACACTTTGACAAGGTGGGTTGTATTATTGCGTAGAACTTTATCTCTTTGGTATAGAATCTTTATCGGATTCTCCTCATAAGAGAGCTCATCTTCTAGCTGTACCACCTTTGAGATTAGTACATGTGAGGGATCCAGTATGTACTTTATCAAGAGTGATACGTTAAACACACCATGAACATGATAGATATTCAGTGGAAGTGCAAGCTGATAGGCCGTGGATTCTATGAGTTCAAGGATTTTAAAGGGGCCAATGTACCTTGGTCTTTGCTTCCCTTTCTTTTCAAATTGCATGAATCTATTATATGGTGGTATTCCAAGGAAGAAATTATCTCCAACGTCAAACTCCAATTCCCTTGGATGGTTTTCAGTGTAGCTATTTTTCCAACTCTAAGTAGCTTTGATGTGTTTCTGGATTACTTGAACCTTCTCTGCCATCTCTTCCACAAAATTAGGTTCAAGTAGATTTCATTCTACAACTTCATCCAAATATATTTCTACATAACTTACCCTACAATGATTCATTTGGAACCATCTGAATACTCTAGTGGAAGTTATTTTTATATGAGAACTCAACCAATGGGAGATGACGATCACATCCGCCTTTGAATTCAACAGAATAGGCTCTTATCATATCTTCAAGTGTCTGAATAGTCCTTTTATAATGGCCATCGGTTTGGGGTCAATAGGTCGTGATGAAATTTAATTACATACTCAAAGCATGTTGAAGGCTCTTCCAGAATTTAGATGTGATCTTTGGATAACGATCAGATACAATCGAGTGTGTAACTCCATGCTGTCACAAAAATTTCTTCACATATATCTTTTCAAGTTGTTCAAGTGAGAGGTCTTCCCAAATAGCGATAATATGGGCATTCTTGGTGATTTGGTCAACCACAACCCATTTCACATTATTTCCCTTTGACCTCTTCGAGAGACTCGTGAAAAAGTATATAGTAACATTCTCCCATTTCCACATGGGTATATGGAATCGATACATCAACCCTTTGGTCTATTGTTTCTCTGCTTTAACTTGTTGACATACCAAGAACCTTGAGATATATTATGTGATCTCCTTTTTCATGTTATCCCACTAGAAGTGTTTTCAGAGACCACGATATATTATGGTACTCCCAGGATGGATAGAGAATGTTGAGCTATGTGCATTGTCCAATAGATTCTTCTTTATCCCTGGTGATGAAGGCACAACATCCGTTTTCCAAACCAAATCACACCATCATCGTCGATATGAAACTATTGCAGCTTCCCTTATTTTACTTCATTCAACCACTTTTGTATCTCCACATCATCCATTTGTGCTTCCTTAATCTTCTCCTTGATGGATGTTTGTGAAATCATTTGGGAAAGGTAGGATTTATCCCCTGCCCTTATGATTTTTAAATCCATCCTTTGCATATCCAAGAATATAGGGTCTTTCTCAACCCATATCCTGGATAGAGTAGTAGGTTCATTTCTACTTAGAGCATCAGCTACCTTTTTTGCCTTTCCACGATGATAGAGAATAGAGCAATCATAATCCTTGATTTTCTCTAACCACCTCCTTTGATGTATATTGATAACCTTTTGTGTGAATATATACATTAGGCTCTTGTGGTCGGTGTATATGTCACACTTCTCACCATAAAGGTAGTGCTACCCGATTTTCAAGGCAAAAATCATGACTTCCAACTCTAGATCATGTGTCAGCGTAGTTCTGCTCATGGATCTTTAACTGCCGTGAGGCGTATTCTATCACATTATCAATTTTCATGATTACACAACCCAATCCGTTCTATGAAGCATCACTTTAAATCAAAAAACATTCTCCAATTTTCGTTAGTGTGAGTACATGTGTAGTGATTAGGCTTATATTTATCTCCTTGATGCTTCCCTCACATTATTCCATCCAGAAAAACTACACCCCTTTCCTTGTTAACTTAGATATTGGGATTGACAATCGATAGAAGTTTCCCCCAAAACGTCGGTAGTACCCATCTAATCAAAGAAAACTATGGATTTTTGTGACACTAGAGGTCCTAGGCCATTCCTCAATCCCCTTTGTTATTGAAGGATCCAAAAAAATTCCCACACATCTTATCACTTTTCCCAAGAAAGTGACTTGATTTATCCAAAAGTTTGACTTGCTGAACTTGGCATACAACTTCTCCTTTCTCAATGTCACCAATACAAGTCTTAGATTTTATTCATGTTCCTCCTTTATCTTAGAGTAGATGAGAATATCATTGATAAAAACTACCAAATATTTTTTAAGGTAATGTCTAAAGATTCTATTAATGAAATCCATGAAGATTGTTGGGGAATTAGTAAGTCCGAAGGGAATCACCAGAAACGCATAGTTCCAATACCTTGTATGGAAGGCAGTCTTCTGAATATCATCCTTCTTCACCTTTAGTTGATGATATCCAGAATGAAGATCCACCTTTGAGAATTATTGAGCTCCTCTTAACTAGTCAAGCAATTATCCAATCCTTGGAAGAGGATACTTGTCCTTTATGGTGATCTTGTTGAGTTCCCAATAATCAATACACAACCACATTGATTCATCCCTCGTCTTCACAAAGATCACTAGTGTACCCCAAGGTGATGCACTATGGTGTATGAACCCTTTGTCCAAATTCCCTTACAACTTGTTATATAACTCCTCCAATTCAATAGGAGCCATCATATAGGGACACTTTGAGATATGAGAACCTTTGGGTATGATTTTAATTGAGAACTATACCTAATGATCTGGGGGAATTCCGGGTAAATATTTTGGAAATACATCACTATATTCCCTCATGATGGGAATTTCTCCAAGGTTGGAACATTCCTTTGAACCAACCATTTACAAGAGGTACACTTCTTCATAAAGAATCAACACCCACACCATTGATGGATTTTTTAAAGGAGATTCATGATCTTCCGTGCATTTGTAGAGGAGCATGGGATTGTTAAGAATATGAATAGATATTTACTTTTCCCAAAAGTTGATATCTTCTCTACACAATGAGAGTCAATCCATTCCCATTATAGCATCGAATTCCACCAAATGATGTATTACAAGATTTGTTGGAAGAATCATCCCACATACGTCAACAGGAGAAGAGTCGAACACTTTGGTTGACATGATTGTAGTACTTGGTGTTTTTACAAATATCTCAACTTCAAGGTTTCAGGGAATTTATTCTATAGTCATAGAAAACATTCAAGATATAAAGGAATTCATAGAACAAGAATCAAATAAGACTTTTTCCATTCTTGAGTGAATAGTATGTGTACCTTGTATGACATCATTATCTTGCTCCACTTTCGTAATAGTGATGGAATAATACTTCCCTTGTTTCTTTGGATTTGGTGGCTGTTGACGCTGATTACCCATGAGAAATCGAGGATTAGCGCATTGGCTTATATTGTTCCCTATCTCCATACAATTGTAGCATTGAATTATTGGTGGTTATCTCATTTCTTTGGATATATTCTCTTTTCCTTTTCATGTCTTTCCGACACTCTGGAACCTGGTGTCCTTCTTTACCACACTTGAATCACTACCACATCCCTTTGAGGCAGTTCCCATGGTGTAACTTTTCACATTTTTGGCATGTGGATCATTGATTTTTCTTCCCACCTTTATCATTAGATCCTCTGACTTGAAACTCCATCTTTAGTTTCTTATCACCATATCCATGGGAAAATTCTCCAAACTCCATATCCACTTTGAGAGAACACTGAAAATCGTCTTCATAACTCCCAAAGTATCATATTTGATGATCCTTTCGAATGTGTGGTTTTAATCCACTAAATAATCTATCAATTTTGTTATCATTGTTGATAAAAAACCCGAAGTATACCTTGAAAGAGTTTTGGAATTAGCATCATAGGTTGTGACAGATTCTACTACTTTTTTCTCGATCCCTATGAATTATCTCTCCATCATTGTGTGAGGAGTTCATGGGAAATAATTATTAAGAATCATGATCTTAATGTCCTCCCATTCCATTTTTTAAATTTCCTCCCATATCTTGGTGTTCTTAATCAAATCCCACCATTGATAAGCCTCTTCATCTTGAAGATAAATGGCTAGATACAACATATATATCTCAGTACAGTGAAGCACATAAAATATCTTCTCCATGGAGTTGACCCACTGCTCTGAAAATAGTGGATCGGAAGATCCACTAAACGTCGGTGGTCGTTGCCTCATCAAACATTTGATAGCCAGTTGATCCCTCATTGGTGAAGGAGGATGTTAAACATTATTATAGTTATTGTTCATAACATGAGATATTTGTGTAAGCATCACCATGAAGTTCTTAACACCACATCCCATATCATTGGGGATGTCGTTCGGGAAATCGTTGCATTGGACCTCACACGAGTTGTTGGCCTAGTTTCTCCTGGTTCCCACCATTTTCTATAATAGAGATGGTTAGAACAAAACAAAAGCAAACAATTCATGAATAACTTATTCATTTGAAAAACATTCACTAAAATCGTAACTTTTGGGATTACTATTTAAAAATTATTTTGTGAATATTTGTACTATGTCTCATGCTAGAGGTTTTCTCTAGAGTTCACTAATCCTAATTCCCAAATTAACTAAACCTTTCCTCTGATTCCAACTGTAGCGACCCAACCTTTTCATACATTACTATTACATAATTTTAAAGATAAAAACCATAATAGTTTTACATACAAATGATCCAATGGTTTAGTGTCTTGGGAAATCTTGGACCATACATAACAAATTAAAACATCGAGCAAAAACACATTTTTTGAATTACTTCTTCTCTAGCTTGTTATTGGAACATGACCCATCCTTAGTACAAGTAGTCACCTGAGGATATAAATGAAAATGGGTGAGGTAAAAGACTAGTAAGAAGTTATATAAGAACAATATAACAATGGGTGAGAATAACCATAACATAGGCAAAGGATCATGAACATAAGAGGTAACATTAATAAGAGACTTCAAATGTGGAAATGCATAAAAATGAAACATCATGTATTAGTGGTTAACTACCACAAATACTTATGAACCAATATAGAATCTTGTTCACACATAATTTCATGTTAACTCATGAGATTAATCACTTTACCCAATGAATTTGAGTGCTTTATAATTCCTGGCGCACCCGTTACATTGAAACATTCATTTAGCGTTATATAATTCAGGGCACACCCATCACATCATAACATTATCATTTGTCATGAATGATACAATAAAAATATATAAAAAATAAACATAATTAATCCTTTAATAGTAATGGGTTTCATCTCATAAGGACACATTCATAAACATTGGGTTCCCAATAGAAAGAGGGAAAAACATACATGTTACAAGAACTGTTAACCTTGAATGAGAAGTAAAAGGTGTGTTCTTAAAAGAAGAGATATTTTGGAAAACATTTTGGTTGATGTAAATACTAGTGGAAAACATTTATATTCCAGAGAAGGTGAGAAAATATTAACAAATTTTTTTATGAAGTAAACATATAAAAACAAAAGGAGTGAAATAGGGAGAACCCAAAGGATGAAAGTTGGGTTCATGAATTTCCCCTTACCTTATATACGAACATTTCTTTTAGTTTAATGTAATGTATAATGACATTATATTAATTAATTAGAAATAAAAGAACCTTTTATAGATGAATAGGGTTATTTTTTTATTCATTATGTTATTTTATGGTCCTTTTGATGAGTTATAGAGTTTAAAAACACCGTTCGGGAATGTTCATTTTTATGGTTTTCTTGAGAGATTCACATGTATTCATGAATTGAAGTTCGTGTAGAGCTTGGATAAACATACAGAACATATATTCCATGTTATTAATAATATTACAGAAGTTAAAATAATCTTATAATGAATTATAATTATATCATGGGGATGAATCGTTAGATAATAATTAAATGATGATTGTTTGAGTTAATTTAGGCGGTTTTGGACGACAACGAACTGTTTTTATTGACTAATTTAGTAATATGATCATTACTTAGTTCCAAGATATCTAATAGGGAATAATAAATATATAATATTTTGGTTCAACCAAAAAAATGGTTTAATGACCAGATCTGAAGGTAGAAATGTAAAAATAAAACATGTCGTTCTTGAAGGTGATAGATTAACACCTCACAAACAACGTTTTCTTTTATAAAATAAAAGAATTATGAGAATGGGGTTTGATGGTATAATAGCCCATTATTATCATAAAATTTCAGTATATGTATGATACTATAGTTTTCATACCATTTGGACAAAGAAAGGTGGGCATTGAATAAGAAATGAACTTGAAATTGAAAGAGAATTTAAGGAGAAGAGGGAGGGAAATTACCTCTTGAATCCTCCTCTTGAGATCCTCATTAAGGGACCTAGGCTTGGTATTTTGATGAGACTAGAAGCTATTGTACATGGGGGAGGGGCTAGGGAAGATTCTTGGGCGGAGTTAAGACAAGGAATGAAACTTGAGTGGTGTGATGAAATGAGGTTGTGAAGGGTGGTTTTTATAGTGGAGGGGAGAGGGGTTTTCTTAATATAAAATTCATTAATTTATTATTTCTCCACAAGACAAGGAATAGTGAGTCTTCCATGAAAAATAATATTAATTTTATAATCTGATCCCGAACCAAGGGGGTTTACATCAGCATAATATCATACATGACTCTATAATTAGCTTATTTAGCTTATTTTTGTAAATTACGGTATTTCACTATTCATAATAAAATTCATGTATTTCAGAAAAATCCCAAAATTTCACCCCAACCATTTGTCGACATGTAGAATCCAAAAATGAAGTCAATTTTTTGAAAATAATTTTCTAAATATTATTAATTTAATATTTAATTAAAATCATAGTTTATTATTAAAAAACCAGTTTTAAAACATTCATTTACTTATTCTAAAATATCGGTACATCATAAATTCACTTGAATATTATTTTTAAACTATAATAGGAAATATTACTATTCATTAGAGGTTATCACTATTCATAAGGGTATTTTACTATTCAAAAGGTATGTTACTATTCACGGAAAAGAATTTTTGTTCTATTAGACTCAAAAAATCATCTTGAACAAAACCATATATGTCAGAATTATTTAAGATTGGCATTTAAACCAAAAGGCTAGTGGTGTAATCCAAATGAATCAGAATTATTCAGATTGTTTGGATACATTAGTTAAATGATCCATAAGTCCTTTTTCACATTATAAATCTGTCGCACCTAATCTAATGCACGGTGTATCTAGTAACACTCAAAGTGTGCATTTTTATTTTAAAATTGACATTTTAGTTGAAAACACATGTCGCATACCCAAAATTTAGGAAACACATTTGGATTGTTTTGATACTTTTGTACAATGATCTGTATGTTATTTGCGACATATAGAAATCAGCCGCACCACAATCCAATACACGGTGTACCCTGTATGACTCATTGTATATATTATGAGTTTAAAATTGAAAATTTGGTTCAAAAAATTGGTCACTTAATAAAAACAAATTAAACATACTCAGATCATCATGATAATTTATGACAGTGATTCATAAGTCATATTTGTTGTGCAGGAATTAGTCCCATATTAAACTAACATACCATGTGGCCTATATGACTCAGAGCATGGGGTTTTTTTTTTATTAAAATGAAATTGTAGTAAAGAAGAAAGTATACAAGCTCAAAACTGAGAAAAATATTCATATGGTTTTTATGCATTAGGAAAACAATCCCAGTGTTATTTGTCACATGTAGGAATCATTCAAACCTCATTCAGATTCATGGTGTGACCGAAATGATTCCAAGTCTATCTTTTAATATAAAATTGAAATTTTAGTAAAAAAGATAGTTCAAATTCTCAAAAATGAAGAAAAACATTCAAATTGATTTGATACTTTAGTAAAACAATACATAAGTAATTTTTTACATTTAGGAATCAACCTCACCACAATCTGATGCATAGTATGTCCAATATGACTAAATGTGCATGTTTTCAATCTAAAATTGACATTTTTTTTGATAACACACATCACATACTCAAAACCAAGAAAATATATTCAATTTTTTCGATACTATAAGAAAATAATGTGCTATTGATTTTGGATTTGTATGAATCAGTTACAACTTAGTCTGACACACGATGTTCCTGTTATGACTGAAAGTTTCGGGTATCTGTTTAACATTGAATATTTTATTCAAAACGTTTGTTCATCACTAAATACTGAGAAAAAATAGTTGAATTACCTTGATAATTTTTTCAATGATTCGTAATTCATCTATGATGTGTATAAATATGTATTACATCAAACTGACTCAAAAAGTAACCTGTATGTCTCGAAGTACATATTTGAGGTTTAAAATGTCATTTTATTAAAAAACACAACTGACATACTCAAAACCATGAACATATTCAGATTGTTTTGACACTTTAGTAAAGTGATCCAGATGTCATTTGTGACATGTAGGAATCATCCTCACCTTAATCTAACACACATTGTGACCGAGATGACTCAAAGTGTGTATTTTTATTTAAAATTGACATTTTAGTAGAAAAGAGAAGTGACATACTCCAACCAAACAAAACATACTCACATTATTCTGATAATTTAGGAAATTGGTGAAAATGTCATTTTTGACATGTAGGTATCAACCACACCTCAATCTAACACACGGTGCATCCAATATGAATCAAAGTGCATGTTTTCAGTTTCAAATTAATATTTAGCGAAGTAGATAGCTTTTTCTTGTGCTGTTAAAAGCCTTTTCTCCAAAAGTGATTTTTTTGTTTCCATACCCAGAGTCTTGAGAAGACAAAGGTTAAAAACATTAATTCATAATAGTGAACATACATATGATACTTCAACCACTAATATAGTGTACAATGAAATTGATGAAAATTTAAGGTAGGTAATTAATAGAACAACATGCACATTTTGAGCAATAATTTTTTGTATTCATAATTTTTTATGGTAATCTGGCATATATATACTCATGGTACATACCCAAACACTAATGCGTTTCACCCAAAATCATTTTTTACATTCAATATATTTTAAATTTTAATATAAAAATTATGTAATGTTCTATAATGTGGATGAAGTGGATAAATATTATTGGATATATTCATCATTATCAAGCAATGCAACCTTGGGGAGATTCCCGAACAAGGATGCATGTAGTGATGCAAATGGAAGGTAGTCTAACTATTATATTACTGTTCTGAATGTTTTGTTGTCAAAATTATTTGAAATTATCACAACATTTAAATCTCTATAACAAACTTCTTATAGAGGTTTCCAAAAAAGCTTCACCTTACGTGATGATTTCACAAAACAAATGGCTTCTTTTTTGAATGGGATAACAAATTTAGAAGACGTGTTGGTTATGCAACTTGTGAGGGTGAAATGAAAAACTCTTAATTTGCTTCACTATTCTAATCATGTATGTTTTGAAAGGAACGAAAAATTCACAGATAACATTTGTTTATCGATATTTGTTTGTTCATAATTTCTATCATTTTGTAACATCATCAACTCCTCAATTTCAGACATAGTTTTGCATATTTTTATATATTAGATACATGTATGTGATTCATTAATAATAAATGTACACTAGTTACAAATTATCGTTAGTGTTATTTTATTGTTAATATGAGTTATTTTGTTTGAATATGTCAATTATTGAAGATTTTTTATCACTTATGATATGCAGTTCAGGTCATTATATGTATTATGATATATGACTTTAATAAACGTTTGTTTTATTATAATGTTCATAACTTTATACAATTCAAATATATAAAACTGGATCTTCAATAATATAAGTTGAGTCCACCAAAATGGGATTTTATTCATTAGTAAGGGTTAATTAGGTGTCGCATTTGTAAGTACAATTACAGTCGAAAAAAGGATTACAGATAGCCATAAAATCATTCATGTGATTATACAGTTTATCACACTAAGTCCTACAGTGTTTCTCACAATCCTTGAAATGAAGGTACACTCGATAGTAGTTCCCTCCCACCATGTTCACCATTTCATTTCCTGACACCAATTAGGGTTAGGCATTGAAGAATAGTTGAGGAGAAACAAGGTTTGATGGAAAATGATGACTTACCAGTGATGAAAATGATGAGGAGAAGGGGAACTGCAACACAAGAGAGGATCCATGAGGTTGACATCTTTTCTTCTACCGTGTGCATTTGAAGAATCATGGAATTACCACTCTTTATATATAGGTAGCCCCAAAAAAAGACTATTGTGACACTTGGTGGCCTGCATTTATTTTTTGTAACCATTCCAAATAATTCCCAAAAACACCAGTAAATATAAGGGACGATTTATGTTTCTCTAATTGAAACTATTTTTTGTTTTTGTTTTTTCCCATACATTTATTTTCTACAATCGTTTGTTTTTTAGATAACAGAAGGAATCTTTTCGGTAATAAATTTTTGTTATAAATAAATGTCCATTTTTCATTTTACCCACATTTCATGATTTTCCATAATCTCTTTCTCCAACTATATTTTGACTATTATTTAATTTATTACTACCTACTTAATTCGTGAAAATTTAATCACCCTTCTTGGAACCCATTAAGATGCATGTAGTTGGTTCCTGATCTGTTTGGTTTTTTAATATGTTCAACATAAGTGTTCAGTTTTTGTCTTTAACATACATGGCATGTTACACATTAATTAGGAACTCCATATTCTATTTTCTTATATGTTACGCTTTCACTATGAACCCATATTTTTTTGCTCTTCTGTAACATCAAAACAATTGAGTTGTACCCCATTACGAAATCATTACAAAGATGTCAATTAATACAATAAATAGTCATCCAACTTCAAAGGTTGCCTTGTTAGAATGAGGACTTACCATGCGATGTTGGAAATCTACGACTCATTGAAAAATAGAACATTTTTATTTTTTCATGACTTTACAAATGTTACATTAACAAAACAACAAAACCCCGAATACATATATAATAATTCTATCATCAATTTAGAATGAAATTTAAAACAAAGTATTATATTGACCTTGTGTTGCAACCCATGTTGATGACTGCTATAATGAGTAAATGACAACATCCATGGTTTGCATAGGTTAGAATCTCGATATAACAATCCACATTTTTTATCTAGGGTTTTCTTGATCATTCTATAATATTTTACCCTCTTACAATAATTTGTTATTACTTTTCATCATGCTATATTACCATGTACATAGATGGTGGTGATTATTTTCAAACATGCACATATTGTTCTTTGCATATATGGTTTGATGAATGAAAGAAAAAATACGGTGGTAATCACACTCCTGACTTCTCCTTTTGCTACATTTTTTGTATGATTTTTTTGGAATTACTATTTTCCATACATGACAATTTTATAATATGACCTAAAATAGAACTTCTCATGATTCATGTGACATCAAGAGGTCAGTCCATTGATACGTGACCTGACTTGGTGGCCACGGAACCTCAAGCATGCCTCCATGTATTCTCAAGGCTCCTGACTAGCAGCGACTGTTTATAATGACATGGTGTGGAGATTATAACATCTTTACCACAGTGAAATCTCATTAGCTAATAATATATAAATAGTGGGAAAACTGATACCAACTCCAATTGGGGTTTGGACAAAGATGAACAACAGGTTGACAAAGATTTTGTTGGTAGACAAACCATGTGTTCTCTTTTTGGTTTGGGTGGTGATCCTCAACAGGTTGACATCGTAGCGTTTTAACACTTGGGTGATGTGATTGAGCACATCACTAAGGTCACTACTAGAGAAAATGATTCCAAACCCAATTCAGGTTTGGACAAGGAAGAGAAATGGGAAGATCCTGCAAAACAACTATGTGCTTAGATTCCTATACCTGCTAATTTACATTCCGCAGTAGGTACTCATAAAAATGATATCTCTATTTCATATTCTAATTATGAAAATATTATTTCTTTCACAATGAACATTCTAGATACATGTTGATTTGTAGTAATAGTTCTATGCAAGGTCCTTTTGGGGATTCTTTGATTAAAGATTCTATTATTACCCCTTCTATTAAAAGTAAGATAGAGAAAAACACTAGACCAAGAACCTCCAATGATGTCAGAAGATCATCAAGGAATAAGGGATTATAGGGTATAAAAAAAGGAAGTTCAAACTCCAAGCGTAGGTATAAATGAAGATATTTTTCTAGAATTTCCAGGGTATTGCAAGCCATGACACCATTATTTTTTTAAAAGTAATGATTAACATTTATCAGCCTTTTATTTTTTCCATAGTTGATCCTTTGATACACATTTCATGTAAATTACGTAATCTTTGAAGGTTTGGTTATAATTTTTTCGGTGCTAGTCAAAATAACTCCACTGTTGAGACTATATAGATTTTCGTGCAACCATACTTACAAATTGTCATTATTTTATATGAATTTTATAAAAGCTTTACCTTTAATTTTGATCTTGATAGCACACAACTTTTTTTCTTTGTTTATGGGAGGAACAGATACAAGGACCTGATACCTCTCCAGAATGATCTCTCATTTTTTAAATCTAATTTTTCTAATCCTTGGATTGTAATTAGGGAATTTAATGCTATCTTTAACTCTAGTGTTAAGATGGGTCCTTCCAATTCTTCTATATATATATGATAGAGTTTAATACAACCATTTAATATTATAAACTTATTGAAATGACTCTTCCTGGTGCCAAATACACTTGGTGCAGAAGACACTCTAACAGGGTGGTTTCCAGCAATTTGGATAGGACGTCAATAAAGGAGATTGCTTTGGATAAATGGGACAACATATCTAGCTCCACTCTCTCCAAGATTCAATCTGAATACTATCATATTATCTTCATTATTTCTCTCAAAATCATGAAGAATCCCCTGCTTTTTAGATTCAACAATGCATTGTTCTCGAGCCCTGAATGCTACAATATCATTAAATTATTTTGCGCCTCTATGACTCATTATAATGACTCCATTAATATTATTTTAAATTTATGTATCATAAACAAAAGATTAATGGTTGGTGTATCTCAATGTCTGAAAAAATTTACAATGACATTATTCTTCGGGTGACTGAACTACATTGGCTTCAAAATAGCAACACATTGTCTGACTTTACCACTGATCACAATCATGAAATTAACATTTCTGTGAAACTCAACTCACTCCTCACCTTTAATGAGAACATTCAAAAACAATATTTCAAAATCCAATGGTTATCTGATGGTGATAGAAATAATAAATTCTACAACTCTCTACATAGAATTAGGAAATCTTGGAGGCCATTAATCTCTCTCAAATATGGAGACAACCTTTGGGATAATGAGGATGATATTGCTAATCATGTTGTCTCTTATTTTGAATTAGTCTTTAATGGTCCTCACATAAATAATGATCTCTTACAAGATGTCATTCTGTTAGATTTCAATGATGATAATAATTCATTTCTTTTAAACATTATCCTTGATCCAGAGATAAAGGATATTATTTTTAGTCTGAATCCTGATAGTTCCTCTGGTCCTGATGGGTTCGATAATGGCTTTTACCAAAAAATATTGGGATGTCATCCAATATAATGTTTTAAAACACATCAAATCCTTCTCTTATATTGGCATTCTACCCCATGGTTTAAACAGTCAATTTCTATCTTTAATCCCCAAATTAGATAATGCCTCTAAGATTCATCTATTCAGACCTACTGCTCTTATAAATACACTTTATAAAATCATCACTAAACTGCTTGCAAATAGGATTACTTCCATGACTGACAAAATTATCTCTTGGATTAAATTTATCTTTTTCAAGGGCAGATCCATTCACGAATGCATTTTTCTTGCCTCTGAATGCACTAACACATTAAACAATGAAATCAAAGGTGGAAACATTGCCAATAAAACTAACATTTGAAAACCTATTGACACTATGTATTGGAATGTTATATTTAATGTTCTACATGGCTTGGCTTTAATAATTCCTTTATATCAAGAATTAAATCCATATTCAAATAAGACTCCATATCTATCTCGGTCAATTGTTCTCCTAGAGGTTACATTAAAAGCTCCAAAAGAGTTAGATTGGGTGATTCTATTACTTCCATCATTTTATCCATTGAGGAAGACTATTTAAGTAGATTGATCACCAGCCTTGTGGACCAGAGTAATATTAAGCCCATCTATGCTTCCAGAAATGTGAATTCCCCCACGCATATTTTATATATGAATGACATCATTCTATTTTTACAAGGTGAAAAAAGAAACATAGAAACACTAAAAATGATCTCTCTCACTAGGTGGAGGTTTCTAGTCTCGTCATAAGCTGGAATAAATCATCTATCTACATTGGGAGAAATTTTCAGGCTAATAGAATGTGTGGTATTATCAATGACTTTGGAATTAATGAAGGTTCATTTTCCTTTTACTTACCTTGGTGTCCCAATGTTTTGGGGTAGGCCCAAATCCACCTATTTCCTTAACATTGTTGATCATGTTCTTAAACAGCTCTCCTCTTGGAAATTGAAAACATTTTCTATGGAAGGTAGAATCTACCTTGTCAAATCATTCATTATCTCCAAAAACTTTTAGTCAATGGTTGTTTATAAATGGCCTGATAGTCTCATAAAAAAATTATTGTTTCCATAAAAAAGATATTTGGACTAGAAGAACTATAGATAGAAAATTAGTAACTATACATTGGTCTATGTGTTGAAAACCGAGAGAGAAGGTTGAACTAGACATTTTAAAATATAAATATTTTTATTGAGGCCCTTCAAAGTAGAATTACTTGCAACTTAATCCACAATGACCTTCCTTCTATTACATTTATCAAAAATAGGTGTCTCTAGAAGTTGATGAAGGGCAACATGAATTTTCTAAACTCTTACATGTAGCCTTCTATTAAGAAATATTTTGCCAATATTATGAACAAATCTAGATAGATAGTCTCTAGTAACTTCTCCATGAACTATTGGATGGACAATTGGACTGGTACCCCCTATCATTTCAATGATTCCCACTAAAAAATATTTGTAAATCATTAATATTACTATTATGGATGTTATTAACTCTCATCTTGATAGTCTCCCTGAGAATGTTTCTCATATCATGGACACCTATCCTTTCACTAACATGTAGGATTTTCTTATTTGGGAACCATCACTTAATGTAATTCTGGATTCAAAAAATATTGATAATCACCTCTTTCATTATTATGCAAATGATTTAAGATGGATTAAAAACATTGATAATCCTAGGATTGAACCTTCAATATTAACTCTAATATGTCATATTTATTACAACAGGATCCCCACCGATACTTGTTTAAAATATTTTAAGATCCAAATTTTCACAAATTTCATATTTGTAATAAACATAGAGAATATTTGAACCGTCTTTTTCTTTTTTGTGCAACTGTCACTTCCCTTCAAAACTATATTTTTAAAATTTGTGGTTGTAGATGGTTGATTTTGGAGTTTATCAATGACTAGTTGAATCATTGTGTTGACAAGTATTGCTCCCAAAAATATCAAGAATTTATTTATTGATGCAGTTGCCGAGATTCATCATGTGATCTAGTATGATAGAATATCTCTGACCCTTAATGCATGTTAGATGTAGATCGTCATAGATTTTTGTGAAACCTCGTTGATCTAGAAAGTTTATTGGAAAATACATTAAATGTCATTAGGATGTTGAGACGTCTTCATATCGATGGAATTTTTCATCGGCCATGACACACATTTGATGTTTTCTAGAGAATACTATTCTCTGGCTGGATTAGAGTTAATTTCGATGGTGGTTCTAAAGGAAATCCAGGCTTGGATGGATGTGACACCATCTTTAGGGATAATCCTGTTAATATTCTCATCTGTTTTATTAGAATCTATGGTATTGCCTCTTACCTAGAGGCAGAAATGATGAGTGTGATTCGTGCTATCTCTTTCGCCAAGAAGTAGGGATGGAAAGAAAATATGGATTGAAAGTGATTTGACAACCATAGTGAAATCAATTTGTAAGGGTGTTATTCATCTGGCTTGGTCAATTACTACACATTGGATGGATTTTATCCGTTCTATTTGCAACATCAACCATATTACCACTCATATCTTTCGGGAAGAAAACCTGGTTTCAGATGGACTTTCCAAAACATAAATAAGTCGGGATACTACATGGTTTATTGATCTCTTGGATGATTTACTTCCCCTTCACGATAAAGTTTGTAATGTGACTCCTTATTTTATACTCATGTAATTTCCTTTTTATAATAATTTTTTTGGTCCTTTTTCCAAGGCACCACGTTCTTCCAAAAAACAATCGTAGAAGTAAATCATTTAGATATACGAATATTCTGCATGGTATTATAAAATTTTATATACAATAACTGTGATACCATGATGACCTATCAAAATGGTTAATATTGATACAAAAAATACATACTATAGATAAAATATACAAAAATACCAAAATATAAACTCCAAAAGCAACACAATCTATAGATTGGTGATTTCTCATACTCCCATATAGAATAGTAAATCAATATTCCATAATTGGGAACTTCCATTTGTCCTTAACTACATTTAGGATGTATTTATAGGTACCTATATGTGTCTTGAAAAGGGGGTGAATAAAACTAAGTAGCAATTCAGTAAATTTTTCTTATACAATCTTGTATATGAATATATACTGATGTAGTGTGTAGGTAATAACAAAATCAGTAAAAAAAATAAATAGAACAGCTTTTGTCTCAGGATTATCATGTCATACCTAAACTATACAACCTTTTTCAGAATAAGATAAAATGTATCTGTGTAATTATTATTTTATAAGTGTGTCTTAAGACCTGAGATACACTACCATATTGTCCATATATGATGATAATTATAGAAGGGATTAAAAAGACATAGGGAATTAAAACTTTGTAGTCATAGGTAAACCAACACATTTTTGTATTTAAGTGATTTATACATTTATAACATTAATAGAATCCATTTATATTCATTGACATGGTTGACTTATAATTTAATCAGTTGAAATCCTATGACAGTTCATGCAATTTCAGGTAATGAATCTAAATATCTCACCATGCGCAACATAATAACACTATAATATCGGACGGTAAATGAAATCTCAAATCTAAACCAAAGTATCTCCCAAGGTGGGGTATAACTACCTTTCCCCTTTGATCCCTTCAAATTAATCCCATATAGGAACACAAGTGTTGTCCCTTGAATAATATAAACCCTACTTCTCTCTGGGCCCATGCAAGGTGCTCTGAGTAGAAATAAATGTATCACACACCCCAACATGGTATAATTCTGTTTGTAATTTATTCAATTCAATATTCATGGTGAGACCATCAAAGGAATTCCAAATTCTATCCCAAGCATTTCCCACAACTTAACATTCTGGATTTCCATGGGATATATAACTATCCATATAATTTAACAATTCAATTAATTCAAATTTCAATTTCATTTATATGGGTCAGATCATGCATTAATAATGATAAAATAGGGGGTCTAGTGACATGGTGTTACCATTCAACTTTAACTTAGTTCATTTAGAATTTTCATTTATAAGGGATAATCCCAAACACTCCTCAAAGGGGTTTAATTGGATATGAAATGAAAGATGATCATGATATCTAATATACTCACTCAAGGTGGTGTTTTATCTCTTTAAAACAAGGTATAACATACCAGGAATAAAATTAATGCACCCAAATGGTCTCTTTCAGTCAAGGTGGACAACCTATAATGTTATAATTTTGTGTAAAAGCACTAACTAATTCAAGGTAGTAGAAATTTATTTTAATTGGTTTTGTATTAAAAGGTTATTCATAGAATTTTTATCTAATGGAATAGTGGTGCATGATATAAATGACTAGACTATTGGGTTAAAATTACTAGACCATAAACCTTATTCCGGTTGACAACTCCTCATCTAGTACCAACCTTTGATTCATGATAGAATGATTGAAATTGGATAAACTAGAAAAATTCCATGAAAATAGGGAATTTTTGCTCACATTAAAATAAAAATAATGGAGATGATAGAAATTAATAAATGAATCCAGATTACAAAAAGTTTTTATAAGGGTTATCCAATGTGACCCACAACATTCGCTTCTGAGTCCAGATGAGGGATTTCTCACCGAGACTTGCAGGAGAGTAACGGGGGAGCTCAGACAAGATTATGTTCCTAAAATGAAGGATAAAATGGTGTGTTAAGAGTTAAGAGGCTAAGAGGGGAAAATAGGAATTTCACCCATTATCAAGGTGTTCATGGTTTGGACACACCATAGAAAAAACATTGCACCCACCATGTGCACCTAATCCCCATGGTGACACCGCCTCACATAGTTAATAATACTAGTTAAAAATCATTAATAGATCATATGTATCCACTATCCATGTTTTCCACCACCTCACACGGTTAAGAACAATGTTAGAAGAAATCATGTGTGTAACGTCCTGCATCTGGGTGCTACTCAGTGGGCGCCCCGAACCTGGATGGTCACAAGACCTCAAGGGCATTTCCCCAAATGGCAGAGGCTTACGACTAGTAGCATGAGCCTAAGTCTGATAGTGGGAAAACTATGCCCTCATTTGTCAATGTGTAGCACAGTGGTGAAAATATAAACATGCTAAAATTGGAGACAATAAACAATACCATGCCGAAACGGACAGTAGTACAGAAGTAAAAGATAACAATAGTCATATAAATACCATAATACAATATGTCCCTAAGCCTAAGAAAGCAACCAAAACAGGATACACTGCAATCTAAATAATATAGTACAAGGTACAAATACAACAAAACAGAGCAAAATAGTGCAGCAGGAACTCAACAGCATCACAAGCCTAATCTCGTTCCCATGTTCTCATACTCCTCTGTAACAATCAAGTACCTGTATAGGGACTCTTTCCCTTATCAAAACCTACAAAAATATAATATTTTTAGGCCCAAGACATTAACCAAATAGGGTGTGATAAATAAATCCCAGCAGGCAACCACCAAAGTCATGTGCCCAACTATCGGTTAATTTGTGCAACAACAGTGTGCCATAATGAAAATGTAGTAAACTAGGAATTACTCAAAAGCAGCTACTCGTACCAGTTCCAGTTCCATTTAAAAATTATTTAATAATTCAAAATTATTGAATGATAAGTTCCCAAGACTTATCCTCAGCCGACAATCTCCTAGCAGTGCCGCAACAAAACCACATTAGTCTATCTATCAAATAAAAGGTATAACAATTCCAAGCCTATGCTTTATCTTGGTAGGTATAACACAAGAAAACACCATAGTGAATATTCAAGTAAACATTTCCCTTAGGGTAAACAGAACCATTCCCTCTGTCTAATCAGAACGTTGCCCTCAGGCCTTGCCCTCAGGAGAAATAGAAACTTTCCCTCTGGCCTTGCCCTCAGGCGCAATAGAAACGAAACCCTTGGGTTATTTCCATCTGGCATGGAAGCTACAACCCTCAGGAATATGAAACATTACACTAAAGCTGAATAGAACATCGCCCTCATGCTGAATAGTACCTTTCCCTCGGGCTAATCAAAACACTTCCATCAGACTAAGCATGTAACTAGGTCGATACCTACACATAAGCAATCAATTATATACATTTTCTCTCAAGAAAATGAAAATCATGCTAAAAATCATGGCATACCCTCGGGTGTCCTGGCGAAATGGCTAAACAAGAGAAACGCTCCAACGGGGTGGCCCTGGATCAATGCAATGATCCCAGACAGCAGTTCTACATATTTTTAAAAATTACCTATGTAATTCTAGGTATTTTATTAATCAAGGCCTCATCTATACGACACCCCAACCATGGACGTGTAGCACAATGGTACACAACAACAACACGATAGTTGGAATTAAACATCAGAACACCTACCTTGATATCCTCTGATCAATATACGTGAATGGTGCCTCCCGTAATACCCGGGAATGGTGTAGATATGGGACTAAAAACTAATAGTTAAAAATCAAAAAACATACCCTCTAGAAGGAATTTTAAGGAAGGGTTCAAGAAGAGTGAATAACTCACCCGCGAGGTTCAATCGAGACCGTTAGAGAAGGAATCCAAGTTCCGGTGTGCCGTTGGGAGCTCATCCAAGTTCCGACCTTCTCTCTCGGTGTTCCAAATGCGTTCGCTGCCTCCTCTGCCGAATGAGGAGGATACTGCCCATTTTAAGAAAAACAACAAACTGCATGGTGTGTACTCTCATGTATATGACATTTACTTTTCATTTTTTAATTGCTCCTCTGGTTGCTACTTTCCACCGCTTTATTGTTCATCTATCAACAAGTTTACACGACATATATTTCTGAACACACGATGTGTACTATCTCTCTGTTGGCGACTACTCCTAGTGCCCTACTGTTCACCTACCAACTAATTACACAATGTGTAAATACCTAATACATGACTTTTAGTCAGTTTTTACATCCTTTATCGTCGAGAGGCCTACTTTCCCTGTGTACTCATCACACACGGCCAAAGTACATGGTGTCTGGAAAAGTACATGGCGTGTACCCAAAAAATTTGGTATTTCCCCACATTTTCCTTATTTTCTCCAAAATCACTTAAGGAAAAAATGAAAAGAAGAAACTCATACCTCATGAATAAGAACCTGGTTCTTACAAACATCCCCCTTAATGCAATTCGTCCATGAATTTCCCTTCCATGGGTGGTGAAGATAAAGATGAGAACAGCTTTGGCCACTAAGTGCGTACGTCGGTCTCCTGCTCCCAGGATTCATCCTACACTCGGCCATGCTGCCATAACACCTGTACGAGAGGAATTGACCGGCCTCAGAGAACCTTTGTGATCTTATCAATAATAGGAATTAGATGCTCCTCAATGGACACATCGACCTGAACTCAACCTCCTCAGGCTGAAAGATGTGAGATGGTTCTGAGTGAAAACGATGTAGCTGGGAAACATGGAAGACGTCATTCATGGCCCGATACCTTTGTAATAAATTCCACTGATATGCAACCGACCCGAATCTCTCCATAATATCAAATGAATCCAAAAATGTTGGGGAATGTTTACCATGTCTTTTGATTCACCGGTGTCCCAATCCTCGGCGAGACATGCAAGAAAACCTGATCCCTGACCACGAACTCCAAAGGTCATCTGCGACGATCGAAATAAGAGTTCTGATGAGACTGTGTGTATCCATCTGCTTATGAATCAACTAGACCTGCTCTAAAGTCTCCTGCATGAGACGTTGTCCTAGTAAAGCTTCCTCACCTGCCTCCAACCATCACAAAGGTGAACGTCATGGCCTACCATATAAATCCTCATAAGGTGCCATCTTAATAGTTTCATGAATACTATTATTATAGGAAACCTCGACTAGGGTTATGTGCTTCTCCCAAGATCCCCCAAAGTCTAGGACGCATACACGCAACATTTTCTCTAGCAATTGTATCGTACGCTCTGACTGGCCATTGGTCTGAGGGTGGTAAGCTGTGCTCAGAAGCACATGTGTACCTGGTTCCCTCTAAAAACATTTCCAAAAATGAGACATAGAAAGGTTATTCTTATCTAAAATGATAGAACGAGGGACCCCATAAAGACGTACTACCTCTCAGATATACAAATTCTCAAGCTCGTCAACATAGAAGGTCTCCTTGGTCGACAAAAACTGAGCTACCTTCGTTATTCTATCCACAACAACACACATGGAATCATTTCCTCAAGGTAACCTCGGCAACCTATTCACGAAGTCCATTGTGACATCAACCCATTTCTACTCCAGAATGGGAAAATGATGTAACAGTTTTAATGGCCTCTGATGCTTTGCCTTCACCTGGTGAGAGGTGGAACATCTCGTAACAAAACCAGCTACCTCTCACTTCAAACCCGGCCACCAATACTGACGTCTCAAGTCATGATACCTTTTGGTTACTCCGGGATGCACTTCCCAAGCTGACGCATAAAACTCCCACATCAACTACTCACATATAACCCTTAGAACCCACACTCGTCCATGGATATGCAATACCTCATCATTGCCAATCATCCAACCCAGAGGAGGGTCCTTACTTTCCACCAACTGCCATTGAACTAGGCCTTCTAAATCTAATAGTTGTATCATCTTCACTCTATCTAGGAGGGTAGAAGTCATATCGAAGGGTGAAAGATAGGGTTTCCCCTCACTACTGTGCACCTACAAATTCATCTCAGATAACAATTCCATGAGCTACAACTCACCACTGGCCCCATGCACTGCCTGTATCTGAGTCCTCCTAGTAAGTGCATCAGCCACTAAGTTACAATTACCTGGTGTATAGGCAAGCTCAATGTCGAACTACTGAAGGTATTCAACCCACCTTCACTGTCTCATATTTATGTCACACTGGGTAAAGATATATTTGAGACTTTTGTGGCCCGTAAACACCAAAAAATGTTCTCCCAAGAGATAATGTCTCCAATATCATAACACATGAACAACCACATCCAAATTGAGATCATGCGTCAGGTAATTCCTTTCATGTGGCCTCAACTACTAAGACATGTACACAACTACTCGATCAACCTGCATCAACACTGATCCCAGCCCAATACCTGATGCATCAAAGTAAACTGTATAGCTCTTCCCTTGCTCTAGAAGTATTAGGACTAGTGCTGATGTCAACCTTCCCTTTATCTCTTGAAAGGTTGTCTCACAGGCTTCTGACCATATGAACTCTACAACCTTTTTAGTCAAACCCATTAACGGCACTGCAAAGTGGGAGAAGTCCTGTATAAAATGCATGTAGTAACTAGCCATCCCCAAGAATCTATGTATCTCAGAAACATCTTTAGGCTGCTCCAAGAAATGTACTACTCTCATTTTCTCTGGGTCTACCACAACTCATGACTCTAAGATAATATGACCCATGAAGTGTCTCTGGTCCATCAAAAAGTGGCACTTTAAGATATTAGAATATAGATGATGCTCTCTCAGTGTACTCAGTATGATCTCAAGATGGGTAGCATAGTTTTTTCGATTGTGAGAGTACACCATGATACTGTCCACGAAGACTACCACAAAAGAATCCAGATATGGGTGGAACACACGATTCATCAGAGCCATGGAAACTGTTGGCGCGTTTGTGAGTCTGAATGACAAGAACATGTACTCATATATACCGTATCTTCTCCAAAAACTCTAAGCGGTATGTCCGATGGTCTAACACGCAACTGATGATATCTGGATCTCAAGTAAATATTTGAGAACACTCATTCTCCTCGAAGTTGATCAAAAAGATCATCAATCCTTGGAAATAGTTATTGGTTCTTGACTGTCAACTAGTTCATCTTCTGATAATCCACACAATGTATGAGGGAACCATCTGCCTTCTTAGAAAACAGGACAGGCGAACCCCAATGATATTTACTAGGTCGGATAAAACCCTTTGCCTGAAACTCCTCCAACTGCCTCTTGAGCTCCTGTAACTCTGGTGTAGACATCCTATAAGGAGGAATGGACACTAGTGCTGCTCTGGGCACAAGCTCAATAGAGATATTCACCTCTTGCTCTAGTGGTAGACCTGAAAAGTCATCTGGGAAGACATCCCTAAAATGATCAACTACTGGAGGGAAATCCTTCTGACAAGTTCCCTGGTCATCTAGATATAAGCTCGCAATATGGACTGCCACTCCACCATGACCATGATACTCGGGTCCAGCTCAGCTCGCCTGGACTTCCCATTCACCCTTATATAGAAAATATCCACCCTTTGGTGACGTGAAACTCACCCTGTGATGATAGCAATCCAAAAGGCTTGAAATGGTACCAACTAATCCATCCCGAGAATTACTTCATTGATCTTCATATCTAAGACATAGAGGTCACATAGAATTTGAACCCCACCAACCTCTAGGGGTCACTCCATGCACTGACACACACCTACCAATCTAATCCAAAACCGAGTGTCTAGCGTCATAATATCAGAAGAAGCATAAACACAGAGCCCAAGGCTCTCCAAAACGGGCATAGATATAAAGCTATGTGTAGAACCAATGTCTAAAAGTACAAAAGATAAAATAGAAGAAACTAGAATAGTACTTATGATAGGGGAAGGTCCAGGATCCTGCTCATGTTGGGTATATTGCACTACATATGCTTGCCCAGTGTCGTGGCCCTACGACCTAGCATGTCTACCCTGAGGTAACCTACCCTACTGTCTCTGGTATCTTGGTGTTTGGACACCTCATCCAATACCACCACCTCAGCCTAAATGTCCCAGCACATTCCAATTCCCTTCCGAGTTAGAAGCTGCTAGCCCTGCTCCTACCCACAGAGTCTGCACAGAACCCCTCTCACTAGCCATAGGTGGAAACACCCTACCAAAACGATGTGTGTGACCCATCTTTTCATATGATCGACACTCCGATAGGTCACAGGAACACTGAGGTCTATTGTGACTCTCCATACCACACTGGTAACACATGATCGAGCCATTGGATGTATTATTTTGGATAGTACTACCACGATGAAAGAAATCCATCTGCCTCTTCCTCTTACTGGTAGAAATAGTTCCAGAAACTGCTGCTGAACCGCCATAGCCTACACCACTAGCTTTCCGCAAGTTCTGCTCAGTAATCAGTGCCTAGTTCCCAGTAGCATGCACAGTAGGAAACCTGAAAAAATTCACGAGTGCTCGGATGTCATATCGAAGACCATACTCAATGCGTCAAGCCCTCAACGTCTAATCTCCCACCAAAACAGGTGAAAAAGGTTGTAGCTTGGTGAAGCAGGAAGAATAATCCATCACTGACATGGCACCCTATTGCAGATTCATGAACTCTTGAGATTTATTTTCCCTCAGCGTCGCTAGAAAGAAAAATTCATAGAAGACTGCCTTAAAAGCTTCTCGAGCCATGTCTCGGTGATGCTCTGTCTGGGTGGTAACATCCCACCATATCTTGGTGGAATCACACTGCATGTATGTAGCCAGCTAGACCCTCGGCCCTGGAAGAGTCTTTAGATTCTCGAAGATAGTCTGCTTAGAACCCGACCAAGACTCCACCGCCTATGGTCCGCCATCACTTGAAAATGTAGGCATATGCTACTACTGGAATATACTATTCAACTATTCCATAGATGTGTCAGACGACAGTGCTGCATGGAGGGTTTTTATAAACCACATGAAGCCTTCACGGAACTGCGCATACGCGCTTGTGTCCGGTATAACGGCTGACGCCGCATCAGTCTCTGCTGGAGGGTCCATCGGTAGCCCGTAGCCTACCTTCTCTAGTTTATACTCATTTACAATCTCATATTGAACAACTGGAGGTCGTCTCAGTGACATGACACTATAAAGAAAATCATAAACCTTAGATTAATATCATCATGATTTGAAAACAGGGAGTGTAAGAAGGGAACAAGATAATGAAACATTCAAGTTTTAGAAAACAAGACTATATGGCATGTATTCTAACTACACGGTGTGTTACCTTAATTATTTCACATGGGTGTGTACTTCATCCAGAACTAATCATGTAACACCCCAAACACATGGCGTGTTTTCCATACACACAGCGTGTTATTGAATTTTCTTCCCCTTCCCGGGTCCTTATACACGGCTTAGCCGCACGGCTCTCTTGTGAACGAAACTAGATGGAGTGTATGAGGTCTACACGACGTGTACTAGAAAAGATTCACCGACCCTTGTTGTCAGTTACATGGTCGGGTACACAGCTCACTCTACAATGTGGGTTCCATACCCACATGATGTGAACGGCTTAAATTCCAACTGGCTGTGTTGTTAGTGACTCGACTGTCTACTCGGCTGACACTACACGGAGTGTTACACTCGTACAAGGCGTGTACACCACCCTTTTTCCCCAGTCACACGCCATGTCCACACAGCCTCTCACCATTCAAGACTACACGGCGTGTCACTATGGTACACAACATGTACTAGACGATCTTTTCCGACCCGTTTTGTTCAATACACAGTCGGATACATGTCTCACACTACACAGTGTGCTTCATATGGACACAACATGTACAAGAGAGGATAACACTAACTCGTGTTGTTAGTTACATGGCCCGATTCACAGGTTACACTACACAGAATGTTCAGCATTGACACGACGTGTATAAACAAAGATTCCTCCATCCGTGTTGTTAGATACACATGCAGACATAGGGTCAACACAACACTGCATGTACAACCAGTACACGACGTGTTCCATCTAGAACTTCCCCATCATGTGTATCTGCCCACACGACCTATGACAAGGTTTGAGACTACACGACATGTACATAGTGTACACAACATGTATTAATTTTTTTTCTTTTCTTCCTGATCTAAAGAGTACATGGCATGTAGTAAAAAATACATGGCGTTTATTCTAGGGTTTTATGGAGATTAAGCCTTAGAAACTACTCAAGAGCCCATAAAAACACTGAAACTAAAACCTAAGTGCCAAATTCCAATCCATGAGGGCCCATACTCGTCGTGAATCAATGCATGGCATCCTATGCATGTTATAAAAAAGTAAACAAGTTAATGATCCACCAAATTCCAGTTGATGGGGTCCCATACTCCTTAAGAAAAAAATTATGGCATTCATTCTCAAAAACTTACCTAACAATACCCTATCAAATAGTAGGTATTTTTTCAAGGCATCTATAAAAACAACATTAATTTTCTATCACAACATCTATTAGAACAACATGAAATTTCTAATGCACCTACAAGGAATGGAAAAATTTCATGGGATGTGATTTTAATATGTTCCTAAATGATGCATGAGATGCCATACCCTCATCTCATTGGGTTGCAACTAAATAGAACTCAGGTATAAAAATATAAACATCACACCACAACTGCATCACCCAACAGTGTAAATCAAATCAATTGAAATAATCATAAACAGAAAATCACAATTTAACTCGAGGAAATTCTCCCTTTACGTATACACGGGGTAGCTACTCTCGGGCACAGTTATTACTGAATTCCTTAAAATTATATCTCTTCCTGTCATCACCAAAAAATAAAATAACTCAGAGAAAATAAAATCTCCTCTGATACCACTTTGTAATGTCCTGGATCTAGGTGCCACTCAACAGGTTTCCCGAACCCGGTTGGTCACATGACCTCAAGCGCATTTCCCCAAACGCCAGAGGCTGCTGACTAGCATCGAGGGCCTATGTCTGATAGTGGGAAAACTGTGCCCTCATTTGTCAAAGTGTAGCGCAGTGGTAAAAATATAAAAATGATAAGAGATGAATCCATAAACAATACCAATCAGAAATGGAAAATATTACAGAAGTAAAAGATAACAATAGTCATATAAATACGATAATGCAATATTTTTCTAAGCCTAAGAGAGTAGCCTAAATAGGATACACTGAATCTAAATAATAAAACACAAGGTAAAAATACATCAAAATAAAGAAAAACAGTGCAGCAGGAACTTAGCAGCATCGTAAGCCTAAGATCAGTCTCATGCTCTCCAACTCCTCTACAACAATCAAGTACCTTTATAGGGACTCTTGCCCTTATCAACACCTACAAAAATATAATCAATTTGGACCCATGACATGACCTAAACAGGGTGTGAAAAATAAATCCCACTGGGCAACCACCAATGGCCCGTGCCCAACTGTCATTGAATTTGTGCAACAACAATGTGCAATCATGAAAATGAAGTAAACTTGGAATTACTCAAAAGCAGCTACTCCTACCAGCTCCATTTCCATTTAATTATTATTTATCAATTCAAAATGATTGAATTACAAGTTCTCGAGACTCAGCCTCAACTGAAAATCTTATCGTAGTGCCGCATCACAACCACCATAGTCTATCTAAAAAATAGAAGGTATAAAAATAGAAAGCCTGTGCTTTAGCATGACATGTATAACACAAGAAAACACCATAGTGAATATTCAAGTAAACATTTCCCTCAGGCTAAATAGAACCATGCCCACGGGCTAATCAGAACCTTTACCTTAGGCCTTTCCCTCAGGCGAAAAAGAACCTTTCCCTCATCCCTTTCCCTTAGGCTGAACAGAAAGGAGCCCCTTAGGTGATTTCCCTTAGGCATGGAAGCTACAACCCTCAGGCATAGGAAATATTGTCCTCAGGCTGAAATGAACCTTTCCCTCAGGCTGAATCGTACCTTTCCCTCAGTCTAATCATAACAATACCATCAGGCTATGCAATTAATCGAGTTGAGCCCAGCACATTAGCAAGCAATTATATACTTTTTCTCTCAAGAAAACTCAAATCATGCTAAAAATCCTGGCATACCCTTAGGTATCCTTTCCAAATGGCTAAACAAGGTAAATGCACCCACGGGGTGGCCCTGGATCCAAGAAATGATAATAGATAGCAGTTATACATATTCAATAAATTACCTATCCAATTCTAGGTATTTAATTAATCAAGGCATCAGCCATACGACACCCCAACCATGGCCACATAGAATAATGGTACACAAGAACAACACAACAGTTGAAATTAAACGTCAGACCACCTACATTGATCTACTCTGATCAATATACGTGAACAACGCCTCTCGTAACACCTGAAAATGGCGTAGACATGGGATTAACAACTACTCATTCAAAATCAAATAACTTTCACTTAGGAAGGAATTAGAAGGAAGAGTTCATGAAGAGTAAATAATTGACCCGTGCGGTTCTATCGAGACCTTCGACGATGGATTCTGAGTTCTGATGTGCGGTTAGGAGCTCCTCCACGCTCCGGCCTTCTCTCCCAGTGCTCCAAACACATCCACTACCTCCTCTTCCACATAAGGAGGCTATTGCCCGTTCTATGTGAAAAAAACAAACTACACGACATGTACTTTCAAGTAAACGGCGTGTACTTTTCATTTTTAACTATTCCTATGGAAGCTACTTTCCACTGCTTTACTATTCATCTGTCGACATGTTTACACAACATGTATTTTAGGACACATGGTGTGTACTGTTGCTCCACTGGAGGCTACTCCCAACACCTTACTGTTCTCCTTCCGACTAATTTCACGACATGTAAATACCTAATACACGGCGTGTAGTTAGGTTTTACATCCTCTATCACCGACAGGCCTACATGCCCTGTGTACTTATCCCACATGGCCAAAGTATATGGCGTGTGGAAAAGTAAAAGGCATGTACCCAAAAAAATTGTGCTTTTCCCCATTTTCCTTATTTTCCCCAAATACACTTAAGGAAAAAGGAAAAGAAGAAACATGTACCTCAAGAATAAGAATGGGGTTCTTACAATGTGCCAACCGTACACCACACACATGTAATTTATTAAATATTTTTCCAGGCTCTATGCCCCGCATCTCACGATTAAACAAATTGTGATCCTTTTGTGCATCACTCTAGTTCCATAAAAATAGGATATTTGTGCTCTAATAAATACCTAGATTCTCATAAACCCTACCTTATTCCCTTAGGTACTATTACAATGATAAAATTAGAATTTTGAAAAAAATATTTAAAACAGTTCATACTCCATCAATAGAATAGTTTATACAACCATCCCTCCATAAAAAACTCAACCCGTGAGTTCCAGGGAGGGTGTTTGATCAACTTATGTGAATTACCCTATCCATTGATCACGTATA
The DNA here is from genome assembly GCA_963277665.1 of Viscum album. Lineage (NCBI taxonomy): Eukaryota > Viridiplantae > Streptophyta > Magnoliopsida > Santalales > Viscaceae > Viscum > Viscum album. The sequence goes on from OY728136.1 coordinate 1,155,233,546, forward strand.
TGGGTCTCTCACTCCCATGTATTGTCATCTACATGGTCATGCAACCACGGATCGCAAACCAAAACAACCAACCTTCCCTAAAGAGACTGTATGATATTATAAAATATAAGAATTGGAAAATCTTCAAAGTATGCATCACATCCAACTCAAAATCATTTGGATGAAGGGGACATGAAACATTTGATTATTAAATAATTAATGTGGTGACATGAATGAAATAAGGCATAAAGTTATATCTCTGAGGAAGATTAATCTAAAAATCCATTTTAATACCCTCTCCAAAACATAGAATGGTCCAACTAATATATCCAATAGCTTACCCTACCTTCTAACCCATCAAGGCCCCAATCTAGGAGTAACACACTATAATAATTGATCTCCCACCTCAAACTCTAAGGGTTGGTGATAACGATGGACATAATACATCAACCATGACAAAGCTTTATCCACAAACATCCTGATAAATACACCTGCATCAATTTCTCCTAAATGAGATGAGGTAACGATCGAGTTACCTCTCATACATCTAACAAACATAGTAATGATCATAATGAACTACTATATATGGATTCATATGTAGGAAAATTTATAGTCACTTGGATAAAAATATTATAAATGAACTCAACAAGAGGTAGATGCTTCTACCAAGAACCATGAAATTAAATAACGGATTTTCAGTGTATGTCCACTTTTATATGTAAAGTCTGCTCCGACTAACCCAAAATATATGGTTTATAATCCATATTATGAAGCACCTATGATATAAGAGCCTTCTAAAAACCTTTCCAAAACCATAATTTAAATTGATAATTCTTGTCCAATAACATGGTACATGGATCACTATGAAAGAGTGTAATATCTTGGTTGTAAATCCCCCCATGTTATTACACTAAAATGGTCTCCCTAATAGGAAAGAAGATGATGGAATTCATCATCCAGTCTATGATAACCCACACAATGTCACAACGTCAAGGATATGTCAACAAAAATATCAAGAATTAAATTGGGACATCATCCCATTTCTAATCTAGAGTGGATATTGGTTGTAAAAGACTATCACATTTCTGGTGTTTAGCATTCACCTATTGACATGTGGAACATCGAGTAACGTAACCCGCTATCTTAATTTTCATCACCGACCACCAATACTACATGTGTGAATCAGAATAACTCTTTGTGAATTTAGGATAACATTCCCATTCTGAGGCATGATTTTCTCACATCAATTCCACTTTCACATATCCAATAAACCAGAAACATCCTTGAATACAATAGAGTTCATCTTCATCACTAGATTAACTAAGAGTTGGGTCCTCAATTAATACAATATCACCTAAGACTAAGACTTCTTTCTCAAAAGTTGTCTCGTCTTCACAATGTCCAAAAGTGATGAGGTAATTTATACATATATAAAGATAAAGTACATGTAAACCTCATGAACCTACAGATGCATATTAGAAAATAGAACCATTAACTTCCATATGCTAGTGGATTTCCAAATATCATGTGTTTGTTCCCACTAGAATAGATCATTTTCCACTGCACTTCCATTTCCTATAAGTATAATAAAGATAAAAATTAAATGGTTTAAGTTTTTCAACCCATATTGACTATCTAATGTTCAATTAAAACTAAGTGAATATTTATTTGAGTCCATTGTGATCTATATAAAGCATAAACATCTCTCTTAGTAGATAATGTCTCTATTGACATAAATCATACACAAATGATGAAAAATTGATGTTGTTTATCAGGTAATTACACTCATGGGGCCTTAAATTTCAATACCTATATTCCCCGAGTAATTCCCCTTACATGAGAAAATCATCTAGTGTGATTCTGGATGCATCATAATACACCATATATCCCCTATCAATATTTGGTAATGTCAAGAATTGTTCTAATGTTACCGTTTAATTAAACTCTTGAAAGTAATTTTTACAATCTTCAATCTATTAGAATTTAACAAAAGTCTTGTTCAAGCCTATAAGAGGTGATTGAAGGTGTAAAAAATTATTAATAAATGGCTATAATAACCAGTAATACCTTGGATGCAATGAATATCAAAATCATTTTTGGGATTCTACTAGGAATGCATGAGTCTCAAATTATCTAGATCCACAAATATCACTAATTCTAATATGATGTGACCCAAGAAGTAACACTTGTCATCCTAGAAGTTTTATTTTGTTTTCTTATAGTATATTTATTTTTCCTTCAGTGTATTCGATATGATTTCAATGTGATTGGAATGATCATGTTGAGTTTTAAAATATAATAACATTTTAACCATAAAAATAAAAATAAAGGAGTTCATATATGGGTGGAAAACCTAATTCATCAAGGCCATAATGATAGTCTCCATGTTCATGAGACTGAACGACATTAATAAATACTCTTAAAGTAATAATATGCTTCAAAAATGTATTCACGGATTATCTAAAGGAATAAATTTTACCATATAATATCCCAAACTCAAATTAGTCTTCATGAAGACCATTTTCCCCTTGAACATGTCAAAAATGTCATCTGCTGATGATAGTGGGTACCAGTTCTTGACCATACATTGATTCAATATTCAGTAATTCATATAGTGCCTCAGGGTCTCATCCACCTTCTTAGTGAAGATTTTAGGTGACCCCAAATGTCAAGTATAAGGTCATATAAGACAATTTAAATCCATGTCCTCTAATTTAATTTTCAGTTACTAAAACTCAATAGGATCCATTCGTAATGCTGGAAGGGAAATTAGTTATACTCTTGGAAAATTTTTTATTGTAAACTATACCTCTCTTTAAGGAGGTAGACTAGAATATTCATTGAAATTTTTCACTAAATTGATCCACCAATAGAGAGAAAACAACTTGATGCCATCCCAATTAATCTATAAGGATTCTAGAAATCTCGGATGACACACTTCCCAGTGTACACTGCTCATGTTTAGATTGAATTTCATAGACAACCCATTATCCATTGTAAAAATAGTTTCCACCCTGGAGTGATGATAAAAGCATTTTTCAATGATAAAAATTTATGTGAGTGAAAAACAGAACTAAAAGTCAATCCCCAGAATTATATCATTTCCCATTATCTCAGGGAAGAAAAAATTCCATACGAAATTAAATCCACAAATATCAAGATGAATCACCTTCGATAGGCACACACTCAATGATCAAACTCTTAATAGAGTATCAAGAGCCATCACTCCACAAAATTTATCTATCTCAAAGCTAAGGCTACTTACCAAAATAGTATATATGAATGAATGATAAGCATTGATGTCAAATAAATAAAACCCTAAAGTAGTTACTACCAAAATAATATCTTGAATTAGTGATGTTATAAATATCTAATCATAATGTATAGTTTTCATTGTACATATATGGACTAATCAAAATCCCTAAATTACAACTTGACTACCTTGAGCAGGCCCACTCTGCTGATGTTGAATATCAGATTTTTGGATTCCACAATCACATCCCCCTTCTCAACCAAAACAGCCTATAGGACTCCATATCCCTACTTATTATAGAGTTGACAATCCTGCTATAGAACCTAGAGCTTGTGAAGGCTCCCTCTCATTGACCAATAGAGGAATGGTCTTGAAACACAACTGATGATGAGCCATCTTTTCGTAAGAATTACAATCCAATGGGACTTTTTTGAACTAGGGATTCATGTGTCATATCCTACCACATTGATAGAATACCACAAAGATACCTAGGCATACACACTGACTATTGATACCCCCATGAGAAACCTTAAAGTATTTCTTTATATCATAGGAAAAAATACAACGATTTTTAGTCACTAACCACAATGAAACACGCCCTGATACTCCATCAGCTGACACTCAATTATGAGTAGTTGGTTTACTATCTCAGAAATAATAGTAAAATGGATGAAATTTAACTGAGACCAGATAAAAATCCCTTTCTAGTCCCTAAATTACCTCAATCTGGTCAATTCATCACTGAAAAGTGTTGAAAAAAAACATTGCATCTCTATGAAATGTGCTTAGTTGTGCATAATGGTTACAGTATCCTACTCCAAATGTATGAATTATTTAACTTGTTTGGATATCAACGTCTCCAAAAAGATGTAATAATCAAATATAGATTTCATTTCCCTCCAAATGATGTCCTTATGGTGGCCTTTTTGATTTAGAATATCCCATCGATGCTTGCTAGATCCACAAAGAATATAAACTGAAATCTTGACCCTCCTTTCTAGAGGAATCTCTATATGTTCAAAGATGGAATGTATTTTCTCTATATATGAATCAGATGCCTAATGACCATAAACCCATGAGAAAATAGGTGTTTGTAATAGCTGAATCTCCCTATTAAGATATAGTATAGTAGGTGTTTGTTTAGATTCCCCCTACAAATATTGTGCAGTCCATCAGAAGCACTTTAAAGCTGAGATTCAGTACCTTGACATTATATGGTAGGATTTATAACTTGATGGTCCCTATGTGGTACTATAAGAGGGTTAGGTTCCACCATATTAGGATAACGATCATCTCAACCCTCCGAGAACTAATCCAAATGTTGTCATGAGGAATATATCTAAAATTTCAAGAACATGCCTATGAATGAATTTCAATAAAATTTCAAATATATGATAAAATAATAGGACTCGTATTACACCATCCAATATATGATTCAAGATCCATCTTCCTTCCCCTAAATATAGTTATAGGTAACATAGAATATTTTGATGGAATATATGATACACCCTCAATTTACAACTAATAAGATTGGTATGGGACAAGGTTTAAGGATATGTATCTCAAAATATTGATTTTTTTTTTGGAGTTTCAAATGAATGATAGAGAGGAAAAACACTTTACGTTTAAATTGATATCCCCATTTAACGAAAAACTTTTCAATTAATAATTTGTGACCAAAAAATTCATATATATATATATATATATATATATATCACGGTCAAGTTTGATGAGTTACCATTCTAGAATTTTATAGTATTATGATTTCAAAGTTGTAATTGTCATTTCATGTTACAGTAACCAGATTGTTACATTTGATCTCTGGATGTAACAAGTCATACATTTTTATTTGATTATACAGATCAACATTCCAAATTTTACAATGGGACGACGTTATAAATTTTAATTAGAATCCATTTACTTGTAATCAACTAAAATTTTATTTTGTGAAACCATAGTGACAATGCTCAAACATTTCATAAATTGTTAGTTAAGGTGCCACAAATATGGTATATGGTGAAAAAATATTTGGGTTGATGAAGACACATTAAATAACTTTTTATTTATCCCTTTCAATATAATAAATTTTATTACATTATCATTTATATAAATCATGTAACATGTGGGATACAAAAGGAAATATACACAATAAAGTAAACATTTCATGGAATATGCATGATATATAAATACTCAAGTACCTATAATGATGCATGAACAAAGTTTCCTTTCTATAATGATAAAAGGTTAAAAATAGTAAAATATAAACAAGATTATAATTCACACGTCTCACCCAATGGTGAAAAAATAAAACTATAATAAAAAATATCCTTAATAACGAGTACAATCCATAGAAAATTAAAATTTTCCACATATATGGGTTAGATACTCCCAAGAACAGGCTCATTACTAAATTTAGACTTGTCCTAGTCTCCATTCATTAAAAAAAGACATGGAAAAGATATAATACTTGAGACAACTTTTTGACGTCCTGATCCCATTCAACTAATAAATGACCCAAAACGTTTGACACATGGCCTCAAGCATACCTCCCTATAAGCTAGAGGCATTCAACTAGAAGAGAGGGTATATTATGGTATTGTTGGGAGACTATAACCATTTTTTAGAGTGAATTCATAATGGCGAAGACTATAAAAATAACAAAAACATGATAATAAGTAGTAGAGGATTTAAATATTCCAAATATAATAAAAATCATCATTAAAATAGATAGATTTATAGACAAACATGATGACATCATGATACTATAAAAAAATAAGGAGTATTCATACAAAAGTACATGATATATAAAAAATATACAAAATTAACAAAATATAAACTGTAATAGCATCACGGGCACTATAATGGTCTTGTTATCATTTACTATATCATAGTAAAAATGTTAAGTATCCATAGCTAGGTTCTTAACTTTTTTACTACATACAAACATTTTTTCTGTTAGGGTATAAATAATCATCTTAAAAAAGGTGGAAGTAAAACTTAGTTGGCTACCACAAATGATGTATAGTACCATCCTATCTATGAATATATAAAAAATCAATTTGTTGGTAATATCCAAAGTAGTAAAATAAATAAATAAAACCCTTATCATCTCGAGTTCCTCGTAAGATACCCAACTGATACTACCCACATTAGCATATGCTATAATGCCTCTGTGTATTTATTATTTTATAATATAGGGTTGAGACCCAAGGTACATGTACTACCCATATATTTCATAGTTTGTTATCTCTTCAAAGTAATTCAATAATTTGCGCTACATGCAAAACCGAGATCGAGCACACGACGACTTACCAAACTAGCCATTCAAAAAGAAATTATAAATTGTTTTAACTAAATTTTTAATTTTATATACTCCTTATAATTTTTTAATCCTTATAATGTGTTTATTAGACATTATATACTAACAAATTCCTTTTTTCAGATAAAAGTATAATTTTTTAAAAAAATGTAATTTTACCGCTTTTTAATGCATAACCCCTTTTTAAACCAATATTTGACACTTTTATATTTCCAATTTAATTAAATTTAATTATTCTTTATAATTGGGACATAAAATTTTAGTCTGGATAAATTTTTGGTACTTTTCTGATAACTTTCATATTCTGATGAATAGTTAAAATAGTAAATTTTAATTGAAAAAAACTTTTTTATTTATAATAATTGATAGATTAAGTTATGATTTTGAATGTTTTTGTTGTATAATTAAATTATATTATTACCAATTAATAAAATTTATTTCATTATATGTAATTTCACATTTAAATATGACATAAACACATGTTAATCTTTTGATAGTTTTTACTTTTTAAAAACCCAATTTTGTTTTGACAACAAGAAATAATAATAAATTAATTAATGAAACTTATATGTTTTTAAATTGGTAAAATATTATTCATTTTTGAATTCAGAATATCAAAATTAGCTCTGGGTTATGTTTTGGAATTTTTCTAAAAACATTCAATTTTTGATTAATAATGAAAAACACTACGTTATTGTTTAAAACCCACTTTTTATTTAAATAGTTTTTTATTGTATTTAATATTATTTTAAGTCAATATATATATAATACCTATATAATTTCAATGTAATTCATTGTACTCAATTTATAATAAAATTAGATATATAAAATTTAATTGAACTTTTTAATGTCTTTTACCTACCTTCTAGGCACATTTGAAAATTTGCATAAAACATAATATTTCTACTTCAGTGAATTGAATTTTAAATATCTACGAAACCCTGTTAAAATCATTATGTAATATCTGGTTTAATAAAATGAAAATAATTTTTGTTGAATTGTATCTTTTGACATTTATTTACCATCGTGAAAAGTAAATCGGGTAATTAAAGGTCAAAATGATATTATAATTACCCTAACACATATCATAATTCTACTGGATAAGTGTATATAGAACAAAACCGACATTTGGAATAAAATATGATCCTTTTGGTCCACTTGGATTAGATTAGGACATTTATTATTATTTTATTTAATGAAGAGTTAAAAGTGTTAAATTGAATATTTAATAAATAAATCATTTTTAATATCATGTTATACATAATATAAATTCAATGATAAATTTTCATTATAATTATAAAATTATTTTATACATGATGGTAATTTTTTATAATTTTTAGATATTATATAATTAAATTTATTTATGACACAATAATGATGCGATAATTACATTATCAATGAATGAATAAAATAATTGATATTGTAAATTTAAAAAGAAATAAAACATGAGGATTTAGATGAAATCCAAAAAATTTCTAGGTTAATATGACAATTTGGGGTTGATTAAATAATTTTTTCTTGAAGTGATAAAGTCATTATATCTTAAAAAATAAAATACCAAATAGTTTCAAAATTGACATAAATAAGTTTACAAAAAAAATACTATATTATTAATTGATATAATATTTATAAAACTCTATGGTTCGGCCAAAGGACTTAGATAAGGTTATATATATCAATAATTAACCACTTAGGGTTTTATGGGATTTTTATAGTACGTTTATTTACCCTTTATAATAATAATACAAGAGGAAATGGTAAAAGTCAAACTATTTAACAGAGTTAAATCCAAAATATAGGGTTAATATCATAACCTAAACTTTTTTAAAACCTATTGGTTGAGAGTATTTCGACCCATACCCACCTTATCTTTTAAATAAATCAATTTTTAGAAATTAAAATCTGAAAATTATTTTATAATAAAATAATATTTCATACATTTCCAAAAGTGACCCTCACCTCTCTTATAAAAGGGTACTTCCCTTTCTCTCAGAGTCACACCTCCATATCCATTTGGATATGCAAAACCCTACCCAAATATACTCCACCGTACACTAGATTAAACCTATCTTCCTTATCTTGATAAAAAACCTAACCTAAGGACCCCTTTTTTTAAAATCAAAAGGAAACACCCAGTGAAGAGGTAATTATTTTATCACCTCTTTCAAGGTTCTTTTCTTTTTACACATCCACATTCCTTGTTATTTCCATAAAAAAATGATTCTAGTAAATTATAAATACTATGATGTTATTAAAAATATGGTACAACAACACTCATTATTCTATCCATACTACGAATGATAATGTCCCCATGTCTGCGTACGTACGACTTACCATCTCCACGTCGTGGTGTAATTTGTTATTCAACACTACATTATTTGGATGGATATAATGATGAGTAATATGTATATAAATAATGAAAAAAACATTCTAATTTATCTATAAAATTTATATACCATATAATTTCAAATCTTTTAATCATTAATGAAATGATATCTTCGGTCATTTGTACCTATGGCTTACTGTCTCAACGACGTGATGAGATTCATTTTCAGGTTCACCATTAAACGATGATCATAAAAATATTTATTATTAAGAAGTATGTAATATATGAAATAATAAGGATACTGGATATATATATATATATATATATTTATGTATGTATGTATGTATGTATTTACTTACAAATATCTTATTCACTTATTTCTGTTTAATACGATACGAAAACAGAAACATCGTTTATGCGTACTTACGGCCTACCGTCTCCATAAATGATGATTTAAATTTCATATATGTATCTATTATACATTTTTATATTATAAATATATATTATATATAAATCATGTTTTATATTCTGGATTTATTTAAATCATGATCTAAATTATATGATAAGGAATAACAAGTTAAAACATGTAAGATAAAGAAAGCAATTATTACCCAAAATGTTAATTAACATGGAAATCATTATAAAATGGGTCGTACAAAGTCATAAATGTATCATGTATGAGATAATAAATACTAATATTTTTCTGGTATAATTTAATAACATACTATGGTCATTATACATGAGGTTAAACTTACCCTCATTTAAAGGAAAGTGCAAGGTAATAGTTATTTCCTCAATATCATTATTATCGGAGATTGTTTATCTGCAAGTATAAATTGTGACATATTTATTATCTATGTCCATGTTTCATAAAAGAGTTTTTAAGAGGATTCGTTTTAATGGAATCATTAACTAAAACATTATTTTAATAGGATTAAATATTTATTCTCATAAATAATTCTCATTAATGTCCATGATTTCAAAATGGTATTATGGATTTACTTATATGAGCATGATTATTTTAAAATGTAAATTCCTTTTAAATGTTTCAAAGTTTTATGGGATAGTTTTATTTAAAAATATCCATTAAATGACTTCCATTATAAATGTGTTACTTTTAAATGATTTCAAAAAATGAGTTATTTCTCTTAAAAAGTATTACTGATCATTTTCAATTTTGTCAACATTCTTTACTAGATATTATTCATGATTAAGGTTGATTTATTGTAAAAAAACTTATGATATGTTTGACTGTAGATGTGTTATTTTTATACCCTTCATGGTTTACGGTTGAAGTATTGAAATTTTGTATGTTATTTTTATTACAAATGTTTATGTTATGTTTCCACATTATCATTTGATGAATGCATTGGACATCGAAAGTGATGGGTGGGGCTTGCTATAGCCCCTCAATGCATCGTTAGGTCTCAAGATACAAACTAGTGTCTTGGGACACATGATTGACAAAAATTCCATTTGTAGTCTTGGCACAAGGCCTTGACTATTTTGTAATGATGTCTGATGTTAGGGATTCCCTCATTATGAAATTATGTATTACAAGAAATTATTCGACTAGTAGAATATCCATGTACATGTTTATATGGTAATGTTGGATGTATTTTCTCCATATTATTTTCATGTTTATATTTAAAAGTCCATTGGTTTTATTACACATCTTTCCTTAAAGTTTTATAGGTTCCCCTAAATCATTTACCCTTACTGAGCATCTGAGCTCACCCCACTCTTATGTTTTGTTTTCTATGGATTCCAAGAAGTGTATTTTGTTTGATATGAAGGGATAATCTAAGGGAAAAATGGTCTTCTAAATGAATTATTTAGGTTTTGTTTTATGTTTGAATGTGTAATGTAATGTTCATGTATGTAATCTAATTTTCAAGACTAATAATCTAATCAGCACATCAAGACAAGATTCCTTGTAATCATGCCAATGTATTAAAATAATGCACTGGATCCGGGATACTACGGTTAGGGTGTTACAGTTGGTATCAGAAGAAGTACAGTACAGACATTGGAATGAATATTTTGAAATACTCTGATTAGAGAAAATTTCCCTAAGATATACTTTGAAGATTAGTATAAAATAATTTCCTAGAATTTTGGTAATGTAGAGATTTTGTTTATTTTCCAAGCAATACATCTCTATCTGGATACAAGCAGGTAGAGGTGGATCTGGAACATATGTACCTAAGAGTGAAAACATTGAGAAGAAGTTTCGGTCTTGACCTAGGGTATCCTGATACATGACAATGGGCATTGCTGCCCTCTTGGTTGCGACACTCCAAAGAGATATGTTTAGGATAATTCACATTTTCTTTACAAGACAATATGAAGGATTTAGTAGTTAATACTTCCTCAATGAAAACAATTTTTTATTATTATATATTATATGAATAATATTTTCAATTTAAATTAGGTATTTTACAAGTTTTGAAGTATGAATTGTTATTCATAGTGTAACCTAGTGTATGCCATTGTCTAGAAATAGTGCCCAGTGGAAGGAATGATAACCCCTATAATACACATGATCCAATGAGTAAGAAGGATCATATCATTCATGGTATTAAGCCAACATTTAGAAGGGAAATAGTCTCCCACATATTGTCATCATATGAAGAAATAATATCATGTGATAATAAGATATTTAAATAATTATCAGAGTCCTATGGATTTGAAGGGAAGAAAGAGAAGAAAAGGATGGTAGTGAGAAAGATGGATAATTGGAAGAGGGGAAAGAAGTATTTTAAAATATGTGATAACTATGGAATGAATAACTTTTGTAAATTCTTGAAGGGAATGAGAGTTTGTTATAAGAGTGGAGAAAAAGGACGGATGGCTCCCCACTCCTCGGGTCTCCCGATTCTCCTCGCGCTAGGGTTCATTCCCATCATCACTGCTCCCTTCTCTTCATCGCCCTCATGGTAAGAGGTTCCTCTCCAACCAAAACCTCCTTTCTCAAGCTTCTCCCCTTGTTTTCATGTTCTTTCGATTCATCTCCTTCTTTGGATTCTTCGCTCATCTTGATTGGTGATACTGAGTTTTGTTGCTGCTTCACGAGCCCCGACCGCTACGCCCATTTCTCTTTTTTCTAGAACCATCATGAATAAACCCCATATTGGTTTAACTCGATGTAACTCTGAAAATTTTGGATTATTAGTTGCATCAAGCAAGGTTTTCATCTGATTTCCTTTTCTGTTGGTCTTTTGTGACCAACCTCTTCACTTCGATTACCAGATCTGTGTTTCTTCTAGTTTCTCTCTGACGGATCTCAAGTCTCCCGACAAGAATTTATTCTTCTCATGGTGGTGACTCTGTAAGTTGGGATCGATGGTCATGGCAGTGCCCGCACCTCTCTATTATAGCTTTTGTTTTCTCCAAAATCTACTCTAGCTCTTGATTACCTCCAATCGTTTCCATGTAGGATTCGAACGGTGGTTCTCAAGGTGTTTTGGGATGTGAGTTTCAAACAGTCATCTATGATTCAGGTGGTGTTTTCCACATTGTGGCTTTGAAACTGACCAAGGGTCATAGAAAGGATTGATTTTCATGATGGTTTGTGGTGCGTTTTCAACACTTTTGTTGCTTTGATGATTTGTGGTTGTTCGTTTATGGGTTTCAATGGTGATGACGATGGATTCTGGTGGATGTTTTTTCCAGTGGACTGTTGTCGATGATGGAAACGTATGGCGTTAGGGTTCAGGACGTGAGGCTTTAACGTGATGATTATTGTGGAAAGTGTATTAGTGGTATTCTGCAATGCTGATTTCTGCTATGGTATTTTAAGTGGTGTTGATGGATTCTGGCAGACGGTTCTAGTAGGCGTGCTGGTGTTTTCGGATGTGGTGATGATGGTCTATGCTAGTTTTTTTGAATTGGTTTGAATCTTGTATTGGAAATTTTAAATCTGGCGGTGAAGGTTTTTGTTAGGTTCCCACTTTTCCTTAAAGTGGCACATTGGATAAAATAATAAAAATGTATTTGAGGAGTGGAGAAAAAGGGCACCAAGTATGTGATATAAAGGTTAAGAAAAAGGTTTCAAATGTACAATGCTTTATCTACAAGGAGTTAGGACATACATGAATCAATGTCCAAAACATCAGAGTATGCAACAAATGATGTTATTGGATAATAATCAAGTTATGATGCTACCACAGAAGAAGAGGAATGACTAGTTTTCTTATGTTTCAATAAAATAATTATTTCCTTTGAGTGGTGTATCGACGATGTAATGGTAATATAAAATGTGGAAATAAAAAAGGATTGTACCGTAGTACTATTTTATTGAGGATTTGAGATTATATGATTCTTTGAAATGTGACTCAATAGAAAGTTAGACATTATGGAATATACATGGTTAAAGGAAAGATAATAAATAATATGGTTCTAATACTGAGGGAATGATTTTGGAATAATATAAAATTTATTTGGATAAATTATATTCAATATTATTTACTACATTGAAACTAATTAATTGTTTGTTTATTCTACTATTGTACGAGTTTATAAAAAAAATTGATATAAAGATTATATCTAGTAATATATAAGAAATGAGGGATCATGAATGTAATAAATAATGTTTTAAGTTAATTCAGGATGTTACCGTGTTTTAAAAGAATACACGATGAAAGTATTCACATGTTATTACGTGGAAAAAAAGAACTTCATTGTGTTTAACTTCCTTATAAATTTTGGACTGTGTGTTTGGAAGAATGTATTTTGGATAATTTTAAGGGTTAGAATGAATTTAGTTTGACATTAGATACTATTTTTAAGGTTATATAATTTCTTAAGATTATTTTTGGATTGTTATAAAAAGTACAACCCGAAGGTCGGGTGACAACCCGTCTCATCTGGCAAGGCCGTGAGACTTGAACCCGCAACTGAAGGACGATAAGGGTGCATCACCTATCACTACCCTATGTGATGTCCTGGTTAGAATACTAGAGTTTTTTTAAATAGTATGACTAGTGAATTAGAAATTCATATTTTTTGGACCCCTATACGAATAGTATAAATAGAATATTTTTGAATTCTATTTTCTTTTTGAGTGACAGATGAGTTTGTGGTTAGAATTATTTGAAGGACGAAACCCTACTTTTCAAGTATATTTTTCCCTCTTATTCTTTGAATAAATTAATTCTTAAACATTAGGGAATGGATATTAAAACCAATAATGTGTTAACCTAATACCTTATGTTTTGTTGATACAATGTTATTTTAAATCCTCATAGATTGATGGCTTTGAGGCCCTCAATTATACACTTGTTTTTGATTTATGACCTTAATCGCTCCCTATATGTATTTACATTTTTCCTCTAATTATGTTTCTCTAATTTCAACCAATGTTATCTAAATCATGATCATATGTTGGTGGTGACGTTTTCATTTCCCTTTACCTCTTATTAAGACTATATCTTATTAACCCAATTTCAGATATGGTTTTCCACAGTGGTATTTTCCTATTTTTAACCTTTTATTTTTGAAGAACAATTTCAAATTTCGAGGATGAAATATATTGAAGGAGGGGATAATGTAACACCCCATAATTTCATAGTACGTTATCTATTTAAAGTAATTTAATAACTTCTGTTACACACAACACCGAGTTCGAGCACACCATGAATTACGAAACTAGCTATTAAAAAAGCGGTTATGAATAGTATTAACTAAATTTTGTATTTTATATACTTCATATAATTTTAGAATCCATATTATGTGTTTTTAGACATTATATAAGAACAAATTCATTTTTTCAGATAAATGAAATATTTTTAAAAAAATACAATTTTATCACCTTTAAATGGAGAACCTTTTTTAAAACCAATATTTGACATTTTTATATATTCCAATTAAATTAAATTCTTCTTTAGAAGAGAGACATAAAAATTTAGCCTGGATACATTTTTGGTACTTTTCTGATAACTTTCACATTTCGAAGAATAGTTAAAAATAATAAATTTTAACTGAAAATAACTTCTTTAATTGAAATAATTAATAGTGTGGAATTATGAATATTAATGGTTTTAAAGTATAATTGGATTATATTATTGTCATTTAATATAATGTAGGTAATTATAAGTAATTTTACATTTAAACATGACATCAACACATGTTAATCTTTGGATAATTTTTTCTTTTTAAAAACCCGCATTTTTGTTTTGACAACATTAATTAATTTTAAATTAATTAATGAAACTTCTATGTATTGAATTTGGTAAAATAGAAATAATTTTTTAATTTGGAATATCAAAATTATTTTTGGGTGATATTTTGGTATTTTTTTGAAAACATTCAATTTTTTATGAATACTGATAAACACTACGTTTTTATTTATAACCGACTTTTTTTAATAATTAATTATTGTATTTAAAATCATTTTTAGTCAAAATAGACATATCATACCTATATAAGATCAATTTAAATAATTTTAGTATTTTATAATAAAATTAGATTTATAAAATTTTATTGAACTTTTTAATGTCTTTTACCCACCTTCAAGGAACATTTGCAAATTTGCATAAAACGCAATTTTACTACTTATGTGAATTTAATTTCAAAAATCTGAGAGACATTGTTTAAATCAGTATGTAAAATTTTCTTCAATATTATGAAAATAAATTTTGGTGAATATTAACTTTTGACTTTTATTTACCACCATTTAAATTAAATCGGGTAGTTAAATGGAAAAAATGATATTATAATTACCCTAACACATGTCATAATTCTATTGCATAAGTGTATTTTGACCAAAACCAAACTTATGAATAAAATATGATCCTTTTAGTCCACTTGGATTATATTAGGACATTTATTTTTATTTTATTTAAAAAAGAGTTAAAAGTGTTAAATTCAATGTTTAATAACAAAAACATTTTTAACATAGGGTTGTACAGAAGATAAATTCGATTATATATATTCATTATAAAGATAAAAATATTTTCTAAATAATTTTATTTTATTTATAATTTTTAGATATTAAATAATGAAATTTATTTATGGCACAATGATGATATAGTAATTACTTTATCTATGAAAGATTAAAACAATTTATATTTGAAATATAAAAATAAATGTAAATTGAGGCATTGGATGCCATACAAGTATTTTTTAGTTCAATGTGAATGTTAGGGTTGATTAAATAAATTTTCTTTGAAGTGATAATGTTTCTATGACTTTAACAAAAACAAAATACCAAATAGTGTCAAAATTTACATAAAAACGTTTTTGTAACAAATACTATACTATTTATTGATATTATATTTATAAAAATATAAGGTTCATATAAAGGACTTATATAGGTTATATATATCAATAATGAACCACATGAAGTTCTCTAGGCTTTTTATAATATGTTTATTTAACATTTACTATAATAATACAATAGGACATGGTAAGAGTTAAACTATTTGACTATGTGTTAAATCTAAATGATAGTGTTAATATGGTGACCTAAACTTGTCTAAATCCTACTGCCTGAAATTATTTCGACCCATCCCCACCTTAGATTTTAAATAAATAAATTTGGAGCCATTAGAGACAGAAAATGATTTTATAATAAAATAATATTTCAAACTTTTCCTAAAGTGACCCTCACCTCTCATAAAAAATAGTACTTCTATCGCGACCCAACAATTTCTTACATTACTATTAAATCATTTTAACGAAAAACAACATAATAGTATTACACATAGAGGATCCAACAGTTTAGTGTCTTGGGAAAACTAGGACCCTACATAACAATTACAACATTGAGCATAAACATTTATTAAATTTCTTCTTCTCTATCTTTTTACTGGCAGTTGACCTCTCCTTAGTACATGTAGTCACCCGAAGATATACATCAATAGGGGTGAGAAATAATCCTAGTAATGAGAGAGATAAGAACAATATATCATGGGTGAGCATAATCATAACATAGGAAAATGAACATGAACAGAAGGGGAAGCATAAATAAAAGACTTTAAATGTTGCAATGCATAAAAATAAAAAATCATGTTTTAGTGGGTAACTACCACAAATACATGTGAAAAAGCTAGAATATGGTTCGTAGATCATTTCACATTTACTCATGATATTTATCAATTCACCCAATGCATTGTAAGTTTGTATAATTATGGGCGTACCCATCACGTTGAAACATTCATATTGCGCTATATAATTCCGGGCACACCCATCACATCATATCATTATCATTATCTTGCATGACACATAGAACATATATCAATAATGAACATAACTAACCCATGGAAAGGAATGGGTTTCATCTCATAGTAACAAATTCATAAACTTTGGGTTCCCAAAATAAGGAGGGAATAACATACTTGATACAAGAACCATAAACCTTGAATGAGAGGTAAAAGGTGATTTCTTAAAAAAAGAGTTATTTTGGAAAACATTTTGTTTGAGTTAAAAATTAATAGAAGACATTTATGTCCCAGAAAATGTATGATAATGTTGAAAAACTTATTTTCAAGGAGTCACCAAATAAAATTTTGGATTGAAAGAGGGATAACCCGATGAAAGAAAACTGGGTTCTAGATTTTCCCCTTACCATATATCTGAACACTTTCATTGATTTAATGTTGTATATAATGACATTATATTCATTAATTAAAAATTACAGAACCATTTATACATTAATAGGGGGTAATTTTGGTTTCATTATGTTATTTCATGGGCCTTTTGATAAGTTATAGAGTTTAAAAACATTGTTGGGGAATGTTCGTTTTTATGGTTTTTTTGAGCGTTTCACATGTATTCATTAATTGAAGATCGTGTAGAATCGGGATAAACATACAAAACATATATTCAATGTTACTAATGATATTAAAGAAGTTAAAAATATATTATAATGAATTAAATTTTATTCCATGTGTATGAATCTTAAGATAAAAATTAAATGATGATTGTTTGAGTTAATTTGGGCGGTTTTTCGACAACAATGAACTTGTTTTGATTAATAATTTAGTAATATGTACATAAGTTAGTTCCATAACATTAAAGAGGAATTAATACATATAAAATATTCTGGGCCAACCATAAAAATGGTTTAATGACCATATCTGAATGTAGAAATGAAAAAAGAAAACATGTCATTCTTGAAGGTGATAGATTAACACCTCACGAACAACATTTTCTTTTATAAAATAAAAGGAAGAGGAGAATGGGTTTGGATGATATAATATTCCATTATTAACATAAAATTACATTATATTTATAATAATGGAGTTACCATACCATTTTGATAAAGATATGTGGGGAGATAATAGGAAAAGAACGTGTAATTGAAAGGAATTTAAAGGAAAAGAAGAGGAGAAATTACCTATTGAATCCTCCTTAAGGGGCCTAAGATTGGTAATTTGAAGAGACCAGTAGCTCATGGACGTGGGGGAGGGGCTAGGTAAGCTTTTTGGGCAGATTTTAGGCATGGTTTGAAGCTTGAGAGGTGTAGGGGAATGAGGGAGTGAATGGTGGTATTTATAGTGGAGGGGAGATGATATTTCTTAATATAAAATCCATTAATTTATTATTTCCCCACTATACAAGGAATAGTGAGTCTCACATGACCAATACTAGTAATATTATAATGTAATACTGAACCATGTGGGCTTACATCAGCAGAACATCACACAAGACTCTATAATTAGCTTATTTACCTTATTTTTTTTGCAAATTAAAGTATTTCACTATTCATCAAAAAATCAAGTAGTTAAAAAAAATCCCAAAATATCACCTCAACCTTTTATCAACGTTTCGAATAGAAAAATAATGTCCATTTTTAAAAAATACTTTTCTAAATATGAATAATTTAATATTTAATTAAAATCATTATTTTCTAGAAAAATACAGGTTTTAAAATTAAAACTGATTTTATAATGATTTCAAAAATTATATAGGGTATTATAAAATTATATAAAAAATATAAGACATAGATTTGTTAATTTCTGAACACATTTTAAGAAAATAATTTTTATTTTAAATTATTTAATTCACGACAAATAATTATTTATGACTTCCAAAAATACTAATCATTTACTATGGTCAAATTGTCACTTTCTAAGATGCCTAAATTTTATTTAATTATTCATGGGTAAGTATACTATTATTTTGGACAATTTAATATTCATAAGGGTCATATAACTATTCATAAGGGTAGGTTACCATTCATAAGGGTATCATACTATTCACTAAAAATTATTTTTGATTAATTAATCTCCAAAAATCATCTTGAACACTACCATGTATGTTGGATTTTCGAAATTCAATACATAGAAGTAGAAAAATTATTTTTAATGGTCACATAATTTTTAGTATATTTATATGTTACTATGATTCCTAATGTGATTATATTATAAGTAATAATTATAAGAAGGGAATTCCATTGACAAAACATTGGGTTATTACATTCATCCCCTCTTAGGAAATTTCTCTCTTGAAATTTCGTTTTAATAGACAGGTGAGGGTACTTATCCTTCATCACCTCCTCTGGTTCCCATGTAGCTTCTTACAACTTATGGTTCCTCCAAAACACTTTGACAAGGTGGGTTTTCTTGTTGCTTAGAACCTTATCTCTCTACTCCATAATCTCTACTAGCTGCTACTCATAAGAGAGATTATAACGACTCATACTTTACATACATTGTTAATACTTCAAAATTGAAGCATACTTATTACAACATATAACAAAACCACGAAAGGACCGTATAGGTATAGTGTCTTTAGAAACTGGGAAACATAAACAACTAGTTCATAAAGCGTCTACAATGTCTCCCATTTATTTTTCATCATATCTATAGTCCCTTTTGGCATATCTTACTTAATAACCTTCTTCCTGACCTGGGGAAAGAAAACATACGAAAGGGTGAGCTTAAATGATCAGTAAGTGTAAACAAAAGAAATATCAATCACATCATATTCATAAGAACATAACTTTTGGAAATCTTAACCTGCAAAAGAGAGCATAATTTCTTAACATGGGATAAATCATAGTAGTGAAATGTAATCCCAAAAATCATAATGTAAAACATGAAACTTTGTGTCATACACACATAATCATAGAGAATCATTTCTTATTAGTCAAAAATCATTGCCAAGACTATCTTAGTGGACAAAGTCCATTTCTGAACCGAGTAACCCTCGTTTCAGTCCTGTTTCACTAAACCAGTATAACCTACCATTCCAGCCATGTCTATCTCATGAGATATAAAATCTTTACCCAATGCATTGGAGGGAGATATAGGTCCCACCCATATCATAATGATACCATTCTTATGTGTGCCACAAAATCATAAATCATACATCATTGCATAACCCATGTATTAAAAATGGGATTCTTAAACAACATGACATCCTAAAACAATTCATATAAGATAATGGAATTCATAAAAATAATTCCATCACAACATAATCAAATCAATGTAATAATAGGGATAAAAACAGAACCGCTTATTATCTTAGATGGAAAATAATTTTGATAAAACACTTGAACTCCATTCTTGAGAAAAATATCCTTTCTATTTCAAAAACAATTTTCCTTTCTTAATATGTCATACAATTATAAACTAAAAGAAGTTGATTAAAAATAAACATGAAAACTTGTAAAGGAAGCTTCTTGGATATATTTTTTTAAAAATCCATTCATGCCGTATAAGTTAAAAAAACATTCTTCTCGTACTTTTGTCGGAAAAGTCAAAAAGTACCTCGTACGAAAAATGACAGAAGATTCCTTTAATATCTTTTACTAAAAACTCACCGAAGGGTAAAATTGGATTTAAACAATTGTAGGTGAATGAAAATAATATTACATATTGAGGAAACATGGATGTGGATGATAAAATACAACCCAGTAAATACCAAAGTATAAACAATCTCGGATAAAAATGAGATTGTGATATTTCCCTTACCTTAGGTCCGATATGCTTTGTACATGTCCGAAACTCCTGTATAATGATTTAAATAATGTTGTTGACTTATTCCAGAATCATACTTATTTTTATGATATCATATATGGTCATATTCTTAGCTTCTTATTAGTAATATTTCATTACTACTTGTTATTCAGGCGTTTATTACTTTTTGTTTCTATGCATGTCTTGTCGAATAAATTCTTATTCTCCTCTTTAGGTTATAGATACCTCATTTACAGAATGGTATTAGTGTAATATATATCATATTCATTCATTTAATTCATTTATATAATCATTATGAAATTAAGATCATGTAGAACGAGTCGCATCACATCGTGGAGACGGTATTCCGTACGTACGCACGAGGGATGATATCATTCCTATGATTGTGGAATTTTATTAGAGTGTATGTATACTATTTAATAATCAGTATCACTTTATAATAGTCATATATAGTCATTATTTACACCATTATACCCATCCAAGTCAGGTGGTTGTGGAAAATAGATTACACCACGGCGTGGAGACGGTATTCCGTACGTACGCACGCGCAGTGATTTATTTTTCCGTAGGATGGATAGATGGTGAAATAGGGTTGTTTAATAGTTATAATAACATATAAGTATATGAGTGATACTGATTTTATTACTTCATAATGAAACAACTAAAGAAGATGAAGTGGAAGAAGAAATAAAGATGAAAGAATCGGTAACGGACATTACCTCTTCTTTGAAGTGCTTCTTTGAGACCTCCTTTTAGGGCACTAAAATTGGAATTTGAAGAATACCAGGACCTCTAGGATGTCTCCTGATAAGTGGAGAGGAGAAAGTGGCAGGTTTTGGCCAATCTTGAAGACTCAAAGTGGTGTGAGGAAGAGAGGGAGGAGGTGCCCTTTTATAGGGGAGGAGAGGGGCACCTTTGGAATAACAAAAAACATTATTTTATTATAAAGTCAAGTTCGGTTTTAAATAGATCCAAATTGATTTATTTCGAAGCTAAGGTGGGGATGGGTCGAAATACTATCATCCAATAGAATTTAGACATGTTTAGGTTCTTATTTTAACCTTATCATTTAGATTTAACATTAAATTAAATAATTTTACTTTTACCTTGCTTCTTGTGTACTTATACTATAAGGTTAATAAACATACTATAAGAAGCCAAACGAACCCCAAGTTGTTTATTATTAATATATATAACCCTGTCTAAGTCATTTGGCCGAACTATAGATTTTTAGGAATACAATAACAATTACTAATATAATATTTGTTTTAAAAACTATTTTATGTCAATTTTGACACTATTTAGTAATTAATTTCTGTGAAAATCATAACAGAATGATTAGTTCGAAAAAAATTAATTAAATCAATACTAACATGTCATATTAATCTAGAAAATTAGTGGAATTCATAAAAAGTGTCAAATTTCATTTATTTGGGTGTTTATAACATCAATTATGTCAATAATTCATTAATAAGATAATTATTGCATCATCTTTGTGTCATACATAAATTAAATTATTTAATGTATAAAAATTACAAATAAAATAACATTATGTAGAAAATCTTTTTAGCTTTCTAATTAATATTTATAGTTTAATTTATCTTATGTATAACCACATATTAAAAATGGTTTACTTATTTAACATTGATTTTAACTATTTTTACCCTTCTTTAAATAAATTAATAATAAATGTCCTAATCTAATCCAAGTGGGCCTAAATGGTCATATTTTATTCCTAAGTTTGTTTTTGGTCGAATTAAACTTATCCAATAGAATTAGGACATGTTTTAGGGTAATAATAATATCATTTTTACCCTTAATTACCCTATTTACTTTTAACCGTGGTAAATAAAAGTAAAAAGTTACTATTCACCAAAAATTATTTTCATCTCATTGAACCACATTTTACTTATTGACATGAACCCTGTCTCCTGGATTTTTGAAATTCCACTCACATAAGCGGTAAAATTAAGTTTTATGAAAATTTCAGTTTTTTAACTACCACATAGTGGTTTCACTATTCATCAAAAATTGAAAGTTTTCAGAAAAATACCAAAATTTCACCCAGGGCTAATTTCGATATTACGAATCCAAAAATGAAGTCCATTTTGAAAAATAAAATTTATAAAATTTCAAAAAGTGGTTATTACTATTCATAACGGCCAGTTTTAATAATATTTTAATAGCATATCATTGTTTAGTGAAACTCGGTATTGCGTATGACGCAAGCTATCGAGGAAGGTCGTGATTTCGTGCAAAGCAAGCCAAGCAAGTGTTGTGTGTATAAAAATATTCCTTTTATGATTTATATAACATAATAGTCTCGGGTGTTACATTCTACCCCCCTTAAAATAAATTTCACCCTCGAAATTCGTTACTTTCAAACAAACAGATGAGGATACCTCTCCCTCATCACATCCTCAAGCTCCCATGTAGCTTCTTCTAATTGGTGGTTCATCCATAAAACTTTCACCAATCGAGTGGTCTTGTTTCGTAGGACTTTTTTTCTATGATCCAGAATCTCTATCGGTTGTTCTTCATAAGAATGATCTTGCTCCAGCGGTACAACTTCTGAGCTGAGTACATGTGAAAGATCAGGTATGTACATTCTCAAAAGAGATACATGGAACACATCGTGAACTTGAGAGAGATTTGGTGGAAGCACCAATCGGTAAGCTACCTTCCCAACACGATCCAGTATTTCGAAAGGATAGATATATCTAGGGCTCAACTTCCCCTTCTTTCCAAATCTCATGACCCTTTTCCTGGGAGATATTCATAAGAACACTTTATCACCCACTTCAAACTCTAGGTCTTTTCTTTGGTTTTCGGCATAACTTTTCTGTCGACTCTGAGCTGCTCTTATGTGTTGTTGAATAGATCTGACCTTTTCTGCCATTTCATCAACGAGATCAGGTCCTAATAGCTTTATTTCCCCAAATTCA
Source organism: Viscum album (assembly GCA_963277665.1). Classification (NCBI taxonomy): domain Eukaryota; kingdom Viridiplantae; phylum Streptophyta; class Magnoliopsida; order Santalales; family Viscaceae; genus Viscum; species Viscum album. The sequence continues at coordinate 1,155,257,295 of OY728136.1, forward strand.
TCCCATCAAGTTGGAGTCCTGCATTTCTTTCCATAGAGAGCTTCATAAGGAGCCATATGAATACTGGAGTGAAAGCTATTATTATAAGAAAATTCCACCAAAGGTAGGTGTTGATCCCAAACACCTTTGAAATCCATAGAGCAATCTCTCAACATATCTTCTAGAGTTTGAATTGTTCTCCCAGATTGACCGTCTGTCTGAGGATGATAAGCAGTGCTGAAACTCAACTCTGTATCCAGAGTATGCTGAAGACTTCGCCAGAACTTCGAGGTAAATCTCGGATCCCGGTAAGATATAATAGAAAGTAGTACTCCATGAAATCATACCACTTCCTTTACATATATCCTGGCAAGCTGATCCAGAGAAAAATCCTCTCTAACAGCAATGAAGTGTGCAGACATGGTAAGACGATCAACTATGACCCAGATAGCATTATTGCCTTTGGATGTTTTAGGAAGTCCTGTGACAAAGTCCATAGTGATGTGTTCCCATTTCCATTCGGGTATGGGTAATGGTTGTAACATCCCCTTAGACTTCTGTCTCTCAGCTTTAACTTATTGACAAACAAAGCATCAAGAGACATTTTATGCAACATCTCTTTTCATGCCATCCCACTAGATGTACTCTTTCAGGTCCCTATACATCTTCGTGCTTCCAAGATGAATAGAGAATGAAGAACTATGAGCCTCATCCAGCAGCTCCTTTAATTCTGGGATGGGAGGAACACAAACCCTATTACTGAACTTTATAATCCCATCACAATCAAGGTTGAATTCAGGAACATTTCCAACCTTCTTTTATAACTCGACATCTTCTTTCTGTGCCTCTTTAATCTTCACATGTATAGATGGTTGAACATTCATTTGATAAAGATAATATTTTTCCCCTTCCATTATAATTCCAAGATCCATCCTTTGTAAATCCATAAATATTGGATATTTTGTGATCCTCATCATGGATAAACTAGCATGGTCTTTTCGACTTAATGCATCTTCCACCTTGTTTGCTTTCCCAAGGTGGTAATGGATTGAACAGTCATAATCCTTAATCAGCTCTAACCTTCTTCTTTGGCGCATATTCAGCTCCTTTTGTGTGAAAATATACTTTAAACTTTTATGATCAGTATAAATATCACACCTTTCACCATAAAGGTAATGCCTCCAAATCGTTAATGCAAAGATTAGTGCAGCTAACTCCAAATCATGAGTTGGGTAATTTTTCTCATGTATTTTTAACTGTCGTGAGGCATAAGCTATCAAAATATCATTTTTCATAAGAACACACACCAATCTCTTCTTGGATGCACCACTATAGATCACACACCTTTCTCCACTACAAGGCAGTGTGAGAACAGGTGCACTGGATAAACTTGTTTTCAACTCCTTGAAATTCATTTCACATTCTTCCGTCCAAACAATCTTAACTCCTTTTCGAGCCAAATTGATAAGTGGATTAGATAATCGTGAAAAATCTTTCACAAAACGTTGATAATATCCAGCTAAACCAAGAAAACTTTGGATCTCAGTTACTGTTGTTGGTCTCGACCATCTTTCGATAACCTCTGTTTTTGCTGGATCCACATATATCCCCTCTTTTGAGATTATGTGACCCAAAATTGCAAAATTTTGAAGCCAAAATTCACACTTGGTAAATTTGGCATAAAGATTCTACTTTCTCAGGGTCTTTAATATAATTCTCACGTGATCTTCAAGTTCTTACTTGCTCTTTGAATAGACAAGAATATCATCTATAAAGACTACCACAAACTGATCAAGATAGTCTCTAAAGACTCTATTCATCATATCCAGGAAGATAGTAGGGGCATTAGTAAGACCAAATGGCATCACTATAAATTCATAGTGTCCATACCTTGTACGGAAAGCCGTCTTTGGTATATCCTCCCTTTTGACCCTTAATTGATGATACCCTGAACGAAGATCAATCTTGGAAGAGTATTGAGCTCCGCGTAGTTGGTCAAATAGGTCATCAATGCGTGGGAGAGGATATTTGTTCTTGATAGTGATCTTGTTAAGTTCTCGATAATCAATGCAGAGTCTCATTGATCCATCTTTCTTCTTAACAAACAGAATAGGTGCTCTCCAAGGTGACGCACTAGGGCGTACGAACCCCTTATCAAGATTCTCTTGGAGTTGCTTCTTCAATTCCTGCAACTCAATTGGGGCCATTCTATAAGGTGTCTTTGAAATAGGCAAAGCACCCGGTATAAGTTCTATTGAAAACACAACTTCATGATTCAGTGGAAGTCCCGCTAATTCCTCCGGAAAGACATCATCAAACTCCCGTACAATGGGAATATTATTATTTGTGAGTTTCTCACCAACCATTTGAGATAAATAACCTTCATTTAGTGGAATCAATACCAATAAAATGGAAGAAATTTCCACTGGAAGGTTATGTTCATCCTTTCATTGATAGACGATCATAGATTGATCTGGAATATGAAATGTGACTTCCCTTATTTGGCATTTTCTATGAGCTCCATATAAAGAAAGCAAATCCATTCCAAGAATCACATCAAATTCCACTATAGGAAGGATCACAAGATTTGCAGGAAGCAATTTCCCACAAACTTCGATCGGAGAAGAATTATAAACTTTTGATGCGACTATTGTGCCATTAGGTGTTGTCACAGCTAACTCAACATCTAATTGTTGAGGTAATACGGTGATACCCTTAGAAATTTCTTCAGAAATAAAAGAGTGGGTGGATCCAAAATCAAATAAAACATTTTCTACTTTAGAGTGGATGGTAAGTGTACCTTTCACCACATCGTTATCGTACTCCACATCGCTGATAGAAATTGCATGTGACTTTCTTTTGTCTTTAGCCTTAAGAGTTTGTTGACGTCGAACATCATCATCAACCCTTGGATTAGGGAATTTATTGGCATAATGTCCCATCTCCTTGCACTTGAAACATTGAAGTGTAGTAGGTTCATTCTGTGTATCCCTTCCTTTGTTGGCATCATTAGACATCTTATTCCCATCATCACGGCATTCAATGCCTGATGACCTTCCTTTCCACATTTGAATCATTTAATTGTCCCTTTAAGACAACTCCCTCCATGTTTCTTTCCACACTTTGAGCATAAGGGAAAGCTCATCTTCTTTTCAGTGTGCTCTTTATATTTTCCTTTGAATTACATTTTCCTCTTCTTTTCAAACCCATATGACTGATGGGTTACTCCAATCTCCCTCTCAACTTTGAAAGCACATCGAACGATTTCCTCATAGCTATTGAAGTCCCTTATGGCTAAGGCCCTTCGAAGACTTGGTTTTAAGGCACTAAAGAATCGATCGATCATACTCTCAGGTTGGATAATAATACCAGAAGCGTACCTTGCAAGTCTTGTAAAATTTGCTTCATAGGTACCAACAGATTCATCATCCTTTTGCTTCAGTTCAAGAAACTCTTTCTCCATCTTTGTTCGGAGAATACAAGGGAAGTACTTATTGAATAATATGTTCTTGAACTCGTCCCATTACATGGACTCAATTTCATCCCTTTGCCTCATATTCTTAATAAGATTCCACCATTGATCAACATCACCTTCCAAACGATACACTGCTAAGATGAATTTATCATGTTCAGAACATTGAAGAACTGAAAATATCTTTTCAGTAGTACTAATTCATTATTCAGCAACTAATGGATCAGTAGACCCGCTGAATGAAGGTGGACACTGTCTCATGAAGGATTCAACATAATGTTGCTCCTTTCTTTGCTCGTTTGTAAGTCCTTCATGATTCATAGATTGAGAATGTTGTGTGAGCATAGCTACAAGATTTTTCATTCCAGCTCCCAGAACGTTTGGTTGCTCAGGGGGACAATCATTGCATTGCCCGTCGCATTCCGCATTAACACGGTTCCTTCGGGTTCCATCCATTGACTAAAACCAAGATGAATAGTGTGAGCAAAACTAATTATAATAGGAAAACCACATAATCAAGAATAAAATTTCACACTTAAGGTCTTATCCTAGGTTATTCATGACCATTTCTAAAACACTAAGATTGTCTTATATGCTTAGACTTATCCTTAGGGTTCTTACTAAGGCTTTCACATCCTAGTTTCCAATGGTTGACTATACCTTTCCTCTGATACCAACTATAACGACCTATACTTTAAATACATTGTTAATACTTAAAAATTGAAGCATAATTATTACAACATATAACAAAACCACAAAAGGACTGTATAGGTATAGTGTCTTTAGAAACTGGGAAACATAAACAACTGGTTCATAAAGCATCTACACTGTCTCCCATTTATTTCATCATATCTATAATCCCTTTTGGAATATCTTACTTAATAACCTTCTTCCTGACCTGGGGAAAGAAAACATACGAAAGGGTGAGCTCAAATGCTCAGTAAGGGTAAACAAAAGAAATATCAATCACTTCATATTCATAAGAACATAACTTTTGGAAATCTTAACCTGCAAAAGAGAGCATAATTTCATAACATGGGATAAATCATAGTAGTGAAATGTAATCCCAATAATCATAACATAAAACATGAAACTTTGTGACATACACACATAATCATAGAGAATAATTTATTATTAGTCAAGACTCATTGCCAAGACTATCTTAGAGGACAAAGTCCATTTCTGAACAGAGTCACCCTCGTTTCAGTCCTGTTTCACTGAACCGGTATAACCTACCATTCCAGCCATGTCTATCTCATGAGATATAAAATCTTTACCCAATGCATTGGAGGGAGATATAGGTCTCACCAATATCATAATGATACCATTCTTATGTGTGCCACAAAATCATAAATCATACATCATTGCATAACCCATGTAATAAAAATGGGATTCTTAAACAACATGACATCATAAAAAAATTCATATAAGATAATTGAATTCATAAAAATAATTCCATCACAACACAATAAAATCAATTTAATAATAGGGATAAAAACATAACCCTTTATTATCTTAGATGGAAGATAATTTTGATAAAACACTTGAACTCCATTCTTGAGGAAAATATACTTTCTATTTCAAAAACAGTTTTCCTTTCTTAATATGTCATACAATTATAAACTAAAAGAATTTGATTAAAAATAAACATGAAAACTGGTAAAAGAAGATTCTTAGAAATAATGTTTTAAAAATCCATTCATGCCGTATAAGTTAAAAAAACATTCTTCTCGTATTTTTGTTGGAAAAGTCAAAAAGTACCTCGTACGAAAAACGACAAAAGATTCCTTTCATATCTTTTAATAAAAACTCACTGAAGTGTAAAATTGGATTTAAACAATTTTAGGTGAATGGAAATAATATTACATAGTGAGGAAACATGGATGTGGATGATAAAATACACCCCAGTAAATACCAAAGTATAAACAATCTCAGATAAAAATGAAATTGTGATATTTCCCTTACCTTAGGTCCAATATGCTTTTTACGTGTCCAAAACTCCTGTATAATGATTTAAATAATGTTATTGACTTGTTCCATAATCATACTTATTTTTATGATATCATATATGGTCATATTATTAGCTTCTTATTAGTAATATTTCATTACTACTTGTTATTCGGGTGTTTATTACTTTTTGTTCTTATGCGTGTCTTGTCAAATAAATTCTTATTCTTCTCTTTAGGTTATAGATACCTCATTTACAGATTTTTATTAGTGTAATATATATCATATTCATTCATTTAATTCATTTATATAATCATTATGAAATGAAGATCATGTAGAACGAGTCGCATCACATCATGGAGACAGTATTCCTTACGTACGCACGAGTGATGATATCGTTCCTATGATCATGGAATTGTATTAGAGTGTATGTATACTAATTTAGAATCAGTATCAATTTATAATAGTCATATATAGTCATTATTTACACCATTATACCCATCCAAGTAAGGTGGTGGTGGAAAATAGATTACACCACGGCGTGGAGACGACATTCCGTACGTACGCACACGCGGTGATTTCTTTTTCCGTAGGATGGATAGATGGTGAAATAGGGTTGTTTCATAGTTATAATAACATATCAGTATATTAGTGATACTTATTTTATTAATTCATAATGAAACAACTAAATAAGAAGAATTGGAAGAAGAAATAAAGATGAAAGAATCGGTAACGGACATTACCTCTTCTTTGAAGTGCTTCTTTGAGACCTCATTTTAGGGCACTAAAATTGGACTTTGAAGAATACCAGGACCTCTAGGATGTCTCTAGGGAAGTGGAGAGGAGAATGTGGCAATGGTTGGCCGAGCTTGAAGGCCCAATGTGGTGTGAGGAAGAGAGGGAGGAGGTGCCCTTTTATAAGGGAGGAGAGGGGCACCTTTGGAATAACGAAAAATATTATTTTATTATAAAGTCAAGTTTGGTTTTAAATAGCCCCAAATTGATTTATTTAGAAGCTAAGGTGGGGATAGGTATAAATCCTCTCATCAAATAGAATTTAGACAAGTTTAGGTTCCTATTTTAACCTTATTATTTAGATTTAACATTAAGTTAAATAATTTTACTTTTACCCTGTCTTCTTGTGTTCTTATATTATAAGGTTAATAAACTTACTATAAGCAGCCAAACGAACCCCAAGTTGTTTATTATTAATATATATAACTTTATCTAAGTCATTTGGCCGAACCTTAGATTTTTAGGAATAAAATAACAATTACTAATATAATATTTGTTTTAAAAACTATTTTATGTCAATTTTGACACTATTTAGTAATTAATTTTTTTCAAAATCATAACAGAATGATTAGTTCGAAAACAGTTAATTAAATAAATACTAACATGTCATATTAATCTAGAAAATTATTGTAATTCATAAAAAGTGTCAATTTACATTTATTTTTGTGTTTATAACATCAATTATGTCAATATTTCATTAATAAGATAATTACTGCATCATCTTTGTGTCAAAAATAAATTAATTTATTTAATGTCTAAAAATTAAAAATAAAATACCATTATGTAGGAAATAGTTTTAGCTTTCTGAAGAATATTTATAGTCGAATTTATCTTATGAATAACCCCATATTAAAAATGGTTTACTTATTAAACTTTGATTTTAACTATTTTAACCCTTCTTTAAATAAATTAATAATAAATGTCCTAATCTAATCCAAGTGGGCCTAAATGGTCATATGTTATTCCTATGTTTGTTTTGGGTCTAATTACACTTATCCAATAGAATTAGGACATGTTTTAGGGTAATAATAATATCATTTTTACCCTTAATTACCCTATTTACTTTTAACCGTGGTAAATAAAAGTAAAAAGTTACTATTCACCAAAAATAATTTTCATCTCATTGAACCACATTTTACTTACTGAAAACAACCGTGTGTTTTGGATTTTTTAAATTCCACTCACAGAAGCGGTAAAATTATGTTTTATGGAAAATTCAGTTTTTTAACTACCACTTAGTGGTTTCACTATTCATCAAAAATTGAATGTTTTTAGAAAAATACCAAAATTTCACCCTAGGCTAATTTCGATATTACGAATACAAAAATGAAGTCCATTTTGAAAAATAAAATTTATAAAATTTCAAAAAGTGGTTATTACTATTCATAACGGATAGTTTTAATAATATTTTAATAGCATATCATCGTTTAGTGAAACTCGGTATTTCGTACGACGCAAGCTATCGAGGAAGGTCACGATTTCGTGAAAATTAAGCCAAGCAAGTGTTTTGTGTAGAAAAAGATTCATTTGATGATTTATATAACATAAAAGTCTCAGGTGTTATAGAGATCATCTTCCAGTTGTACCACCTTTGAGTTGAGTACATGAGAGGGATCAGATATGTACTTTCTTAGGACTGATACGTGAAACACATCATGAACTTGATCCATATTCGGTGTAAGTACAAGCAGATAGGCCACAACTCCTATGTGTTGAAGAATCTCAAATGAGCCAATTTACCTTGGGCTTAACTTCCCTTTCTTTCCAAACTGCATGACTCTCTTACATGGTGATATTCGAAAGAATAATTTATCTCCAACATCGAACTCCAAGTCCCATCGATGATTGTCATTGTAACTCTTTTTCCGACTCTGTGCTGCTTTGATGTTTTTCTAGATGACTTGAACCATCTCTATCACCTCTTCCGCAAGATCTGGTCCATGTTTCATTCTTTCTCCAACTTCATCCCAACAGGTTGGAGTTCTACATCACTTTCCGCAGGGAGATTCAAATTGATCCATCTGAATAATCGAGTGGATGCTATTTTTGTATGATAACTCATCCAATCGGAGATGCTGATCCCATCCACCTTTGAATTATAGAGATCATTCTCTTAGCTTATATTCAAGCATCTGAATAGTTCTTTCAAAATGGCCATCAGTTTGGGGGTGATAGGTTGTGCTGAAATTTAATTTAGTACTCAAAGCATGTTGAAGGATCCTCCGGAATTTAGATGTAAACCTTGGGTCACGATCATTGAAAATAGAGAGTGGAACTCCATGAAGTTTCACCACTACCTTGACATATATCTTATCAAGTAGTTCAATAGAGATGTCTTCCGAAATAGAGATAAAATGAGCAGTCTTGGTGAGTTGATCAACCACAAAACATATCACATTATTTCCCTTCGTCATCTTCAGGAGACCTGTGACAAAGTCCATAGTAACGTTTTCTCATTTCCACATGGTTATTGAAAATATATTCATAATCCCATTGGAATTTTTTCTCTCTTCTTTAACTTGCTGACATACCAAGCACCTTGATATATATTCTGCAATCTCCTTCTTCATGTTATCCCACTAAAATTATTCTCAGATATCACTATACGTCTTGGTGCTGCCAGGATGGATAGAGAATGTTGAGCTATGTACATTGTCCAATATATCCTTCTTTATCTCGGGTGATGAAGGCACACAAATCCGCATTCCAAACAGAATCACACCATCGTTATTGATATGTAACTCGTTCATCTTCACTTCCATTACTACATTCACCCACTTTTGTATCTCCACATCATCCCTTTGTGCTTCCTTAATCTTATATTGGATGGATGGTAGCGCAATAATTTGGAAAGGTAGTATGTATCCCCTTCCCTTATGATGTCTAAATTCATCCTTTGAATATCCAATAAGATAGGGTCTTTCTCAATCCATAACATGGATTGAGTAACAGGTTCTTTTCCACTTAGATCATCAGCTACCTTTTTCGCCTTTCCAGGATGGTAGTGAATAGGAAAATCATAATCCTTGATTAGCTCTAACCATATCCTTTGATTCATGTTGATCTCCTTTTGTTTGAATATATACTTTAGGCTCTTGTGGTTGGTGTATATGTAAAACTTCTCCCCATAAATGTACAGATGCCAGATTTTCCGGGAAAAAATCACAGCTTCCAGCTCTAGATCATGCGTTGGGTTATTATACTCATGGATATTAAACTATCGTGAGGGGTAGGCTATCACATTATCATTTTTCATGGGTACACAACCCAAGCCTTTCTTTGAAGCATCATTGTATATCGCAATACATTATCCACTTTTTGGTAGTGTGAGTACAGGTGCAGTGATCAGCCTTCTCTTTAGCTCCTTTAAGCTTTCGTCACATTCTTATATCCAAAAATACATTACCCCTTTCCTTGTTAACATAGTAAGTGGGCATAACAATAGTTAGAATTTTCTCACAAAACGTCGGGAATACCCAGATAATCCATGAAAACAATAAATTTCAGTGACACTATAGGGCCAGGGCCATACCTCAATCGCCTTTGTATTTTAAGGATCCATAGAAATTCCCTCACTTGTGATCACAAGTCCCAAGAAAGTGACTTGCATAATCAAAAAGTCCCACTTTCTGAACTTGGATTACAACTTATACTTTCTCAATGCCTCCAACACAAGCCCAAAATATTCTTCATGTTTCTCCTTTCTCTTAGAGTAGATGAGAATATAATCAATAAAAACTATCACAATTTTGTTGAGGTAATGTCTCAAGACCATATTCACCATATCCATAAAGATTTCATTGGAATTATTAAATTTGAAGGGAATCAATAGAAACTCATAGTGACCATACCTTGTATTAAAGGTAGTCTTATGAATGTCTTCCTCCATCACCTTTATCTGATGCTATCTAGAATGTAGATCCACCGTTGAGAAGTATTGACCTCCTCTTAACTAGTCAAACATGTCATTAATCCTTGTAATAGGATAATTGATCTTTATGGGGATCTTTTTGAGTTCCTGATAATTGATACAAATCCTCATTGTTTCATCCTTCTTCTTCACAAAGAGCACTAGTGCACCCCATGGGGATGCACTAGGGCGTATAAACCCTTTTAACAGATTCTCGTGTAGCTGCTTCTTTAACTCCTCCAGTTTGATAGGATCCATCCTATAAGTACACTTTAAGATAGGAGTAGCTTTAGGTATGATTTCTATTGAAAAATATACCTCGTGATCCGGGGGAGTTTAGGGAAACTCTTTGGAAAATAAATCACTATATTCCCCCACAACAGGCATTTCCTTAAGGATGGAAGTTTCCTATGACTCGACCATTTGTGCGAGGTATGCTTCTTCATAGGGAATCAACACCCACACCATCGAAGTATTTATCAAAGAAGATTCATGATCTTTCTTACATTTGTAGAGGAGCATGGGATGATTCAGAATATGAAAAGATATTTCCTTTTCCTAAAAGTTGATATGTTCACTATATAACGAGAGACAATCTATTCCCATTATAGTTTCTAATTCCACCATGGGATGAATTACAAGATTCACTGGATGATTCTTCCCACATATGCCAATAGGAGAAGAGTCAAACACTTGAGTTTAAATGATTGCAGCACTTGGTGTTTTTACATATATATCTATACTTCAAAGTTTGTAGGCTTTGATTCTATAGTTATTGGAAACTTAAAGATATAAAGGAATGTGTAGAACTAGAATAAGATAATATATTTTCCATTAATGAGGGAATAAGTAGTGTACCTTTTACGACTTCATTATCTTTCTCCACTTCTGTAGTAGTGATGGAATAATCCTTCCCTTGTTCCTTTGGCATTGGTGGCTGCTGATGCTAATTAACCTCGATAACTCGAGGTTTAGTACACTGACTTGCATAGTTCCCTAGCTCCCAATAGTTGTAGCACTGAACCATTGGTGGTTATCTCCTTTATTTCACCACATTTTATTTCATTTTTTTGTATTTTTGACACTCTTTATCATTGTTTCCTTCTTTCCGACACTTGAAGCATTTTCCCTTCCCATTGTGGCAGTTCCCATGGTTAAACATCCCACATTTTGGGCATGTGGGTTGTTGAGTTTTCTTCCCATATTTGTCATTATATCTACCAGCTTGAAACTCCATATTTTGTTTCTTTTCACCATATCCATGTTACCATTCTCTAAACTCTATCTCTACTTTGAGAGTACACCGAAAAACATCTTCATAACTCCCAAAGTCTTGAATTGCATATGGATTTTGAAGGTGTGGTATTAATCCACTAAATTATCTATCAATTTTTCTATCATTGATGATAACAGAACCCGAAGTGTACCTTGATAGACTTGTGAAATTTTCTTCGTAGGTTGTAACAGATTCCCCTTCCTTCTGATTGTGCTGTATGAATTCTATCTCTATCTTTATGAAAAGAGTTCTTAGTAAATACTTGTTAAGAAACATTATCTTAATGTCTTCCCATTCCATATCTTGAATTTCCTCCCTTGGCATGGTGTTCTTAATCGAAAACCACCATTTATCAGCCTCTTATTCTAGTTGATAAATAACTAGTATCAAATTATCCATCTTATATCAGTGAAGAACAGAAGATATCTTCTCCATTGAGTTGACCAAATGTTCCACAATTAATGGAACAGAAGATCCACTAAACATCAATGGTTGTTACTGCATTAAACATTAAATTTATAGTTTCTCCGGCTTTGGTGAAGGAGGAAGTTCCCCATTATTATAGATATTGTTCATAACCTAAGATAATTGGTGAAGAATCGCCATGATGTTATGAACTCCACCTCCCAAATCATTGGGGATGTCATTCGGACAATCATTTCATTAGCCCTCGCACGGGTTGTTGGCCTAGTTTCTCCTTGTTCCCACCATTTTCTAAAGTAGAAAAGGTTAGAACAAAACATAACTCAACAAGTCGTGAATAACTTATTAATTTAAACAATTTACATTGAAATAATAACATATGGGATCCCTATGTAAAATTTATTGAGTGCATATTTTTACTTAGTCTCATTCTAGAGGTTTTCTATAGGGTTCACTTATCATAATTCCCTAATTAACTAAACATTTCCTCTGATACCAAATATAGCGAACCAACATTTTCATATATTAATATTAAATAATTTTAAAGATAAACAACATAATAGTATTACACATAGAGGATCCAATGATTTAGTGTCTTGGGAATCCTAGAAACATACTTAACAATAACAACATTGAGAATAAACATTTATTCAATATATTATTCTCTAGATTTTTTTGGCACTTGACCACTCCTTAGTACATGTAGTAACCCGAGGATATACATCCAAAGGGGTGAGCTAGATGCCTAGAAAGGGGATAGATAAGAACAATGTATCAGGGGTGAGCATAATCATAACATAAGAAAAGGATCATGAACATAAGGAGAATCATAAATATAAGACTTTAATTGTGGCAATTCGTAAACATTAAACATCATGGCTTAGTGGTTAAATAACGCACATACTTGTGAAAAAATATAGAATCTTTTTCAGACTTAATTTCACATTTACTCATGAGTGTAATCACTTTACCCAATTCATTTGATCACTATATAATTCTATGCGCACCCGTCACATAGAAACATTCATATTGTGCTAAATAGTTCCGGATGCACCTGTCACATCATAACATTATCATTATCATGCATGCCATATAGAACGTATATCAATAATGAAAATAACTAACCCATGGAAAGTAATTAGTTTCATCTAATATGATACCATTAATATACGTTGGGTTACCAAAATAAAGAGGTAAAAACATACATGATACAAGAACCATAAACATTTAATGAGAGGTAGAATGTGAGTTCCTAAAAGAAGATTTCTTTTGGAAATAATTTTTCTTAACATAAAATTGTGTATAAAACATGTATATCCCATAAACGTTAGGATAAGGATTAAATAATGATTTTCAAGGAGTGACGATACCAAATTTGGAGTGAAAGAGGGAGAACCCAAAGAATGAATAATGGGTTCTAGATTTTTCCCTTACCTTATATCTGAATGCCTCCATCACTTTAATGTTTTGTATAATGACATTATATTCATTAATTAGAAATTATATAACATTTTATAAATTAATGGGGATAAATTTTGTTACATTATGTTATTTCTTGGGCCTTTTTAAATGTTATAGAGTTAAAAAAAATTGCTCAAGAATCTTCAGTTTTATGGTTTTCTAGAGCGTTTCACATGTATTCATGAATTGATGTTCATGTAGAACATGGATAAACATACAGAAAATATATTACATTTTAATAATGATATTAAATTTGTTAAAAAATCTTATAATTAATTACACTCTATTCCATGTGTATGAGTCATTAGATAAAAATTAAATGATGATTATTTGAGTTAATTTGGGCTGTATTTCGACCACAACAAACTTGTTTTGATTAATCATTTAGTATTATGTACATAATTTAGTTAAAAAACATAAAATAATACTTAATACATATAAAATATTCTAGTTCAACTGTATAAATTGTTTCATGACTAGATCTGATGGAAGAAATGAAAAAAATGCCATTCTTGAATGTGATAGTTTAACACCTCACGAACAACGTTTTTATTTATAAAATAAATAGAAGAGGAGAAGGGGGATGGATGATATAATATCCCATTATTATCATAAAATTAAATTATATGCATAATAATAGAAATAATATAAAATTTGGAAAAATATATGTGGGGAGATAATAAGAAATGATCTTGAAATTGAATGGAATTTGAAGGAAAAGAAGGAGAGAAATTACCTTTTCAATCGTCCTCTGGAAATCCTCTTTAAGGGAACTAAACATGGTATTTTGATGAGACCATAAGCTCTTGGACGTGGGGAAGGGGATAGGGACGATTCTTGGCTAGAGATTAGACAAGTCTTGATGCTTGAGTGGTGTAGGGGAATGAGGGAGTGAAGGGTGGTATTTATAGTGGTGGTGAGAGGGGATTTATTAATATAAAATCAATTAATTTATTATTTCCCCACAAGACAAAGAGTAGTGAGTCTTCCATGACCAAGAATAGTAATTTTATAATGTAATCCCAAACCAAGTGGGATTACATAAGCATGAAATAACACATGACTCTATAATTAACTTATTTACCTTATATTTTATAAAATACGGTATTTCACTATTCATAAAAAATTCATGTTTTTCAGAAAAATCGCTAAATTTTAACCCAACCATATTTTGAAGTGTATAATACAAAAAAATGAAGTCCATTTTTCAAGAATAATTTTCTATATATGAGTAATTTAATATTTATATAAAATCATAATTTACATTAAAAATACATTTTTTCAAAATAAAACTGATTTTATAATGCTTTCCAAAATTATGTACGGTCTTATAAAATTATATAAAAACTATAAGGCATATATTTTTTCATTTATGAACACATTTTAAGAAAATAAATTTTATTTGAAATTAATTAATTAATTATAATTATTTATTTATGACTTAAAAAAATATTAAAACGCTTACATGGTCAAATTGTCATTTTCTTAATAGCCTAAATTTTATTTATTTATTCATGGATAAGGTTACTATTATTTTGGAAAATTTAATATTCATAAGGGTCATAATAATATTTGTAAGGGTATGTTAATATTCATAAGGGTATGTTAACATTCAAAAAAAATTATTTTTGTTTAATTTGACTCCAAAAATAATCTTGAACATAACCATGTATGATGGATTTTCAAAATTCAAAACATAGAAGTTGAAAAATTATGTATAATGGTCATATAATATTTTGTATATTTATATTTCATTGTGATTACTAATGGGATTATACTATAATGAATAATTATAAATAGGGAATTCTATTGATAAAACTTTGGGTCGTTACAACGTCACCTTATCACAATATCACACCTCCAAAGCCATTTCGCTCAGCCAACCTCTTCCCAAATCTCCTCACAACATCCCTCACTTCAACCTAGATTCCTTACCTTGAACAAAAGACCATCCTAATGACCTCTTTTTTTTCAAATTAAAATGAAACCCCCAAATAAGAGGTAATTATTTTATCACCTCTTTAAATGTTCTTTTCTTCTTCCACTTTCTATTTCTTTGTTATTTCAATAAAAAAATAATCCCATTACCTTATACGTACTGTGATGTTATTATAAATATGGTACAACCTTACTTATTATTCAATCCATCCCATGATTGATAATTTTACCATGTGTGCGTACGTTCGGCTTACCGTCTCCACACCGTGGTGTAATTTGTTATTCAACACATTGTTATTTGGATGGATATAATTATGAGTAATATGTATATAACTGGTGTTTTCCATTTCATATATCAATCTAGTATACATATTGATATTATAAATATATATTATATATAAATCACATTTTATATTCTAGAAGTATTTAAATTATTATCTAAATTATACGATAAGGAATAACAAGTTAAAACAGGCACGGTAAAGAAGTCAATTATTACCCGAAATGTTAATTTAACATGGAAATAATTATGAAATCGGTAGTAAAAAGTCATAAAGTAATCATGTATGATATAATAAATATTAATATTGACTTAGTATATTTTAATAAAATACTATGGTCATTATACAGGAGGTTAAACATACCCTCGACTAAATGGAAGTGCAAGGTAATGGTTATTTCCTCAATCTCATTGTTATCCGAGATTTTTTGTCTCTAAGTATCTACCATAACCTATTTACCATATGGGTCCATGTTTCATAAAATATTATTCAAAAAAATTCTTTTTATGGGACTCATTAACTAAAACACTATTTTAAATTGATTAAATATTTATTCTTCTAAATCATTCCCTGTTAAATTTCATGTTTTCAAAATGGTTTTAAGTTTTTATTTATTCAGAGATGATTGTTTTAAAATGTTCATTCCTTTCAAAAGATTCAAAGTAGTATGAGACACTTTGATTCAAAAATATCTTTTAAATGATATACTTTATAAATGTGAAATTTTTAAATGATTTCACAAATGGGATATTTCTTTTAAAAAGTTTTACCGATCATTTTCAACTATGTTATAATTAATTACTGGATATTATTCTTCATTAGGGTTGATTTATTATAATACTATATTACATATCGTATCAAATGAGTTATGATATGTTTGATTTTAGATATGATATTTTTATACCCTTCATGGATTATGATTGAAGTATTGACATTTAGTATGCTAGTTTTAATTTGAATGATTATGTAATGTTTCAACAATTTAATATGAGGAATTCAATGGACTTAATTAGTGTCCTATGGGGCCCTCAATAGACCCTCGATGCATTAGTAGGTCTCATGACACAAACTACTGTCTTGGTTCAAGGTCTTGAAAAAACATTTATTTGTAGCCTTGGTAAGAGGCCTTGACTATGTGGTTGCGATTTTTTTTGCATTAGGCATTACCTCATTATGTAATTAATTATTACATGTGATTATTCGACTAGTAGAATATCCTTATGCATGTTTATATGGTAATTATTGATTTATTTTATCCATATTATGTTCAGGTTTATGTTTAAAAGGTTGTTTTTGTATTACAAATATTGCATATTTTTTTTCATTTTCTGAATTATTTACCCTTGTTGAGCATCTGAGCTCACTCATTTCTTATGTTTTGTTTTCCCCAGATTCCAAGAAGTGTATTATGTTTGGTATGTAGGGTTATGATAAGGAAATAATGGCGTTATAAATAGATTATTTATGTTTTTTTATGTTTGAATGTGTAATTTAACGTTCATGTATGTAATCTATTTTCCAAGACTATTAAACTAATCGGTCCTCCATGACATGATTTCTTATAATCATTCTAATGTATTAAAATAATGCACCAGCTCTGGGATTATGGGGTTGGGGGTTTATAGCTCACAATAAAAGAATCACTACATTATTATAATTTTATAAGGGACTGATATGTCCCATGTCATTAATGTTTTTTATTCGTAGGTAAAACAGTACATTTATACATTTAAGTCCTTTATTCATTTATAACATTGAGAGAATCAATGTAAGTTCTCTGATTGGTGAAACGCATCATTTAATTGGTTTATGTCCTGATACCAACCAAGGAATTTGCTGTATGGAATTTAGTTATCACTCGTGGAAAAATATAATTCCAATATCCTATGGAATGGTCCATGTAATCCTAAATCAGAGCCTATGTATTTCCCATGGTGGGGTGTAACTTCATTTTCCATTCAATCCCATACATTAAATCTATTTCGGAATCCATGTGTTTCCCTATGACATAATATAAACCCATTTACTCGATTATACTATCCAAGTTGTTCCATGTGGAGTCTAATTATAACCACTAACATGGAATAATTCAATAAACATTTTATCCAATTGTATATTTTCAGTAAGCCTGTCCATGTAATTTCAAATCAAAACTCAAGTGTCACCCAAAATTAAAATTCATGTTGGCCATGCACTAGCTATTTATCCATACCATTTAGAAACTCACTTAATTAAAATTTAAATTTCATTTATAAGAGGCGTCATAAGAATAATGTATGATGAAATAAGTGGCCATGTAAAATGGACATCCCACTCAACTATCACTTAGTTCATTTAGGGATTTTATTTATATGGTAAAATCCCAAACCCAACTCAAAAGGGTTCAATTACTTATGAAGGGTAATATAGTCCAGGAATGTAATAAACTCACTCAAGGGGGTGTTGTATCTCTCCAAACCAAGGTATAATGGATAATGCAAATAATCTAGACACCCAAAGGGATGGGTTGTTTCCTAGTATAAATCCTCCTACATTATAATACAGGTTATGTGGACTAACTAATTAATTGAAGTAGTAATTTATTTTAATTAGTATCACATTTTAGGGAAATTGATAGAATAAATACTGTATGTAATAATTATACATGATATAAATGACTCTAATTTTTGGGAAATGTACTAGAACAGATACCATATATCGGTAGACCAATCTCTATCTAGAAGCATCCATTGATTTGGGATGGAATGAGAGAAATCATATAAACTAGAATAACGACCTGAAAATAAGTATTACGATATTTCATGAATATAAAATTAATGACCACGAAAAAAACTAGGAAAATAATCATTTCGAATCATAGACTTAACTCGTTTCTTGTTGGGAATTTATTTTCTAATTTTATATCATTTTTATTACACTTATGAACTTTTAGGTATTTCATTGTTTTTTTTTTCAATTGCGGTTTATACTATACATGTTGTGGTCTTTTATCATATATCTACACTATTTCTTAGAGATGGTTATGAGTGTTTGTATAGGTATACAGGCTAAGTCATCAAATCATTGTTTTATGACTATTCAGTTGTTTTCAATATCTCATATCATATTGGAGGCCAAATTGGGGTTTTAGACATGGATTATCACCAGCGAGGAAGGTCCGGATAGTTTTAGTCATGATAGAGTGGTATAAATGGTGGGGTTTCCCCCTGGTCGGTGTTTAGAGTTTCACTTTTTGTGAGGTTTGTTTTGAGAACATAGGGAAATGATGTTATAGTGTCTTGAGATCAGTTCTTAGGATAAAGAACCCAATGTTGGTGAAACATATGTTTTATCCATAAACTAGTAATCTAACTATCATCTTGTCAAATTTATATGCTGAGACATCATTTTCATTAAGCCAATGGTACATTCATCAAATTGGATTATGTCATTCTACTTTCATGTCCATGAGTAATATCTACAGATAATATTTCTGATCATTGTATATATTGCAATATTTTACGATGCCTCTATGAAGAAATTCATCCTGGATATTGATACAGGATATTGATAATAATAAGTAGAGAAATGAGGCCTCAGTTCGAGGAACCAATCATTAGGTATACCCTTTAGGTGGTAATTGAGTAGTTCTACCACCTATTGACGAGTGCATAGATCCACATATAATGGAACATACGGATGATCAATGAAATATTTGGTAGTCAATAACATCAATAGATTAGGACGATGATATACAGTCTTGTAATTTTACATGAGTTCTATAAACCAAGTCCTCTTAGGATTTAGGTGATCTAGACCGTCATGCTGAAGACAATTGGATTGAGGTGGTGGTCTGAGTTTTCAGGCTTGTATAGATGCTAGTCAGTTATATGAAAACATTTGTGACTAGTATTATACTGAGAGAAGTATGGAGATAGTGGTGTCTAATCACTCTAACCCATGATGAGATGATTTTGTAATGGTTCGAATTTAAAAAACAATTCCGTCATGAGTATAATGATCCATTCTTGCAATTAATCATGATCTAGGAGCTTCTGGATATATAGAAAGGTGATATGGAAATAGATGGGTATGAATCATGTTTTACTAAAATAATGTGTTACTCTCCTAATGTGTTGAGGGATGGATACATCAATACATATATGTATAATCAGGTCCTTCATAGATACATCTATACTAGCATGGTAACCTTAGGAATTCCCACTTATGATGGTGTGGGATTCAGTTGAAGATAACTTAAAAAAAGGTCATCAAGAAGTGGGAGATGAAAATGGACCTCATGAGGTAGATTCATAAATAGATGTTAGAAATCATTAGGTATTAGGGACTTGGTACATGAGGCATACTCATTTGTATAATTTGAAACATAGATCTATGACACTAATATCACACAAAGGATCCAGTATACCTAATGAGAGAAGCTTTATTATTTTTACATGTGATGTCACATAAATCATGACTTACCAACTTGATATATGTAAAATGGTGGAGATTATGTTGATGGTCCTCCACTATAGAGGTATAAATTTGATCAGGCATATCCCAAGTTTGGTTAGGGTGACTCTTAGGGAGGTTGTTATTTAATAGGAGTAAGTGGATATCTAGAGGGAGGAGCTTCTGGTGGAGGAAGGCACAATGAGATACTTTCACAGACATCACCAAATGGCCCATGTTAAGCTTAGAGGGCTATTGATTGAGGTCGAGGGAAAATTCTAGGCTTTGGAGATACATAATCAGGATTATCATAAGAATATTTGAGATATTATCTATGTATTTTCTACTTTTTCCCAAGTATATATAGACATAGAAGAGATTCATTGTTTTATCTTCATATCCTTCATGGGAGAGATATAGCTTCTAGTTGATCCTTTATCCCTGTAGCTATAGCTAGAGTCTTCTATTTGAATCAATTAATCTAAATCGCACATCTATTGGTAGTGAGATTAGGTGTTTGGTGGAGATATTTTCCCAGGATCCTCTAGGTCATTGTGACATATCCTTATGAAGATATCTATGTTATAGGATGGTTTTCCAAATTGAATTCATATATCACTTCATTAGTGTATAGTAATATTATTTTTTGTAGATGGAATGAGATTCTCCTTTATGGGAGAGAGGGATCAAATGGTTTAGAATGTGGGATTCATGAGTAAGAATATTTTACCTATTACACATAATTTACTATGTTTATCTATTAGTTTAGTTGTCATTTTTGGAATCATGCATTCCTTGGACATGATAGATTTTATGGATATCATTCTCAAAGTTGTTTTGGGGACACCTCCATGGTGGTAGATTAAATTCAGCATCAACATGAACCCTAAGACCACACATATGACATCCTCGACATATCAGATGACCTATATTGGGATCAACAAGCTGAGGGTGTAGTTGGAAGACCATCATGAGAATGGTTTTATCACACCGAGTTTTTCCCCTTGGGTGACCCCAATTTTATAGTTAAAATGGTTGGTGAGGATTTAATGCCTTGTGTTGTATATCATCAATTAAATTACGTTACAATCTAGAATAATAAACACTTTCTAATGATTTAAGACCTATATATCATATTTAAAGGTACAATTGGGTTTTCAATGATATATCTTACGTTTTAATCCATCAATTGGTGGTTCTAAAGGATAATATTATAAAGAATAAATTCTTATACTTTTACAAACACTATGAGGTCGTAGTGATTCTTCATATTGTGAGTAATTACCTTACTATATTAATGGTTCTTACGAACTAGATATTTTATCTATACATGAAATTTTTTTTGTTTTCTTTATTGATGAAATTTTCATATACTTTGTGTAAGAGAACGAGCATTGAATCTATTTGAGGATGGTCCTTGACAAACTATGGGAGAACCATCTATACGGTAAGCTCCCAAAGGTTAAATTTTTATTGTAAGATATTCAATTTCTAGGTCATGTCACTAATGATCATGGTTTAGCTATGTATTGGGAATATAGTGATATATTATTTACTATGAATAACCAAAAATTATGTCAAAGGATTAGAGTTGTCTCAGTTTGGTGTGGTACTACCAGAGGTTCATGAGAGACTTTTCCAATATAGTACACACATAGACTACCACGAAATTAAAATTATATCCTTTTTCAAAGTTTTATTAGTGTGAAAGAACCTTTGAGGTGCCAAGGAAGAGGATAAATAGTGATGCAATATTGATACTACCATATGAGTCAGTTGAGTATGAGGTATTTTGTGACACCTCTAGAGTTGGGATTAGATATGTGTCGATGTAGAAGAAATCTTTGATTACTTGTGGTTCAAGGTAGTTTATACCCCATGAGTGGAATCGTGATACCCATGACTATGAGTTGGCAGTGATAGTCTTCTCCCAAAACTACCATAGACATTATCTTTTGGAAGAGTATTTCAATATTTACTCAAACAATCAACGTCTTAGGTATATATCTAGTTAGAGTGATCTCAACATGAGATAGAAAAATTTATTGGAGTTATAATGAAGCTCACATTTTCATATAGTTTATACTGTAAATCATTATTTATAATCCCAATATCGTTTTATAGAATGGGTAATTGTCATCTTTTTTAGGTTTTAGTGGAAATTTGAGCTTAAATGAAAAAAGTGTTCAAATATGTAATTTTGATAGATTGTCATCTTAGGGGTATTTTGCGAATACAATATAAATTATTATTCCAAATTGTGTGATTTTTTTGAAATACCTGATTTATTTCCTACAACTTTGTATTTTGGGGGAGGCAGATTCGATCATTTAGAGGCCTACAAAATCATTTAATTTGGGAAATGTACCGGGCAGAAAAAGAGGACTACCGAGATAAAACTGAATCATAACTCGGTGCACACACCTCCAAATGCATTGATTCTAGCTATAAATGAAAAAGATTCAATGATCCACAAACATGAGGAATTTAAAGTCAAAATATGCTCATTAATGCTTTATTTGAACCCTCCAAACTTGTGGAAGATAAAACATCTGAACATGAAGAAACAGTTCCATTGGGAAATTAATTTATAACATCACAAACATGCATCCAAAATGGCTCATATTTTGTGAAGGGATGTGAAATTACGTGTGTAACAATATTTATTAATTATGGTAGGAGTAAAATGATATGATTTAATGTAATAATGTCCAGGGAAGTTGAGAAATTGGGATTTGGCCACTCAAATGGACAAATTAAATAACTTTGATTTAATCGGCCATAAATCCTACATTTGATTGTCAATAAAGCTTATATTTTGAGGGTGATCTTTTGAGTCATTATGGAACATCATTTATGAAGTAACATATTACTAATTGGTCCATTTAATAGGACATCCATGTGGAGTCATTTAGAAGATGATTTTTGAGTGGATTCTTTCACCTCATCCCCCTATAAATATGTATCCTCACCCCTTCTCAAAGTATTGGCACTTTGGTGTGGCCATTTTTTTTTTGTAGTTTCTTTCCATTGTAATAGTATTATGAATTTTTAATTTATTTTTATCATATTCATCTCATTCTCATTTTTTATCTTTTTTTTTTCACCCCGTCCTCCTTCAGTACGATCTCTTGTACTCGTGATCATGAGTAAATAACTTGAGGAACGTCCCGTGGGATCAATACAGTGTTGAACCCAAGTCATTTAAAATTTTCTTTGTCATTTGTTATTTTATTAGAGTTATTTAAATGGGGATCTTAGTGGTTAAGGCTCAAATTTTGTCTCCACTTTCCACTCGAGACTTAACTTTCTCTTTTGTAATATTTCCCTCGACCAAGGAGGTGGATGTGTGTTCTCTAAGTGATCGTTCAGTGTTCTATATATTAAAAAAAACATATAGTAGAGCATATTCACACATAAAATGTACTATGTTTATTAATTAAATTTGAAACTAATAAAGAGATGATGAAGGTTAAATATGGGAGATTCTATCAAGAATATCTCCATTCTGTCGAAGATCATTTTGTAAGTATTCATTATGTCCGTATTATGCATGGAATGTTTAGATTCTTTTTTCTTTAATTCTCATTTCTCAAACCACAATTTCATTTAGTTTTTTCAAATAAATTAATAAAATATAAAAAAATTGAATTATAAGTAGTGATTGATTGACCACGAAATCTCTTCAAGAGAACGACCTAGGTCATCCCTGATGCTGCACTTAGTTATAAATATTTTTTAGAGAATGCCGGAAATGATTCATCAAATTGGTGTTGTTTCTGGGGATCCAAGTGGTTTTAATTCACTATTTTTATTCACATAGTGTAAATATTTTTCCTTTCATTAAAAAAACAACAAAAAATAATAAATTTCATAAACTAAAAACAAATCTTCTTTGTTCATGATGTATTCAAATTGGGATAATTTTGAATGTATGGCCAATTTCAATTTTCAGAAAATGTTAACAATGAACATGATGATCAGTTTCATATGATTAGTGATAAATTTCAAAACCTATAGAACCAAATATAATGGATTTCTCAATATGTACGGACATCCCCGGAGCAACCCGAACCTAATACAAAACCTAAACGAGAACGAGTGGTGGAAGAGATTTCACCAACAATTTTTATGTTAATGAACCTATGGCGGGTGAGAAAAAACTTCTAAAGGAACTAATTACATCATCTCGCAATCAAACACTGCTCAAGGAGGTCCCAAAAGTACACATTCAAGTTGATGCACTAATGGGAGATCAACATTTTTTGGAAGAATCCTGGAATAGAATTGTTGAAGATAACATAAAACATGATCTTTCGATCCTTAAGAGTGAAACATCAAACACTTTCTACCTCTCTCTTAATTTTCAAGATAAGGATGAAGATGAACCTTTTTAGATTGAGTTTCCAATGGTCAATCCTATAGAGATCAATTACCAAGATGAATTAAATTAAAGGGAAGATTTCATTATTAATTCTTCATGTTTTAATATTATTCAAGCTAAATTGTTTTCTGACTTCTCTTTTATTAATATTTTTGATACAACAAAAAATCATGTAGACTGTAGATGTCTAAAACGATACTACCCAAGTAGAAATTATTGAATAAGAAGAGTTGAAAAAACATGTGGTGGTGATAATAAAACATTTTTCATACCATATAGTGGAGAATAAAACATAAGTCAACAGGGATCAATCCTATATTATATTCCATCCCACTTCAATCCTCAAATATCATATTTATTATTTCATGGGGGTTGGGAACATTTTTATCATCATTGTGGTTCTATACATTCAGCGTTTACTCATGGTCATCTGGAAAAGTCAAATGTGGTGGTTCATCTCAAAGAATCCCCACCCACCATCAGATTGGGGATAATACACTACAACTGCCTCACTAGGGGCAGTGAAATCCTAGCACCCACATGAGGGTTTATACCATGTTCTATTATCTTTTATCTTTCTATTCCATTATTTATTTTTTATGATTTATTTTATTTGAGGATTTCTAGGTCTATTGGATATATCTAAGCGAATAACTCAAGGCATATAATTCAAAAATAATATCAGCTTATATCTTCCCTTCCCTTGGATTTTCTACCTTTATATTTATTTTTTTTGAGTTGAAATGGGGGGTAGTAAAATTTAAGTGCGGGGGAGTGTCAAATTTATTTGTTTTTCTTGAGATATTTTCATTTTGGTTTATCGTAATTTTAGTAATTTTTACCTTTAGATAATATTCTTATCAATTTTCACACATCAATTGATTTTTAATGAGTTGATGTGGTTGTTTAAAAAATGGATTTTAAATGATTGATGATGTGAATTATTTTTCATTGAAATGGATTTTCAAGAATTTTTATGAGTTTGATTGATTTTTGAAATCCATTCCCTTAAAGAACTGAATCTAAATAATTTTCCAATCCTATGAGGTATTCTAAACAACTTCAACATATTATTCATAATATCCACACATTCCTAACAGAAACATGGATATTTTTTAAGAACTAGAATTTATGACATTTCTATTTCAAAGCATTGAATTTCATGAAATGTTTTTGATATGATTGAGGAATCTCTTTGGCTAGAAAAGTATTCACCTAATACCTACCCTTTATACATATCCTTCCTTATCCATAAAATTCCATTAATTTTCTTATAGGTTTAAGCCATATTACAAGCCAATTTTTCCTTACCTATCCACAATGTTAGAATTTTCGCGAGGATATTTCATGATTGAGTGTGGGGGAAGGGCCATTCATGTGCATTCATTGCGATGTGTTTTATTTTTCAGTGTTGTAGAGTGTGTGTCCATATTTTGTGAAGTGGATAATATGAGAATAAAGAATGTGTCATCATTTCATTGTTCTTTATTTGTTTCATCAATTTATCCTTAAAAAAAGAAAAAAATGGAGATGAAATTGAATTCTTCATTATAAATTATTTTATTACTAATGAACCTATCAGTAATCAAGGGCATGAATTTTCATTTATTTAATTAATTCAATTTTCATCTCATGATCCATAAAAAAAATTAAAAAAAAGACGTTCCAATCTAGAGCATAAATAAATGAGGTAGAACATAGATGATATCATTCTTTGTAATAATTTATTGGCTCATATACCATGTTATAAAATATGGTGTTGTTGATTTTAAAATTTTGAATCAGTATTGATAGTGTAATTTCATTCTTTTACTTGAAATAATCATTCCTTGTACGTAAGAGTCCAACCTCCTCTATCTGGCTTGAAAAATTTTCAATCACTTTCCCACCTACCCTAAGACACAAAATTATTTCAACCATTAATTAAATCTCGAATGATTAAATTCATTTTCAGGTTTCATACTGTGGAGAAATGATAATTTCCACATGCATATGTTGATACATGTAACTTTCAAGTATGAGCGTAACTGTAGATTCAATTACACTTGAGTGAAGAGTGACATAAAATTCAATGTGGGGTAAGTTGTGAGTGGTCCATGGATTGATTTCTTAGGTTTACCAAATTTGAATGATTGAAATAAAAATTATATAGAATTGTTATTCATAAATGATACAAGATGGAATTCTATTTTTGATAGGATGATTGATATTTTCTCATTTTTGATTTTTTGTGCATTATGATTTGAATGGATGATGATTTCCCAATAGTAAAATGTTTAAGTGTGGGGGAGTGATGAAGATCAAATTTTCATACATTTTATAATATAAAATTTTTTCTTAATCCAACCATAGTTTTATTTTTTGGGTAATTGTCACCTTTTTATGTTTTATTGGCAATTAACCTTAAATAAAAAAAGCTGGTTAAATCTGAAATTTTGATAATAGTTTATCTTAGGGGTATTTTGGGAATAAAATTTACATTATTATTCCAAATTGTGTGATTTTTTTAAATCACTGATTTATTTCCTACACCATTTTATTAAGGTGGGAATGATGATTCTTTCATTTTAAGGGCCACAAAAATAATTTAATGTTATAAATTTGACAGGAAGATAGCATGAACACCAAAGAAGTAAAATAATCATAAATCGGTGTACACACCTCCATATTAATTTATTATAGATAAAAATTAATGATTATTCAATGATATGAGTAAATTATGAATTTAAAGTCAAAATAAACTTATTAATGCATTATTTTAATGCTTCAACCATGTTGAAGATGAAACATCTCAACAGTCAGAAAATGATCCATTGAGTAATTAATTCATAACATCACGACCATTCTTCAAACATGGCTCTTATTTTGTGTATGGAAGAGAAATTACGTTTGGAAAATCATTTATTAAGTATGTAAGGAGTGAATCGATAGGATTCAATGTCATAATGGCATTGGAAGTTGATGAATTATAATTTGGCTAGTCAAATGGAAAGATTCAATGTCTCATATTTAATCATCCATAACTCCTACATTCGATGGCCGATGAAGCTATAATTTTGGAGGTGAATGGAGGAATCAATATGAAACATAATATTACGAAACTTTTTACCAATTTTCCCATTTTATAGGAAATCCACGTGTAAGAATTTGTTGGAGGATTTTGGAGACAATTCTTTCACCTCCTCCCCCTATAAATATGTATCCTCACCTCGTCTCAAAGTATTGGCACTTATCTGTGGCCATTTTAAATTGTTTTGTAGTTTTTTTCTATTGTAATAGTATTATGAATTTTTAATTTATTTTTATATTTTTCATCCCATTATCATTTTTTTATCTGTTGGTTTCCACCCCCATCCCTCTCCAGTGTGATCACTTGTACTCGTGATCATGAGTAAATAACACGAGGAACTTCCCATGGGATCAATCCCGCATTAATCCCATGTCATTTTATATTAATTTTTATTGTTTCTTATTTTATTATAGTTAGGTAAATGGATATCTTAGTGGGTAATCCACCTTTGTGTCTCCACTTACCACCCAGGATATAAATTTTTCTTCTATAAAATTTTCACTCAATTGAGGAGGTGGATGTGTAGTCTCTCGGAGACCGTTGAGTGTATTATATATTCACAACAACATATAGAAGTGGATATTACCACATACAATAGAGTGTGTTTATTAATTAAAATTGAAACTAATAAGGCGTTAATGAAGGTTCAATCTGGGTGATTCTCTTGGGAATATCTCCCTCATGTCTAACATCCTTTGGTCTGCATTCATTATCCTTCAATTATGCATTGCATGTTTACTTTCCATTATCCCGAATTCTCGTTTATCAAAAAAAATTCATTTAGTTTTTATTATAATTAATAAAAATAAAAAAAGTTAATTAGAAGAAGTTATCGATTGACCAAAAAAGTTCCACCAGAGAATGACCTAGGCCAGCCCCTGTGTTGCACATAGTTATAAATATTTTTGAGGGCATTCACGACCACACTTCATCATATTGGCTCCATTACTATGCATAAAAGTGGGTTTTATTCGCTATTTTTATTCAAATTTTGTAAAAAAAATCATTCTTAAAAAAACAACAAAAAATCCTAAATTTCTAAAAATAAAAAAATATTCATTGTTTATGACGTATTCAAATTGTGATTATTATGCATGGATTGACCAATCTCATGTGAATGAAAATATTTACAATGAAATTTATGATCATTTTATTATGATTAATGATAATGTTCAAAACCAAGAGAACGAAATAAAATGTATTGGGGAATATGTACACACATCCCAGGAGCAACCCGAACCTGAGCGAGAACCTAAAACAGAACGAGTGGTGGATGAGATTTCACCAATAATTTTTTATGTTAAAGATCATGAGAAGGGAGAAAAAAAAACTTCTAAAGGAACTAATTACATCATCCCTGAAAAAAAAATTGCTCGTGGAGGTCTAGAAGTACACATTCTAGTTGATTTACTAACGGGACATCAAATTTTTTTAAAGAATCCTTGAATAGCCTTGATGAAGATAACATGAAAAAATGATATTCCCACCCCTCATAATGAAATATCAAATACATTATACGTATCTATTACTTTGGAAGATAAGAAATAAGACACAGCTTTTGATATTGAGTTTCTAACGGTCATCCCTGAATAGATAAACTACAAAGATGAATTACCTGAAAGGGAATATTTCATTATTAATTATTCAAGTTTTTTTCTAATTCATGCTAAATTTTTTTATGACATCTCTTTATTTAAAATTTCCGACACAACAAAAATGGACAGACCGTAGATGTTAAAAATGTAACTACCCAAGTAGCAATGATTGATGAAGAAGAGTTGTAAAAACATGTGTTAGTGAGAATAAAACATTTTTATCACTATATATAAGAGGATAGAATATAATTCAACAGGGAGCTCCCCTATATCATATTCCCTCCCACTTCAAACCTCAAATTTCATCTTTATTATTTCATGGGTGTTTGGAAATTTCTAATCTTCTTTGGTTTTATTTATTTTCAGTGTTTACTCATGGTTATTCGAAATAAATAATATGTGGTGGTTCATATCAAAAGAATCCACACCCACCATCTATTTGGGGATAATCCATTACAACGGCTTGACATGGGGTAGTAAAATCCATGCACCCATCATTTTGGTTTATCATATTTTTTGTATTTTTAATCTTTTGTGAATATTTATATAACTTTCCACATAATAATTGATATTTAATTTGTTGTGATGATTTTTCAAGTTATGGATTGTAAATTATTATTGATGTGAATTACATTTCCTTCAAATGGATATTCAAGAATTTTTATGAGTGTTATTTTTTTTAATCTATTCTCATTAAGCACTAACTCAAAATATTTTTCCAGCCATGCGAGGTATTCTAAACTACATGGACATATTCTTCATAATACCCACACTTTCTTGAGAGGAACTTGGATTTT
Source organism: Viscum album (assembly GCA_963277665.1). Lineage (NCBI taxonomy): Eukaryota > Viridiplantae > Streptophyta > Magnoliopsida > Santalales > Viscaceae > Viscum > Viscum album. The sequence goes on from OY728136.1 coordinate 1,155,287,057, forward strand.
GTGTGAGAACCAGAATTTGTGACTTTTTTCTTTCTATGATTTGGATTTCATGAAATGTTTTTGATATGATTGAGGTATTTATTTTTCTACCCTCAAATTAACCTAAGACCAACTGATAAATCTATCCCTTCATTACCCCTAATATACGATGAATTTTATTATAGGTTTAAGACACATTACATGCCAATTATTCCTTACCAACCCACACTTTTAGTATTTTTTTCATGGATATTTCATGTTTTAGTGTGGGGAAAGGGCCTTTCATGTGCGTTCATTGGGATGTGTTCCATTTTATGGGGGTGTGAGGTGTGTGTCAATATTTTCGGCAGTGGATACTATGATAATTGGGAATGTGTTATCATATCATTGTGCTCTATTTGTTTCACCCCTTTCTCCTTAAAAAATGAAAAAAATGGAGACAAACATAAATTTCCCATTGTACATTCTTTTATGACTCATGTACCTATCAAAAAATAAAGGGCATGAATTTTCATTCATTTGTTGTATTCAATTTTCAGCTCATCCTCCATGAAAAAAAAAATTAACATGTGCCTTTCTAGAGCTTAAATAAATGAGGAAGAACATAGATGATATCATTCATTGTAATCATTTCTTGTCTCATGTATGATTTCATAAAAGTGGGTGTCGTTTTTTTCTCAATTTCAAGTGGTATTGAGACTGGAATTTCATGTTTTTCACTTGAATTAATCATGTACTGTACATAAGTGTTGAACCTCTTCTTTTTGGCATGAAACGTTTTCAATCACATTCCTACCAGCCCTAAGACACAAAATTAAATGAACCATTAATTAAATCCTTCATGATTGAATTCATTTTCATGTTTCACGCTGTGGAAAATTGAAAATTTTCACTAGACTATAGTGATACTTGCGATTTTCAAGTATGAGTATAACTCTAGATTCAATTTCTCTTGAGTGATGAGTGACATAAAATTCATTGTTAAGTAGGTTGTGATTGGGCCATGGATTGGTTTCTGAGGTTGGAAAAATTCGAATGATTTCAATGAAAAGGATAGAGAATTGATTTTCATAGATGATACATAATGGAATTCTATTTTTGATAAGATCATTGATATTTTCTCATTTTTGATTATTGTGTGGATTTTGATTTCAATGTAAGGTAATTGCCTAGGAGAACAATGTTTAAGTGTGGGGGAGTGATTAAGATCAAATTTTCCAAAATTTTATACTTTAAATAATTGTTCATAATCCAAACATAGTTTTCTTGTATGGTTAATTTTATCATATTTTGGTTTTAGTGGTAATTTTTCCTTAAATGTAAAAAGTGATGAAATCTAAAATTTCAAATATTTTTATCATAAGGGTATTTTGGGCATAATAATTACATTATTATTCCAAATTGTGTCATTATTTTTTTATTGATATCCATGATTTATTTCCTACAACTTTTTATTCAAGGGAAGGCTGATTCGATCATTTAGAGGCCCGAACAAATCATTTAATTTGGGAAATTTTTCGGGCGAACAACTTGGACCCCAGAGATATAACAGAATCAAAAATCGGTGCACACACCTCAGAATAAATTAATTATATCTGAAAATGAAATATTATTCAATTATTCGTGTTCATTATGAATTTAATTTCAAAATATACACATTAATGCATTATTTTAATTCTTCAAACATGTTGAAGATGAAACATCTCTACATGAAGAAACAGTTCCATTGAATAATTAATTCATAACATCATGACCACGCATGAAAAATGGCTAATATTTGGTGAAGGAACGTGACATGATTAGTGGAAAAACATTTATTAATTATGGAAGGACTGAATCTACATGATTCAAAGTCATAATGGTCAGGGGAGTTGAAGATTTGGAATTTGGCCAACCAAATTTAAAGATTAAATATCTTAGATTAATTCAGCCACAACTCCTACATTTAATAGAAAATAAAGCTAAATTTTTTAGGTTGAATGGGGGAGACATTATATAATATATTTTATGAATAAAACTGTTTCCAATTCTGCCATTTACAAGGACATCCAAGTGAAAACATTTATATTTTGATTATAGAGAGAATTCTTTCATCTCCTCCCCCTATAAATATATATCATCACCCCTTCTCAACGTATTGGATGTTTTGTGTGGAAATTTTGAATTATCTTGTTGTTTCTTTACATTGTAATAGTATTATTCATTTTTAATGTTTTTTCTCTTTTTCATATCATTCTCATTTTTTTGTCTTTTGTTTTCCACCCCGCCATTCTCGGTTGTGATCTCATGTACTCGTGATCCTAAGTAAACAACGTGAGGAACTTCTCAGGGGAACAATCTAGCATTGAACCAAAGTCATTTAAAATTCATTTTTATTGTTTCTTATTTTATTAGAGTTATTTCATGGGAGATATTAGTGGGTAAAGAACCATTATGTCTCCACTTTCCACCGGAGACTTACCTTTCTCTTCTGTAATATTTTCCCTCAAACAAGGAGGTGGATATGTGGTCTCTCAGCTATCGTTGTGTGTAATATATATTCACAACCACACATAAAAGATGATATTCACACATACAATGGAGTGTGTTTATCAATTAAATTTGAAACTAATAAGGAGATGATGAATGTCCAATCTAGGTGATTCTCTCAATAATATCTTCTTTCTATCTAACATCATTTTGTCTCCATTAATTCTATATGCATTATGCATTGTATGATTACTTTACTTTAGGTGTAAATCATCAATACATAGTAATTTTATTTTATCTCTCTAGATGGCTTTGCATTCTCTAGTGAGCGCCCTCTCAGTTCTCTCGGTGACAACTAGGGTTTTCAGCTAAATCCTCTGATGCCCGCAGTGGCTCCTCCTTTGTGTGGGGCGTTCTCCGGATTTTCCAAGCTCGCCGCTCTCCATTTTATCTGTTATTCCTTTTTTCCTTTTAGGGTTAATTTTGTTGCATCTTCTTTCATGGTGTTCCGGGACCGAACCTTCAACCCCCTTCATCCGCTGCTCTTTTCATCTTTCCTATCGTGCTAGACCACATATTGGTCTAGTGCGATAGTTCCAATGACAACTTGGGATGGTGTCGGTGGTGCATTAGATTGGTTCTTCAGACATTCTGGTTTGGGTTTTTTTTGTGTCTGTGGTGTTCTTCTTTTCCACATTGGTTCTGGTTTTCTTACTTTTTGGTCTTGGTCCTCGGGTCTGCTTGCTGATAGCCCTCTGGTTCCCCATCATGTCGACACCAACTTCTTCCATGGAGCTTCTTGGTCCCGATGAATCCTTGGCTTCTCAACCTGCTCTGACCCCAAGTTCCTATGTGCCTCTCCTAGTCAGATCTGGCTTAGTGGTTACGATGAGGTTTTGGGATTTTTGGTTCAGTGTTCGAAGGGATTCAAGGTGGCCGTTGCTCTAGGCGTGAGTCCTTCGAGGTCGACTGCATTCTGTTTTGGCTTCGACTAGGTTTTTGGAGATGTTTCTGATGGTTCAAAGCAGATGGATTCGTAAGATGGTGTCTCTGTACGAAGATATTTTTTGTATTGGTGTTTTTTCACTGTTTCTGTTGTGTTTTGTTATGGTTTTTCTTGGTAGTGTAGATGTTTTCCGTCGATCGGTTGCCTCTGGTATTCTAATGCGGTGGTAAATCAGTGATGATGACAATGTGGTTATTAATCAGGGATGACGACACTGTGTTCAGTTATGATTATAGACGGCGAGATGATTGATGTGTTAGATGATGGCATACAACTTTTTTGACTTCGACTGATGCGAGCGTATTCCTCTTTTTGTGTTACTGGATTTTTGAATATTGTTTTTTGAATTTGGCTCATCGATGTTGTATCCCTCCATTTTGAAAATAAAATAAAAAGATAATTTTCATTTTACTTTCCTTTATCTTGAATTCATATTTCTCAAACTCAAATTTCATTTATATTTTATTAGAATTTATAAAAATTTAAAAAAGTGAAATAGAAGTTGTGATTGGTTGACCACAAAATCTCCTCAAGAGAACGACCTAAGTCAGCCCATGTGCTGCACTTATTTATATATATTTTTGATAGTGCGCACCACAACACTTCATCAAATTGGACCCATTTTCTAGGATCCCAGTGGTTTTAACTCACTATTTTTATTCACATTGTGTAAATAATTTTCCTTTCATTTAATAAAAACAACAAAAAATCATAAATTTCTAAAACTAAAAAAATCGTCGTTGTCCATGATTTATTCGAATTGAGATTATTATGCATGGATAGTCCAATATCAAGTGATATAAAATGATTACAATGAACTTTTTGCATAGTTTCAGATTATTAGTGATAAAGTTAAAAATCTAGATAACTAAATAGAATGGATTGCTGAATATGTAGGCACATCCTAGAAGCTACCTGAACGTGAGACAGAACCTAAACCACAATGAGTGGTGGAAGAGATTTCACCAATAATTTTTTATGTTAAATAACCTTAGTTGGGTAATAAAAAACTTCTGAAGGAACTAATTTCATTATCTATCACTCAACCATTGCTCGAGAAGGTCCCATAAGTACACAATCCAGCTGATGCACTAATGGAGATCAACATTTTTGGAAGAATCCTGGAACAACCATGTTAAAGATAACTTGAAAAATTATCTTCCCATCCTTGATATAGAAAATCAGTCACTTCCAACCTCTCTCTTACATTAGATGATAAAAAATAAGACACACCATTTGAGATTGAGTTTCCTATGTTCATGCCTGAAGAGATCAATTACAAAGATGAATTACATGAAATGGATGATTTCTTTATTAATTTTTCATTTTTTAATCTTATTCAAGATAAATTGTTTTCCGACGTCTCTTTCTCTGAAATTTATGATACATCACAAATGGAGGAGACTGTAGATGTTAAAAACGTGACTAGCCAAGTAGCAATGATTGAATAAGAAGAGTTGGAAAAATATGTTGTGGTGCGAAAAAAACATTTTTCATACCATATGGTGGAGGATACTACAAAAGTAAATAGGGATCTCCCCTATATTATATTCACTACCACATCAAACCTCAAATTTAATCTTTAGTCTTTTTTGGGGGTTGGTAACTTTCTTATATTCTTTGGGTTTCTTTAATTTCAGTGTTTAATAATAGTCATCGGAAAAAATTCTATTTGGTGGTTCATCTCAAAGAATCCACACCCACCATCTGATTGGGGATAATCCAATGCAAATGGTAGACAAGGGGCAGTGAAATCCAAGCACCCACATGGGGATCTAAACCATGTTCTATCCTATTTTCTCTTTCTATTTATTTTTTTAATTATTTTTCTTAAGATTTATTTTATTTCATGATATTTAGGTCTATTGATTGTATCTAAAATATTAACTCAAGGAATACACTTAATAAAAATATCAGGTAGAATCTTTCCTTCCCTAGTCTTTTCTACCTTTATATTTACATTTTATTGAGTTGAAATGATTGGTAGTAAAATTTAATCATGGGGTACTGTGAACTTTCATAGTTCTTCTTGTGTGGTTTTAATTTTTTTATCATATTTTTAGGATTTTTGAGCCTTAGTGAATATTCATATCACTTTTAGCACATGAAATGATTTTTAATGAGTTGAAATGATATTTGAAATAATTTATTTAAAATGATTTTTAATGTGAATAATTTTTCCTTGAAATGGATTTTCAAGAATTTTTATTAGTTTGACAAATTTTTGAAATCCATTTGCATAAAACTATAACTCAAAATATTTTTCCAATCCTATGAGGAAATCTAATATACATTGAAATATTATTCCTAATACACACACTTTATTGAGAGAAACTTGGGTTTTGTGTGAGAACCCAAATTGGTGACTTATCTCTTTCAAAGCATTGGATATCATGAAATGTTTTTGATATGGTTGAAGCATCACTTTGTCTAGTTTCATATTAACCTAACACCTACCCTTACATCTATCCTTTGTTAGCCCAAATATGCCATGAATTTTCAAATAGGTTTAAGCCATATTACAAGAAGATTTTTCCTTACCTAACCACACTTTTAGAATATTTTCAGGGATATTTCTAGATTTAGTGTGGGGGAAGGGCCTTTCATGTGTGTTCATTGAGATTTATTTCATTTTTTTGAGGTGTGAAGAGTGTGCTAATATTTTGGGCAGTGGATAATATCATAAATCGGTATGTGTCATCATTTCATTATGCTTTATTTGATGAGTCAATTTATCCTTAAAAGAAAGAAAAAATGGAGATGAGATTGAATTAATCATTGTACATTATTTTATAACTCATGTACCTATCAAAAATCTGGGGAATGAATTTTTGTTCATTCATTTTATTAAATTTTCAGCTCAACCTCTATGAAGAAAAAAAATCAATGATGTGCCTTTCTGGAGCATAAAAAAATTAGGGAGAAAAAAGATGATATCATTCTATGTAATAACTTATTGGATCGTGTACATTGGCATAAAAGAGAGTGTTTCTATTTTTCACATTTTTAATCAAGATTGAGAGTACAATTTCATGTGTTTTCACTTGAATTAATCATACATTGTGCATAAGAGTCCAACCTCATCTTTCTGTCCTGAAACATTTTCAATCCAATTCCCACCAACCCTAAGCCACAGAATCAATTGATCCATTAATTAGTGCATGCCTTATTGAATTTATTTTCATGCATCACACTGTAGAGAAATGAAAATTTTCACACGACTATGGTGATACAAGGTATTTTCATGTATAAGGATAACTCTTGATTCAATTTCTCTTGAGTGAAGAGTGGCATAAAATTAAATGTGAGGTGGGTATTTATTGGGTCACATATTGATTTACATGGTTGACCATATTTGAATGATTGAAATGAAAATGATAGAGAATTGTTTTTCATATATGATACATTATAGAATTCTTTTTTTGATAATATCATTGATATTTTCTTGTGTTTGATTATTTTGTGGATTTTTATTTGAATGTAAGATGATTACCCAAAAGTGCAATGTTTAAGTGTTTCGTAGTGATGAAACTCACATTTTCATACATTTTATATAATAAATAATTTTTTTATAATCCCACCATAGTTCTATTGTATGGGTAATTGTCACCTTTTTTGGTTTTAGTGGTAATTTATCCTTAAATGCAAAAATTTGTTAAATCTGAAATTTTGATAGTTTTTTATCTTTGGAGTATTTTGGGCATAAAATTTACACTATTATTCCAAATTGTGCAATTATTTTTTGATATCCCGGAATTATTTCCTATATCATTATATTCAGGAGGGAAGGATGATTTGATCATTTGGAGTCCTAAAAATCAATTAATATGGGAAATTTGCTGAACGAACGACGTGGACCCCACATATGTAATGGAATCAGAACTCGGTGAAAACAACTCCAAATGCATTGATTCTAGATTGAAATTAAAAAGGATTCAATAATCTGAGTCCATGATGAATTTAAAGTCAAAATATGCTCAATAATTCATTATTTGAAAGCTCAAAACATGTGAAAGATGAAACATCTCAACAGGCAGAAAGAGTTACATTGAGTAATTAATTCATAATATCATGAAGATATGTCTAAAATGGATCATATTTTGTGGAAAAAACGGGAAATTATGTGTGGAGAATCATTTATTAAGTATGGATGGAGTTAATCAATATGATTCAAAGCCATAATGGCCAGGGAAGTTGAAGAATTGGAATTTGGCCAATCAAATGGATTGATTAAATTTCTTGGATTTAAGCATCCATAACTCCTACATTAAATGGCCAATAAAACTCAAATTTTGTGGGTGAATGGATACGAAATTATGGAAAATATTTTATGAATAAATATATTACCAATTTGGCCATTAAAATGGACACCCTCATGTAAACATTAGGTGAATGATTTAGGAGATACTTCTTTCACCTGCCCCCTATAAATATGTATCCTCACCCCTTATCAAAGTATTGGATATACATTTTGGACATTTTATATTGTTTTTTAGTTTCTTTCCATTGTAATATTATTATTCCTTTTTAATTTTTTTCTCTTCTTCATCAAATTCTCATTTTTTATCTTATGTTTTCCACCTCATCCTTCTCCACCGCAATCTCTTATGCTCATGATCATGAGTAAAAAACTCAATAAAATTCAATGGTATCAATATAGTGTTGATCCCAAGTAATTTCACATTCATGTTTATTTTTTCTAATTTTATTAGTGTTTTGTAAAGCGGGATTATAGTGGGCAAGGTGCCTTTGTGACTCCACTTTCTACCCGAGACTTAACTTTCTCTTCTGTAATATTTTCCCTCGATCGAGGAGGTGGATGTGTGGTCTCTCAGCCATCGTTGAGTGTACTATATATTCACAACCACATATAGAAAAGGATAATCACACATTTTATGGAGTGTGTTTTTTAATTAAATATGAAACTAATAATGAGATGATGAAGGTTCAATCTGCATGATACTCTCAGGAATATCTCTTTTCTATCTAACATCATTTTGTATGCATTCATTCTATCTTCATTATGCATTGCATGCTTACATTATTTTTTCACGCATTCTCATTCCTCAATCCACAATTTTATTTAGTTTTTCTTATAAATAATGAAAATATGAAAAATTTAATTAGAAGTAATGATTGATTGACCACAAAAGCTCCTCAAGAGGACGACATTGTTCGACCCCTATGTTTCACTTGGTTATAAATGTTGTTGAGAGTTCACATGATAATGATTCATAAAATTGATGTCGTTGTCGAGGAACAATTCAAATTTGATTAAGGGTTGTCATGCATTCTCTTAAAAATATTTATAACTAAGTGCAGCAGAAGGGTGGACCTAGGTCATTATCTTGAGGAGATTTTGTGGTCAATCAATCACTACTTCTAATTCAATTTTTTTATTGTTTATAAGATAAACTAAATGAAATTTTGGTTTGAGAAATTACAATTCAAGATAATGGAAAGTAGACATGCAATTTATAATGCAGATAAAATGAATGCAAAAAAATGATGTTAGACCTAAAGAAGATATTTATGTGAGAATCACCCAGATTGAACCTTCATGGTCTCATTATTAGTTTAGAATTTTATTAATAAACACACTCCATTTTATGTGTGAATACTCTATTCATTATGTGGTTTTGAATATATAGTAAACTCAATGATCACAGAGAGACCACACATCCACCCCCTCGATCGAGGGAAAATATTATAGAAGGGAAAGTTAAGTCTCGGGTCGAATGAAAAAACACAAAGGTTCCTTACCAAAAAAGTTCCACATTGAACTATATCTAATAAACTAATAAAACATAATCTAGAATGTGAATTTTCTTTGGTTGAACACTATATTGATCTCACGGGATGTTCCTCGTGTTATTTACTCATGATCACGAGTACAATAGATCGCACTGGAGAAGGAAGGGGTGGAAAAAAAGAAAAAAAGAGAATGAGATGAAGAAGATAAAAATAAATTAAAAGTCATAATACTATTAAAATGGAATGAAACTACCAATAAATGGATAATTAAAATAGATAAGTTCCAATACATTGATAATGGACGAGGATACTTATTTTTAGGGGAGGAGGTGACAGAATTCTATCCAATTCATCCTCCAAATATTTCCACATGGATGTCCCAATAATTGCCTAATTGGAAACATGTTTATTCATAAAATATGTTTCATAATGTCTCCACTATGTACCCAAAAACTTTCATCTTTATTGGCCTTTAAATGTTGGAGTTATGGTCGATTGAATCTGAGACATTTAATCTATCCATTTGAATGGAAAAATTCTAATTCATCAACTTTCAAGGCCATTAGGACATTGAATCATAACTATTCACTCATTCCATACTTAAAAAATGTTGTTCCACATGTCATTTAACATCTCTCCAAAGAATATGGCCATTTTGGATGCATGTTCGCGACATTATGAATTAATTACTCAATGGAACCGTTTCTTCTTCTTGAGATGTTTCATATTCAACTTGTTTGGAGCGTTCAGATAAAACATTTATGATCATATTATGACATTAAATTCATCATGTAAGTGGATCATTGAATCATATTTCATTTACAGCTAGAATCAATGCATTTGGAGTTGTTTTCATTGAGTTATGATTTTGTTATGTCTGTGGGGTCCACACTGTCCGCACTAAAAATTTCCCAAATTAAATGAATGATTTTTTCCTCCAAATGATCGAATAAGACCCCCCTGAAAAAAATATTTTTAAATATATTAGTGATTTCAACAAATATTTAATCACATAATTTGGTACAATAGTATAAATTTTAGGCCCAAAATACCCCTAAGATAAAAATATGTCAAAATTCCAGATTTAACCTTTTTTGGCATTTATCCTCAAATTACCACTAAAACATAAAAAGGTGACAATTACCCATACAATAACACTATGGTGGGATTATAAAAATTGATTTACAGTGTAAAATATATGAAAATGTGAGCTTCATCATGTTTCTTTTGGACCATGTCATAATTATAGTCCATACTCGAGGGACGGAATACATAGCAGTAGATTCCCTTAGTAGGAAATACCAATCTCACTTGGTGGATGAGGCATCTAAGTAGTTGGATTAATTTTATCATGTTTGAGTTGATAGGTTCATCTAGTATACATTCAACGGTAGTTACTCTAATGCTTCATCATCCTGTGATAAAATCTTAATTAATAAATTCCATTGTGAGGATATTCATGACTGCATATCCTTAGGATATACGCCATATGGATTATCTGGATGGGAGCATTTTATCCCATTTAATGGTATAAATGGTACATCCATACTTATTCATGAGCAGGAGCTATGGTATTTTCATACTCAACTTGGATGTAAATTCAGGTTCGGTAAAGCTATATGTGGACTTTTAGTAGTAGTTTTGGGGGCTGACCTGAGGCAAATAATGGCTGAGTTTGTTTCTCATTGTGTCACATGTTAGAAGGTAAAGGATTAACATCATGTTCATGTGGGTTTGGCTCTACTTATTTATATCCTTTAATGGATATAGGATAACATATTGATATATTTTTTGGTTGATCTTACACAAACATTGATAGGTCATAATGCTATCTATGCTATTATAAACAGACTCACTAATTCGGTAAAATCTTATTGCACCAGGGATAAATGTTTATCCAATGGATTTAGGAAGTTTTATGTGTTTGTTAACATCTACCATCATAGGGTATCCATGTTTATCATATTATAACATTATTTTATAGTTCATTTAATGGTTTTGGATTGGTTTATAAGACGATTTCATGACCTAGTTGTAGATGATCACAACGTTTCACACATTGATGGATGGACATACCATGAAAATCATCCATGTGTTAGACGATATATTGAATCATGTGTGTTATAATTCATATAGAGTTGTAGGTATCACTTTACATTGTTATAATATTATTATAATAATAGTTATTACTCTTTTATTAGCATGTAAACTTTTTACGTTCAATGAGGGGGACCCAACAGGGAACCCTTGTGCTGGACTGAGATTAGAGAGATAAACTCATTGGGATAGAGCCCGTGAAGGAAAAGATAGAAGATATTTAGGTGATCCATGGGTATATAATTATATTATAGAGTCAAATTAAATATTATAAATATTGTTGTTATATGCCTTTGGATTTAATGAATAGAAACCATGTTTCCCTAAGAGTCTCTAAATGATGATGACTATAGTGATTTGGACGGGGAAGAGAGATATCTCAGAGGTTAATTGGGATGTTCTAGATCATATGGAGGGTTGGATATGATTCTCATTGTCTTTCATTTTCCCAATAGTGAAACTGAGTGCAAGACATCTTCCATGTGTTGCAGTTGAGGAGATACATTAAGAACATGATGAACATTATCAATTTGGAAATATGGTTAATAATAACAATTCCACATCCGTGGAGTATCTAGTGTTGATCCAAGATCAGTGGGATAAGATTCTATATGGATATAGAATTCCTCTGGTTTGAGTAATTTGGGAGTATGGGACCATGTAGGAGAGCTCATGGGAGCATGAGTGTTACATGGAGACTCAGTACCCCCACCTATTTATGAAGCTTGTTATTTTGGGGTGAAAATACTTGAAGGAGTATAGAATGAAAAGACTCTAGTAATTGTGGTTTGATCAATTTAATATATATATATATATTTCCTCAGATTTAGTTATATTTTTTGATTTCGTAGTATTAAAAAAATTAATATATTAAAAATTATTATATATTAAATCACATGCATGAATCTTTATACAAAAATTATTTTTACAATTATTAAGAGATAAGGTGGGAAATATATTACAATAGTTGTTTCTCGAATGATTGCTTTACGCTAGGCTTGATATAAAGTTGATCGTTGTCTGGTGTTTTTTTATGGGAGACCATTGGTCGGTGTGTTAAGTGAATTAATTTATTTATTTAATTTCTCCAAACCCTAAACATCATATTTAATATCATAATTGTGAATAATTTATATGTTTAGCTACAAATACTTGGAAGGCTACAGAAAAGGGGGAGAGCACTAGGATTGGCGTCAATGACTCTAGAACCTATATAAACAACATGTGATCATAAAGAATTATGAGACAAATTATGAATGTAGTAGGATCATCACCGTCAATTATAGTGGACATGTTCTTCAACAATGAACAATCTATTCATTAGGTGGGGAATTTCATTTCATGGATTTAATTACTATATTATTTAACATATGTCAATGTATTATATATTTTCTTATTTACTATGATTCATGTTCTTCATATGAGACCTATTTTATTTGGTGTTTTGAAACATTATTTTTTATCCTAATTGTACACTTATTTCACACCCTTGGGTTTCCCAAATTCATGGTCATTATCTAGGATCCCATAAATCAATGACGATATTACATTGTTCTTATTATTCCCCCACATTCTTCATGATATTTTTATTTGGCCAAAGAGGTTGGCGATCCGACATTGCTGATTGGATTTATCCATGATTGAACCACTGAATTCACGGAGGATGAATGAGTGAAATAAAATTTTTTATTTTTGGATGTATTGAGGTTTGTTGGTGGATTTGGGTGAAGGAAGTATGGATTTGGACCCCCTGTATAATGATGAGTGGTGCAACGGATCCCCCATGGGAGAAGAAAGTTCATATTTCATGCCATTGGATAATGAGAATCAGTAATTGGAGGACCCCAATTGATTTTAGTGGATTTCAAGAAATCAAATAGTCTTGGAAAAAGAATATTTGGTGGATATAATCTTCCACTTTAAGAATGTGAGTTTCTATAAATGTAAAAGGTATAGAGTGTGTAGTTCAGATGAATACAACCTATGTGGACCCTTGCTTCAACAATTAGGGTTTCATGGAAAATTAAATATCACATGTTTTTGATAAGGACCACAGACCATGTGATTTGATGTTGGTCTCATGGAAAATACTCTAGGGGTACAATGAAATGGATAAGACCAGGTACATGGGTACAACCAGGGTGTATGAGCATGAACATGACTAAAGTACCCAAAAATGGTTCGAGTACCCCATGTATTGAAAGATTACATGATCATGGATAGAGTAAATGATCATGGGTCAGTGTGTTCATGAATAAGACTTGGTACAAGTTCATACCCTATCAGTACACGCTATTCCATATATACCTTATACACACCATATAATTTCCTAATAAACATCTACCTTGTGTGTCTCCTTCTCTGATACTCATATTTAGTCTAGTGATTATCCTATCCTATGTATTTATTCAAGTAAAATGTTATGGTGGAATTCATTTCGATAGAAAGGATTAGATGTGAGATGATACTAGTGTTATTATTCTCTTAGAAATGTTTATCTGGTGGGGGAGATCATGTCTAACAATCTGAGTGTTATTGAGGTTGGTACTCCCTCATATCTTTCTAGGTGGATGGCCCCCCATATTGTTCATATAGGTAAATGTGGATATCCCTCACATTATAAAGGGTATTATTCCACTATATATGTAGTGTACTCCACATCTTGAGATAAATTGGTTAGAAAGTTCTCCATTGGAGTGGTGATCCCATGGTTTTTCTACACTATGGAAATGTGAGGGGCCTACATATTCTAGTGTGGTTACATGTGATACTTTTATATGAGGTGAGATCTGTGGATATGTAGGTAGACTATTCATTATTATCTAGTTAGAGAGAAAGATATTGTAACGACCCAATGTTTTTAATGGAAATTCCCTTCTTATATTTATAAAATAACATTGAATCAAAAAATGGTGAACTACTAAGTGATAAGTGACCTTTAAACATAAGTTGGTCACTTCAGTGTTAGGAATTTTGAAAATCCGACATACATGGTTGTGCTCAAGATGATATTTGGAGTCTAATGAAACAAAAATAATTTTGGGTGAATAGTGATCTACCATTATGAATAGTCACATACCCTTATGAATAGTAATATGACCCTTATGAATAGTACATCATCCAACATAAGTGTAACATTACATATGAATAATTAAATAATATTTAGACAACTTAGAAAGTGACAATTTGACCTTAGTAAACGTTTTGGTATTTGGTAAGTCATAAATAAATAATTATAGTTAATTAATTAATTTAAAACAATATTTATTTCCCTAAAATGTATTCATAAATTAGTGAATCCATTTCATATAGTTTTTAGATAATTTTATAAGACCCTACGTAATTTTTTAAAGCACTATAAAATCAGTTTTAATCTTAAAAACCGTTTTTAAGTAAATTATGATTTTAATTAAATATTAAATTAATAATATTTAGGAAATTATTTTTGAAAAATGGACTTCATTTTTGGATTGTAAACGTCGGAAAATCATTGGGGTAAATTTTTGGGATTTTTCTGACATACTTGAATTTTTGATGAATAGTAGAATCCGGTAATTTTCAATAAATGCTAAATAAAGGATTAATTGAGTCATCGATGATGCTATACTTATGTAAGAACACATGGTTCGGGATCACATGATAAAATTACTATTATTGTTCATTCAATACTCACTATTCTTTGTCTTAGGGGAAATTAATAAAATAATGAATTTTATATTAAGGAAACCCCTCTCCCCTCCTCTATAAAATCCACCCTTCACACCCTCATTTCCTCACACCTCTCAAGCATCTATACTTCTCTAAGCTCTACCCAAAAAACTTTCCTAGCCTCTTCCCCACGTCCAAGCGCTTCTGGTATCATCAAAATACCATGCTTAGCCCCGTAAGGAGGTTCTCAAGAAGATGATTCTAGAGGTAATTTCCCTCCATCTTCTCCTTTAATTTCATTTCATGTTCATGTTCATTTCTTGATCTCTCCCCACCTATATTCATCAAAATTGTATTTTAACTCCATTATTATACATATAATGTAATTTTATGATTCTAATTGGATATTATATCATCCAACCCCTTTCCCTCTTCCTTTTATTTTTTAAAGAGAACGTTGTTCGTGAGGTGTTAATTTATAACCTTCAAGAACAACATGCTTTCTTGTTCCATTTATACCATCAGATCTGTTAATGAAACAATTTTAAAGGTTGAACCATAATATTTTATATGTATTATGTTCTATTTTATGTTATGGAAATAACCTATGTTCATATTACTAAGTGATAAGTTAAAACAAGTTCTTTGTGATCCAAAAACCGCCCAAATTGACCCAAATAACAATTATTTAATTCTTATCTAATGATCCATCCACATGGATATAATTTAATTTATTATAAGATCATTCAAACTCTTATAATATCATTAATTACATGTAATATAATTTCTTTATGTTTTCTCATGTTCTACCAAAACTTCAATTTTAGAATACAAGTGAACCACCCAAGAAAAACCATAAAAACAAACATCTCCGAACAATGTTTTTAAACTCTATAAGTCATCCAATGGAACTTAATATGACATAATAAAACCAGAATGAATCATATTAATGTACAAATGGTAACTTATTTCTAATTAATGAATATTATTTCATTATGCAGCACATTAAATAGAAGGATGCATTCAGGCACAAGGTAAGGAGAAATTCTCAATCCCAATATTCATCCTCTGAGTTTTACCTCTTTCACTCCATTTTTGATATGGTAACTCCTTAAATATAATTTTTCCATATTTGTCTTTCCATTTATTGGATATACATGCTTTATAATGAATTTTATGTCAATCCAAATGTTTTCTGAAAGAACTCTTCTTTTAAGAACTCAACTTTTACCTCTCATCCCTGGTGGATGGTTCCTGTATCAAATATGTTGTTCCCTCTTTCTTTTGGGAAACAAAAGCTTATGAGTGTATTATTATGAGATAAAACCCATTCCATTTCATGGGGTTTTTATGTTCATTTATGTTATATGTTCATTATGGATTTCATGATAAATGATAATGTTATAATGTGACAGGTGCACACGAAATTATATAGCACAATATGAATGTTTCAATGTGACAGGTGCACCCAGAATTATAAAACGCTCCAATGCATTGGGTAAAGTGATTAATCTCATGTGTAAATGTGAAATGATGTGTGGAAAAGATGCTATCATTGTTCACAAGTAAGTGTGTTAGTAAATTAATAGGACATGATGTTTCATTTCTATGCTTTTCCACATTTCAAGTCTTTTATTTATGCTCCTCTCATGTTCATGATATTTTGCCTATGTTATGATTATGCTCACCCCATGATAAACCTTTATTATCTATCCTTTTAATGGGATTTTATCTCACACCTTTTTATCTATATCCTTAGGTGACTACATGTACTAAGGAGAGGACAAGTTCTAATAAGAAGGTAGATAAGAAGAAATTAAATAATTGTTTAATGTTGTATATGTTATGTGTGGTCCTAGTTTTCCCAAGACACTAAACTTTTGGATCATCTATGTTTAATACTATTATGTTGTTTATCTTTGAAATTATCTAATACAAATGTATGAAAAGGCTCTGGTCGCTATAGTTGGTATTAGAGGAAGGTTTAGTTAATTTGGGAATTAGGATTACTGAACCATAGAGAAAACCTCTGGTATGAGATTAAGTACACATATCCACACAATAGTATTTACCTAGGGATCCCATATGTTATGTTTTTGGTATATATTGTTTAAATGAATATGTTATTCATGAATTTTTTACTTATGTTTTGTTCTATCCTTTTCTATTTTAGAAAATGGTGGGAACCAGGAGAAATCAGGCCAACAACTCTTGCGAGGGCCAATGCAACGATTGCCCGAATGCCATCCCAAATGATTTGGGAGGTGGAGTTCAAAAATTAATGGCGATGCTTACACAATTATCTCAGGTTATGAGTAATAACAATAATAATGGAGAACGTCCCCCTTCACCAAAGAGGGAGAAACTGGCTATCGAATAATTTATGCGGCAACGACCACCGACGTTTTGTGGATCTTCTAATCCACTAGTTGTGGAACAGTGGGTCAAATCCATGGAGAAGATCTTTTCTGTGATTCACTGTTCTGAGAGGGAGAAGGTTACTCTAGCTGTTTATCGTCTCGATAGAGAAGCTGGTCAATTGTGGGCATTGATTAAGAACACCATTCCAAGGGATTAAATTGAAGAGGTGTAATGAGAAGACTTTAATATAATGTATCTTAATAAGTATTTCCCACGAACTCTTCACATGAAGATGGAGAGAGAATTCATAGACCTCAAGGAAAAATAATGAGAATCTATCAAAACCTATGAATTGAATTTCAAAAGTCTCGCAAGGTATGCTTTGGGTATTGTTATCAACAATGATAAAAAAATTGATAGATTCTTTAGTGGATCAAAACCCCACCTTCAAAAGGCTCTTTCAATTAGAGACTTTGGGAGTTATGAAGAATTTTTTCGATGTGCTCTCAAAGTGGAGAGGGAGTTTCGAGAATGGTCCCATGGATATGGTGATAATAAATGAATGATAGAGTTTCAAGCTGGTGGATCTAATGATAAATGTGGGAAGAAAAATCAACAACCCACATGCCAAAAATGTGCGAACATACACAATGGAAACTGCCTCAAAGGGAAGGGGAAATGCATTAATTTTGGGAACGAAGGAAACCATGCTCAAGAGTGTCAAAACGACATGAGAAGGAATGAGAATGTAACCACTGAAAGGAGAGAACCACCCATGGTTCAATGCAACAACTGTAGGGATCTAGGGAACTATGCAAACTAGTGCACCAAACCTCGAGTTCTCGAGGGTAATCAGCATTAGCAGCCATCAAAGCCAAAAGAATAAGGGAAGGCTTATGACATCACACCTGAAGAGGTGGAGCATGATAATGAAGTCGTACAAGGTACACTTCCTATTCACTCAATAAGGGAAAAAGTCTTATTTTATTAGGGTTCTACGCATTCCATTATATCTTGAATATTTCCTAGAACTATAGAATCGAAGCCCCAAAACCATGAAGTAGAGATATCTATAAAAACACCATGTTGGGAAATCATTGCAACTCAAGTGTTTGACTCTTATCTTGTTGGCGTATGTGGTAAGATTCTTCCGACAAATATCATATTAATTCCCTAGGTAGAATTCGACGCTATAATGTGAATGGACTGGATCTTGTTATATAGAGCACATACCAATTTTCTGGAAAAGGAAATACCTTTTCATATTCTAAACCATCCCATGCTCCTCTACAAATTCAAGGAAGATCATGAATCTCCTTTGAAAAATCCTTCAATTGTTTGGGTGTTGATTCCCTATCATGAAGCATACCTCTCCCAAATAGATGAGTCGAAGGAAAGTGCCAACATTGAGGAAATTCCCGTCGTGAGGGAATACGGCGATGATTTTCGTGAAGAGTTACCCTGAATTCCCTCAGATCGTGAGGTAGAGTTATCAATTTAACTCATTATAAGGCCCCAGCCTTAAACCTTACTTAATCTTGGGTTATTACAAGATTACACATTGAGGATCTTTTCAGGTTTAGAGTTTTAGAGAATTAGATCATAAAACTTGCAATACATTCCACATATAAACAAAGTGGTTACATAAAGATAGTATTATTCATTCCCATCAATGGAAACACATTTAAAATAAAACATGGATTATTTCTTGACACTTCCTTGACACTATCATCATATCATGTACCTTTCCCTTGACCTGTGAAAAACATTTCAAAAAAACTTGGGATGAGCATAAAAAGCTTAGTATGGGTTATAAAAACATGGAAAGGAAACATGAGTTCATATATACATAAGACTGAAATCATACTTTACCCATAAAACATAGGCACTTTAACATACCTCATAATATCATGAATAAATCATAGAAATCATAAGACATAAAGGTAACTTGAGGCATTCATAACATCTTTACGTAGGGAGTAACCCTCTTTGTTACGTTTGGAATACCCATCACAATATATTCCCTAAATCGTTTCAGAGAAACCTTAACGTTTCACTCCTTTGCGTTACCCAATGCATTGGAGAGCTATATCGGGCTCACCCGCCCTTAGTTTATCACGGAACCACCCGTCATCATAATAATGCCCAAGAACCTCAACATAATCGTATCACATAAAACATGCATAAAGGAAACCTAACATTCCCACCTTTAAATCACAAGATATCAATACAACACATTGATATAAAAAAATTATGAAAACCATTTTCAATACCAAAGTAAAAAAAATGTAAAACATGGTATTTATTTTTCTTTTAAAAAGAAGGTATGGCTTGTAGAGGAAGCCGAAACTCAAATAACGGTCACGACGGTGGAAAAGTCATTGTCGCCGCATACGTACGACAAAAACATTCCCTTTTGTCGTTTAGTAAACGCTTCGTATAAAAAATATTCCTTTTGAATAAACGTAAAAGTCAAAGGGGTTTATACACCGGTATAAAAGAAAGTTGTGTATAAAATAAAATATGCCTCAATGAAAGGAGATTGAGACGAAGTCCCATACCTCGTATCCGACTTGACCCGACCGTTCTTTAATCTCCTGAATAATAAAAATGAGTTAATATCTACTTT
This sequence comes from Viscum album, assembly GCA_963277665.1. NCBI lineage: Eukaryota > Viridiplantae > Streptophyta > Magnoliopsida > Santalales > Viscaceae > Viscum > Viscum album. The sequence goes on from OY728136.1 coordinate 1,155,307,000, forward strand.
CTTATGAATCTTTTTCAAGTTCATTATTCCTTTTATACCATGTTATGAACATCATGTAATCTGTTAAGTTAATAATGTTGATTTTGTCGGTATTTGGTTCTTGAGTCAAAAATAGACTTCTTACACTTACATGTTGTTAATTTGGTCATAGGTTCTTTATATACAGAATGATATTAATGATTTGGATAACATATATATCATATATATTCCTCATATACATGTATTTATAATATTACATCACATTTAGAAGTAAGAAATGAAATGCACCGTTCATGGAGACGGTAAGCCGTACGTACGCATGAACGCTACTTCCATTTCTATTTCATATTTTCTGGAATGGAATCATAATGATATAAGAGTATATTATAATTCCAGTATAATAACATATATAATATCATTAACTTTATCCTTTACACATCCCACATATGGTATTAACGAATCAAATCACTTTCAGGGGGCGGTAGTCCGCACTTCCTAAAATGAAGATATCGTGTTTACCCATAATGGGAACCATAAAGGTATGACCAAAATGAAAAAAACCATAATCTTAAGGAAAACATAAACATATTATATATCATATATAAAAATAGTGAAATCATAATGTCCACCTTTGAAGGTGTTAAATGAGTATTGAACAATCATCGTTTCGGGAGGCAGAATTTCCCCATCCACGGAAACCGTATGTTCATTAACCATTTGATGTAGTTTTTTGAGAGTGTAGCTCAAATAAATCTTATAACAACATCCTAGTATATTGAATATACTGTTATTGTTACAAAAGAAGTAAATAAAAAGAGTTTAGGGGGTTGGAGAAGCAAAATAAAACAAATGAACATGAGAGAATGAATTACCTTTAAAAGTGTAACTCCTTTTGATTTGAGCCTAAAGGCTTCCTTTGAAAGGATTCTGCCCAAAGGGAATCCTCTAGGATGAGTAGAGGGAAGTGTAGAGAGCAAATGGGCAGGGTTTGGCCGAGCAAAAGGCTTGAGGAGTGTGTGAAATGATGTAGAGGTGGGGGCCTTTTATAAGAGGAGAGGAGGGGCACTTTTGGAAAGTAAAGAAATATTACTTTATTTGAAAATGTGTTTCGGTTTTAAAAGGCCCCACATTGATATAATTCGTGGATAAGGTGATAAGGGTTCTAAATACACTCATCCAATTGGTTTTGGACATGTTTAGTTCATAGATTTTACATTATCTTTCCATTTTATTTAAATCGTCAAATAATGATGTCATCGCTACATCATTATTATGTCATAAATAATTTAATTTATTTAATGTCTAAAAATTATAAAAAAAATACTATGATGTAGGAAATCTTTTTAGATTTACAATTACTATTTATAATCAAATATCTTATCTTTATAACCCCATGAAAAAATTGTTTTCGTAAAACTTATTATGTTTGTGTCATTTTTACTTTTACATTAAATAAAAAGTTATTTATGTCATTTCCCAACCAAAGTGTCTCCATGGGGTCCCCAAGTTGACCCATGGCTTGTGTTGGTCGGCCATGACACAAACAATAATGTTGGGACATGTGTCTAGGTCATTTCATATTATTAAAGCATTATTTATACCTTAAACTACACTAATTACCACTAATCGCGATTAAGAACTTAATAAGTTACTATTCACCAAAAAATTATTATAATATCATTGAACCACATTTTAAATCATAATTACAACCATGTATGTTGGATTTTTGAAATTCAAAACACAATGATGACAAAATTTCATTTAAACGGAAAATCAGTTTTTCTAAGTACCACTTAGGGGTTTCACTATTCATCAAAAATTGAAGTTTTTCAGAAAATTACCAAAAAATCACCCTAAGCTATATTTGATATCCCGAATTCAAAAATGAAGTCTATTTTACAAAATTCAAAACATATAAGTCACATTAATTAATTTAATAATTAATTCCCGCTGCCAGAGAAAATAGCGTGTTTTTACAAAATAATAAGTATCAAAAGATTGACACCAGTTTAAGTCTAATTTCAAAGTGAAATTGATTCCACTGACCACCATTGGATAAAATGGTAAAATATATTCTAATTTCACTTCAAAACCAATTAAAAACATAATCTAATCATATAAATAAATTATATTAAAAATCAGTTTTGATGTAAAATGCAGTATTTTTCACTATTCATTAAAAAATGAACATTGTCAGAAAAATACCAAAAATTCACACAAGGTAAATTTTGATGTCCCAATCATAAAGAATAAGTTTATTTTGAAAAACATAGTTTATAAAATTGTCAAAAGATATATTCAAAATTGGTTTTCCATCAAAAGGCAGTAAAACAATCTTTTAAGAATATTAGTTTATTCCATGCATAAGATTGTATTTATTTTCATTTTAAGCCTCTAAAACACTATCTTAATCATTAATAGACATGGATAAAAATATCTATTATTCATTACTTACTTGGGATGTTACATCCTTCCCCCCTTTAGAAAATTGCATCCCCGCAATTTATTTACTTATCAAATAAATTGGGGTACTTATCCCTCATTGCATTTTCAGATTCCCATGTTGCCTCTTCAATCATGTGGTTTTTCCACAAAACCTTTACCTGGTGAATCACCTTATTCCGTAACACTTTCTCCCTGTGGTCAAGAATCTGGACCGATTGTTCCTCATAAGATAGGTTCTCTTCCAGCTGAACTACCTCTGGACTCAAAACATGAGATGGATCTGGCATATACTTTCTCAACATTGAAATGTGAAAAACATTGTGTACCTACGATAAACTCGGAGGTAAAGCCACTCGGTATGCAACTGATCCAACTCTCTACAGAATTTCGTATGGTCAAATGAACCTTGTACTCAACTTTCCTTTCTTACCAAATCTCATCACACTTTTCCAAGGAGAAACCTTGAGAAAAACATGATCACCTACCTCGAAAGATAGATCCTTCCTCCGGTTATCCGCATAACTCTTCTGCCTGCTCTGAGCTGTTCTCATGTGTTTCTGAATCAGCTGAACTTTTTCTGCCATCTCTTCTAACAATTCTGGTCCCATCAACTTCCTTTCACCCACTTCATCCCAGAAAGCTGGAGTTCGACACCGCTTCCCATATAATTCCTGAAATGGTGCCATCTGTATACTGGAATGAAAACTGTTATTATATGAAAACTCAACAAAAGAAAGATGTTGGTCCCAACTTCCCTAATAATCCATAGAACAATCTCGTAGCATATCCTCCAATGTCTGAATTGTTCGTTCTGACTGCCCATCTGATTGAGGATGAAAAGCTGTACTAAAATTTAATTCAGTACCCAACGACTTCTGAAGGCCTTTCCAAAAGTTAGAAGTAAACCTGGGTTCACGATCCGATACAGTGGAGAGAGGAACTCCATGTAACCTAACTATCTCTTTAAGATACAAACGGGAAAGTTGATCAAGAGAGAAAGTATCTCGTATAGCAAGGAAATGAGCAGATTTGGTCAAGCGATCAACAATAACCCAGATTACATTATTACCTCGAGATGTCTTCGGTAATCCAACAACAAAGTCCATGGATATATTCTCCCATTTCCACTCTGGCACTGGTAAAGGCTGAAGCATCCCTTTCGGTAACTGCCGCTCTGCTTTAACCTACTGACAAGTCAAACACTTCACAGTAAAATCAGCAATATCTCTTTTCATTCCATCACACGAGTAATACTCCCGCAGATCTCTATACATCTTAGTACGGCCCGGATGAACTGAAAACGGAGAACTATGAGCTTCACATAACAACTCTCTCTTCAACTGTGAATCACAAGGCACACACAATCTCTTTCCAAATCTCAAAACACAATCATTATCAAAGTTGAATTCAGGCAACTTACCTTTCTGAACCAGCTCTACCTTTTTCTGCAACTCACTATCTTGCTTCTGTGCTTTCTTGATTCTATCTGATAGAGAAGATCTCACTGATACCTGAAACAAAACAGAAGGACATCCTGCACCAACAACTTCTATGCCAAAGTTCATCAAATCGTTAACTAAAGGATCACGTTCCAACCGCAACATTGTTAATGAAGCATTACTTTTTCGACTCAAAGAATCAGCCACTTTATTTTCTTTTCCCGGATGGTAATGAATTGTACAATCATAATCCTTGATTAATTCCAGCCATCTCCTTTGTCTCATTTTTAACTCTTTCTGAGTGAATATATACTTTAAACTTTTGTGATCGGTATATATTTCACAATTTACTCCATACAAATGATGCCTCCAAATTTTTAAAGCAAAAACAACAGCAGCTAATTCTAAATCATGTGTAGGGTAATTTACCTCATGAGTTTTCAAATGTCATGAAGCATAAGAAATTACCTGATCATTGTGCATTAGGATGCAACCAAGTCCTTTCAATGAAGCATCACTGTATATAATAAACTCACCATTCCTGGAAGGTAGTGCCAAAACTGGAGCATTCACTAATCTTCTTTTCAATTCCTGAAAACAATCATCACATTATTTTGTCCGGATAAACTAAACACCCTTCCGAGTTAGCTTAGTCATTGGACTAGATAACCGTGAAAAATTTCTAACAAACCTTCGGTAATAGCCCGCCAAACCAAGGAAACTACGAATCTCGGTTACATTTGTGGGTCTTGGCCATTCTTCCACAACTTTTGTTTTTGCAGGATCAACAGTTATTCCATCTTTAGAAACAATGTGACCAAGGAAAGAAATTTGTTGCAACCAAAACTCACACTTGCTGAATCTCCCATACAGTTTCTTTTCATTTAAGGTTTGCAAGATAACCCTTAAATGTTTTTCATGATCCTTTTTACTTTTAGAAAACACCAAAATATCATCAATGAAAACCACCACAAACTTATCCAAGAACTCATGAAAAATTCTATTCATTAAGTCCATGAATACGGCAGGTTCATTGGTTAGCCCAAAAGGCATTACTACAAATTCATAATGGTCATATCTCATACGGAACGCGGTCTTCGGAATAGCTGCCTCCTTTACCTTCAGCTGATGGTACCCCGATCTCAAGTCAATCTTTGAAAAAAACTGAGCTCCCTTGAGCTGATCAAACAAATCATCGATATGAGGAAAAGGATATTTGTTCTTAACAGTGATATTATTCAAGGCTCCATAATCAATGCAAAGTCTCATAGAACCATCTTTATTTTTAACAAATAAAACAGGAGCACCCCATGGTGATGTGCTAGGTCTAATGAAACCTTTCTCTAATAAATCATGCAATATCTCCTTCAACTCTAAAAGTTCAATTTCTGCCATTCGAAAAGGGGGTTTTGAAATTGGCTTAGCATCAGGAACTAAGTCAACAGTAAACTCAACTTCCCGATCTGGTATTATTCCAGGCAACTCATCAGGAAAAACATCAGGATACTCATTTACCACTGGCACATCATTAATCTGAACAGTTCCTTTATTTTCAACGACGTGTGCAAGGTAACATTCATTTCCATCTTTTACAAGTTTCTCGGCCTCTTGATATGTTATCAAAAGTAAGGGTTCATTCTTGTAAACAAACTGAAAGTCATTCTGAAAAGAAACTTCTTTAGCTCTACAGTCAATCTTAGCATGGTAAATAGAGAGCCAATCCATACCCAGGATAACATCAAACTCTACTAGAGGTAGAACAATAAGGTTTGTAAGTAGTTTTTTTCCACAGATAAGGATAGGAAGATTCTTATAAATTATTTTTGCCTCGACATTTCCCCCAGGTGTTTTTACCAAAAGTTCAGGAGTCATTTCTTGAGATGGTATTCCCATTTTACTAGAAAAGGTTTCAGAGATGAAAGAATGTGTAGACCCCGAATCAAACAACACACTGGCATAATCTGAAAAAACAAACAAAGTACCTGATACAACTTCATTTGATGGCCCGACATCTGCTGAAGTAGTTGCAAAGGATTTCACCACCCCTTTCTGCTTGTAGTCTAACTGCTTCTCATCACTCAAGCTCCATGTCGGACACTCGTTTGCATAGTGACCAATCTCATTGCACTTATAATATTTCACTAACTGTAAATCAAATTTGTTCTTACCTTCACCTTGATCCTTTTCAGTGCAATCACGAGCCTTATATCCCATCTCACCACATCGGTAGCACTTCCCAGAATTCAGAAGACATTCCCCAGCATGCCTTTTGCCACATTTATCACAAACTGGAAACTTAGTTCTCTTACCATCAGACTTTTTTGAATATTTCTTACCTTTCTCCTGCCACCTCGGTCTCTTCTTCTGCTGGTTGTTATAGAAAACATGGTCATCGGAAAACTCCATTTCCACCTTCTCAGCACATCGAACAAGCTTTTCATAACTTTTAAACTCACGAGAAGCTAATGCCCTTCGATATTTTGGCTTTAATCCTGAGTAAAACGATTGATTTTACTATCAAGGTCCCGGATAAAATTTGGAGCATACCTTGCCAATCGAGTGAACCTTTCTTCATAGGCAGCCACTGAGTCTTCCTCTTGCCTCAATTCCAAGAATTTCTTTTCCATCCTAAGTCGAACAGCCTTAGGAAAATACTTCTCAAGAAACATACCTTTGAATTCATCCCAGTCAAGAGAATCAATCTCATCGGCGTCCCTAATATTTTTAACCATAGACCACCACTGATCTGCTTCACCCTCCAAACGGTAAATCGCAAGACTAACCTTTTGATTGTCTGAACACCCCATGACATCAAAAATATTCTCCAGTACTTTAATCCACCCTTCAGCTAGCACAGGGTCAGATGATCCTCTGAATGATGGTGGATGTTGCCTCATGAAATGTTCCACCACTGACATGTTCCTCTGCTGTTGGTCTTTCCGATCTCGTGTATGGATACCACGGCCATTTATCGCTTGAGTCAACTGCGCCATTACTGCAACAAAATGTTCAGTTCCAATTCTGACCATTTCTGGATGCTGATTCGGAAGGTTATTTCCTTCTGTATGCCTTCCTAGCACTGCTTCCCTGTTTCCTCTGTGGAAAACCATTCTGAACAAACATGTCTTAGATGAAGAAACATGGTAATCATTAAATACTATATCATTTCGAAAAAAAATATTTTTGGATAATCATTTAATAGAATTCTAACTCCTAAAGTTTTCTAAACCGACCTTTGATACCAACTATAAGGCCCCAGCCTTAAACCTTACTTAATCTTGGGTTATTACAAGATTACACATTGAGGATCTTTTCGGGTTTAGAGTTTTAGAGAATTAGATCATAAAACTTGCATTACATTCCACATATAAACAAAGTGGTTACATAAATATAGTATTCTTCATTCCCATCAATGGAAACACATTTAAAATAAAACATGGATTATTTCTTGACACTTCCTTGACACTATCATCATATCATGTACCTTTCCCTTGACCTGTGAAAAACATTTCAAAAAAACTTGGGATGAGCATAAAAAGCTCAGTATGGGTTATAAAAACATGGAAAGGAAACATGAGTTCATATATACATAAGACTGAAATCATACTTTACCCATAAAACATAGGCACATTAACATACCTCATAAAATCATCAATAAATCATAGAAATCATAAGACATAAAGGTAAATTGAGGCATTCATAACATTCTTACGTAGGGAGTAACCCTCTTGGTTACGTTTGGAATACCCATCACAGTATATTCCCTAAATCTCTTCGGAGAAACCTTAACATTTCACTCCTTCGCGTTACCCAATGCATTGGAGAGCTATACCGGGCTCACCCGCCCATAGTTTATCACGGAACCACCCGTCTTCATAATAATGCCCAAGAACCTCAACATAATCGTATCACATAAAACATGCATAAAGGAATCATAACATTCCCACCTTTCAATCACAAGATATCAAAACAACACATTGATATAAAAACATTATGAAAACCATTTTCAATACCAAAATAAAAGAAATGTAAAACATGGTATTTATTTTTCTTTTAAAAATAAGCTATGGATTGTAGAGGAAGCCGAAACTCAAATAACGGTCATGACGGCGGAGAAGTCGTTGACGCCGCATACGTACGACAAAAACATTCCCTTTTGTCTTTTAGTAAATGATTCGTATAAAAAATATTCCTTTTGAATAAACGTAAAAGTCAAAGGAGTTTATACACCGTATAAAAGAATGTTGTGTATAAAATAAAATATGCCTCAATGAAAGGAGATTGAGACGAAGTCCCATACCTCGTATCCGACTTGACCCGACCGTTCTTTAATCTCCTGAATAATAAACTTGAGTTAATCTCTAATTTCTTATGAATCTTTTTCAAGTTCATTATTCCTTTTATACCATGTTATGAAAATCATGTAATCAGTTAAGTTAATAATGTTCATTTTGTTGGTATTTGGTTCTTGAGTCAAAAATAGACTTCTTACACATACATGTTGTTAATTTGGTCATAGGTTTGTTATATCTAGAATGATATTAATGATTTGGATAACATATATATCATATATATTCATCATATACATGTATTATAATATTACATCACATTTAGAGGTAAGAAATGGAATGCACCGTTCATGGAGACGGTAAGCCGTACGTATGCATGAACGCTACTTCCATTTCTATTTCATATTTTCTGGAATGGAATCATAATGATATAAGAGTATATTATAATTCCAGTATAATAACATATATAATATCATTAAATTTATCCTTTACACATCCCACATATGGTATTAACGAATCAAATCACTTTCAGGGGGCGGTAGACCGCACTTCCTAAAATGAAGATACCGTGTTTTCCCATAATGGGAACCATAAAGGTAAGCCCAAAATGAAAAAAAAACATAAGCTTAAGGAAAAGATAAAAATATTATATTTCATATATAAAAATAGTGACATCAAAATTTCCACCTTTGAAGGTGTTAAATGAGTACTGAACAATCATCGTTTTGGGAGGCAGAATTTCACCATCCACGGAAACCGTATGTTCTTTAACCATTTGATGTAGTTTTGTGAGAGTGTAGCTCAAATAAATCTTATAAAACATCCTAGTATATTGAAGATACTGGTATTGTTACAAAAGAAGTAAATAAAAAGAGTTTATGGGGTTGGAGAAGCAAAATAAAACAAATGAACATGAGAGAATGAATTACCTTTAAAAGTGTAACTCCTTTTGATTTGAGCCTAAAGGCTTCCTTTGAAAGGATTATGCCCAAAGGTAATCCTCTAGGATGAGTATAGGGATGTGGAGAGAGCAAATGGGCAAGGTTTGGCCGAGCCAAAGGCTTGAGGAGTGTGTGAAATGAGGTAGAGGTGGGGGCCTTTTATAAGAGGAGAGGAGGGGCACTTTTGGAAAGTAAAGAAATATTACTTTATTTGAAAATGTGTTTCGGTTTTAAAAGGTCCCACATTGATATAATTAGTTTATAAGGTGATAGGGGTTCTAAATCCACTCATCCAATTGGTTTTGGACATGTGTAGTTGATAGATTTTACATTATCTTTCCATTTTATTTAAATCGTCAAATAATGATGTCATCGCTACATCATTATAATGCCATAAATAATTTAATTTATATAATGTCTAAAAATTATAAAAAAATACTATGATGTAGGAAATCTTTTTATCTTTCCAATTACTATTTATAATAAAAAATCTGATCTTTATAACCCCATGTAAAAATTGATCTCGTAAAACTTATTATGATTGTGTCATTTTTACTTTTACATTAAATAAAAAGTTATTTATGTCATTTCCCAACCAAAGTGTCTCCATGGGGTCCCCAAGTTGACCCATGGCTTTTCTTGGTCGGCCATGACACAACCAATAAGGTTGGGACATGTGTCTAGGTCATTTCATATTATTAAAGCATTATTTATACATTAAACTACACTAATTACCACTAATCGCGATTAAGAACTTAATAAGTTACTATTCACCAAAAATTATTATAACCTCATTGAACCACATTTTACATCTTAATTACAACCATGTATGTTGGATTTTAGAAATTCAAAACACAATGATGGCAAAATTTCATTTAAACGGAAAATCAGTTTTTATTAGTACCACTTAGTGGTTTCACTATTCATCAAAAATTGATGTTTTTCAGAAAATTACCAAAAATTCACCCTAAGCTATATTTTATATCCCGAATTAAAAAATGAAGTCTATTTTAAAAAATTCAAAACATATAAGTCACATTAATTAATTTAATAATTAATTCCCGCTGCCAGAGCAAATAGCGTGTTTTTACAAAACAATAAGTATCAAAAGATTGACACCAGTTTAAGTCTAATTTCAAAGTGAAATTGATTCCAATGACCACCATTGGATAAAATGGTAAAATATATTATAATTTCACTTCAAAACCAATTCAAAACATAATCTAATCATATAAATAAATTAGATTAAAAAGCAGTTTTGATGTAAAATGCAGTATTTTTCACTATTCATTAAAAAATGAACATTGTCAGAAAAATACCAAAAATTCACACAAGGTAAATTTTGATGTCCCAATCATAAAGAATAAGTTTATTTTGACAAACATATTTTATAAAATTGTCAAAAGATAGATTCAAAAATGGTTTTCCATCAAAAGGCAGTAAAATAATCTTTTAAGAATATTAGTTTATTCCATGCATAAGATTGTATTTATTTTAATTTTAAGCCTCTAAAACACTATCTTAATCATTAATAGACATGGATAAAAATATTTATTATTCATTACTTACTTGGGATGTTACACTCATGCCTAGAGAAAATCCAATATCGAAGTGTCCCTATAGGATGGCACCTATTGAACTGGAGGAGTTAAAGAAGTATCTGTAAGATAATATAGACAAGAGGGTTCATACGCCCTAGTGCATCACCTTGGTGTGAATCGATTCTCTTTGTGAAGAAGAAGTATGGAAAAATATTACTGTGTATCGATTATAGGGAACTCAACAAGATCCCCATAAAGAACAAGTATCCTCTCCCAAGAATTGATGATTTTTTTGATTAGTTAAGAGGAGCTCAATACTTCTCAAAGGTGGATCTTCATTCTAGATATCATCAGGTAAAGGTGAAGAAGGAAGATATTCTGAAGACTGCCTTTTGTACAAGGTATGGGAACTATGAGTTTTTGGTGATGCCCTTTGGACTTACTAATTCCCCAGAAATCTTCATGGATTTGATGAATAGAGTCTTGATACATTACCTTGAAAAATTTATGGTAGTGTTTATCAATGATATTCTAATCTACTCCAAGGGCAAGGAAGAATATGAAGAATATCTAAGACTTGTGTTGGTGACATTAAGACAGGAGAAGTTGTACACCAAGTTCAGCAAGTGTGACTTCTGGATTAATCAAGTCACGTTCTTAGGAAATGTGATCACAAGTGAGGGAATTTATTTCGATCCTTCAACGAAAAATGTGATTGTGGAATGCCCTATGCCCTCTAGTATCACATAAATTCGTAGGTTTAATGGATTAGATGGGTATTAACGACGTTTTGTGAGAAACATCTCCAAATTGTCATGGCCGATAACTAAGTTAACAAGGAAAGGGGTAAAGTATGTCTAGACGGAAGAATGTGAGGGAAGCTTCCAGGAGATAAAGAAAAGGCTGATCACTGCACCTGTACTCACACTACCAAACAGTGTAGAAAGTTTTGTGATATACAGTAATGCTTAAAATAAAGGCTTGGGGTGTGTACTCATGAAAAATGATAATGTGATAGCCTACACCTCACGAAAGTTGATGACCAATGAGCAGAACTACCAGACACATGAACTACAGCTGGCAGCCATGATTTTTGCCTTCAAAATACAGCGGAACTACCTTTATGGTGAGAAGTGTGACATATACACCGACCAGAATAGCCTAATGTATATATTCACACAAAAGGAGTTCAACATGAATCAAATTAGATGGTTAGAGCTAATCATGGATTATGATTGCTATATTCACTATCATCCTGGAAAGGCGAACAAGGTAGCGGATGCTCTAAGCAGAAAAGAACCTGCTACTCTATCCATGTTGCAGATTGAGAAAGACCACATTTTCTTGGATATGAAATGAATGGATTTAGAAATCATAAGGGTAGGGGATACATCCTACCTTACCCAAATGATTGCGCAACCATCCATCCAAGAGAAGTTTAAGGAGGCACAAAGGGATGATGTGGAGATACAAAATAAAGTGAATGCAGTAAAGGAAGGAAAGCTGCAAGAGTTCTATATCGACGATGATGGTGTGATTCGGTTTGGAACGCGGCATTGTGTGATTTCATCACCCGGGATAAAGAAAGAGCTATTGGACAATGCACATAGCTCAACTTTCTCTATCCATCCTGGGAGTACCAAGATGTACCATGTTCTCCGAGAACACTTCTGGTGGGATAACATGAAGAAGGAGATTGCGGAATATATATCATGGTGCTTGGTATGTTACCAAGTTGAAGCTGAGTGACAAAAGTCCAAGGGTATGATGCAGCCATTGACTATACCCATGTGCAAATGGGAAAACGTTACTACGGAATTTTTCATGGTTCTCCTGAAGAAGTCAAAGTGAAATAATGTGATATGGGTTGTGGTTGAAAAACTCACCAGGACTACCCATTTTATCACTATTCGAGAAGATATCTCGCTTGATCAACTTGCAAAGATATATGTGAAGGAAGTGGTGAGATTGCACGGTGTTCCACTCCCTATAATCTCTGACTGTGACCCAATGTTCACATCTATGTTCAAGAGAAGCCTTAAACATGCTTTGAGTATTGAATTAAATTTCAGCACAACCTATCACCCCCAAACTGATGGCATGTCTGAAAGGACAATTCAGACACTTGAAGATATGGTAAGATCTTCCTCTATTGAATTCAAAGGTTTTTGGGATCAGCATATCCCATTGATTGAGTTCTCATATAACAATAGCTTCCAATTGAGTGTATATATGGCTCCATACGAAGTTCTGTATGGAAAGCGATGTAGAACTCCAACTTGTTGTGATGGAGTTGGAGAAAGGAAGCTACTTGGACCCGATCTTCTTCAAGAGAGGATACAGAAGGTTCATGTCATCCTGAAACACATCAAAGCTTCTCAAAGATGGCAAAATAGCTATGCTGACAACCGTCGAAGGGACTTGGAGTTCGACATTGGAGATAAATTCATCCTTTTAATATCTCCAGGGAAAAGAGTCATGCGATTTGGGAAGAAAGGGAAGCTAAGCCCAAGGTATATTGGACCCTTTGAGATCCTTGACAACATTGGATCCATGGCATATCGTCTTGCAATTCCACCTAATATGGATCATGTTCCTGATGTGTTTCATGTATCACTACCGAGGAAGTACATACTAGACCCCTTACATGTACTGAACTCATAGGTGGTGTAGTTGGAAGATGATCTCTTCTATGAGGAGAAACCAGTAAAGATTCTGGATCGAAGAGATAAGGTTCTAAAATACAAGATAACCCATCTTGTCAAAGTCTTGTGGGGAAACCATGAGTTTATGGAAGCAACTTGGGAACCAAAAGAGGTAATGAAGGAGATACACCCTCACCTGTTTGTGTAAAGTGAAATTTCGGGGGCGAAATTTCTTTAGGGGGAAAGAATGTAACAACCCAAAGTTTTTTAATATAAATTCTCTTCTTATGTTTATAAAATAACTTTAAATCACAAAATAATTAACTACTAAGTGATAAGTGACCTTTAAACATAAGTTTTTCACTTCTGTGTTAGGAATTTTAAAAATCTGACATACACGGTTGTGTTCAAGATGATTTTTGGAGTCTAATGAAACAAAAATATTTTTTTTGAATAGTTATGTACCTTTATTAATAGTAATATGACCCTTATTAATAGTAAATCATCCAACATAAGAGTAACATTATCTCTGAATAATTAATTAAAATTTATACATCTTAGAAAGTGAAAATTTGACCTTAGTAAATGTTTTGGTATTTTGTAAGTCAGAAATTATTAATTATAATAAATTAATTAATTTAAAAGAAAATTTATTTTTTTAAAATGTATTCATAAATTATTTAATCAATGTATTATAGTATTTAGATAATTTTATAAGACCCTACGTAATTTTTGAAACCACCATAAAACCAGTTTTAATCTTAAAAACTGTTTTTTATGTAAATTAGGATTTTAATTAAATATTAAATTATTATTATTTAGAAAATTATTTTTGAAAATTGGAATTCATTTTTCGATTATACACGTTGAAAAATGGTTGGGGTAAATTTTTTGGGTTTTTTCTGAGATACTTGAAATTTTTATGAATAGTAGAATTCGATAATTTACAATAAATGATAAATAAAGGATTAATTGAGTCATCAATGATGCTCTGCTGATGTAAGACGACATGGTTCGGGATCACATGATAAAATTACTATTCTTGGTCATTCAAAAATCATTATTCCTTTTCCTAGGGGAAATTAATAAACTAATAAATTTTATATTAAGGAAACCCCTCTCCCCTCCACTATAAAAGCCACCCTTCACACCCTCATTTCCCCACACCTCTCAAGCTCTATGCATTCTCTAAAATCTACCCAAACACCTTCCCTAGCCTCTCCCCCACTTCCAAGAGCTGTTGGTCTCATCCAAAGACCATGCTTAGGCCCTTAAGGAGGTTATCAAGAGGAGGATTCGAGAGGTAATTTCCCTCCCTCTTCTCCTTTAATTTCCTTTCAAGTTCAAGTTCATTTCTTGATCTCTCCCCATGTATCATCAACAAAATTGTATTTTAACTCCAGTATTATAAATATAATGTAATTTTAAGTTTCTAATTTGATATTATATCATCCAACCCCCTTTCCCTCTTCCTTTTATTTTATTAAAGAGAACATTGTTCGTGAAGTGTTAATTTATCACCTTCACTAACAACATGCTTTCTTCTTCCATTTCTTCCTTCAGATCTGGTCATGAAACAAATTATATGGTTGAAAAAGAATATGTTATATGTATTATGTTCTATTTAATTTTCTTTAAATAACATATGTCCATATTACAATGTGATAAGTTAAAACAAGTTCGTTGTGATCCAAAAACCGCCCAAATTGACCCAAATAACCATCATTTAAATCTTATCTAATGATTCATCCACATGGATATAATGTAATTAATTATAAGATCATTAAAACTCGTGTAATATAATTAATTACATTTAATATGATTTCTGGATTTTTACTCATGTTCTACCCAAACTTCAATTTGAGAATACAAGTGAACCACCCAAGAAAAGAAATAAAATGAACATCCCCGAACAATGTTTTTAAAATCTATAAGTCGTTCAAATGAACATAATATGACAAAATGAAACCAGAATGAACCCTATTAATTTAAACATGGCTATGGATGTCTAATTAATTAATATAATGTCATTATACAATACATTAAAGCGAATGAAGCATTCGGGTACAAGGTAAGGGGAAATTCTCAAACCCAATATTAATCCTTTAGGTTTTACCTCTTTCACTCCATTTTTGATATGGTCACTCCTTAAAGATCATTTGTTCATATTTTTCTTTCCCTTATTGGGATATACATGTTTTATAATGAAGTTTATTTCAATCCAAATATTTTCCAAAAGTAATATTATTTTAAGAACTCAACTTTTACCTCTCATTCATGGTTTATGGTTCTTGTATCAATATGTTGTTCCCACTTTCTTTTGGGAACCCAAAGCTTATGAATGTATTATTATGAGATGAAACCAATTCCATTTCATGGTTTTTTTATGTTAATTTATGTTATATGTTCATTGTGGATTGCATGATATATGATAATGTTATGATGTTATGGGTGCACCCGGAATTATATAGCGCAATATGATTGTTTCAATGTGACGGGTGCGCCCGGAATTATATAGCGCTCCAATGCATGGGGTAAAGTGACAAATCTCAGTAGTAAATGTGAAATGATGTGTGAAAAATATGATAGCTTGGTTCACAAGTATGTTTGTTAGTTAACCACTAATACATGGTGTTTCATTTCTATGCTTTTCCACATTTCAAGTCTTTTCTTTATGCTCCTCTCATGTTCATGATCTTTTTCCAATGTTATGATTATACTCACCCCATTATATTCTGTTCTTATCTATCATCTTACTAGGATTTTATCTCACCACTTTTGATGTATATCCTCAGGTGGCTACATGTACTAGGGAGAGGACAAGTGCCAATAATAATCTAGATAAGAAGAAACTAAATAAATGTTTAATGTTGTATTTTTTATGTGTGGAACTTGTTTTCCTAAGACACTAAAACTTTGGTTCCTCTACGTGTAAAAATATTATGTTGTTTATCTTTGAAATGATGTAATAGTAATGTAAGAAAGTGCTCAGGTTGCTATCGATATAAGCTTTATCTATGCTCTTGGGTTTCTTTGGAGCATATCTTATGTTGAGTTTCCATTACCTTATTGCTTATGGGTTGACCTAACTATTCTAATTTGGATTTTATCCTTCGGGTTTTTAGGGCATCATACTAGGTTTGTATATACTCACTACTAAATGGGGATTAGCAACACATATTGTTTCTTATATTGATGATAACTAGATTAGTGGTGAACTTAGAGGACCTAGTTTAAGTAAATCATAGTGGTTCAGGACATTAACTATGTTCGGTGGCTGACCTTGGATTTTTTGAGCCATGATCTCTTCCATTTTTTTATTTTAATTTTTGTTAGGTTGAAACCCCTTTTATCGATGTAATTGTATTTTCTCCTCTTATATCATTTGTATTACACTATTTTATTAAGATATATTTCCAATTGGTTTTTTCATGCTTGGTTTATACTCTAGATCTTTTAGTATTTTATCATATAATGACATAGATTCATGGATATGGTCATTTGTGTGCATATAGGTACATATTCTAAAGCCAAAAATTTTAGTATTATGCATACTCGATGCTTGTTTCCAGCCCTTGGCCTGATAGAGGTGGGATTATGGTGTCACACTCAGATTAACCCTAGTAATGAGGCCTTGAGGGATTTGTTCCTGAATGTGGTGAACTTCATCATATAGACAAGCCAACCATTTTATTTTCCATTAAAATATCCTATAATATATGCAATTGGTCTAGATAGATACATTAAAAATATTAACCATCTTTCAACATCAATTAGTATATATATAAATCCACATAATGTCACATTAAGAGAATATTTTTATTACCACCTTCAGTTTCATTCTCTATATATGGTAGTCAATTATTCATCATTCAAGACATCTACTACAACATTTTTTTAGTGATGCATTTAAAATGGTTGAATCTCAATGTTTATCTTTTATACTATTCAGCTAAAAACAACCAAGGCTTGATATTTCTAAGCTTTCAAATGATTCATAATTTGTTAGTGAATAAGAAGGGTATTCATATGGAAAGAATGTTATTTTCCTTCATCCATCCCAGGGGTCATGATTTTTATTCAAAATTACTAAGATCCAATGAAAATTTAAAACTAGGAAGGGTATCCAGATATATTTCTTAAATTCACTTCTTATTCATACTATCCTAGAATTTATTGGTATATAAAAGAACCTAAAAATTGTCTGTAATAATTTCAACATGTACTATCTAGTGAGTTAAACTTTACGTTTAACCATATAATGAAATATTTGAAAGAATAATGTATCTTTGGAACCCGTCATGTTGATTTTATTTTCAATCCCTTTTCTATATTTTTTCCTTGTGAAGATATTTTTATTGTTTTAATTATTTTAAATGTTATTAATTCATAAATATTAATTCATCATTTCATACTATTGAATTCATAACAAAATTTCAACATGTATATAAATTCAAATTTCATTCTTCTTGTAATTTTTTTAATCCATATGATATAGAAAACATTTTCTCTATTGAAATTCCTAACAAAAGAATCGAACCATGGAAATATGAAATAGTTAAAAATGACATGATTCATGTTCCTAGTAGACATAGTAATCTTAAACCACCTTTTATGAATAACCAAATATTCCAAACAAATATCCAAAAAATCATTTCACAAGTATAACTCCATATTATTATGGTTTCTCTGTTTACAGATGATCTAATACTATTAATTAATTTTTAAAAAATGGAGACCATCTGGATAATCATTTATTTATTACATAAAACCCTTGGTTGTTGATAAAGTACAAAGAACATATAAACATTAATATTTCATACTATTCATGTTATTTGATTATTTTTCTCAAATATATAAACAAAGGAAACGATCATGTGATTGATGCACTTTATAAACCACACAGTAACCAACTTCTAGAACAACATTTGGATGAAATTAAAATGTATGATGACTATAAGTATATAACACCATGTGAAGAAACATGGATAATTTATATTTATGAAATAAATTGTAGATTCCATCCAGTTGAAAGATTAAATTTCCATTTATATGATTAATATTACATTACATTCACCAATTATAAACAAATATAGGATATTTAATAGAACAATTCTCATTCAAAGTTCTCTACATTGTGTGTTTTAAATTTTACATATCATACATAAATACATTATGATATGATGAATTCCCAATAAAACCTATTTACAACATATTGAATAATTAATAGTAATGTATAAAAAAGTATATTTTAATTGGGAGATTACATTGTGGGCCTCCTACAATCAAAGGAAAAAAATAATTGGGAGTTCTACTCACCAAGTATAATGGACCTAAATCTAATGAAGACTAGTTTACTGCAAACTATATTGTTAATAGTACATATAGGTAGGCATGATTCACCTTATGCATACATAATTTGAAAATGAATTTATAGAAGACATAAAAGTGGTGTCTTTAAGGGATATTGGAGAATATATGTGCAATTGTTTCTCATTTATTATTCTCAAACATCATTTCTTGACCACAACTTGTTTTGAATGAATCATGGTCTAGTCTAGGGATGATATTATTTAAATTCAATATAAAATAATAAAAATACCATGTATTCATATAATTCATATTCACATTGTAATATTATACTTCTGAAATAATATATTTTTTCCTTTATATTTTACTTTTTTTGTAGTGAGTTTTATTTTTATAAATTAAAATACCATGCTATCTGCTATATTCTATAACTCAGTTTCTAATAGTACATAGTTATGTGCTATTTTATTGTCAAAATATTTTACATTCAAATTAAATTTATATATTTACATAATTCCTTTACATTCTATATGTTGTTTTATAGTATACTCAATGACATTTTTTAAATACTTCAATATAAATGAATTATTATTTGATATACCTTACCATAAATAAGTTTGAAATATTCATTGATGTAAAATAATAATAATTTTAAACCCATCAATATTAATTTACTTAAAAAGAACATTATTATAAGATGCATATAATTATTGAGTGATATTGTTTTCTTAATAATAACTAATGTTAATTTAAACACAGCTTGAATATGAAAAAAAATTATAACTTTTTTTATAGGACCAATAATTAATGCAGACATGGATTTATTCAATGTGAGTTCAATGTCACTATAAGTGAGAAATAATCAACATAAAAATTTATTATTTTATAAATTATATACATTACACTTCAAGAACCATCACAAATGTTAAAATCAATGTAATTTTTTAAAAACATTCTTTATATGCAAACTATTAAATTTTTAAACACTTATATGTTGAATTGGTTATTCATTGTTTAAATGTTGTTCCATATCATATAATGATCAACTAAAAATATGTGTACTACTTTAATATAAAAAGAAATTATATGTTCCTCTATGTTAACTAAATCCAAAAAATGTTATAAAACAACTATAAATAATTTGAAAATAACAAAAAAATATTTCATTAAAACATCATTAACACCAATTAGAAATACAATAAAAATTAATTTCATTTAAAAAAATATGAAGTTGTAAATGAAAAATAGTTACGATGAAAAACATACTTACACTATATATGCTCTAAATTTCCCTTCCATAACACGTTTTAATGGAAAAATGTTACAAATAATTTCTATTTTACACATACATTATTAATCAAATTATATTATTACTAGACTAATGCACTTATTTTATATTGTGTTGATGCATATTTATAGATTTTTCTACATAGTATTTTTTCACATTACTTTGTAACCATAAGTATTAAAAATAAAATTGACATAAAAAGATAAATAAATCAATTTAATAAATGGATTTAACAATCATGTTAAATCAATAAAAGTTTTATGAATTGCTTCATATTGATAGAATATTCTGATCCAGAGGTGATTTTATGAAATGTTTTTCTACTAAGCATGTTTCAAAATATTTATACACAAATCAATGTAATAGGGTAATGGATGAAGAAGTCACTTTAAAAGTAATTACATAAATATGATTTTTTATTTATAAATCCTATATTTTCAATAGGACAAAAAATGTTTTTATAATGATTTGAACATCAAATTTGGAAGATTTTGGAGGTTTTTCCTTCATAGATACTAGGGGATGGAAGGAAATTCTTATAAAGGGATTTTATGTTTGCATTTAATTATAAAGGACATATTTTACATTTAATTTCATTGAGTGGAATAGAATCATTTTTTCTATCAAGGGGGGAAAACACATACTTGGTTTCAAATAACAATATATATTAATCAATATTGTAAATGCAACATTCAACAAGACAATAATGTATATGAACTTCTTTAAAAAGAGAATCTTTATTTATTGGACGAATCAACCATGATACAAAAATTCTTTTTCGATGATATTGATAGAACATTGAGATATACAATGTATAAAAATTGTTTTTAATGCCTCCAGTCTACCATTTAGTTGTAAAAAAATTGGAGGTTTTTTTATGAAAATATTATCAGTTTTTCCTGGGGGAAATAGATCTAATTTGTTTTCATGTATTAAATACTCATTTAAATGGAATGTTATTTTTGTTATTAATTTTATGAAAAACATTAATTTAAAAAAATAATATTTCATTTTTATATTTTTATGAACTCAAAAAAATTATCATATTGGAAACTAAAGGGTATTGATGGAATCATTGATGAACCAAATAAATATATGACCAAAAGTAAAAATACATAAAAAAATTATAATTACATAATTTGATAATCAAATAAAAAACATTGTTCAGTAGACACATCCTTAATTTTTTGATAATTATAACAATTTAAATTACATCAATGGTCATGTTGTTTTGTCAGTAACACTAACTAGGGTACAATAAATTAATGACTATTTAATCACATTGAAAGAAATAGATGAAGGAATATACTTGTGTTCTAATTCAGTGCATAAATATTTTAATGAAATAAATAAGACTGATAACATTATTATGACAGACAATATAAATGGTATCAATGCCTCACATCTTCTAACATATAAAACTATACTTAAATTTGGGGTTCCAATCATGATTTTGTGGAATGTTGATAAATAATTTGGTCACTATAATGGTATCTGATTGATATTTAGACATTTTGGGAGGTTATGTCACTAGAATAAAAATGTTGATATACACTCATTCTTGTGAACTCGAATTTAATTTTAAGAACAAATTGATTTATTCTGAATTAATGTTCATATTCAAGTTCCATGTAAGTTAATATCGTTTAAATATATCATAAGATATGTATTCTAATAACATTCATGGTAAATATCATAATGTTTATGGGTTATATTTTTAAAAACCCAATTATTTTCATGGAAAATTTTATGTTTCTGTATCAAGTGTCATGAGATGAAAAGGATTAAAAATATTGATTCAAGATAGTTAACATATATCTTTTAATTTGAAAACTAATATTATGTACAATGAAATTTATAAAAATTTGAACTGGGTAGAGAATAAAACAATATACATATTTTCATCTAAAATTTGTTGTTTTAGTAATTTCAAAATTTAATCCTTTATATTTTTAACCATGGTATGAACTATTACTCTATTTGGTGACATTATTAATGATGATGATAAAACATTGAAGGTCCAAGTCTGAATTTCAAACTTGTGGTTCACAACCTCATCCAAATATTCAAATAATATCATAACATTATACCCTATATTAATGTATTAAAATGAAAATACACGATTTTAACATTATTCGTAGTCATTTTTAGTTTAAATTGTTGATTTGATAAATTTTCAAAATATATATTTTTATTACGTCATAATTTATTTAAAATTTTTTATGAAGAAAAAATTCAAGCTACCATTACTACCCGATGTATGATTTTGCAGATTAAATGAATTATTAGGTATGGGTTCGATGATATCATTAAAAAAATTCTAAATTACAGTGATTGATGGAAAATATTTAGAAACATGACAAATTAATTTGAATGATAGAAAATATTCATATTGTAAATTTTAGTCACTATTGAGTAAATTAATTATATAGCTGTGTGATCATCTAGATATGATTGAACATTATGTTTTTTCATAGAGATCTTTTAGATAGATATGAGTTCTTCCCTAATACTACATCTTGCATAGGAACATTCCATGCTGTGTTGATTGATGATTTGGATGGAATGATTCTCATCAGTCCACATGTCATCTTTGATTTTCATATTCCTCATGATTCATTATATTCTCACCTAACTCATCATATTCATCACAACACATATTTTTCATTAACATTTATAGGTTTGAGTGATCACTTTTGTAATGGGGATTTATTTTTTATGAGTAAATGGAGGATGGTATTGTGGTGAAAAATATATTGTTTCCTAGAGGAAGAGGTGATAGTAACACCCTCCCTAAAACCAATGTCTATGAGTAAGAAACGTTTATCCAATCCACTAACTCTTGTAGAAATGGATATATATATATAAATGAGAATAATATTATAACCAATATCCACATCATAAAAACATATCAGGTTAATATGTATGAAACATTTTAAAGCCTCAATAAACAAACATTGAACCCAACTTTGTACCAAAACTAGGTCAAATAAGTTTCTATCCACACTAATGATTTCTCACAAAAAATCACATATAAAAACACGAAAATTAGTGCTAAAAAGTTATATAATACCAATGGCACCATCATTTAAAATTTTCATAGATCATGTCACACTAATCTCCAATGAGAATCATCATGAAATTACCATCCCCTTTTTAAACAATATCAATGCATTCTACATCTTCATAATCACATCCGCATTTTCATAATCTTAGCCACATAACTAGCACATCCACATTATCATTGAATATGATGATAAGTAATTATTCTCCACAAAAACACACACTTGCACCTTAATCCACCCCATACATATATATGTAAACACACATATAAAATCATAAGATATTTAAACCTACACATATATATGCATCAAAGTTATAGAGAAGTTTTTATCCCATATATTCATGTATCATATTGTAAGACACTATAAATTGACTGTATACACAAACCATAGCCTTAATACATCATAATCCAAACACATATACATACAATACCAGGTTTGGAAGATATAGTAATTAAGGGGGGTTATTGAAAAATCTATTACCACTAAAACCTAGATGTTGGGAAAAATCTTAGAATGAAAAAAAATATTAGTGTTAGTCACATTACCAGACTAGAGTAATGTATCACAAGAAATGAAAAAACCATAATGAATAATTAATATCACATAAACCCATCTATGTTTACTATCTTTTTATGTGACATAAAACCTGGACTTTTGTCACTATAGAAAAACCCTTGTAACTATAGTCACACTAAGAAGAAGCATTTTAAGAACAACATGAATCATCAACCATTCTATATCAATGAGTCATTTAAAATTAAATTATTCATTAGGTTCTTGCATAACCATTCTATTTGAATCTCTATTTAATAAATAACCAATTTTACCTACATTTTTATAAAATAATTTCCTAACCTATATATTCAAATGAAATATATTTTTTGAGTCACCTTCAATTCAATTATCACGTTAATTAATAAAAATTAAACCCGTTAGAGCTGTCAAGGGTTTAGCTTCACAAAATCATTTATTTAATCTTATGATTAAATCATTCTCTTCACTCAAAGGGACATAATATGTTTAAAAAATATAAACTATTCTCTTATTCATTATGAAATGGTTTCATGTTAGGATGTTATTTTCAAAAAATTATTCTTATACTATAGAAATAATATTCATACTATCTGAAAAGTGGACATTTATAATGATCTTGGAAATAGAGAGAGAGTTTTTTAATTTAATTATCATGATTTTTCTATGTTTCGGGGGAAGAAACTATGATTTCCATTTCACTCCCATTTTGAGTAATATTAATAATCAGTTTTCTTCGTGGAAAGCTAATGTCTTATCGATTGTTGGTAGGGTCTTCCTTGTGAATGTAGTCATTGTTTTAAAATTTATTTATTATTTCAGGGACTCCAAGTGGTCAAATTCCCTTCTTAAGAAAATTAATATTTCAATTTAAATCTTCATTTGGAGTGGGATTATACATTTAAAAAAATATTATCACCATTCCATGGATGTAATGATTTCATCCTATTAACCATGGATGTCTCAAAATATAAAATCATTGAAAATTTAATAATTCATTACATGAACATATTTAGTGGAGGCTTGTGAATTGGAATTAAAATTTACATGGATTTATACAACCTAAATTCCAATGAATTCCCATATATGGATATTTTAACTATATAGATTCCCTTATATAGCTTGCTCTCAAGGATCCAATCTCTAATATTTCAGCTCACTCACACTAGTTGGTCAATATGCATTCCTTAATTTTTAGTTGGAAAATTTGAAATGTTTTCCTCTCATTTATTTTCTTAATCCTACTAATTCACTAATGGATATTTATGACTCTATTAAAGAGAAAATGAAAATTTCACTAGATATGTTTTCTATTAGAATTAAAATTGGGTCATGTAATATAAACTTTATTAATGGGTATGACATGCTGGTCTAGGATCCCAGAACTAGATGAATTATTATATAAGATGAATTATATAAATGCATTTGTAGTGAATGAGAAAAAAAACTATTTTGGGGGACTGTAAAGAATCATAGTCATGCATTTAATACTCACTTTTCAGTGGAGACAAATGAACACTAATCTTTCAATAGATGAATTTTATTAGTCAATTGGTGTTTCTCGATATTATAAGAGTATTATTTTTAATATATATAGTTAATAAATTTAGAATACTTTTCTAATTTATGTAACTACTGTTGTGCTTTGGAATCCTGTCAAGACTAGACCCATCAGGGTCTCGACATCGTCAACTCTAAGCTTTATTACAATAGGCCAGGGGCTGGTGACCTATATAGAGTAGGCATATTACAAACATTGGAGGACTTATCCAATGGTACCAATAAATAGAAACACAAATCAATATCTATAAAATAGTATATATATTATTAAAATGGAATAAAATAAATGTATACATCTATACCATGATCCCACTATAGTAAAAATTACTTAAATGATAAAAAAATAATCCCAACCAAAAATACAAGTGAGTCCAACCTTATCAAAAGTGGGGGATGCAATCAAATCTATCCACTAAAACACACCTATGTCAAGAATTTATATACCCCACATCCTATATAGTTCAATATTTTCAGCTTACTCTGGTTCCTCCTATGACTACATCAAAATTCTTGTCATCTTCATAAGACACAACATGTGCAGGTAGATCCCGTGCATGACTGAGTATATTACTACCCTGTTTGAAGCCCAAAAATACAAAACAAAATAGAGAAACTGAAAAGAAACATTCTTTTCACCCAAGACAGAGGAGATCCTTGAAATAGAGAGAACACAAAACTCCATCTCTACCACTCCTCTGCTATAAACGACAAATAAGATCAGTCCACATAGTGTCTCAACCATGAAATGTGACCTAAACATATTGAATAATAGGATTACAACCATATGTACTCATCTCAAATTCTGAGTCCCATGATTTTCCAAACACACAACCATATAAATAATTATACTCGACTATTTGTGGTAACATTAATCCTAGAGAACTCACTCCATGATCTATTCTATACCAGATGAACCTCATACAATATATTTAAATCATCAAGATCACTACTTTTATCCTTGATGTAACATCCAAGATATATCTCTCTATTTTGAATAGCTATATCACCCCTAATGACACTCATCTAGGATAACCTACTTCATTTGGAATATATAAGATTATCGAACGTGGAATCCATCCCACATCGCATACACCAAGGATAACACACTCTTTGGGTATCACCATGATTAAATTCACACTATTACTCAGTGGAAGTTGATACTCAAATAGGGAATGACACACATCCCTGATGGGTAACAAAAAAAATCCCTACCTGAATCCCAGAAGATCTAATCACTCTGAAATGGGATCAACCCATCCCATATTTGGGAATCCAAAAACCCAATTTTTAACCGCATAAATCATAATTCATAGGCAGGAGATCACTTTTAGGACCAATCAAGGAAAAAACCATACTCAAACTCAAAACACAAGACAACGATGGGGAATCATTCCGAGGACTGTTTGTAGAAACCGAAACCCAAATCTGGATTGAACTTCTATTGAGGGGATTGTACACTTGATGATACTATGAATCCCACTAGAATGAAACACTGAGTAGGGGATCATAGTCACCATGATACCAAAAACCCTACTGAAACCTTTCTTCTATGTAGTGAATCATATATCTGAAGATTCCACAAACATTATTTGGATGGCTTACTTGAAAGGGGAACAACTCCATTTGTATAAAAGACATGATGATACCACGAACCCCATTTAGGAAAAATTATATGATATAAGATAATTACCATTCCTTCCTGAGGGATAAACCTACTCTATTTATGCTTATATTGTCAAGGGGACCACAATTATGTGCTAAGGACGTAGTTCCACAATATACCCTCATATGTATTTTCCAAGGGAACTCGCTCTAATGAGATTATTATATACGTTTATAAAGGAAGTGTCCCAGAGACATCTCCTAACATCACATATCTAATGCTGAAATGAAGGATACCATTTCATAAAACATGGAAAACTACTTAGAATATGTAACTTAAGGTCCTTCATACGAGTCCAAAAAATTGAGATTCATGAGGGAGAAGTGTCTAAGGGGATTACATGGTGTTTATCCATTATACACAATGTGCCTCTTGAAGCCAGCCCATATCCATGTCCCCTCATGGTACTCAGTGTGTATTTAGGTATATAAATGGCATGTACCTCCTGTCACAGGACATGTGACCCCGTCTAATCTCCTGGGTGTGCCCTCACCCATACACCGTCAGCTAGCCTTATCTCCACACACATCACGCACATCTGGTACATGAAATATCCTGGCTAACAGACCCGTTGTGTATTTTCTCAGCTTGTACCCATTTGAGGAACCCCAAACCTACGTACTCTTAATGGTTACACCCACATGGCCCTATCCCTAGACCCCACATGTCTATCCATGTCCTTAAGCCACAAATCTTTGGCTCACTACATGACATGTACCAACAATAGTTGGTGTGCATTCCATATATTTTATATTCACTGAATGGGAAGAACATAAGGGTTGTTCTTCTATACTCTATGTCATGTGATTGATAATTATGGATGGGAATCCCATACGAGCAACCCAATATTCCCAAGTTTCCACCTAAAACCACAAATTTACCCCTAGGGGATCTCTAGAAGTCATAAGAGGGATCTAAAACCATTACAAAATTCATCAAAAGGGTACCATTAAATATATATAATAAATATACTAAATCATGGAGAGACACCAAATCTTTTGGTGTAGAATGATTCTTGGAATCCCCCAAAACTCGATCTTGTGATGATCAACATCAAAAAACGCTGATCAATAAAACCGTCTCTCCTCAGTTCATCCTCTGTTCTTTTGTTTCAATGGGGGGGGGACCATCTATTTTTTCATGTGTGAAATAAAATTGGAGGATTGAGGGTTATAAATATTATTTTTATTAAATTCATAAATGTCCATTTAACTCCCCTCTAACATTCCATCAATCAAACACATGACACAAAAAACATTCTATCTCACCTTGGGTAAATTCCAATTTTGGGACTCAACTACATTAATAGATTTTCTATCCAATAATATGAATAGGATTTATTCCATGTTTATAATGAAAATATGAATAAATGAAACTATATATATTTAATATTATTAATATCTTTGCAACGAGGCTCTCAAAGCCACAGAATCCCCTACAGAATAATTTCTTGGCTTTGTAACCATTCCATGAAATATTCCAAAGACATACAGTGAATGATTAAAGTCACTATATTATCCCAAGCATTGAAAAAAATTTCCCTGGAAAGAGAAATCCTATAGATGAAGGGGGGTAACTGAGCTCTCAACTAGACCTCTCATGACAGCGGTATCAAGTGGGGTTCTCTTTCTGTCGACTAACAACCAATAAAGGGAAACAATAATTCCAATGCACACCTAGATTACATCAAAAACTATGTTGACATGATCAAACTATGTGTGAATGTTACTCCATAACTATAATAGGTGGAAAAATCTAAAAACATGGTCAAAGTATGGAAATAGAGTCCAATAATACACCAACATGAAAACCAGATATAGATACTAATATAACCTAGTAGTCCTTATCCACTCTTGGGTGAACTACAATCTCACCACCCATCTATATCACCCACTCTAGGCCCATATATGATGCCTCCCAAAGGTTGTGACCATTATGAGATGACCTACCAAGCCACCCACACATGGTCTCAAAATCTGTTACACTGATGCTGGAGAAAAAATTACACAACACCAACATGAAGAACCAGATCATGCCCTCTAGAAATTAATGGATTTATCTTCTTTTCATAACCACCCAAAACGTTGTCATATTACTGATGGAAAGAAACATCCTCAACACACTATATCACAACTTGATTGATTTCATCAACAAACATTATGGTTTTTGTACTCCCTACATTCAGAATACCCATCAATAAAGTGTCTTGTGGATATCTGGTATGATGACACCTCACAAAAAAATCTCCAAGTTGTTCATCCTAACCTTAACATAAAAGGGGAGGGGTGACCACCATTAACTAGGGATATGTGACAACATCTTTATTATTATTACATAGAACAATGATATGAAGAGAATGAGGTTACCAATGAAAAACACTAGGCTACCCATGTTTTACACTAGTTAATACTAGGTCCTATGTTTGCAAACCTCCACATAAAACAAACTCACAAAGCTCTATAGATGTCAACCTATATGCTATTGAACCTATCAGTATATTCCATGGGTTCTAGTATATGAAGAATACAACTCAATATAGGGAGGCAAACCCAACACGTCATCAAGTAGTTATCATCAACTCCACCACTACACCAAGAAACCAAAATGTCATAGTACTGCTACTCCAATGGTCATACTAGCCATGTGATAAATGTTTTTTTATATATCCACACAGTCTATCATCCTTATAAAGCTATGATCACTCCTCCAAAAAAAAGTAACTCCATCCCAATAGTCAGTAACATTGTTACACATTCCATTGAAAAGCATCTTTTAATGGATGGTAGGAAACCAATCCACACTAATGAAACGTCATTGTAATTTCCTTTGTTTCTATGAAAAGGTTCAATTTTACTCTTCCTAGAGTTAGGTCACTATATCAAAAAAAAGGGTGTCATCTCTTTCCTATTTATAAGGTCCTCCAACATAACGTTCATGCATAATGGCTCTATTGGTATTGTCACAACCTACTCTGACACTCCAAAATGCATCATTGCAGTGAACACCCATGTAAAATGAACACATCCTCCACATCACAACACTATATACTTTTAGAGGAATTGAAGAAATTTCAGGGTTTTATATTTAATATCCTGAAAATATATCAATGGGGGATGCATCACTCTTCCTCATGAGTCCAAATATACGTAAATAATTATCATCATAGGGCTCTACTGATGTCATGCATCACCCTAGGTCGGCCTTGAGAATGAAGTGGAAAGAATGGAGTACCTCACAATAGTGTCTAGAAATACAACTGAAAAAGTATATAGGTAATAGATCATACATATAATCATCCATGAAGCCTATGTGTCATAGGCCTATATGGCCTAAAACTATCCTTTCCCCCATATTCCTGCTCGATACGCCTATTATAGACCACATGGGGGGGGGGAAGATTCCAAACAGCCTTCCACCTCATGATACAGTCCCTTATCCTCCTCCTCATCTTCCATCACTCGAAATTACATGCTCTTATCAACTGTCTCTTCCATAGAAGTCCATTGACAATATACCTCTCAATAACATAAGAAATCAGATAGTCCTGCATGAGATTTACCTATTTGTCATAAAAAACACAACCTCTCCAGCAGATGACAAGATTCAGACTTGGATTCTAGAAACAAAATCCCTCTATCCTAGGATCATATCCAGAAGAAAATCACATTCCCTAATAACTGAGGCTTCTATCGAATACCTACTATTGAGGTCTCATCCCTTATGATACCTTCACCAACAGTCGAAGTCTACTCAGAAAGATATCTCTCCACCATAAAGGCCCGCTCAATCACATCATCATATGCATGAATACGTAAAAAAATCGTGATTTCCCTATTTTATTTGTGTAATAAATTCTCAAAGGTCAGTTATATAAAACCAAGATCTGGATCGATATCTAAATAGTATAATAGAATGTCTATGAGACTCACCGAATACTCTACCATGGTCATGATATCATACCAAAGATTAAGAATCTCTTGGAATCACACTGATCCAAAAATATATGGATAGAACTTTTCATTGAAGATCCAATCAAACTCTATCAAAGTGAGTGTCGTCTCATCATGGGTCTGTGTCACCAAACTCCCCTATCTAGTGAAAATTCCAAGTAGAGGACTTGGTGCTAGTAACCCCATCTAATTGGAATGTGTCCTAATATATTCGACAAAATGTGTGGCTTCATCAAACCACTCATAAGCTACCAAGGGGTATGAATTACCCTAATACTTCTATAGTCTTTTTATGGAACTCATGTAGTACACTTATCCCTTGTGAATATTAGTTCCAAACAGCCAAAAAAACATGCTTCTCAACAGGTGGTCGATCAACTAGATAACTATACAAAGGTACCCAATCCTAATTAGTTCCATACACTATATCCTCATAACCAGGTGGATGTTCATCACAATACCACTGTGGAACCTTATCTGGAAATCATCATAGAGGAATATTGATATAAAGTAAAGATGTACCATGTAAAAAGATTATATTTGGGGAGATGAATCTAAAAGGACACGGAACCCACAACCCATTACTATATAATTCATGTTCCAATTATTCCCTATAATTGGTGAAAAAACGTTCTGAGTCGAAATTAGTGTCATCATAGTCTGTTGAATGGCTACACAAGCTACAACACCAACCCTTGATCCTTTGGTATCAATGATGAACATGAAACACTATAAAAATTTCAACATGAAACCAAAACTAGTCTCACAAACTCCATTCCTAATTAAGGACCTCCTCTGATACCACTATATCCTGACCCGACCCACTAGGGTCCTCGTAGCGACAACACCTAGCCCACCTCCAATAGGCCAGGGGATGGTGACTAATACTGAGTAAGAATATTAACCACATGGGAAATCCATATCCAATTATATGTATATGAGCACACAAAAATCCATACCCATTAAATAGTGAAGATATAATAATAATTGAAATAAAATATTCATGAATACATATATCCCATAGTCAAAGTATAGAAAAATCATTGAAATCATTAAAAGTAAAAAATAAAATCCCACCAAAAACTACAATTGAGTCTAGCCTACTTATAATGATGGGCTGGAATTATAATTAAACCATTAAAAAACATGGGTTAAGAACCAGTATACAACTTGACCTGTCCAGCTCACTATGGTCCACCTTCTTCAGGTCTTCCTAGGAGTCCATCAAAAGTACTATTGTCTAAAAAATAAACAACATGTGTGGAAGAAGCCTATATATCTGTTTGTAAAAGAAAAACATATTATCATCCCAAAAAACTCAAAATAAATTGGCCAAAAAATTTATATATCCATCTTCAATCAAGGTAGGGGGAACCAATGTGATTGAGAATAAGAAACACCATCTCAACCACTCCTTGTTTATTCAAAACTTTTCTTCTCAAACCACAAGGTTTTTCGACCAACACACATGAAATAACCTCATGTAATCCTATAATAACACCTACATATACTCATCTTAGACTCAATGTATCAAAAGTTTCCAACCACACATCCTTCTTTAATATTCTACTAAAGGATATAAGGTAACGTTCATCCTCATCAACTCACTCCACATGCCTTGCCATCCAAGATGACACTCATTCGAGAGACATCACTGATCAAGAACACTACATCTATCCATGATGTCTCATTCATGATATATTAATCCATCAATAACAGCATTATCATCCTTTACGACACACTTTTGAGAAAATATTATCCATCAAGTATTGTTAAGATGAGGGAACATCACATCCATTCGACAAGGAATACACTCTATAGAACATTCTCATCGGGTCATTTCATAAAAGAAATATTAACTGTCACTCAATGGATATCTATAATTAGATAAGGAATTATATCCATTCCTTATGGAGAACTGAAAAAATTCTTCTGAAAACCCATACGATCTCATCTATCAAAAAGTGGATCACACCCACCCTAGAAGTGTTACCCCATAAACCTAATCTAGAAAATCCTATATCATAAGGCTCAAATAGGGTATCAACCCTAGAACCACTATGGGACACAAAAAACACTACCAAGTATTAAACTATGATACATAGATAGGGGATCATGCTTATGACCACTAAGAGATACCAAAAAACCAAATATGGATCCAACCCCCGAGTAGGAGATCATACTATCAATGATACTGTGAGTTCCACTGGAAGCAAATACCATGAAGGTGATTGTACCCATGAGAATACAAAAAACCTAAATAAAACCCACATAATAAGTAAGGGATCATATATCTAAGGATTACAAAAAACATAATAGGCTAGCAAGGTAGATATGGGATCTATTCCCTATATATAAAGGTTATGAGGATACCACAAACACCATTTAGGAAAAATTATATGATAGAGGATATCTCCCTAACCTCACAGAGGTATAGAACAACTATATTTGATATTATCCTGTCAATGTGATCATAATACAATATTTAGGATGCAATTCCAAATTAAAATATCACATGGATAATCCCAATATATCATTCAACTGATACCAGTTTATACATTTTTAATATATTCAACCCACAACCATCACCATGCATTACATCTCTAACAGCAAAACAATGGACACCATAATGTCAAGTGTGAAAAAATACTAATGATAAGTTACTCATGTTCCATCATCCAATTCATAAAGATGATAATGAGTGAGGGAGTAGTCTCCATATGGATTTATCAACATGTATCGATAATACACATTGTGTATATCAAAGCCATCCCAGGGTTGTGTCCCCCCATAGTACTCAATGCGTATTTGGGTATATACATGGTGTTCCATTCAACTCACACAACATGTGACCCCATTCTATCTCCTATGTCTGTTATTTCCCATAAAAAACTATCTTTTCCTGTCATAACACATGGAGTGTACCCAGGGTACATGGTGTGTCTTAGAATACTTGGCACTTATTCCCTCCCTCATCCCATGCGCATGTCTAAAACCACATGCATGGGTAATCCCAAAGGGTACTCCCACCTGACCATTTCCCTTAGCACAACATATCTATCAATGTCCCTCAACCACACAACCTATCCTCACCAAATGGATTTAACCCCATTACATGGTGGGTAGTAACCAATATTCATATTCCCTAAATAGATAGAACACACTACATGTTCTTTTGCATGACATGGTGTGTGATAAAAAATTCCAAATAGGAATACACTGTGATCCACCCTAAACTCCCCACTATCTTCCAAAAAACAAAATATCTTCCCCCAGGGGATCTCTAACCGACATAAAAAAGATCTAAAAACATAAAACAATCCATCAAAAGGGGATCAAAATGTATTTTCATCAATCTCTTCTTGGATAAATTATAATGTTTTGGGTGAAAAACAATTGTCAGAATCCTCCAAATATCTAGTGGGTGATTACTAGTGTCAAAAACGAGGATAAGTGACTCCTCCTCTCTTTTGTTAAGCCTCGGGTCATTATCCATGTGTGTGTTGGGGAGGGGGGGGGGGTCCTCATATACTACCATGAGTGAGACCCAATTTGGGGGGTGGAAGCATGGTTTTTTATTTAATTTTTATTAAATAGTTTACTCTCCATTTAACACCCCTCCAAGTCACCCTCAACCACACATCTAACACTGATAAACTTAATGACACACTTATGGTAGATACCATGTTCTATACTTAATTGTAGTGTCAGATTTTTGATATGACACTCTGATATTGTGTTATTCAATTTTAATAATGGAATTTCACACGCGTGATAAAATATATATTTAATATTTTTAATACCACTGCACCAAAGCTCTCTGGAACTAGGAATCATTCATTGACTCAATTCCCATCTTCAGAAACATTTAAAAAAATATTGAAATATATTATAGGTAAAAACTATTGTCTCTATAAATGACTTCTATGAATTCAATGAAGTGCAGATTATGCATAGATCCTAGATATCGGATCATGTTTCAACCAATTTAATGATTCCATTATTAGTGTAGTTACTTAATCTCTTCCTTATGAAACATTCAAAGGTGATTTGGATTATTTGTAATATCCAAAAAAAGATACAATATGATCACAATCATTTAAAAATTTATTCTAAAATTTTAAAGATCACGGTTGTTGTGAAAGGTGAAAATTTACATCAAATATATTATTGTAAGAACTCTATCCATGATATTTTAATTCTAAAATGGTTATTCATTAAATGGAAACATTTCACCACCTTTTTGAAAAATTGATGTACTAGAGATTCCTCCTTTCTCCGGATGGATAAATTGAAATACGAATAGTGCCTCATGGGATAATTTTGTACATTTGGTCATTGAATATGTTTTATAGATTCTAATGATGATTCCATGAGATGTGTTTTTGGCTAATATGGTACTACTTCATCTCGGGTTGTTGAATTTCATGGCATGGTCAATATAGTTGAAATGGAATGACAATAATATTGGTGTATTCTATGGAAACAATATGACTCCAGTACCATCATGAAAGCTATCAATAATGGGAGAATTTATTTATCATGGAATCTTATCATAATATGGATGAAACCAATGGAGAGTATCTCATCTATGAATTTTATCATTACTCATACATATTGCAAAACCAAAAATCTATTTAATGGTCATAAAAATAAATGGGTGATTTCTATTGAGATTATCCGGTTTAATGTTTTACTAGATGAACCTTTTCTTTTATGGTGTAGATATTCTTATAAAATGTTTCTCTTTAGAATACTATAATTTTGTTTTTTTAAATACAATAAGATTTTTTATTAGGAAATCTCTTCAATTCTCTACCCAATCATCGCATTCATTTATTAATCAAGTTATTTTAATCATAATAATTTTCAAGTAACTAAGCTAGATATAATTAAATATTAAATCAATAACGTTAAACGATAGGCCAACCATTATAAAATCATAATTTATAACTAATTACAACCACTAAAAAATCATCTCTAAAACTTCCCAACATCATATATGTCATCCCCCTATCAACCACAACCAACTTCTCAAACAGAACACCATAAGTAAAATCACCCTCATCCCCTACATTAATGGCCTTATATGAAGAGAAAATAAGAAATATAGATGGAGAAAAAGATAAATGTGATACCTTGGATAAAAATAAAATTACCACATGAAGCATGATTCTTAATAATGGATAAAAATTAAAATAAAAATGATTGAATGATTTAAGTTTCTAAAAATTAACCTATTTTATGTTTTTTTTCATTTATTTTCTAAAACTACTAATTTTTTTTAACAACATAAGGAAATTTTTTCCCTAATTAAATATTCTTAAATTTAAATGTATATTTTTTATGTTTATTCTTTTAAAATATATAATGGAGTTAATTATATTGATCCTTGAAAAAATGGAATAGTTTAATTTATTTATCACCAAAAAATTTTGAAATTATAATGTACCGACACTAGAATGATTTTTTGACACTCAAAAAAGAATTTTTCTCTTGAATTTTCCAAAAAAATAACAAAAAAGGTTTTTTAAGTTGTAATCATTTATATTTAATTACCAGTAGATAATATTAATAATAACTAAATAATAATTAACTATTAATAATTATAATTAAATACTAATATTTTTATACAATACATAATTAATAATTAAATAGTATTAATATCTTATTATTTTTGGATGATCCCTTTACCTGTGTCAATCCTTCAGAACATGATGTCCCTCCAAAACAATTTTCCCACAATTTCTTTATTAATCTCCACGGACTCTACCTCCCACCAAAATTTCTCCTCCCCACATTCCCTAGTCTCTCCAATTTACATCCTCATTAATCCCCCTAACTCTTGGTTCTCACCTTCCTCTTCATCCACTCCACCCTAAATCATAAATACATTGTTTTTTATACCTATTTAACCAATTTCCTACCATTCTTGTTGCATATCTATCTTCCTCATGAAACCTATTTCCCTAATTTCATACCTTTCTCCCCATGTAACTATCTTACTCACCTCGCCTTACCTTCATGAAATGCATCTCCAACCAGTTCACTTCTCATCGACTCTAACTAACCATATTTTTATCATCGACTAATGTTCACACTCTATAAATATACAATTTTTAATATATCCAATTCCTCATCATCGACAACTTTAGATTCAATCACAAACATTGCGACCTAGAAGTATGTTCTACAATTTTACATTATTATATCTTATGTTTTATTTCTCTTACTATATCCATACAATAATCTTCCTATATAATGTTTTTATTTCACAATCATAAAAAAATGAGGCTGTTGTTCAACCAATTTAGCTTCACTTGAATGATTTGAGATTACCTCTTTCTATAACTGTTACATGAATATTATTTATTTTATTACTACCTTCTTTATTCATGAAACTTTTATCACCTATATATGAACATATTAAGGTTGTAACCAAGTATCAAAGAGGAAAAAAACATACAAAGATAGACTTTCAATATGATAAATTCAATCTTCCAATGACAAGAATATTATTTCTATGACATTAATTATCCAACCCTGACAACATAGAATAATTATTTGTATAAAAAGGTACAAAGGTATGTGAACATATAATAACATTACTGACCAATAATTATCCACCTATTTAATATGTAATCACGACAACATATGGTTGTGTTTAATGGCTCTCAACATTGAAAAACATTCATTTATGTGCTTCTTTCAATATTTCTAAAAACAATTCTTCTTCATATCCAAACAATTGGAAGTATATAATACATTATTAGAAGACTTATGTGTATACTTAATGTCTTTTACACTTCAAAATACCTGGTGGAACAAATATAGCTAACATACCCTATCCTCATTAAATTTACAATGTGGCTCATTTTACCAACCATATTAAATCAAGAAGATATTTCAAATGAAATTATCATATCATTTCCCTTAAGAACCATCATGGTGGTGTATATTTTAACAAGAAAGAATATATTGATATAAATAATCTACTATTCTTAACGTACATTCATTAACTTCAAAACATATACTTCACAGTGATAAATAGAACATTTGTATTTTGTTTCATGATATAAATTATGTTAAATTTACACAAAACCAATACCCCTATATTTATATATTAATTACATCAATAATTTTAAAATAAATTCATTACAAAATATTATATTGAAAAAGATTTTCACACGTAATTGATGATATCTACATTGAATAAATATTGGAATTTAGGATTATAAAAGTTAGAATCTATATATAACAATCTACAGGTATTATGTATGACCCTCGTGATCATTATGCAGTATTTCCCTCTATACCATAATATGTTATTATAATTTTTCTTCTTTTATATTAGTGTTCATCGATGATGCTGATATTTTCCACATATGTATGTGATTATTTCATTATTACCCAACCTTTTTTTCTCTAGTATTTTCAAACTTCTAGAAAAACTACTTTCATAATATCCTTAATTATGTAAATCCTAAATTTATTTATTCCATACAATTCAATTGGAGAATCAAATATTATTAACCTACCCAATATTGGATGAATTAAAAATGTGACTCCTTCTTCCAATACTATTACATCAGGAAGGCATTTTATGTCAAATCGACATGTCTTTTCCATTAACAATATTCAAGGTGATCACTCTAATAAATTGAAATAATATCATGATACTCATCATTTATTGTTCTTATATTACCTTTATTAACTCATTGAATTTTACTTTACATAAAAATATATAATTGTTTTCATGGTTCAAATTTTTTTACTTTAACTCAAAACCAAAACCGAAGAGATATATATATATATATATATATATATATATATATATATTAGTTACATTAATGATTCGAAATGAAATTTCTTGGAAAAATTGTACTAACCTTATGGTTTATACATTATTTATGATAAAGATAATGAAAAAATATTTATATCTATGGATTTTATAGGTTCAAACCTACATATAACAATTTACACTTTTTAGGTATAACCCTAAAGATAAGTTTGTAATATTTTATCATATTTCCATTATCTTTAGTATATTTTTTTCTCTTTTATTGGGTGTACATAAATTATAGTGATTCTATACACACATGAAAATTATTTTTTAACTATTACCATATGTATTTTCATTTTATATTTCTGAACAACTATAAGTTATTATTTCATTATTACCATGCGCATGTCTATCCTTAGTGTTTTTATTCCACTTAAGTCCCCAGGTGGAATAAATACCACTTTCACACCCTATATTGTATAAATTTCAAATGAAACTACTAAAAAGGTTATTAAATTGCGGAGATATTTCATATAATATAAACACATATTTTCCTTTCAAAATATTGAAGGCAATAAATCTAACAACCTAAAATACTATCATGATATTCATCATATACTATTATTGGCTTACATGAATTTAATCCATGAATTATAAGTCACATATAATTATAGAAAATTTGTATTTTTTTTGTGATTTAAAAATTATTACATTAACAAAAAACAAAAAAACATTATATATATAAATATATATAATAATTTCATCAATAATTTTAAAATAAACATATTTGTAAATATTTTACTTTCCTATTGTTTCAGACTTAGTTTATGATAGATACAATGAATAAATATTTCTATCCATCAATTACCCGGGTTAGAATATACATAAAACAATATCTACTTTTTACTAATGACATTCATTATCATTCTATAATATATCATCCCATTACAATAATATTTTTTTACACATTTCATCATGTATTATAGTGTAATTAGATTATTTCGTTCACATCCATACATACATATATTGTTGTATGCATTGGTGGTTTGAAGAACGAGTGAAATAATATGACGGTTTCTAGACTCCATACTTCTACTTTTTCTTATCATTATGTAATATTGGTTTTGAATTACTACA
This sequence comes from Viscum album, assembly GCA_963277665.1. Lineage (NCBI taxonomy): Eukaryota > Viridiplantae > Streptophyta > Magnoliopsida > Santalales > Viscaceae > Viscum > Viscum album. The sequence continues at coordinate 1,155,346,566 of OY728136.1, forward strand.
TGGACCTCCACAATAATTTAAGAATCTAATTTAAAATAGAACATCTGATGAGTAATATTACATCCTAGTCCCAGTCTTTTGATATGTGAACCAACATGGTGGCCATATATCCTTGCCTCACTGTACGCCATAGAATGTTGAATGGTAATGAGTGTATATGATCATATTGTGGGGAGACTACAAAATCATTATTAGAGTGAAATATCATCGATGAATAATATATAAAAATAGGAAACAAAACAATGAAAAATTATATAAGTAAATTATCTAGATATAGTAATAATCAGCATGATATTATAAAATGTTATATATTAAAATAATGATATGAGAATCCAATATAAAAAATTTGGAGAAGGAATACAATAGAAGAATATATAGAAAAAATATTCAAAATGGAAAAAAATGAAATAATCAAAGCTCTATATCGACCCTCTACTCCCTTACTTCAAACTAGTAAAAAATCAAATATATATAGTATGTCACTTCCCTTGGTCCCTACATAAATCCAAGATATCTATATCGGTACCTAATGGTGACCCAAAACGTGTGTGATTGAAAATAAGTAGGCCACACCAAATGGTGTTTCATAAAATATAGTTAGTCAATATATAAATATATAGCATGTTGTAATAATATAAGAAGTAAATGAAATAAATAGAACCCCTTTTGAATTAGGATTCTAATTGGATACAAACCGAAACTACCTACTTCTCCATAAGATGGATCTTAACTAAGAATTTATTATTTTATAATATTAGCTTAGGACCTAAGGCACACAACAAAGGAGTCCCTATATATCTATAATTATATATGGGATTTAAAAGACCCATGGTATTGAGGAATAGTAGTCATAGGTAATCCATGATGTTTATATATTTATGTCCTTTAAACATTTATAACATTGATACAATCCATGTATATTCTTTTATTTGGCAGACATGTCATTTAAATGGATGACATATTTAGGCCATCCATGTTATTCCATGTGAGGAATATTTCTATATCACTAGGCATAAAATACTTACTTCCAGATCCTATGGACCTGTCCATGGAATCCCAAAATGAAACCCCATGTATCTCCCATGGAAGGGCAAAAACACATTTTCCTTGAAGACTATCCAAGGAATTCAATGTAGGAAACCATGTATCACACATAGAATAATATAAACCCTTATTATAGATGTGACCATCAATGTTGTTTCATATAGGAATCAAAGTATCAAACCCAGCATGGTAAAACTCCATTTATAATTTATTCAATTCAATATTCTCAATGATCCAATCCAAGGATTTACAAATCAAAACAAGAGTATCTCCCATAGATTAACACTAATGATAGTCATGGACTAGCTACCTATAAATACCATTTAAAAATTCACATAATTCAAATTTTCATTACATTTATAAGGGATATATTAGGGATAAGACAAGCCGAAACAAGGGTCCAATTGAAATTGTGTTACCATTCACATTTCACATATATCATTTATATATTTAATTTATAGGCGACAAGTCCAAAACTTCCCTAAAGAGATTTTATTACAGAAGGAATAAAATATGATCATGGTATTTAATAGACTAAATAAAGGGGGTGTTTGATCACATTAAACTAAGGTATAAATGATAAGAAATATAATACACATACAAAAAGGGGTGGTTATAGCTGATGTAGAAAACTTCTAATTTCATAATTTGGGGTATGAGGTCTAAATTATTCTATGTAGTAGTAAGTTATTGAAATATTTGTTGCATTTAATTGTGATTAATTGAAATCCAAACACGTGGAATAAAATTTAATTTTATAAATAACTTGAATTTTGGAGAAAATTACTAGAAAACCTACATTATAGTGATAGAGGAATCCATATCTAGTATCTACCTTTGATTTGGTCTAAAATAAGAGTAATTAAAGAAACTCAAAAAATAACTTGAAAATATGTCATAAGAGATAAGGTAAATATAAAATTAATTAAAATGAGATAAAATAAAAAAATGATCAAGAGGACTCGTAGAGCGTTATGATGAATATAGTAAATAGATTATGCTACCTAATAACCTATCTATTCCCCATTCTTGAAAAAAAATTCAAGAATACTTGATCTCCTATCTCAAACACTAAGGGTCTATGATGATGATTAGAATAAGACAATTACCATAAATAAACTAGATACATATGCTTCTTTATATGTTTTACCTACTTTGACGTGTCTTGAATGATATATTGTATCAATAGTGTTTCCTCCAATACCTCTAACCATCATATAGGTGATCAACATGAACTACTGTATTGGGACTTGAAAGAATCCATCAATATAGTCAAATTGAAAATAATATTATAAAAAATCCCAACAAGTGGTATATGTTTCTCCCAATAACCCCTAAAATCAAGGGTACATTCTTTGAATAAGTTCCTCTAATATCATTATCGTATTATTAGGCTGAATATCTATATTTTCATTATAGAATATGCTCAAAAGCACCTATGAACCAAGAACCATCATAAGCGCATTCCAAAACCATGATAAAAATATATTTATACCAATATGATACTATGGTACATGGAAACTATGAAGTAATATAATCTCTCTGACAGAAAGACTTACATTTTCTTCCATTGAAAATATCTCTTTGATAGGTAAGAATTTTGTGGTCATCGTTAATATTTCAATGATGACCAACACCGTCTGACTACATCAGGGGAATATAGACAATCCCATTAAGAAATTCATAGTGATATCAAATCATCGCCACTATAGAATGTATAACTGATGTAATGTACTAATAGGCTATTAGTATTAAACCATATCCTACTAAAACATTGAACACAAAGTAACAAAACCGTCTATATTATTTTTCATCACTGAACCCCAATACTCGTCATAAATCACAATACAACATGGTTAGTTTTGGATACACTACCAATTTTGAGGCATGATTTTCTGACATAAATTTCACTCTCACATATACAGGAATCCATATGAATCCTTTAATACACAAGATCTCATCCCAAATATCGACCCAACTATGAGGTGGGTCATCACTTGAACATTTCCCCTTGGGACTAAGCCTCCATGATCTTAAAGTTGTGTTAAATTCAATCATTCCAAAAGGGATGAGGTCACTATTAATAATTTTAGTTTATATTTCTCTTGAATCTCTTGTAACTCTAGATATATCATATAAAACAAAACCATCAGCTATCATAGGCTACTGTATTCTTGAGAATTTGTGTCTGGGTCCTTTGAATCAAAGCATCATCCACTGCATTAAATTTATAAGGAGTATAATCAAGATAAAAAATTGAAATACTAAAGGTATTAAATACATATTGATTATATATTGTTTTAATCACAATGGGTGAATATGTATTTAAGTTTATTATGTTTTGGATACACCACAATCCACTCCCCCATTTAATAATGTCCCAAGAAACCTAAATCATAAAAAACTTCTACTAACAAATGTATATGCATTAGGAAATTACACTCATAAGGCCTCAAATGGTGATACCTACATTCCAAGACTCATTCCCCATGATTTATAAAATTCCCCATTCTAATTCGTAATCCATCACAATACACAGTGTAGACACTACACAGATTAGGTAATGATAGGATTGGTATTGAAGTCAACCTTTCATTAAACTCTTGGTGGGTTTTTTCCCAGATTCACCCCATGATAATTTAACACAATTCATGGTCAACCATGTAATAAGTGCTCCAGGTAATTTCAAATTTTGATTAAAATGACATAATTACAATTAATCCCTAAGAATCTATTAGTTTTGTAGACTCTCCAGGGATTCTCCTGGGAAACCATGATGCACATCATATCTGGATCCAAAAATACCCCTAATTATGGTTTTATGTGACCTATCCAAAATTGTAATTTTGCATGATTATAAAATATATTGTTATCTATCAATGTGTTAAATATGATGTCAAGGTTCTTTTCATGATTATGCCGAGTTTGAGAATACACCAAGATATCAACCAGAAAACCCCCAAAATGAGACCAAGTATAGGTTGAAAACTTGATTATTCTAGTTCATAATATCTTATGTCACATTCATGGGTTTGAAAGAAATTAATAAATACTCATAAAGTAAAATTTTATGTTGGAAAGCTATACATAGATTATATGAAGGACTAACTCATATTATAGAATAGTTCAACTCCAAAATAGTCCTTAAGAATATGTTTGATCCTTAGAGAATATAAAAGACGTCATCTATTAAATGTAATATGAAATGGTTCTAAACCAAAATTTGATTCAATCATCAATAAATTACACAAAACCAAATGGTATCATATTATTTATTATTAAAAAAGAACAAGTGATCCTCAATGTTTTGTATTAGGTCTTATAAACACATCAAATTATAGGTCCTCTAATTTCCTTTTGATTTCCTAAAACTCAATAGTAGTGATATTTTATGGTATAATTGATACAGGTTATACTTCTAAAAAAATATATATTAAACTCTTCATCTCTTTGAGTAGGTAGACTAGAAAATTCATCAGGAACATTTTCCCAAAATTGATCCACCACTAGAGTGAAAATAGAATGAAATTCCAAATATTCATCTAGAAGGAGGCCAGAAATATGGGATGACACTCCACCTAGACCATGCTTCTCAGGTATAGGTCGACTATCCTAGAGATCCCATTATCCATTGTATAGATAGAAATCATTGTTGTGTTATCGTATAGACACCCCTCAATGATAATAAATCAATTTGGGTCAAAATAATACTAATCAGTTTATCCATAGATTTAGATCACTAAATAGTATCTAAATGATGAAAATAATCCAAATGAAATGATATCAAACATAATCTAGTGGACACTTCTTTAATAGGAACACACTTTCTAATCCGAGAACAAATGTATTTTCACGAGTCATTAGTCCCCAATATTTTATGATCTCAAAACCCTGGCCACTCACTAAAATAGTATTCATGAAATAATGTTAAGCACCAGTTTGAAATAAAGAATATACTAATGTTGCGACTACTAAAATAATACCTTGAATTAGATATTAATCAAAATTGTTCTCCATGGGTGTAGGTAGTACAATATATATCTGGCTTGATATGTGGAACCTAGCTATAACCTGATAACCCTAAGTAGTCCCTCTCTACTAACATTGCATAATATAATTCTATCTTCTATGCCACATCCAAATCATCAACTCGAACAATATTGATTTCTCAAAATCCATGTCTGTCATAGATATAATGATCCTAATATCAAACATTGTTGTAGTGAATACCATATCTCATAGAACTCTATAGGAATGGTCCTACGAAACTACTGATGATGACCCATCTTTTCAAAATCCCTAAACTCCATTGTTTATTTATTGACCTAGGGATTCATGTGTTCCATCCCGCGTAATTAACGAAATTCCACATAGATAAAGAGGCATAAAATTTTACTACTTATTCCCCTGTGAGAAACTATAAAGTGATTCATTATACTATCTTATGGTATACCACACTATCTCTGTAGAGAAAGACTATGCCCCACTCCCTCAGCTTCCATCAGGTTACACTAAAACATGACGTTCATGTTCACTATCTATGAAATGATAATCCAATTAAAGAAATTCACCTGATACTGAATGGTATGCCTAGGTCCATCCCTAAACAACCTCACTCTAGAATGTTCATCACCAGCAAGAATAGAAACGAAACATTTGATCTCCTGAGAAATGAGATGAGTACTCCAAAATGATAAGAGTGACCAATTTCATATATAAAAATTCTTTAGTTCATTTAGCTCTTAATATCTCTCAGTAAAAGTAATAATAAAATATAGATTTGAAATCCAAAAAACCATGTCCCGATGTCGACTTGAATTATTTAGAACATCACATAAGTTCTTGGAGGATCCATGAAGCATATAATCCCAATGGTTCACCCTTATTTCAGAAGGAACCACTAGATTCTCAAAGATGGAAAGTATTGCCTCTATTCACGACTCGACTGGTTGGGAGATAGTATCCTATGGGAAATTAGGTTTTTTATCTATCCAAAACTCCCTATCCATATCTAACATAGTCAGTGTAGGAGGTGGGACCCCATACACAGGCTATACTAACCATAAGGAACTCTATTAGATATAAGAATCAATGTTTATTCCATGTACAATAATAGGTATAACTAGGGGTTCTACAAGTGGAACTACTAAAGGGTTAGGTCCCACAATTTTAAGTGAATGGTTTTCAAAACCCTCCAAGAACTTAATTCACAGCCTTTTAGAGTTGTATATCTACAATTCCAGGAACATGCATCAAAATGAGTATCAATAATATGAAATATATCAGATAAAAGAATAGGATATGTATAAAGCCTTCTTATACATAATCCAATACCCATATTCATTCCCTTAATTTATGGTCAATGAAAATTAAATGATTATGAAGGAATATAAGAGGCACACCAAATTTCCCACTAATATGTTAGTTCTTGGTTAAGTTTCAATGATTCATATCTCAAAATAGAGTGGGAATAATATAATATGGTGGAAACACCTTATTATGGATGTGGTGAACGATGTTTTTATTATGACATGTAGTTATCTTCTTTTGGTTGGAACTATTTGGTTGTCGGAAATATGTTTTTCCATGTCTTATTTTATTTCTTACTATACTTTTTTCTTCGTTTAATAAATGGAAAGTGGTTTTTCTCTCTAACAGAACATGTCAGGTATAGGGGAAAACCCTCAATAAATTGAAATTTGAATCCTTGTTTAACAAAACCCATTTAATTTATTAATTTGAAACCAAAATGGTATATATATAAATATATATCATGTTCTAGATAGATTAGTTACTATTATCATATTATAAAGACTTATGTTGTATACATTGCAGTTGGCCCATAATTTAATTTCAACTGGACCGTTACATCCTATATCATGATAAAATATTCAAAAATGATGATTTGGTTGTACAAATTACCATTCCGAATATTATAAGTGCACAAATTTATAAATTCTATTTTCAATCCATTTAATTTCTATCATCTAATGATTCATATTGTCTAACCATAGTTACACCACTCAAATATATAATAATTGGTCATTAAAGGTGTCACCAAAAGGAAATATGGGAAAGCATTATTTATGTTGATGTAGACACATTAAATCACCAATTAGTTATCTGTTTCCATATAAGAAATTTTATTAAAATTTCAAGTATAGAAATTTGGGTACATGTTACATAAAATAGGAAAGATAAATTATAATGTAAACATGGAATGAAATTTTGATGAAATATAAATCCTCAGGTCACTATAATGATGCAATAAAAATGATTCCATACCACACATATCCGAGGTTTAAAATATTTAAATATAAATGATGTCAAAAATAATATGTCTCATTGAATGTTGAAAACCTCATAACTGTAACAGAAAATTCATAACATCAAGTCTTATCCCTAGGAAATTTTATTTTTACCCATATGTGTATTAGATTCTCCAAGGAACACGATCATTACCATATTCCATCATATTCTAGCATCGTGTCTACTAAACCAAAATAGTGATATAAGGGAAAACAATATTTGATAAAACTTTTTGATGTCTCAATCCCATTCCACTAATTAATTACCCAATCCTATGGACACATGGCATGAAGCATGCCTCCCCATATGCTGGAGGCATCTGACTAACAGTGAGGGTCTATGATGTCATGGAGGGGAAACAAAAAAATTATATCATAGTTAGTTCAAAGTGATAACGAATATATAAAATTAAGATAAATTACAATGAACTGTGGTGAATGTAAATAATATAAGTATAATAATAATCAATGTGACAATAGATAGTTTCATATAAAAAATGATGATCTAATGATACTCTAAAAATATGAAGAGAAGGAATACAACAGTACATAAAAATACTCAAAAAGGCCAAAATATTAACTCTAGTATCATCATGAGTACATGCATGAAACTATTCTCTTATACTCCATCATATTAAAAAATTATTCTTCCATACATTTATACTTTCCTTTTTCCCAACCACAATCCATGAAGTCGATCTTGGTACTAATTGGTGGCCCGAATAGGGTGGGAGTACAACTAAGAGGATCACCACCAACAATGTATAATACTATACAGTATATGAATACATAAAAATGTACTGTGTAGGAAATAAAAAAGTATTAAAATAAATAAATAGTACCCTTATTGCCTCAAGTTCCTCATGGGATACATGACTAGTAATATCTGCTTCGGGCTAAGCTGGAATGTCTCTAAGTATTTATTATTTTATAATAATGGATTAAGACCTCAAACACACAACCAAGGAATCCTTATATAATGATAATTGTATAAGGGTTCAAGAAGTACCATGTAATTAATACCTTGTAATATTAGGTAAACCAATATTTTTATATATTTTTGTCCATTACTCATTTATTATATTGAGTGAATCCCAGTATATTATTTTACTTGTAAGACACATCATTTAATCACATGAAATCCTGATCCCATCCATGGAATTCCATGTAAGGAATCTAGGTAACTCTCAACACATAATATAATCCCACTATACTATGGTCCCATCCATGTCATCCCGTATTGGAAACATTGAATCACCCAATGTTAGGTAAAACATCAATTTCCATTTGAGATCATCAGAGGAATTATTTATGGGAACACATGTACATTCCCTTGCAAAGTATAAACCCATCTACTCAACGATCCTATCCAAGGTGTTCCATATATAAATCCAAGTACATATCCAATAAAGTTATAATTCCATATATATTTTATATAATTAAATATGATTGAATATCTTAGCTAATGAATTTGGATTTTGATCCCAAGTATCACCTAAAAATGCCAGGATATTCATGGGCAATCTAAATATCCATATCATTTATCAATTTAATTAATTAAAAGTTGAATTTCATTTAATAGGGAAAAATAACGCATAAAGTAGTGAGAATCATGTTTCCAAGAGACATGGTCTTACAGTTCACAATTAAAATTGTTCATTTAGTTATTTTATAAATTACGGACAATCCCAAATCCACCATAAATGGGTTCAATTACATAATAATTGAAATATATTCATATAATTTAATAAAAACACTCATGGGTTGTTTAATTACTTTAAACAAAGTTATATCGAACAAGGAATATAATACAAACACCACGATAAGTGGTTCAATTTTAGGTAGAAAAAATTGAAATATTATAATTTTTTGAACGAGGAATAAATGATTTAGAAAAGCAGAAATTTATTTTAATCAGTTTAAAATTTTATGTTGACTGAGAGAAAGTTTCATTCACGGAACATTGACACATGATATATAATACTAGAATATCTGGGAAAAGTACTAAACCACCAAACTTATTCTGATAGATGATCCCCATCTAGTTTCAACCTCTGATTCGATATGGAATAATATAAATTGAAGAAAATAGACAAAACCCAGAAAATTGGGCATTAGAGATCACTTAAGATATCATTAATGAAAGTGATAGAAAATACGAAAATAATAAAGAGAACTTGTATACAAATTCAGGGTTATCCTAAATGACTGAGAATATTTTATTCCATGTCAAGATGAGGGAGATCTCACCCAGACTCTGAGGAGATGTAGGAAGAGTTTCAATGGGCTGCTGTGTGTAAAACCAGGGAGAAGAAATGATCATTTAGGGTTAAAATTATAGGAAGTAAAAATTAAAAATTTTCCATTTTAATGGGGCTTAGTATTTTTCCATAGTTTTGAAAAATAAATTCTATAATCAAGTGAGCCAACATACCAAGGTGGAACCCCCTCACCTAGCTAAAAATTCAGTTTAAAAAACAATCCATAACCAATGCGTATGAACTTTCCAAAGTATCCACCCTGACATGGATAGGTGCATGGATATGAGAAAGATTTCCCCAAACATGTGATGAACACCAAAAAAATTTACATAGTTTTTTCATAGCCTTTTGGAATCCAACACATGGTTAAAAAAACCATGCAACTCTTCTTTGGGTAGCACAATATTCACTATCCATGTGCCAACCAAAATCCACAATCTAATTCTCTAAAAATAAGACCTCTTGGATTTAAATAAGCCTCATATTATCTTAGAACATTCAATATTCTCTTAGAAACTATTACAAGTATAAAATACAAGGTTTTAAAATATATAATAGGGTTTATACCTCCATATAATTCCTTGATTTTGAAATTATTTAAAGATTTCCCAAAAGATAGATACATATAATAATATTTTCTCCTTCAACAATATGGAGTATATAATATACAGTTCTATCAATGATGGATGTATTCCACAGATATTTCGATTGAATGGATAAAAAAACCACTATATTGGATTGTCATACCCTCCTCATGTAAATTCAAAAAAGTACTCCAAATGTTAAGTTTATGAAACATGAATTTGTTTTTGTAAAACAATCCATGTTGTTAGGTGGTAATTCAACACAATTTCAAATATTTACCACTTACTAATATAAAATGTATCGATAAATTAAATTATTGTTCCTGTATGTAGTTCTGATTAAAAAAATCCAGATTCATTAAACAGTGAATAAATTATTGGGAAATTGTTATTGTTGGATGCGAATAATATTTTCACACATCATTTTAGAACATCCAGTGATTTTTTGGACCACATGATGGTCCCGACACGAATCTGTGACTAATCATACAATGACATAATGGTTGATCAATTTAAAATATACAATCTTATTCATAAATTTATAGGCATATTATTAGAGATGATTTAAAAATTATTATGGAAAGGGACATTATCCTTCAAGAAAAGGGTGATGGTAAAAATTTCCTTTTTTCAATGTGACCCATTGAATCCTTATATATATATAAATATAACTATTCATATTATTTTTCGTTGGGTTTGGGGGTAAAAAGACCCCTAAATTAATTTATTAAGAATATTAATATATATTAAATCATGTGCACCCATATTTTTGAAGTAATTTCTTTTTTTCCCATTGACCATTACCTCATATGGGAATTATGAGATCATGATTGTGTCCAAAACATGGGGTTTACCTTAGGCATGACATAATGTTGGACAATGTTAGGAATTCAGTTGACGGTGACTGTTGGTTGGTGCCTCAAGTGAATTAATTAATATATTTAGCTAATATTTATGATTTCACAAACCCCTATGACTACAATATAAAGAAGAATTTATGTGTAAAGACCCATTAAATTCAAGGGAAATTTTTTCTTAATTTTATTTTGAATTTTACAAGAGCGTGGTTTCTGACGGCACCTGATTCCGAGGCCCGATGTGCCCGGAATCAATTTCCGAAGTTTGGCTCGGGTACGTTCAGTGAACGAACGAGCGAGAATTTCTAACTTTTGAACCGGTGCTCGGAATCAAATTACGAGGGCACTGATGAACTCGCAGCGCCGATATTCTCTTAATGAGACCTTTTCCGAGGTTGCGTTTTATGCGGGATGAAAGTTAGTTTTGGGGAAATTTTGATGGAGTTAAATAAATTGAGGAAACACAATTTATTTTTTAACCATGTTGGTTATGTCCTCCCAAAGGGAGTTAGGGGTGGCACCCACATCCACTTAACCTCCCTTGAGAGGATTAAGTGTGGTGGGGCCCACATGAACCCTAACTCTTCATCTCCCCTTTAAACTCCCAATAACTCCTCACAAATTAATCTTGACAACTTGGGTTATTAATTAAGTTGAGTGTCTTAATTTCAAAATTTTGAAATTCAATGTGGTTTAGTTGTGTAAATAAAATAAGCCTTAGAATTATTTTATTTTGGTTAGTTTTCTCTTGTCACCTTGAGAGGATTTGAGAAGCGTTCTTCATCTTCTTCAACCTTGACGATGAACGCGAAGAACACTTAGGCTCCGACGAAGAACGTCGTCACCTTAAGAAGAGAAAGACATGTCGTCACTTATCTTCTTCACAGTCGGTGTGTTTCTGAAGATCGACGACGCCTCTTATTTCGATCTTCTTTCCGTGCCAAGGAAAGGAGATGCCACATCCTCTTCGGCTTTCTCCATCAGCTTACGATGCTTCTCCAGCGACGTACCTCTTCAGACGCACCTCGACGTCAACGGAATCGACGTTCAAATTCAGCGACGCCCGACCTCCGCGACGCTTGTCTTCCGCGGCTTGTTGACATGCGCAACTCTTGAAACCGAGGTAGGGGTTTATTGTTATTTTATTATTTGATTCCGTTCTTGATTATAGCATGTTGAATTTCGTGGTTTTTGACTTTTTGTTATTGAATAATGCGAGGGGGCCGGTCTGCACAGACACGGCCGACCCTCCAACTAATTTCATAAATGTTTTCTTTGTGATTGGTACGAAGGAGCGTGGTGCCGTCGCACCACGCGGTTACATGCAGAACATATGCACGGAACCATCACGTCGTACCGTGGAAAGGGATTCAAGGACGCGACGCCATCGCGCCGCGTCGAAGGAAACCGAGGACGCCGCGGCCGGAGTGGGGCCGCGGCGGAGGGGAGCGGTGTCTTCGCACCGCGCCGGACGACAAAGGTCGCGGCCGGTTCCTGGCCGCGGCGGAACAAGGTGACCGGCGGCCAGCCGGGCCACCAGTGTCGGAAGCCGGAAGGGGACCGGCCTTTGCCGGTCCCATTGAGAGGGAGCCAGCCGGCCAAGTCGGGCTGGCCGGAGTGGAGAAACCCGGGGGAATTTAATTCCCCCGGCTAGTTGAACGGCCCCCCATTAAGAGGGGGGGCGTGGTTACAATGGGGGGGCAGGCGCCCTCCATTTCTTCAAACAGCTCCGCCTTCGGCCGAGCTGGCAGCGCGCCCCGCGCGCTGCCCCCAGCCAGACCGGGCCGCGCCTGGCCGGGTCAACCCTGTCCGGGGCGGGTCGACCTGGTTCGGGCCAACCGGGGGGTCTCGGGCCGGGTCGGCCCATGGCCGAAACCCCCGATACCGAACTGTTAGGTTCAAATGCCCATAACTCGGGCTATGGACCTCCAAACGACACGCCATCAGCGGCGATGCGATCCTTGGATCGAGTTGGTCGTTTCGATATATCACACTCAAGGTTTCGGAATACTTTGAGTTCAGCCGGGTTGGTTCGTCCATGAAACCAATCGGGCCTTCGGAGCGAAAACACTCATATCTTGAGCTACGGACGTCCGATTGACGTGCCGTCAGCTTTGTTGAGTTCCTCATAGTGAGACAGTTATTTTGGCATACTCCGCCCAAGGATTGGACGCAGGTGGGGTACGGTTGGGTTGGTTTTTCCTTAAAAAACAACCAGGTCCCTGGGATGAAAAAGCCAATAACTCTCAGACCGAGCGTCAGATTGACGCGCCGTCTGTTGTGTTGTGTTCCTGTTGATGATACGGAACATTTGGATACATAAACTCTAGACTTTGTGACAGTTGATGTATCAGCCTCTCGGCTCGTGGAGCAGACCCTCCTGAACGAGCTTGATGTGTGCGGGAACCCTAGAGCTGGCTCCGACTGCTACTGTGACTGCGACGACGACTGTGCAGAGATCCTTAGTGGATTCGATGACGACGACTACAACACTCAGCGATCTTGTTTGGATCATTGCTACTGATCTTGTGTGGGTCCGATCCTGCATGGGTCAGCGCTCAGCGGTCCTGTGTGAACCAGCGCCTACAGATCATGTGTGGGTCCGATCCTGTGTGGGTCTTTGCGGGGGTTAGTACCTATCGATCCTTTGTGGGTCCGACGACTTAGATGGATCAGTGATCATCTCTATCGTCTTCGAAGAAGTATACCTGTGTGAGGTGAATCCTGTTTACCTTCCTGTGTAGATTGTGTTGTGCTATCCTGTGTGGATTACGTTTTTATTTCCTGTGTGGAATACGTATACTTTCCTGTGTGGATTGAGTTGTACTTGGGCTCGGAGGTTGGAGCGTATTGAAATGATGACTTAGGTATATGTATGGGCATATACCTAAGTAGTGTCGGTTGTTACTTCGTTATTGTATCTTCCCTTTTTGGTTTATCCTTTGTGGATTTTGGGAGACCATCGGGGGTCTCGGGGTCCCTACTGTGTAGCTTATACTCACCCATGCACGGGATATGCCCGCACTATGTTGTGTTGGTTGGAGACGACGGACAGCGTTGATCGTGGTTGAGGCTTGCAGAGCAGGATGGTACCTGGAGGTGGACCACTGGGCGGGTCGTGCTCGGAGGGGACGGCGAGACCCGAGGAGCAGTGGAGCTATCTGTACCCACCCTTCAGGTGGGATTTCTAGTGGACAGCTCGACGTAGTGGCTTTACTTTACAGTTTCTGTTTTTCCCTTTCGAGTTGTACTTTATAGTTGGGCTTGTATTTCCGGCCCCTCTACTTTTCCGCACATTCAGTTGTACTCTATTTTTACTTAGTGTTTACTTTTCCGCTTGCTTACTCTGTGGTGCTTTTTTACTTTATATAGGAAATGCATTCCCTTTTACTGGGATTTACTCCTTGGTGCTAGTCGCCAGCCCCTGGCTATGGAAGGCGGGCTTGGGGTAGTCATGGCACGGGCCCCGAGGATAGGTCGTGAAAAATTGGTATCAGAGCAGTTCGGTTCTACCGCGAAATATGATCTTTTCTATGTGAAGCAATAGTGTTTAGCATATTGAGTGTGGTTATCAGTCCAGGGAGTCCAGTGTTGGTGCGGCGGCCGACGTATCCGTACACCAGGACCCTGCCTTCTGATTTCTAACTTAATGCATGAAAACATTGATTGCGTGTGTGTTTCAAGTTTTCTTTGTGATTACTTTGTATCAGCTCACCAGGTATACTGTTCTGACCGTGGCGCACATGTTTCCTTTTCAGGATGGCCCCACGACTACAGCCATCTAGGGTTCCGAGAGTCGAGTGTGATGACAGACCACCGAGCGACGAGGCCTCGGTGCAGGGCCCTTTGTCTGCAGTGGCACCAGCGGTAGCACTACCCACCGAGCCACCGATACTTCCAGCACCAGCCGCTGACGATGCACGTCGCCTTAGCGCACTGCATTAGTTTCAGCGCCAGCGACCGCCGAGGTTTTGTGGTTAGACGGACCCCCAGGCAGCCGATGAATAGCTGGAGGCAGTCGTACGCGTTTTTAGGCTAGCGAGGACACCAGAAAACCTCATGGTGATCCTTTCTGCGAGCCTACTACACGCATCAGCGGGCTGATGGTGGAGCTTGACGCTCCAGGTGCACGATGAGGCATCTCTACTTTGGACGGACTTTGAGAGCATCTTCCGCTCGGAGTTCTTCCCAGCCACCCTCCGTGCGGTGCGCATTCAGGAGCTTCTTCAGCTGCGGCAGGGCAGCATGACGGTCGCTCAGTACTCAGCGAGATTTACTGATCTCTCGCGCTACTCGACCGACATGGTACGGGACCCATTCTTCCGGGCCCGGACCTTCGAGCAGGGATTGAGACACGAGATCAGTGCATCGCTGATCTCCCTCAGCATTCCGACTCAGACAGGAGTACTGGAGCGGGCCCTTTTGATCGAGAGCTACCTTGCTGAGTCTACACCAGCACCGAGACCCACCGCAGGGCGCCACGTAGCAGAGTCTTCTGCAGCAGGCAGTCGGCGGATGACTCAGGGGTCCATGCAGACCAGGCCCTCAGGAAGACGACCTCAGGACACTAGTTCAGCAGTGCGGGGAACACAGCGCGGAGCCAGTCTTTCGAGAGGCAGACAGTGCTACCCGTGCGGCGGGCATGGCCACATGGCTCGTGACTGCCTGACCCTTCGTGCCGAGGATCAGGAGACGGTTGAGGGACCACCGAGGCAGAGGCAGAGGGTCGACCTTGGCGGTTCGCAGGGAGGAGGCGGACGAAGCAGGGGAGCTGGCCGAGCAGTAGGTGGTGGGAGACACTTTGAGGCTTTACCACCACCCCCACCAGGAGGTCCACCCCGACCACAGGGAGCTGGTGGGCAGAGACAGACACAACTCCAGGAAGTAGAGGCCTACGACCACGGCGCACCAGAGATGATTCGAGGTACCATTTGTGTCTATTCCACCCTTGTTGCAGTTCTTATAGACATAGGAGCGAGTCACTCTTTCATAGCCACTTCCCTTGTTCGGAGCTCGGAGATTCCGATAGAGCCGTTGGCTCGATCCTTACGGCTAGAGACTCCTACGGGAGCAGACTCGATGATTACGCACTGGTTCCGGCAGTGTGAGCTTACTCTAGGAGGCGAGATCTTTGGCTGGGATCTTCTTGTAGCAGCGTCGAGGCCTTACGACGTCATCTTGGTCATGGATTGGTTATCTACGGTCCATGCACAGATTGACTATTTTAGGCGCATGGTGCGATGTGTACGCACCGACGGGAGCAGGTTCACCTTCACCGGCGAGAAGGGAGCCTTTGCAGCACAGGATAGACTTCTGCAGATGAGAGGACAACCCATCACTCATCAGTTGTCTAGCCTCATCCTGGGAGCAGTTGACGTGCAGAGTCCTGTTTTTCCTGTAGTGGTCGATCAGTTTGTGGATGTCTTCCCCGATGACGTTCCAGGGTTACCTCCTCGCAGAGAGGTAGACTTTTATATTGACCTGTACCCCGGGATAGCTCCGATATCAACTCCAGCATATCGGATGGCCCCCGCCGAGCTTCGAGAGCTACAGGTACAATTGGAGGACTTGCAGGTCAAGGGGTTCATCCTACCCAGTGTTTCACCCTGGGCTTCCCTGATTTTGTTCGCCAAGAAGGCGGACGAGAGCTTTCGACTTTGTGTTGACTACCGTCGCCTGAACCAGGTAACAGTGAGGAACAAGTATCTGCTACCGATGATTGATGACCTCTTTGATCAGCTCAAGGGAGCACGGTGGTTCTCAAAGATAGACCTCAGGTCAGGCTATCATCAGCTCAGAGTTAGAGACGAGGACATATAGAAGTCGGCCTTCAGATGTCGGTATGGCCACAATGAGTACTTGGTTATGCCCTTCGGCGTAACCAATGCTCCAGCAGTGTTCATGGCCCTCATGAACAGGATCTTTCAGACATGCCTTGATTGGTTTGTTGTGGACTTCATCGACAACATTCTGATATACTCGACAACTGAGGAGGAGCACGCCTAACACTTGCGGGTTGTACTAGACACACTCCGAGAGCACCAGCTTTATGGTATGCTCTCGAAGTGCCAGTTCTGGATACGTGAGGTCAACTTCTTGGGGAATGTCATCTCTGAGGCGGGAGTTGCAGTGGATCCTGCGAAGATCGAGGCAGTGTTAGCTTGGGAGCCACCCAGGAGCGTGACGGAGGTTCGGAGTTTCTTGGGACTAGCTGGATACTACCGGAGATTCGTGCCATACTTCTATAGAGTTGCGGCACTACTCTCATCTTTGACGAAGAAGGAAAAACCCTTCGTGTGGTCAGACAAATGTCAGCATAGTTTCCAAGAGCTGAGACATAGATTGACCAGCGCACCTATCTTGAGGTTTCTTGAGGAGGGAGTTGGATACGTAGTTTACTGCGATGCATCAGGGACCAGACTCGGTTGCATCCTGATGCAGGAGCGGGCAGTGATCGCCTATGGATCACGTCAGTTGAGGCCGCATGAGCAGAACTACGCTACCCATGACCTGGAGTTAGCAGCAGTGGTCTTCGCTCTGAAGACATGGCAACACTATCTGATGGGCGAGGGCTTTATAGTCTTTTCTGATCATCAGAGTCTCAGGTATATCTTCTCGCAGAAGGAACTGAACCTGAGACAGTGGCGATGGATCGAGTTCCTCTGGGACTATGACTTTGAGATAGTCTATACTCCTGGGAAGGGGAACGTAGTAGTCGATGCCCTCAGCAGGAGGACACGCATTCAACTACTTGAGGAGGCGACGGAGCAGCTAGCCTCTTTGCAGATATCATTCATGGATAGAGATGGAGTAGCCTTCCTTCAGTCTCTCACAGTCACTCCTCCACTTCTACAATGGGTCAGAGAGGCACAACGTGGGGACGCTGACTGTGAGACATGGCGTGCACATATATCCTCAGGGCAGGCACCTGATGGTTTCACCTTTGGGGCAGAGCATGAAATCCTTTTCAAAGGACGTATCATGGTACCAGTTGCTTTATGGGAGGAGGTGATGAGAGAGTTTCACACTTCTCCCTTGGCGGTACATCCTGGAGTGGAGAAGATGTACCAGGATCTCAGACAACAGCACTGGTGGCCAGGCATAAAGAAGGCTGTAGTAGAGTTCGTTTCTCGATGTCTCACCTGCCAGTAGGTGAAGGCTGAGTACCAGGTACTAGCAGGCTTGGTATAGACCTTGGAGCTCCTGGATAGGAAGTGGGACGGGATATCTATGGACTTCGTGACTGGACTTCCACGCACTTCCAGAGGTCACGACTCCATCTAGGTGATTGTCGACCGACTCACCAAGTCGGCTCACTTCTTACCCATCAGAGAGCTGAGCTCAGTGGAGAGATTGGGACGACTTTACGTTCAAGAGATTGTATGGATTCACGGTGTGCCATCATCTATCATCTCCGATAGAGATGCTCTCTTTACTTCCCAGCTTTGGAAGGGGTTGCAGGAGGCGTTCGGGACGCAGCTACGTCTGAGTACAGCCTTTCACCCTCAGACAGATGGCCAGATGGAGAGGACCATTGAGACTCTCGAGGACATGCTCCAAGCATGTGTCCTCGACTTTGGTCATAGCTGGGAGGACCACCTACCATTGGTGGAGTTCGCGTACAACAACAGCTTCCACTCCACCATCGGGATGGCACTATACGAGGCGTTGTACGGCCGAACTTGTAGATCTATTTTGTGCTGGACAGAACCTGGGGAGTCCACACTTGTGGGGCCGGAGATGGTTCAGGCCACGACAGAGAAGGTCCAGGTCATCCAGGAGTGGATGAGGATAGCTCAGAGCCGGCAGAAGTCTTATGCTGAAAGGAGGCGGAGGCCACTGGAGTCTGAGGATAGCGACCACGTCTTCTTGCGGGCCTCACCTCCACGTGGTATACGGAGATTTGGCCGAGGCGGCAAGTTATCTATGCGCTTCATCGGACCATTCCAGGTCCTTAGCAGGATTTGCAAGGTGGCCTATCGTCTGGCTCTACCACCTCAGTTGCACCGGGTGCAAGACGTCTTTCAAGTATCTCAGCTGAAGAGATACGTGCATGACCCGACGCACATCATTGACCATGGGAAGCTTGACGTTGACGATGGGGCGACTTTTACGGAGGTTCCGGTGGAGATCGAGGATCGACCGGAGTGGGTCCTACGTGGATGGTCGATTCCTCTAGTGCGCATCAGATGGCAGCACGGAAACCTCCAGGAGAGCCCTTGGGAGTGGGAGGCTCAGATGCGTGCTCAGTACCCTCATTTGTTTCCCTAGTTTTTATGTATCTTTACGGGGACGTAAAGCTCTGAGGTGGGAGTAATGTAAAGACCCGTAAAATTCAAGGGAAAATTTTTCTTAATTTTCTTTGGAATTTTACAAGAGCGCGGTTTCTGACGGCACCTGATTCCGAGGCCCGGTGTGCCCGGAATCAATTTCTGAAGTTTGGCTCGGGTAAGTTCAGTGAACGAATGAGCGGGAATTTATAACTTTTGAACCGGTGCCCAGAATCGAATTCCGAGGGCACCGATGAACTCGCAGCGCCGATATTCGCTTAAGGAGACCTTTTCCGAGGTTGCGTTTTATGCGGGATGAAAGTTAGTTTTGGGGAAAATTTGATGGAGTTAAATAAATTGAAGAAACACAATTTATTTTTTAACCATGTTGGTTATGTCCTCCCAAAGGGAGTTAGGGGTGGGACCCACATCCACTTAACCTCCCTTGAGAGGATTAAGTGTGGTGGGGCCCACACGAACCCTAACTCTTCATCTCCCCTTTAAACTCCCAATAACTCCTCTCTAATTAATCTTGAAAACTTTGGTTATTAATTAAGTTGAGTGTCTTAATTTCAAACTTTTGAAATTCAAAGTGTTTTAGTTGTATAAATAAAATAAGCCTTAGACTTATTTTATTTTGGTTAGTTTTCTCTTGTCACCTTGAGAGGATTTGAGAAGCGTTCTTCATCTTCTTCAACCTTGACGAAGAACGCGAAGAACACTTAGGCTCTGACGAAGAACGTCGTCACCTTAAGAAGAGAAAGATGTGTCTTCACTTCTCTTCTTCACAGCCGGTGTGTTTCCGAAGATCGACGACGCCGCTTCTTCCGATCTACTTTCCATGTCGAGGAAAGGAGACGCCGCATCCTGTTCGACTTTTTCCATCATCTTACGAAGCTTCTCCAGCGACGTACCTCTTCGGACGCACCTCGACGTCAACAGAATCGACGTTCGAATTCCCCAACGCCCGACCTCCGCGACGCTTGTCTTCCGTGGCTTGTTGACGTGTGCAACTCTTGAAACCGAGGTAGTGGTTTATTGTTATTTTATTATTTTATTCCGTTCATGATTCTGGCATGTCAAATTTCGTGGTTTTAGACGTTTTGTTATCGAATAATGCGAGGGGGCTGGTCCGCACAAACATGGCCGAACCTCCTCCTTATTTCATAAATGTTTTCTTTGTGATTGGTATGAAGGAGCGTGGTGCTGTCGCACCACCCATTTACATGCAGAAGATATGCGCGGCGCCGTCGCGCCGCGCCGTGGAAAGGAATTCAAGGACGCGTCGCCGTCGCGCCGCGTCGAAGGAAACTGAGGACGCCACGGCCGAAGCGGGAACGCGGCGGAGGGGAGCGGTGCCATCGCACCGCGCCGGACGACACAGGTCGCGGCTGGTTCCGGGCCGTGGTGGAACAAGGTGACCGGCGGCCAGCCAGGCCGCCGGTGTCGGAAGCCGGAAGGGGACCGGCCTTTGCCGGTCCCGTTGAGAGGGAGCCGGCCGGCCAAGTCGGGCCGGCCGGAGTGGAGAAACCCAGGGGAATTTAATTCCCCTGGCTAGTTGAACGGCCCCCCCCTTATGAGGGGGGTGCGGTTACAAAGGGGGGGGGGGGCAGGCGCCCCCCGTTTCTTCAAACAGCTCGGCCTTAGGCCTGGTCCGCGCTGGGCCGGGCCAGGTCGACCCTGTCCGGGGTGGGTCGACCCGGTTCGGGCCAACCGGGGGGTCTCGGGCCGGGTCAGCCTGGGCCCGAAACCCCCGATACCAAACTGTTAGGTTCAAATGCCCATAACTCGGGCTACGGACCTCCAAACGACGTACCGACAGCGGCGATGCGATCCTTGAATCGAGACAGTCATTTCAGTATATCACACTCAAGGTTTCAGAATACATTGTGTTCGGCCGGGTTGGTTCGTACACGAAACCAACCGGGCCTTCGGAGCGGAAACGATCATATCATGAGCTACGGACGTACGATTGACGTGCCGTCAGATTTGTTGAGTTCCTATTAGTGAGACGGATCTTTTGGCATACTCCGCCCGAGGTTTGGGTGCAGGTGGAGTACGGTCGGGTTGATTTTGCCTTAAAAACCAACCGGGCCCCTAGGACGAAAAAGACAATAACTCTCAGACCGGGCGTCCGATTGACGCGCCGTCTGTTGCGTTGAGTTCCTGTTGACGATACAAAACTTTTGGATACATCAAATATAGACTTTGTGACAGTTGATGTATCAGCCTCTCGGCTCATGGAGCGGACCCTCCCGAACGAGCTTGCTGTGTGCGGGAACCCTAGAGCTGGCTGCGACTGCTACTGTGACTGCGACGACGACTGTGCAGAGATCCTTAGTGGATTCGACGACGAAGACTACAACACTCAGGGATCCTGTGTGGATCAGTGCTACCGATCCTGTGTGGGTCCGATCCTGTGTGGGTCAGTGCTCAGCGGTCCTGTGTGAAGCAGCACCTACAGATCATGTGTGGGTCCGATCCTGTGTGGGTCTTTGCGGGGGTTAGTACCTATCGATCCTTTGTGGGTCCGACGACTTAGATGGATCAGTGATCATCTCTATTGTCTTCGAAAAAGTATACCTATTTGAGCTGAATCATGTTTACCTTCTTGTGTGGATTGTGTTGTGCTATCCTGTGTGGATTACGTTTTTCTTTCCTGTGTGGAATACGTATACTTTGCAGTGTGGACTGAGTTGTACTTGGGCTCGGAGGTTGGAGCGTATTGAAATGATGACTTAGGTATATGTATGGGAATATACCTAAGCAGTGTCAGTTGTTATTTCGTGATTGTATCTTCCCTTTGTGGTTTAACCTTTGTGGATTTTGGGAGACCTTCGGGGGTCTCGGGGTCCCTACTGAGTAGCTTATACTCACCCCTGCACGGGCTATGCCTGCACTACATTGTGTTGGTTGCAGACGACGGACATCGTTCATTGTGGTTGAGGCTTGTAGATCAGGACGGTACCTGGAGGTGGACCACTGGGCGGGTCATGCTCAGAGCGGACGGCGGGACCTGAGGAGCAGTGGAGCTATTTGTACCCACCCGTCAGGTAGGATTTCTAGTGGACAGCTCAGCGTAGCGGCTTTACTATACAGTTTCTGTTTTTCCCTTTCGAGTTTTACTTTACAGTTGGGCTTTTATTTCCGGCACCTTTACTTTTCCGCACATTCAGTTGTACTCTATTTTTACTTAGTGTTTACTTTTCCGCTTGCTTACTCTGTGGTGCTTTTTTACTTTACATAGGCAATGCCTTCCCTTTTACTGGGATTTACGCCTTGTTGATAGCCGCCAACCCCTGGCCTATGGAAGGCGGGCTTGGGGTAGTCACGACACGGGCCCCGAGGATGGGTCGTGACATTATGAATAATTCCCATGGTTAGGCACATAACCATGGGATATTAGAGAAGAGGATGATAAAAATAGTATTGGTTTTTGTGACTCAGGAACATGGATCAACAACATGAGACCGTAGAGAATTATTAGATGAACAATCACTGCCATAAGATCATCATCGTAATTTCTAGATGATTCATTATTCACCAAAGATAGCTCTATTATAATGGTAGGGAATTTTATTTCATGTATTTATTCTTTATTTGATTTTATTGTTGAAATATGTTATATATATTCTAATTTTCTGTGATTAACATTTCCTGAATAAGATATATTTTATTTTTTGTTCTTGATCTTGATTTTTAATACCCATTGAATTCATATTTCACATCCTTGGATTCCACAAATTTATGTCCATTGGTCAGGATAAAATTTTCTAATGATGATAATATTTTTTTTCTTGAGCATTTCCCTTAACATACTTCACATTCATCGTCATTGGCCCATGGGGTTGGTGACTTGACCTTATCGAGATATATTTGAGGATGATTGAACCCTCATATTCATGTAGGATGAAAATTGATGTACATATCCGTGTTTTTTTGGGAATATAATGTTTATTGTGGTATTTGGGGGTCAGAATCGGGGACCAGGGCCCCATACAACAATGTGAGGTGAGGAAACTCCCCCATAACAAAATGGAGTTCTGATTTCTATCCACAAGTGGCTGGGAATCAAAGACTAAGGGAATAACATTTGTTTTGGAAGATTTTGTGTTATCAAATGGTGGTGGAAGCAGTACATCGTGTGGATATATTATCCATTGTATTTACCATGGGCTTCTATAAATTTTTAAAGTATAGGATGTGTAGTTTGGATGAATACATTATATGTGGACCATTTCTATGGAGGCTCGGGTTTTATCAAAAATAAAATATCACATGATGAGTGTATAGACCACCATATATGTGATTTGTTGTTAGCAACACATCATTTTCTATTAGGGTACATAGACACTATCATGACTACGTACATGGGAAAACCAGGGTACATGGGAACTTACACGACCAAAGTATCTGGTCATAGCTAGAGATCATGTACATGACTAGAGTACACAACTGTAGCCAGAGTACAAGATCATGCATTAGAATACATAGGAAAAGGCCTTAGAAAATGTTCATCAATGGGGTATCCAATACAGGATGTATATACCCAATATAAATTATGTAATTCTCTAATAAACTTCTATGATGTGTATCTCCTTCTTTTAAAATCAAATTTTGGAAAGCAAGTATATTTTACTTTTTGGTTATTTTCATAAACCATTATGGTGAAATTAATTTAGATAGAAGAGATAAAATATGAGGTGATTCAATTGGGATGATTATCTCAGTGATGGTTACCTAGTGGAGGTGATCTAGTGTGATAATTGGAGTGTTACTGGGATTGGTACTCCCCTACTCTCTCTATGTAGTGATCACCCAATATCATTCATATTGGTACATACAGAACTCCCCTAAAATTACAGAGGTTTTGAGTCTTCTATAATCATATTGGAATCACCATCATGAACTTATTCGGTGAAATGGTCCCCCATTGGAGTGGTTCTCCTTCATCAGTGATACACAATGGCATGTTGTGGGCCCTCCATAGTCTATAGAGGATGCAAATGATACTTGGAAATGATATGGGACCCTTTCATATGTAGGTATACTCGTTGTTCTAAGTAGGATTGGGTGATCATTATCCCCTTTCTCTCTTACCTTGTATTTCATCTAATCATATTGGATGTTGGGTTTCCTTTACCAACTTTATCATGGGATGGTAAGACTGTTGTATTTTCTCATTTTTCCATTTTGGTTTTCAAGGCATCCTAATGGACATGTAGATACTCAACCCTGAATGAGAATTTCCCACGCATGTATAGTCTTTTGTAAATGAAATAAATATTAGTGATAACCTTAGTAGATCTAATTTCAATGGAGTATAGTGGTTCATAATGATGACCATTTTCGGTAATCAGTTATTGATATTATGAGTTAGCCTCTCATCAATTTTTCCATTTTAGCTATTATCTGATTAAATCTTCTTTTCATGTTGAGAATGTATTTTTTCCGTTATTAACATTTTTATTACACTTACAAACTTTTTTATACTTCCTATTGGATTTATGAATCATTATTACGACATATAATTTTTAGTATTTTATCATATATTTATACTATAGAATGGAGTTGTTATGTGTGTGAATATTGGTACATAGGCGAATGCCTCCTATTTCAATATTATTTCTACTTGATATTTGAAACTATAACCTGGCCTATTGGAGTAACTTATAAAAAATAGAACCTTAAGAGCAATAAAAATGGCATTTATCAGTGCTAGAGAATTACTCACTATGAGGGTGATATTAAAGTCTCCATTCTTTTTATTAATGCTAAAAAATGATAAAAAGGGGTCTTTTATATTCCCTTTTAGAAGCAATAATAAATGGAACCATTACCATCACTTTTTTAAGCACTAATGAAGGAAATTTTTATTAGAACTTTTAGAAGGGATAATAAAGGACCCCTTTATTAGTGCTTGTAGAATCATTGACAAAGGGACATGTTGTATTGTGCAGCAACAACAACCATTAGCTCCAAAACACTAAAAAATAAAAAAATAAAGGATATATATATTATTTAAATGAAATAAAATTTCATATAAAAAGACATGAAAATAACACTACATTATTTTTGGCCCCTGAAAACTCTACAATGGGAAGGAAAAAACTCCCACAAATTTATTGAAGGAATAAGACGCAAATTCAATTGAATATTTGAAAAGAAGATTCAAGAAATAGAATTTATCAATGGACCAAAGTGGTCTTCATACAGATTTCTGGTAATGGTATGTGGATGGTATTTCCCTCAAATGAATGATGCCCAAAAATCCCATGAAACACAGGCACCTGATGCATTGGCCAGAGAACCATGAATTTCAAGGAATAAATGAGCAATGGCACTGATCCACCATGAAAAACTTCATTGGATTAACAAAGGTGGAAAAATTCCACCAGTGAACCAAAGCACTATGAACCACATCATTGGAAAAATCTTTATAGATAGGTACGTCTATGCACACCATCCCAGCAAGCTTAGTCGGTGGACAAGGCGAGGCTGGAGGCCTCCCGTGAACTGTGTCATTCACGGGATTAAGGTAGTGATTTCCGCCACTATGAACCATATCCACACAACTTTTTATTGATAGAGTTATTAATAGGTTGGATGATTTCCCCATGGTTTTATGAAAAAGGTGTCATGTGATTAAAAGATATAACCTCCTTGACACTCTATAATATTACTATGTGTGGAGCTGAGAATGGGATCAGATTTTAGGAGAGCATAGAGTTTACAAATGAAAGACTTCCAAGACAAACGATCGATGATATATGAAACATCTCTATGAAGATGATGCCCATCCCATGCATATTGTTCCTCTACATGGATGGAATCTAGAGCCACATACCACAACACTATGTGGATATAACCTATGATCATGTACCACTGCAGTGCACCGACCACATCTAGGTCTGCATACCACCTCAATGTGTGAATAGAATCTAGGTATGTGTACCATCTGGTTACTTAGACGACCCCTTATCCCGTATAGAAATACGTTATGCAGAGGTTACCTGACCCTACATGAACAAATGATACACGGAGTAGGGTACCTTAAGGATATCCAAATTCTATTACAAATCATACCCTTCAATTTCAATCTGATCCTCTAAATCCTCTATATGAACCAATCAAAAGACAATATGCCAATGCCTCCTGCAAATCCACCAGACCCGTATGAACAGACCATTGGGCACATCAGTGCACCATTCTGTGTCTACATACCCATGTTATGTGGAGTCACATAAGTAATTCCCACCACATTTATAACCCTTAGAATATTCATAAGTTTGCATTCCCATGGTAATCTGGGGTCCAAATGGGACATACTAACATAAACCTCTCTATCTTAGTGATCAACGAGAATCATTGGATTTCCATTTCAGTGAGGGATAATGTTACCTCAAACGGATCATGTTTGTCTGTAATTTTGATGAGGAGTGATGTTTCTTCCGTTTCCCCGAACCAACTCTAGGGAACCCCCCTAAAGGTGACCTGATATCATTTCTATGGGAGGCAACAATCTTTCTTATCTCATGCTCATCCTGGTACATGTCAATATAGACATCCTAGTGTAACTACCCTGGATATCAACATGGGTGAGAGTTGGAACATTCAAAGCCCCTATATCTCCCTATTCAAGTCATCACCCCAGCCTATCGCATCATCTTCCTCCTTTTCCATCAGAGGATAAGAGAATGTGTGTGGTTTTGTAATATATATGTCTTCTACTTGTTTCTCACACTTAGTATGATGTAAGTGGGATTAGTGGATAACTGCGATAAAAACATCTATACCATCCGAAAATGAAATACTTGAAATCTGATTCTTACCCCAAAAAATATATGTAGAAATTTTTTGGAAGGCCTGAGATCAAAGGGGGTCCTTTTCAAAGGTTAATCCATAGTCATTTCACCCCCAAACATGGCCTCTTATGCGGTATAATCCTCAATATGCACTTAAGAATGAGGGATTTGATTCCCAACCAATTTTAATACGTAGGAATCCTACTTGAGTTCCAAAACCAACACCGATGTCACCTTATAAATATTAGGCCACGTCCCTAGTAGGGTCATATTCATTCTAGAGACAACATCTATCCTAGACAACTTGGGCCACCTTAGTGTAAATCCTACAATGGATGTTGATTAGGCAGATTTTGTCTAGATGTCCTTACTACATGACCTTCATGGATGGGTCCTCATCACATGACCATAAAATGTGATTTTTAGTTAAGTTGTACCGAACTATGTGGGCTCTAATTCCTCTCATGAGGATACATAGGAATACCATCTTATGGGTTTGATCCCAACATTGGAATAACATTTTTCCCTCTTGTATGATGATAAACTCTAGAGTGCCTCATTATATGGATTAAACTAGTGATGTATCAGTAATTCCTAAATCATGCTTATTCGTGGTTAATCTTTCAACCTAAGGGTAACACATGAAAACATTATTGGAAAATATCCAATTATAAGTGATCATATAAACATTACATAAATCTATAACAGAGTCTTATAGTAGGAAATAGTGCCCCATAAAAAGGTGTGATAAGCCTGACCCCCATCATCTCAACAAATGGAGTCCTTAAGTGTTGTTGGAAAAATCTCCATCCATAATGTGCCATCCATTCGAATGAAGGTCCATTAATCTTTGATATAATGGTTGGTGGGTGTTTTTAGATCCATGAATAAACCTATTTGAGACCATATGATAACATTATACACAACACAGACTAACTGCACACATACTCAACCCCCCTGAAAACACCTCTGGGGACCACTCAAATGTGGAACCTCTTTCCCAATATTAGAATGATACACTACCAAATATTTATAGAGAAGGACCTAAAAATCCCCCATCATAAGAAGTGTGATGTAAATCAGGTAGAAACAAAAATTCCATACCCGATGCCAAACTGTTCATAATAATGGTAAATTTGTTACTCTCTATTGGGCCATTTTTTCCCTGGTACGACGCAAATCAGGATGAAACCAAAATGGTGAACCCAACATGAATCCTTAAACAATGTGGCGGTATTAACCCACCACAACCCCCATTAATCCAAAAAAAATTAAGAGGGATATGCAAGATCTTCATTTATGCATGTGATCATGAGATGCTACTTTGATAACATTTTGTTGTCTTTATTTGTCATATATATTTCATGCACTTATCAGATCTCTCTTCTATCCAAATGAAATCTCAAAAAATTGCTTAGACACACACATCAGTGTCCACATAGGTGATTGGATCACAAACTAACAAGACTCTATTGCCTACCTAATGTATTAAATGTTGGTTTTTAAACATGCTGATCAATGAGTACCACCGAAATGGTAAGTTCCCCACAATAGATGTTGTAAGGTAGGACCTACAATCAATGAATGATCAATAACCACCTCTTCAGCCTTGGCCATCATCCCATCATAGGATAGCCCAGAGGACCACCTTAAATTGCTTTGGGACAATATACTTGGAATACGACAATGAATACCTTCCTGATCATATGGAGGCAGATGAAGTCAACACCAATGAATTCATCATAAATTCACAGGATCCCCACTCAATGGATCCTGCTAGAGGATGTCGACAAAAACAACACATGACCTAATATCCTAACTATGATGTGGATATCATGATGAGGGCACTTACTAAAGTTAAAATAACATAAGTCCCTCAAGATTCCCAATGAGGGTACAAAATAAATGATCAAGATATGTTTATCACCCTGGTTCTTAAGGAGGAGGTCCACCTCACAAATGAGGCAGCATATAATGGGAAGGCATACATTTATTTTCCTACTACTGAAGCCCACCCTGGAAATATGACAAAAATCTAAGAGTAGATGGATATCCCCATTCACTCATATTAATCCCACCATGAAAATAGGGAGGCACAATGTGAATAAACACACAATACTAACAGTTCTCACCAGTCCAACCATGCAGACCGAGAAGAAAATTATAAGCACATACCCATATCTACCAAAGAGCAAGAATATCGTCATCAAAATAGGATTATACCCATCTATAATTAGGAATAGATCCCTACTGATGCACACCAAGACTATCATACGAATAGGAAAGAAAACCAAGGGATGTCATATATCACAGTTGATGGATAAAAAGACCACCAGCCAAATATAGTGGCAACCAAATATGAGAAGAGTAATATTTCAAAAGATGCATAAAAATCCCATCAGTCAGATATGATGGAAATAAAATATGAGTAGAGTCAAATTTATAGGGATTAATAAAGATCCAACTAATTAAAAACAATAAATACAAGGGAAGAAAACCCATGGTAGACATGTTCCTCTATCCCAACACAGGAGAACCGCAAGTACCGACTTGAACCCTATGGAGGAACGGAGCTAGAAAAACACCTTCTCTGACATCAGAATGGGTATTCCTACCCTTTCTAGATAAATACATATCACAAAACATATTTGAAATGATGGATTATCATATTTTCATTATAAAATATATCCTCCAGACATTTCAAGACCTAATTTCATCAATGAAAAAAGTGAGGATCCATTCCCATTACATCATCTTCTGGGGGGTAATTCATCCAAAAAAACAAATAGTCACCCTAGTGTTTTCCTAAATCACTTAACCAGTCCATGATGGTTGAAAAAAATATTTTAGGATACACGGACAACAGGATCCAAAAAAATACACTTTCCAACTAGGGGACACTGACCCAATGTGGTTTCCACCCCAGGTTAGGTATATACCCCTTCCAGAATAGAGGATGCTCATAGATGTATCCTATTGAAATCGTGGGAACAATCCAAATAGGGTTCTATATATGAAGTCTATTACCAAAAACTGGCAGCCCCAGGTTCCAACAAGAGATCACCCAAAAATGGAAGGAAACAAAGGGAACTGGAAAATGAAGAACCCAATTATAAAACTGCTTTGCAGGAAGCTAGAGTTGTTGACTCCATAAAAAATTTATCATTAGAGTACAAAGATATTTTTATACCATTACCAAATTGTTTATTTGGTTGTAGCTATTGTGAAGTTCCTCCGTCCAATGTCACTACCAGAAGCTCTGATGGTCAAACCTAGAGCGCCAGTAGGGGCATACTCCATGGGATAGAAACGATCAATCGTGAGAGATTATATCCTAATGCATGTCAGGGTATCCCTAACCTTGAAAAGAAGATCAAAAAGTAAAAAGGATCCACATTTGTTTCATCCACCATGATGCTCCTCTCTGTGTTATACAATTCATACGTCTTTCTCCATGTAGTTGGGCAACAATGTCTGGTGGTAGTCCTTGAAATCATGATAGTGTCTATAAAGGCCCACCTCGCGGTGACATAAAGCAATTAGAGGTTACTAACCTCATTGCAATAAATCCAGAATATCTTTCCTATAATTTACACTACAAATACTCTCTGTATGTCCACATCTATGATGGTAGTCCTCTCCATGATAACAGTCATTGTGAATGCCCTCCCCTCAATGGTGCAAAGTAGAATGAAGGCCACCTTACTGCGCTCCGCCCCAAATATCCTTTCTAGGGTATATGATCAAAAATTAATCTCTATGGTCGGAAAATATGTTGAGATGGAATTCTCACAATTATGGAAATGACTACAATGTTTCTCCCCATAGTGGAAATTCATGCTGGTGAGAAGGTCCCCTCTCCTCTGGTCAAATGCAAGAAAGACCTCATATATTGTAGTTCATGGATAATTGAAGTATGACATGATGGATACTCTCTACATGAAAATCAATATCTTTTCTCAACAATAGGAATTACTAGAGCCATTCTCATCTTCTGAGCCACCCCCATACTATTCTCATGGTAAGGAGACTCTAGCCATCCATGATTCTTGGAATGAAATCATTAAGGAGCAGTCAAAATGGGAGGGTTAAAAAAAGATTCCAAGTAGGGACAAAAAAAATATATGTTTTTTTTGTGATTAGAAAAATCTGAAGATGAAATAACAGTGATATATTTTCCCATGACCACTTCCCAGTTCAAAATACCAAGAGAGTTTCCAAAATATTATAAGTAAATCATTCATCTCAATGGGTGGGAAACTTTCCACTATTTAGAACAAACTTTTTTGATCTTTGATGGGTATGAAGACCATGTTAATTTCTCAAGAGATATTCCCCAAAAAATAGACCATGAATACCTACCATTTTCATGCTGGACATAATACAAAAGGTGAACTAATGTCCTTGAGATGAAATTCATCCATGTGCTGCAGAAGTTCTGATTCCTTATCAGCAATGCCCCGTCTGGTGTTCATATCTAGGGATGTGGAGAAATAATAGCTACAAACTTCACCACAATTACCATAAAAAACAACTAGAAGTGGCCTCATACAATGTCATCATCCCCATACAATAGTCAAATTAATTATTTGCTTGATAATGGTGGAAAAATCAACAATAAATGGCCTTGAGTAAGTCACAGAAGCACCAAGACTGATGAGATTAGGCCATCAAGAATCGTATGAATTAAGATACTGAAAAAATCCAGCAAGCCTCCTATATAATGTAATCCAATAAAAAAGCATCGATCATGTCCTTGGAATAAAGTATTTCAAATTCATCCTCAACACCATATACATCTCTCACACATACGGGAATGCGTCACATCAACAAGGTGGAAATAACAGCTGTACTCACCACAATACAAGACTTGCCCCACCCCTCAAGGCTGGGGGAATTTTTAACACAAAATGCCCACAGAAGTCTAAAAAATATTGGGAAAGGCATGTCAATAGAAGAATGATAGAAACCCCATCCCATAGGTCTGAGGGTATTTTTACCTCAAATTCCTGCCCACCAGATGTGTGTCTTCCCCCATCTAGGTAGAACAATCGATAAAGGGGTCACCCATTCCAACCCATAATATAATGCCCCGACCCCAGTTACCCAGAGTCGGTGCATTACTTCGTAACATTGGCATGATCACAAAATATCATGTCTTGAAAGGCCGATTATTTTAGTAACCTTGGAAACAATAGATACATTAATAAATGTTACATTACATCATAAAGTGAAAAACTAAAATAACAAAGTATCCATAGTCCACACTCATATCCTCTTCTGACTATCCCTGCAGGTCAGTCATAAAATACTTTTCACATCCTGGAAAATATTAAAACATTGAAAAGGGTGAGCTCAAATGCTCAGTAAGAATAACAATATAGCGGAAGCTTTCATAAACATAAACATTTAAGGCAATGTAAAACAAAAGCCTTTTAAAATTGAACTTCAACATAATATGGAAAAAGTATAATGAAATAATGCCATTTACTTATTCACATGGATATTCTACTTGTCGAATAATCACATGCAATATCAATAACCACTTTCATAATGATGGAATGCATAATTCCAGACTATCATAACCACGGAGCCAAGGCCTCGTTCCAAGACTACAAATAATATTTTGTCAAGGCCTAGTGCCAAGACACTAGTTTGTCTCATGAGACCTGCCGATGCATCGAGGAGCTATAGCGGGCTCCACCCGTCACTTATTAAGTCCAATGCATTTCTCATATGAACATGTTTAAACATATCATAAACCATAACATAACCATATCACATAAAACATGCATAATGGAACCATAACATTTCCACATTTCTATCACAAGATATCAACACAACACATTGATATAATAAAAACACATTCAAAACCATTTTCAATACCAAAATAAAAGAAAATTAAATCATTGTATTTATTTTTAATTTAAAAAAAGTTATGGCCTTTAGAGGAAGTTGAAACTCAAATAATGGTCACGGAGGCGGAGAAGTCATTATTGCCGCATACATACGACAAAAAAACATTCCTTTTGTCGTTTAGTAAAACATTTCATAAAAAAATATTCCTTTTGAATAAACGTAATTGTCAAAGGGGTTTATACACCATATATAATAATGTTGTGTATAAAACAAAATATGCTTCAATGAAAGGAGATTGAGACGAAGTCACTTAAAAAGATCATTTTTTTAAATAAAATAGACAAATTATGTGTATTCACTATAAATACACAAAATGGATGTACAAATACAAGATAGAACATAATAATATCATGAAATAATTTGAAAGTAGGATATTAACCCAAAGAATGGAAATTGGGTTAAGAAGTTCTCTTTCCTTGTGTCAGAGTTGACTCGACCGTTCTTTAACCTCCTGAATAATAAACTAGAGTTAATATCTACTTGCTTAAGATCCTTTTTCAAGTTCATTATTCCTTTTTATATCACTTATTACCATGTTATGAACACTATGCAATTATTAAAGTTAAAAATAGTCGTTTTGTCGATATTTGGTACTTGAGTCAACAATAAACTTCTTATAATTACAAGTTGTTTATGTGGTAGAATATCCATTATCTCCAGAATTATATTCATGATGTAGATATCATATATATCATATATATCTAGTATATACATTCATTCATAATATTACGTAACATTTAGAGGTAAGAAATGAAATGCACCATTCATGGAGACTGTAAGCCGTACGTACGCATGGACGCTACTTTCATTTCCATTTTTTATTTAATGGAATGCAGTTATAATTATATAAAGGTGTATTATAATTCCAGTATAATATAATATATAATACCATTTACTCCATCCTTTATACATCCCACATATGGCATTAACGATTCAAATCACTTTGAGGGGGCGGTAGTCCACACTTCCTAAAATGAAAATATCGCGTTTACCCATAATGGAAATCATAAAGGAATGACATAAATGAGAAATACAGAAGCATAATAAAAACATAAACATAATATATATCATATATAAATATAGTGACATCTTAATGGAAACCTTTGAAGGTGTTATATGAGTGTTGAACAATCATTGTTTCGTGAGGCAGAAATTCTCCATCCACAGAAACAGTATGTTCTTTAACCATTAGATGTAGGTGTGTGTAATTTTAGCTCGAATAATTCTTATAAAAACATCCTAGTATATTTAGGATACTTTTTTTATTACAAAAGAAATGAATAAAAAGAGTTTAAGGGGTTGGAGAAGCAAAATAAAACAAAACAACATTAGAGAAAACATTACCTTAAAATCGGGTAACTCTTTTGATTTGAGCCAAAAGGCTTCCTTGGGAAGAATTCTGCCCAAAGTGAGGCTTCTAGGAGTAGGGGAGGGAAGTTTGGAGAGTATTTGGACAGAGGTTGGCCGAGCCAAAAGTCTTTGAAGGTGTGAGTAAGGTGGTAGTGGCGGGGGCCTTTTATAAGAGGAGAGAAGGAGCACTCTTGGAAAGATTGAAATGTTACATTACTATGAAATTCTTTTTTCGGATTCTAAAGGTCCCACACTTATATATTTCTAGGATTAGGTGATAATGGTTCTAAATATACTCATACAATAAGATTTTTACAGGTGTAAGTCTTATATTTTACATTATCTTTTCATTTTATTTAAATCGTTAATTAATGAGGTAATCACTGCATCATCATGGTGTCATAAATAATTTAAATTATATAATGTCTAAAAATCATAAAACAAATATCATGATGTAGGAAATCATTTTATCTTTATAATTAATATTTATAGTCAAAAATATGACTTGTATAAGCCCATTTAAAAATTGTTTTAGTAAAACAACTCTTGTTTGTGACCTTTTTATTTTAACATTAATTAAAAAGTTATTTATGTTATTTTCTTACCAAAGTGGCTCCATGGGGTCCCCAAGATTACCCATGGATTTTCTTGGTCAGCCATGACACATTCCAATAGTGGTAGGAAAAGTGTAAAGGTCATTCCATATTTTTATAATACTATTTCTACCTTAAATTTCACTAATTACCTTTAATCGCTATTAATTAAATTTAAAAGTTACTATTCACCAAAAAATTATTTTAATCCCATTGAACCACATTTTACTTCCTAATGAAATCCATGTATGTCAGATTTTTAAAATTCAAATCACAGAAGTGGTAATGTTTCATTTAAACGAAAAATCAGTTTTCTAACTACCACTTAGTGGTTTCACTATTCATCAAAAATTGATGTTTTTCAGAATAATGCCAAAATTTCACCGTAAGTTATAATTGATTTTCAGAATTCAAAAATGATGTCTATTTTATAAAATTACAAACATATAAGTTGCATTAATTAATTTTATAATTAATTCTCGCTATCACAACAAATAGCGTGTTTTTAAGAAACAATATATATCAAAAGATTGACAATTGTTTATGTCCAATTTCAAAGTGAAATTAATTCTAATAAAAACCATTGGATAAAATGGTAAAAATATATTCTAATTTTACTTTAAAACCACTCAATTGTATAATTTATCACTATAAATTATTTTGATTAAAAAAGTTGTTTTAAGTATTTATCACTATTCATAAAAAAATGGAAGTTCTCAGAAAATTACAAAAAATTCAACTTAGGATAATTTCGATATTACGAATACAAAAATGAAGTCCATATTGAAATATAAGATTTCTAGAATTTTAAAAATTGGGTATTACTATTCATAACGGCTACTTTGATTAGTTGTGGTGTGTTAGAACTCAAAGTTGCATACAATGCAAGCTATTGCATTATTGAATGAGAAGCGTATCATGGAAGCTCGGGGTGTCAAATTATCCTATCCTTCAATAAATTGAATCCTCACAATTTTAAAATTTTCTATGTATATAAAAGGTTGAAAATATAAAATACCTTTGTATAATTCCCACATCGGAAATAGGGTTAATAAAAATATAACTTTAAAAGATAGAAAGATAAGTTCAAAGGTCACCCGAGATAGCCCATACTATGATTCTATGAATGTATTTATATGGAAGAAAAAAAACATCAAGGTTTGATGGAGAGTTGTAGAAAATAGGATTAGGAGAAAGTTAACCATAAGAAAATCACAAACTTGTGATTGGTCAAATGGTCATTGAATCCCTAGTTGGAAAAGTTAACCTGCAACGTTTTTGTTTTAAGATACCTTTTATAAAGTTGAGGAATTTATTTAGGAGATTTACTAGGAACGTAAGGGAATACACATACTTGTCATGTAGACTTTCATTCTTTAATAAATTTTTTCCACAAACCAATCATTCACTCCAAATGGTAACAGAACTCAAAAATATTCTATTTATCCTAATTGTATAAGGTTATAAATATTAACACATACCATTTTGATTAGGAAAAATATTTTGTAACAACCCGGGACTTCCTGTACGCTAGTGGTAGGTAATAAAGGCATGTCTCACTATGGTTGTGGGTTCGATTCCTACAGCATTCTCCGAAGCGAAGGGTTATGCCCCACCCTACAGGTTGTCCTTTTCCTAAAACTATAGTATTATAATATTCCAAAAATAATATTCAGAAATGTTTTAACCTTACACAATACTATTGAAAGATCAACTTAATCCATCCCAACCTTTATAGTTATCCAAAATACCTCTGTCCAAACTTTCTCTAAAAGGTCTCTTAATTCCAAAATCAATTTATCAGATTCCCCAAAAAAATTAATGTTTCTTTTATTGTCACATACTAAAAATATGATTACCTTCATCATATTAAAACCTTAATGAAAAAAAAACAAGTACTGTAGTACAATCCTTATATATATCACATTATCCTTATAACCAGAATATAATCCTTGAGTCAAAAAGCACCAATACATTAATTATTCCACTTCTACTATAGTAATTGCATAAGATTGTCCTTGATTCCTTGGCCTTTTCTGAGGTAAGTTTCCCTGACGCTTAGGACATTCATTTGCATAATTCCCCATTTCCCTACAATTGTAGCATTCAACATTGATAGCCTCTTTCTTTCCCTTATAATCACGAGCCTGGTGACCTTTTTCTCCACATTTATAACAAACTCTCATTCTCTTTAGGCAAGTAACATGGAGATTCTTCCCACAATTATCACATAATAGAAAATCCTTCTTTCCCTTTTTCCCTTTATCTTTCTCTTGTTCCACTGTTCTCTTCTTCTCTTGCTTTACTTTGTTGTCATACGACTTAGAGAATTCCTTTTCTGTCTTGATAGAACACGATAATATATCTTCGTACATTGAGAAAGATTGTGATACTAATGCTCAATGGAGAAACAGTTTTAACCCATTAAAGAAACCATCGATCTTACTTCCTGGGTTTTGTATATAATCTGCATCATGACTCGCTAACCTTGTAATGTTTGCCTCATACTTTGCGACATTCTCATCCTCCTTTTGTCTCAGACTCAAAAATTGTCTTCCCATATCTGCTCGATGGTCTCGAGGATAGTATTTTTCTAGGAAAATATCTTTGAACTCCCTCCATTCCATATTTGATACTTCATCATCTTCGTTTGTGTTTTGAATCAACGACCACGATTGATCGGCATCTCCAGTGAGGTGGTAGACTACCATGACAACCTTATCCCTTTCGCTACACCCCAAGGAGTTGAATATTTTCTCTAAGGAGTTTATCCATTTCTCAGCTACTAATGGATTTGTACCCCCATTAAATGTTGGCGGTTGTTGCCTCATGAAGCGGTCTAACATTAATCCTCCACGTTGCGTATCAGGGTGCTCCATACGAGTAAGGTTATTATTCATAACCTGAGTGAGTTGTCCCAGTATGGTAATAAGTTGATCAACACCAGTTTTATCTCCAGATCCACAATAATTATCTTGAGCAGGAGGGAAATCCTTACATGGAGTGTGTGCATTGATACAGTTTACATTCCTTCCCCTAGGCGGCATTTATAAACAATGGCATAAACCAGATTAGTTAATGAATCAAAATACATAATTCCATACTTGTAAAATACTTAACATAAATTGAACTATTTATGGATATAATCCATAAAAATGTTTTCTTTGAGGAAGTATATACTCATAACCCTTCATAGTTGTTTGTAAAGAAAACGAGAATTATCCTAAGCATATCCATTGGGAGTGTCGTAACCAAGAGTGCAGTAAGGCCCGATGTCGTGAACCAGTTCCCGTTCGAGTCTAGCTCAATGCGGTGTTTTCGGGTTTTACCGCTAGGTACATCTGTGCCAGAGCCGCCTCTACCTGCTCGTATCCAGACAGGGATGTATTGCTCGGAAAACTCACAACATCTCTATAATACCAAAATTCTAGGATGTTCTTCTATACTAATTCTCAAAGTCTCTCTTTGGGTTTTGTGCTCTAATCAGAGTTTATCTAAATATAGCTTCCAAGGTTAGTACTAAACTGCCTCTGATACAACTGTAATGCCCCGACCCCCGTTACCCGGAGTCGGTGCATTACATCGTAACATTGGCATGATCACAAAAGATCATGTCTCGAAAGACCAATTATTTTAGTATCCTTGGAAACACTAGATACATTCATAAATGTTACATTACATCATAAAGTGAAAAGCTACAATAACAAAGTCTCCATAGTCCACACTCATATCCTCTTCTGACTATCCCTGTAGGCCATTCATAAATTACTTCTTCACATCCTGGAAAATATTATAACATTGAAAGGGGTGAGCTCAGATGCTCAGTAAAGATAACAATATAGTGGAAGCTTTCATAAACATAAATATTTAAGGCAATGTAAAATAAAAGCCTTCTAAACTTGAACTTCAACAAAATATGGAAAAAGTAAAATGAAATAATTCCATTTACTTATTCACATGGATATTCTACTGGTCAAATAATGACATGCAATATCAATAACCACATTCATAATGATGGAATGCATAATGCGAGACTATCATAACCACATAGCCAAGGCCTCGTGCCGAGACTACAAACAATATTTTGTCAAGGCCTCGTGACAAGACACTAGTTTGTCTCATGAGACCTGTCGATGCATCGAGGAGCTATAGCGGGCTCCTCCCATCACTTATTAAGTCCAATTCATTCCTCATATGAACAGGTTTAAACATATCAAAAACCATAACATAAACATATCACATATAACATGCATAAATTAAACATAACATTTCCACATTTCAATCACAAGATATCAATACAACACATTGATATAATAAAAACACATTCAAAACCATTTTCAATACCAAAATCAATGAAAATTAAATCTTTGTATTTATTTTTCATTTAAAAAAATTTATAGCTTGTAGAGGAAGACGAAACTCAAATAATGGTCACAGAGGCAGAGAAGTCATTGTCACCGCATACGTACGACAAAAAACATTCCTTTTTGTCATTTCGTAAAACAATTCATAAAAAAAGATTCCTTTTGAATAAACGTAAATGTCAAAGGGATTTATACACCATATATAATAAAGTTGTGTATAAAACAAAATATGCCTCAATGAAAGGAGATTGAGATGAAGCCACTTAAAAAGATCATTTTTTAAATAAAATAGACCAATTATGTGTATTCACTATAAGTACACAAAATGGAAGTACAAATACAAGATAGAACATAATAATATCATGACATAATTTGAAAGCAAGAGATTAACCCAAGGAATGGAAATTGGGTTAAGAAGTTCCCTTACCTTGTGTCCGACTTGACTCGACCATTCATTAACCTCCTGAATAATAAACTAGATTTAATATCTACTTGATCAAGATCCATTTTCAGGTTCATTATTCCTTTTTATATCACTTATTACCATGTTACGAACACTATGTAATTATTTATGTTAATAATAGTCGTTTGGTCGATATTTGGTACTTGAGTCAACAATAAACTTCTTATAATTACAATTTTTTATGTGGTAGAATATACATTATCTCCAAAATTATATTCATGATGTAGATATCATATATATCATATATATCTAGTATATACATTCATTCATAATATTATGTAACATTTAGAGGTAAGAAATGAAATGCACCGTTCATGGAGACGGTAAGCCGTATGTACGCATGAACGCTACTTTCATTTCCATTTCATATTTAATGGAATGAAGTTATAATTATATAAAGTTATATTATAATTCCAGTATAATATAATTTATAATACCATTTACTCCATCCTTTATACATCCCACATATGGCATTAACGATTCAAATCACTTTGACGGGGCGGAAGTCCGCACGTCCTAAAATGAAAATATCGTGTTTACCCATAATGGAAATAATAAAGGTATGACATAAATGAGAAATAAAGAAGCATAAGAAAAACATAAACATAATATATATCATATATAAATATAGTGACCTCTTAATGGCCACCTTTGAAGGTGTTATATGAGTGTTGAACAATAATCGTTTCGTGAGGCAGAAATTCGCCATCCAAAGAAACAATATGTTCTTTAACCATTAGATGTAGGTGTGTGTAAGTGTAGCTCTAATCATTCTTATAACATCATCCTAGTATATTTAGGATACTTTTTTTGTTACAAAAGAAATTAAAAAATAGTTTTTAAGGGGTTGGATAAGCAAAATAAAACAAAACAACATTAGAGAAGACATTACCTTAAAATCGGGTAACTCTTTTAATTTGAGCCAAAGGATTCCTTGGGAATAATTCTGCTCAAAGTGAGGCTTCTAGGAGTAAGGGAGGGATGTTGGGAGAGTATTTGGGCAGAGTTTGGCCGAGCCAAAAGTCTTTGAAGGTGTGAGTAAGGTTGTAGTGGTGGGGGCCTTTTATAAGAGGAGAGAAGGAGCACTCTTGGAAAGATTGAAATGTTACATTACTATGAAATTCTTTTTTCGGATTCTAAAGGTCCCACACTTATATATTTCTAGGATTAGGTGATAATGGTTCTAAATCTACTCATACAATAGGATTTTGACAGGTGTAAGTCTTATATTTTACATTATCTTTTCATTTTATTTAAATCGTTAATTAATGAGGTAATCACTGCATCATCATGGTGTCATAAATAATTTAAATTATATAATGTCTAAAAATTATAAAACAAATATCATGATGTAGGAAATCATTTTAGCTTTCTAATTAATATTTATAGTCAAAAATATGACTTGTATAACCCCATTTAAAAATTGTTTTAGTAAAACAACTCTTGTTTGTGACCTTTTTATTTTAACATTAAATAAAAAGTTATTTATGTCATTTTCTTACCAAAGTGGCTCCATGGGGTCCCCAAGATTACCCATGGATTTTCTTGGTTGGCCATGACACATCCAATAGAGGTAGGAAAAGTGTAAAGGTCATTAAATATTTTTATAATACTAATTTTACCATAAATTTCACTAATTACCTTTAATCACGATTAATTAAACTTAAAAGTTACTATTCACCCAAAAAAATTATTTTAATCCCATTGAACCACATTTTACTTCCTAATGACAACCATGTATGTCGGATTTTTGAAAATCAAATCACAGAAGTGGTAATGTTTCATTTAAACGAAAAATCAGTTTTCTAACTACCACTTAGTGGTTTCACTATTAATCAAAAATTGATGTTTTTCAGAACAATGCCAAAATTTCACCGTAAGATATAATTGATATTCCGAATTCAAAAATGATTTCTATTTTTAAAAATTCCAAAAATATAAGTTTCATTAATTAATTTTATAATTAATTCCCGCTGTCACAACAAATAGCGTGTTTTTAAGAAATAATATATATCAAAAGATTGACAATTGTTTATGTCCAATTTCGAAGTGAAATTAATTATAATGAAAACCATTGGATAAAATGGTAAAAATATATTATAATTATACTTTAAAACCACTCAATAGTATAATTTATCACTATAAATTATTTGGATTAAAAAATTTGTTTTAAGTATTTATCACTATTCATAAAAATGGAAGTTTTCATAAAATTAAAAAACATTCAACTTAGGATAATTTCAATATTACGAATACAAAAATGAAGTCCATATTGAAATATAAGATTTCCATAATTTTAAAAAGTGTGTATTACTATTCATAACGGCTACTTTGATTAGTTGCGGTGTGTCAGAACTCGAAGTTGTGTACAATGCAAGCTATTGCATTATTGAATGAGAAGCGTATCATGTAAGCTCGTGGTGTTACACATAACTTGACCCACATGTAAAAAATATAGGCATACATAATGGTCATATCAGGTTACCCTTCAAGTCACTCTTCTCCAAGAAACCTGAATATTTCCACAAAATTGATGGAGAAGATCCCACAATTGATGAATGAAGATCTCCTAAGATTTTGCGCCTAGTACTCCACCACCAATGTGGTATACAATGGTGAAAATCATGGACATCATCCTCATATACCACCCTAAAAATGAAACAAATAATGAAAAATCTATAGAATAGGGTTTCCTCCTGAAGACTGTCCACACTTTCCTGGAGGTGTTCACTCCCAAAACTAGAGACTTGACATAAATTTTGGTGCCCCTCTATTAATCCACAAATACCTCATGTGTGAAGCCACAAAATAGAGAAGAATAAAATCATGGTCTATGACCAACCACCTACTCTCTATGAAGATGATTCCCCTGGGCTTGAGGATACATTCGCTTGAAATGAGGATGAATTGAAAGAGATAAGGTGAATCAACATTGAGATACTAATAGAAATCCATCTTACATGTTATTTTCTTCATGTGGTGCATCAACACACACTTCCATTAGATGTTCCTATTCCCTATAGGCTCATCCCCACATAAGAAGCAAGGATGGAAATCTCATTCATGACAACTCCAATACCATTAATCTACATAAAACCAATTATGATCGGATATAATGATTT
This sequence comes from Viscum album, assembly GCA_963277665.1. Classification (NCBI taxonomy): domain Eukaryota; kingdom Viridiplantae; phylum Streptophyta; class Magnoliopsida; order Santalales; family Viscaceae; genus Viscum; species Viscum album. The sequence goes on from OY728136.1 coordinate 1,155,389,506, forward strand.
CCATACATTGGGGATCAAAGAGTAATAGATTCAGGTGAATCCACGCTGAATTCCCCTAGCTGGGTATCTTCCTTAGGTTCCCTGAACACTAATACATCCAATCTTCCCCCCTACAGCACCATCTCATGCTCAAGTCCAACAGGACATGCATCAAGAGATCTTGAATACCATAGAGTTATTGAAAACTTTAAAGGAAGTATTGGATGGGTGGAATGCCCTAATATAACAAAAAATGAAGCCATACCCCAAATGGGTATGTAACGTTCCACTGCCGTCAATTTTGGGAACATCGTATACCCAGTTTTCAAGGGATTTAAGGACCCAGATTAGCATGTAGTGAACTACTCTTCTTATTGTGATCCCATGATGGGAACCTCCGATAATCAAGAGGTTGTGATGTTTAGATTCTTTGTTTGATATCTGGAAGGTTCACCCTGGGTGTGGTGCACCAATTTTCAAGCTAACTAATTATAAATATGAGAGGACCTCTGGCTCTAGTCCATATTCTAGATCAGCTAGATGTTTCCAAAACAATAGATAGTTACCTCATGAATTGAAAATAGTTAGAGAATGAGAGATTTCCAGACTACATTTCTGGATAGAAGGGTCTGACTTACTCCTTGAATCATCCACTCCCCCATGATGTTATGTTGTCCATGTTCACTGACAACCTTCATGATGATATGTGAACACAACTTATTCTAGTAAAATATACACGTGGTTTATGGGAATTCTCTTCTATCACTCAAAGGATATAATATTACGTGAAACATACTAATTTCATGTCCTAGAAATTCCCATTATCTCCATTAGAAATAGCAGGAAGAGATGAAGTGGTTTATTTCATGCATAAGCCACCCCTGCACCAACTCCAGGTCACATGCATGCACCAAACCATGTTGGGCCCCTTGGACATCATCAACCGCCCCACCACATCAAGATGAGTGGAGGGGGGCCAAAATAAATGAATTATTTGAATTTAGAAATAAATTTATTTCATTAAAGGATGATCAAATCCATGGAAACATTATAGATTCCATGAATTACAACTTGCTTTCACTTCTAGATCCAAAGAAGGCTAATGATGTAGGTCTTGAGGTCCAGACATATTAGTATACATTACAATGGATATTGAGGAAGAAAATATATGAGTTATTTGTCTGAAGTACCTCATGAAAAAGCTGATAGATTCCAAACAAGTCATGCTATGACCACCACGAACACATGTGGCATATGTTTCCACCACTCATCCCGAGGAATAGGGGGAGTGAAAAAAAGTTACTAACAAAAAGGTGAAAAAATTTGATTTTTGGTTGAATCAGATAACTATCAAATGAGCCAACAATATACTCTTGGAACCATTGAATCATCCAGCTATTCCTTCAATATCTCTTGATTCAACATAGCTGACATCCTCATCCTCATAAACCTCCAAAGGCTGACCACCCAAAAAATGTCCAATCAGAAAGGTGGAAAGAAAGTAATGTGAGATAAATATACACTAAATCTAATGTTGGCACTGAAAAAGTCATATTTCATGCCATATAATCTTAAGATATAGTCACCACCCCACCAAACGGTACCACAAAAAGAAGACGATAAGGAAAATTCATCATCGTAAGAGGAGTTGATTTTTGGATCCATCAATGGTATCAACATAATGGTTACCATTCATGAGGATGAATATGGTTATTATACAGAATTCACAACACCCAATTGGGGGTCAGAGGAAGAAACTGCCACTAGGGATATTAAGGGAGACACATCTAGGGTAAAAATCAAACTTATGGATGCACCCCTAATTAAATTGTTAGTATTGTAGAAACCTGTGGATTATCACTCTAGTTGTTCAAATAAGGATAAGAAAATCTTCCTGCACCAAATGGAATTCATCCTAGTCCAATACATCTAGAGTATCCAAAATAGGAATAAAAAATTACTAATTTTCCTTAATAGGTCCGCATGCCCGCCTGACCTAATCCACAATGGATGAAAGCTCATTCAGCTCTGATCCCAATGGCCAACCCATCATCATAAAATTACTAAGACCCTAAATAATTTATGAATGAACATCATAATGAGGGGAAGCGTTGGAAATTAGAGAATCAATATGATATTCTGAAGTAGATAGATTTAGTACTATCCAATATTTCAATAATGGGTGAACTAAATCTATAAGTAGATCTGGGGAAGGCACTAATGAAAGCTATGTAGATTCCCCATGAGTTTTAATTCGAGGTAGCCACTATTGAAGTCAACCAACATAGACAATCATGTTGAATTAGATTTAGCTATCTCTTTCATAGATCTAGATGAATATTCCAACACAAAATGACACATAAAACCCTTACATGTGTCCAACAAGATAAATGGTGTTGATATCCAAAAAGCCTTCATTGGAAATGGATTTGGGGATGATCTCCTCCCGTTGCGAACACTTCATTGTTTGGTCAGTAAAAAGGATGATCTGATGCAATCATAATAAGCCTGTTGGACTATGATAAATGTAAGTAGAAGCAGTTAGGAAAAAAATTTCTCAAAACCCAATTCAAGGACATTTTAGCTCATCGATAATTTCTAATGGTCTAAAATAACACTTCCATCAACAAATTTATAGGAAGGATCTATCTACATTAACATGAAGCAATTCCCTCCTCTTACCATAAATTCCTAAAATATATAATAAATGGATATAGTGGGACACTACATACTGATAAGGCTCTATTCAATTCCTTCAAGTCACACTATATTGTTGTAGGGTTCTATGAACTGAAGAAGAGAAAACTAACAGTTGACGAAATTGATTGGTTATCCACCCAAATAGTTTGGAATTGGTTCCCATTGATCCCCTCAAGCATCTTAGAAAGGAATATGGGCTGACCATCCATTAAATTGAGTGCACAATTCCACATTTGGATGCATATTTAGTGGTCCTCATGATTTCATTCAAGGCCACCGAGCCCAATATTGTTGAAAATCTCAGGGACACCTGAGATAATAGGGAAAGATTAGATAACAATTTCCCCAAAACATCATAAATAACATATTACATATTTACCTCACTCACTAAGGTTGGATGAAGTATCTCTTCACAAAAAGAAGACGAGGAAACACTTTTACCCCTAAAAGTGTGTTCTCTGAAGATGCGTTTTCAAATGGATGAGACATAAGAGTTGTCTTTGCTTCCCGAACACCAAAAGTATGACTCTTCCCCCTATTATGGAAAGATTTTCTCAAAAATTGTTCCCCCATTAGAAGATGTAGAGGATGACTATGATAAATTAAAGGATGAGGAAAAGACCTAAGGGATTCCACTCTAAAATTTGTGGATGGTGTCTCTAAAACCATTTATGAACCCAATGAATTAATATTGGGTACCTAAGAAGAACCACGAACCACTCTGGTTAATGTGGCCATGCCTTTCAAAGAGAAAAGGGTATAAACCTCTTTCTTAAATTAGAATAGAGATATTTTCTCCATGATGGTGGAAAAATTCCAGGTCTCGATCCAAATGTGGCCACTCACCACCAAGGGCTACCAGAAAACCATAGTGGTTACAATAATGCTTCCAAAAGGGTGCACCCGACACATGAAACCAAAATAGAGGTTGAATTCAAAAAAATAAATAGATATAACTTCATCTAGGAGATCAACTCCCCCTTCAATCTAGAAAAAAATGTCTCCATCTAGATGAATAATGGGTAGATCAGGATCTTCATCAATTTTAGTGACCTCAAATGGCACTGCCCAAAGAATGATTTCCCAATCTTGATTTTTAGAATTTTTGATCGATGAAACAACTGGATATGAGGCTCTCTCATTTTATGATGGCTATTGATGATATATAAAAAATCAAAATGGCCTAAGAAGATGAAGTAGACACCACATTTAGTGATCCAAAAGGAGTATTTTTATACATGATGATGCCTTTTGGTTTGAAAAATTATAGTTCGGCATATCAATGCACCATGAAATGCATTTCAAAACATTTCTAGGGAAATTTCATTGAATTATATGTTGATGATATGGTGGTTAAATCATGATGAAGCACAATCCATTTTTTTAATGTAACACCCCGAGTTTCATAAACATAACAGATAATGTAATATCTTTTATGAATGGGTACTTTATTATGTGTTTTCCAAAATGACATCTTCGAGTTTTCATGCTTAGTATAAATAATGAATGAACTAAAGACATATGAAAATAAATGAGTAGTTTACATATCGAAAATATTACATTATAATATTTTCAAAAGACCTCGACTAACCAAAAATTCCTACTGCCACACCTTGAAAGTCCAATGGAATGTAGATAACCATTTTTCTAATCCCAAGAGATTTTAAATTATGAAACCCCGGAACATATATTTAAAATCTACTTTTATACTGTTGGAAGTAATTGTGGTTTTTAATCCTTATGAATTTTTTCCATTAAATTAAAAATATTTAGATGTTTTAAATTTATCATTATAATCATAGTAGGAATTTCAAATATTTTATATAATTCAATGTTATATGGTAACTTTTCGTTTCAAAATAACAATACCTAGTCTTAAAAAATATTATATATCTTAAGATTTACATGTTTTTTAAAGTATTTTATGTTCCTTATATAATGTTATAGAATTTTAATTATGAAACATAGTTCTTACAAAACCTTTATATTTTATAAGGTTTCAAAACTTATATATTTCAAGTATGTTTTAGAATTTTTTTGCAAGTTGTGCTTTATATATTTAAATGTTAAGCTATAGTTTTTATAAAGGATTTTCTAATGTCGTTTAGAACATAAAGTTATTATCTTTAAAATGTAGATTCCAATTGAAGTTATTTTTTTAATGCTTTGAATTTTAACAAGAACTTATGAATTGAGATATTATTTTATTTAAATAAATGATTCCTTTAAAAAGTTGATATATATATATAATTTTGAATAGTATACTTTAATATTTACTATTTAGAATGTATTATTCATATAAACATTTTAAAAAACTTTTATTAAGAAATTTAAGATATTATATTTTATAAATGTTTGAAAATATTTTATGTTTTTATAAATCATAAATATATATAATAAATTTATAAAAAGACACACCTTTTAAGTTTTCATTTAAGATTTTATATTTTATAAATATATATAATTATTTGGTATATAGAAAGATGTGTTTTTTAAAATATATATAATTACAAGTATATATATATAATTATATATATATAGTGATATGATTAAATAATAATATATATAATGTGATTTAAAAAAAAACTGATGTGACGTGATATGCTTTTTTAATATATATATATTTTTAGAATTATATGTTCCTATATATATTTTTTTATTTTTATTTTAAAATTTATATGTTTTATTATGATAAATGTGGGATAAAAATAATATTGATAAAGGTGATAATGATGGAGATGTTCAATCAAGACACACCTCCCCAAACATGGATAAGAGTCATGACTCACACAAAAAAAAAGTGAAAATGGCAAATGCTTAAAGGGGAGGTGCGAGTCATGGCTTGGAGTGATATGATAGAAAGTAAAAATTTAAATAATGATATGAAAATAATAATAATAAATTATGTTATATTGATGTAGCATAAAACAAAAAATGTATGAAAAAACTATTCATCCGTGAGTCTTTGTTTATTTTTTTGTTTATTTTTTTGTTTATTTTTTCTAGTATGCTTCCCAAATTATATTCTCCTTCAACCCCTTCTTTAATAAATTGGATGAAGTGTCACCCTGAATGAACAAAAACCCCTACGGTTTATCTTCCCCAAGTCTCCAGCAAATCCCAGGCCTCTCATCCAAGCCATGTAAGGGGCCCTTTTTAATTGTTTTTATTATATAAAACCGATAATATAGTTTTTTATATAATCAGATATATATAAAGGTATATTTATTTGTATTTCAAATCCAAGCTAGTTCATGTTTTCAAAAGTTGGAAGTTTGTGTTCAATAGTTTATAATGTTGTAAGGATTTACTTTCAAGTGTTTTTATGTTTTCAAACCCGATTATACACTTTGTATATAATATTATATATATATGTGAAAAAATTATGTGACTCAAAGAAAATTAGTTTTATGAATTTTAGAAGATGGTTTCCAATCCTTAAATAATGTTTTGGATGCAAATTATGTTTTGGGTTCAATTGAATTTGTAATTCTTATGAAAAATCTAATATATACTTATGTGCATATTTGGGTATGTACATGTATACCTAAGACTCAATAAAAACCTAATTTATGGATTTTAATGTATGATTTCCAACCTTCAAATAATGTTTTAGATGTGAATTATATTTTGGGTTCGATTAGATTTGTACTTCTTATGAAAAAACCCAATATATATATATCTACTTATGTGCATATTTGGGTGTATATATATATATATATACAATGCAAATTCAAATCTATTTCTAAAATTTTCAAATAATTCATTATATTATACTAAGAATTATATTATTATAAAAGTTATTTTGAATCCACTTTTAACATGCAGATCCTTTATGTAAACTCTGTATATTTTTATATAACTATGTGCTTATGTAAAGCCCCACCCTAGTTACCCAGAGTCGGTGCATTATTACATTACATTGGCATGATCACAAGAAAGATCAAATCTCGAAAGACCGATTGGTTTAGAAGCCTTGGAAACACTAGATATATTCATAAGTCTTACATTACATCATAAGATTAAAAACTACTACAACAACATTTTGTCTCCATAATCCACACTCATAACCCCACATAATATCCCTGCAGGTCATTCATAATTTCCTTCTTCACTTACTGGGAAAAATAAAACATAGAAAAGGGGTGAGATCAAATGCCCAGTAAGGATAACAATATAGCGGAAACTTTCATAAATAAGAATAAACATTTAAGGAAATGTATAACTAAAACAAAAGCCTTTTAACCTTGAACTTTTAACATAGTATGGCATAAATAAAATGAAATAATTCCATTTACTTATTCACATGGTTATTCTATTAATCTAATAATCAAATGCAAAATCAATAACCACTTTCATATTGATGGAATGCATAATGCCAGACTATCATAACCACATAGCCAAGGTCTCGTGCCAAGACTACAAATAATATTTTTTCAAGGCCTTATGCCAAGACACTAGTTTGTCTCATGAGACCTACCGATGCATCGAGGAGCTATAGCGGGCTCCACCCGTCACATATTATGTCCAATGCATTCCCATATGAAAAGGTTTAAACATAACATAAACATTCGTATTAAAACTAGCATACGAAATGTCAATACATTCACCATAAACCATGAATGGTATAAAAATAGCACATCCACAGTCAAACATATCACAAAACCTTCAATACAATATAGAAGTTTTGTATCATAATAAACCAACTTCAAATAATCTTAAAATCCATCAAAGGATGTTGACATAGATGAAATCAAAATTATTTTTAAAAAAATATCTCTTTTTATTTTTAAATCATTTAAGATTCATATAAAATAAAACATTTTCTTTGAAAATATTCTTATAAGCTTGTAAGGGAAGCTTTGAATATTTTATAACGGCGGAAAATAGCCGCACCCTCCGTATAAGTTAAAAAAACATTCTTACCTTAATTCTGTTGAAAAGGTTAAAAATGACCTTGTTTTGAAAACGATGGAAATATTCCTTTATAATCCTCTTATAAAAAGTCAGACAAGGGTAAAAATCACTTTAACCGATATTCTTGTAAAAATAAATATGTTTTCAAATACATTTCGAAGAAACATGGATGTGGATGATAAAGAAATCCCAGTAGATTATTACGTATAAACAACCTCGGATAATGAAGAGATTGTGAAATAACCCTTACCTTGTACTTTTCCTTGGTTGGGGTAGGTTAACCTCCTGTATAATGGTGAAATAATTGTTATTAAATTATACAAGAATCATATATATTAATATGATATCATATATGATCTTTTAATATTGATTTGATAATAATATCTTAGTATTATCGTTGTTTCGGGTGTTAACTTATTTGTTTTCTTTTATATGTTTTGTTACGTAAGCCATGTTTGTAATGGATAGGTTGTATATTATTCATATACAGAATGATATCAAGTCTTTAAACATCATTTTTAAATCATCAAATGATAATTATACATTAATGGATACGATAGAGAATGAATCTCATCGCGTTCGTGGAGACGGTAGTCCGTACGTACGCACGAGCGACAATATCATTCTTTTGATATTAAAATAATATATAAATGGTTGTTATATCATATATACAGAATCATTAACATGTTTTATTTATTATTTACATGAGTTACATATCATTATTATACCCATCCAAATAATAATATGTTGAATAACAATTACACCACGACGTGGAGACGGTAAGCCGTACGTACGCACGTATGGGGACATGTTATTCAAAGGGTGGATAGAATACTGAATATGGTTGTACCATATTTATAATAACATCACAGTATATGTGAGATACTGGAGTTATTATTTTAGAATGGTATGAACAAAGAAAGAAGAAGTGGAAGAAGAAAGGAACTTGAAAAGGGGTGGTGAAAACATTACCTCTTCTTCGTGTTCTTCCTTTTGATTTGATCAAAAGGGCTCCTTAGGTTGGATTTCTGATCAAACTAAGGCCTATAGATTGTATTGAGGGATTTTGGGAGAGTATTTGGGCAGAGTTAGGCCGAACCAAAAGGCTTTGAAGGTGTGATGAAATGAGAAGGAGGAGTGCCCTTTTATAAGAGGGGTGAGGGGCACCTTTGGAAAAGCTAGAAATATTAATTTATAATAAATTCATATTCGGTTTCTAATGGCTACAAAGTTTATTATTCAAAGGTTAAGGTGGGGATAGGTCGAAAACCACTCAGCCAATAGAATTTAGACAGGTTTTGGTACTTATATTAACCTTATCTTTAAGTATTAACTCTAAGTTAATTAGTTTCACTTTTACAATGTCTCTTTGTATTTTTATAAAATATGGTTAATAAACTTACTATATACATCCAAGAGACCCCCACGTGGTCCATTAATGATGAACCTATCATGATAAAAGTATCTTGGTCGAACCTTATATTTTTAAGAATTTAATATCAATTAATAATATAATATTTGGTTTAAGTACTCTTTTATGTCAATTTTGTCAGTATTCAATAGTTGATTTTTGTAAAACTCATAACAGATTGATTAATTCGAAAAATGTCAATTACATCAATCCTAATATATCATATTATCCTATAAAATTAGTTTAATTCATTAAAAGACTCATATTATATTTATTTGGGTATTTATAATATCAATTATTTTAATTTTTCACTATTATAGTAATTAATTTATCATCACTGTGTCATAAATAAATTAAATTATTTAATGTCTAAAAATTATAAATGAACTATAACTATGTAGGAAATCTTTTTATCTTTCTAATGAATATTTGTAATCTAAAATCAAACATATATAACCCTATGTAAAAATTGTTTTGCTAAAAGATATATGCTTGTGTCATTTTTGTATTCATTTTAACTTAATTAAAATAAAGTGTCCTTATCACCTACAAGTGGCACCGTGGGGTCCCAAAATCGACCCAAAGATGCCTATGGTCGAACATGTATCAACCAATAAGGCTAGGACACGTTTTAGGGTAATTTAGTATTATTATAATATTATTTTTTTAACCCTTATTTACCGGATTTACCCTTAACCATTATAAATAAAATATTTACCGCAATAATTATTCAAAATGTCTAAAAATAAAAGTTACCTATTTACACAATTTGAACATCCTCATTCCAAATATGGAATCCATTTTTCTAAATTCAAAACACAGAAGTGGCTGAAATTAATTTAAAATTAATTCCCGCTGTCAAAACAAAAAGCGTGTTTTTAAGAGATAATAACTATCAAAAGATTGACACTATTTTATGTTCGGTTTAATTGTAAAATTATGTCCAATGACCAAAATTATATTAAATGGTAAAAATATATTCTAAATATACTTTAAAACCACTCAAATTCATAATTTATCACTTTTAATTATTTTGATTAAAAAAGTTGTTTTTAATTAAAATTTTGTAATTTTCACTATTCTTCAAAATATGAAAGTTATCCGAAATGTACCAAAATTTCACCTTAGGCTAAATTTGATATTCCGAATCCAAAAATGAAGTCTATTTTAAAATATATAATATATATAATTTCAAAAAGTAGTTATTACTATTCATAACGGCTAGTTTGATTGGTTATGGTGCGTTAGAACTCGGTGTTGCGTACAACACACGCTATCACTTTATTCAAAGAGAAGCGTACCGTAGAAGCTTGGGGTGTTACATTCTCCCCTCCTTCAAATAATTTCGTCCCCGAAATTTCTAAAATACTTATCACATGAAAAGACTTGGGTGGTTCTTCCTCGTAAGTTCCTCTGGGTCCCACGTTGCCTCTTCCATCTTATGGTTTCTCCACAAAACTTTTACCAGACGCGTCGTCCGGTTTCTCAGCACTTGTTCTCTCGTATCAAGAATCTTGACGGGCTCTTCGCAATAAGACAGATCGGGTTCCAGTTCTAATTCATCATAGGTGAGTACATGCGTTGGGTCAGGCATGTATTTCCTCAACAGAGATACATGGAACATATCGTGAACTTTGGAGAGACTTGGCGGCATTGCCAATCGGTAAGCTACAACCCCAATTCGTTCTAGAATTTCAAAGGGTCCGATGTACCTGGGACTCAATTTACCTTTCTTACCAAAACGTATTACTCCCTTCCATGGAGATACGTTCAGGAAAACATGATCACTGACTTGAAATTCCGAATCCTTCGATTATCGGCATAGCTCTTCTGCCTACTTTGAGCTGCTCTGATGTGATTTTGGATTACCTTCACCTTTTCCATCATTTCCTCCACCAGTTCTGGGCCTACAAGTTTTCTTTCACCAACGTCATCCCAACAGGTTGGTGTACGACATCTCTTTCCGTATAACGCTTCATATGGTGCCATCTGAATACTCGAATGGAAGCTATTTTTATAGGAAAATTCTACCAGAGGTAAATATTGATCCCACATACCCTGAAAGTCAAGTGAGCAAGATCTCAACATGTCTTCTAAGGTTTGAATAGTTCGTTCTGATTGTCTGTCTGTCTGAGGATGGTAAGAAGTGCTCAAAAGAAGTTCAGTATCCAGGGATTTCTGAAGACTTTTCCAAAATCTTGAAGTAAAACGGGGATCACGATCAGAAACAATCGATAGGGGTACTCCATGAAGTCTCACAACATCATTAATATATAGTCTTGCTAGACGTTCCAGGGGTAGATCTTCTCTTATATCAAGAAAATGTGTTGACTTGGTAAGACGATCAACAATAACCCATATTGCATCGTTCCTTATAGGAGTCTTTGGCATCCCCATGACAAAGTCCATCGTAATATTGTCCCATTTCCACTCCGGTATGGGAAGAGGTTGCATGACTCCTCCAGGCTGTTGCCTTCCAGCTTTCACTTGTTGACAAACCATACATCTTGACACAAAATCAGCAATCTCCCTCTTCATGTTGTCACACCAAAAATGTTCCTTCAAATCTCTATACATTTTGGTGCTCCCAGGGTGTATAGAGAAATTGGAACTATGAGCATCATCCAGCAATTCCCTTTTTAGATCAGGTATATCGGGAACACAAAGTCTCTTCCCAAATTTCAAAATTCAATCTTCATACACAAAGTCTCTCAGTCTCCCATCACTCACAGCTTTAATCTTCTTTTGAAATTCTTCATCATCGGTCTGAGTACTCTTAATCCTTTCTAGTAAAGATGGTTTGGAAACCATTTGAAAAAGCATTGATGTTTCACCTTCCCTGGTTATTCCCATGTCCATCTTCACTAGATCCAAGAAAATTGGATCCCTTTAAATTCTCATATTGTTCAAAACACCATGGTCTTTTCTACTCAAAGCATCTCCCACCTTGTTTGCTTTCCCCGGGTGGTAGTGTATCGTGCAATCATAATCCTTGAGTAATTCAAGCCATCTCCTTTGCCTGATGTTGAGTTCTTTTTGTGAGAAAATATACTTCAAACTCTTGTGATCAGTATAAACCTCACATTTTTCACCATAGAGGTAGTGCCTCCATATCTTCAAAGCAAAGATCACAGCTTCTAACTCGAGATCATGAGTAGGATAGTTTTGTTCATGAATTTTCAACTGTCGTGATGCATAGGCAATAACCCAATCATTCTGCATAAGGACACAACCAAGTCCTTTCTTCGATGCATCACTATAAATAACGAAACCATCATTCCCCGATGGTAGAGTCAATATAAAAGCATTGACTAATATTCTCTTCAGTTCTTCGAAACATTCTTCACACACTTTTGTCCAAACAAATTTAACCCCTTTACGTGTGAGCTTCGTTAATGGGTTAGCCAATCAGGCAAAATTCTGGACGAAACGTTGATAATAACCTGCCAACCAATAAAACTGCATACCTCAGTTATACTCGTAGGTACTGGCCATTCTTGGATTTCCTTGGTCTTAGAAGGATCAACAGAGATTCCATATTTAGAGACAATATGGCCCAGAAAAGAAATCTCCCGAAGCCAGAATTCACACTTGCTAAACTTCCCATATAATTCATGCCTCCTCGGAGTCTTCAAGATAACGTGCAAGTGATTTTCATGATCTTTGTAGGTTTTGGAGTATACCAAGATATCATCAATAAATACCACCACAAATTCATCAAGATACTCCTTGAAAACTCTATTCATCAGATCCATGAATACATAGGGTGAATTAGTCAATCCAAAAGGCATTACAGTAAACTCGTAATGCCCGTACCTGGTTCAAAATGCTGTCTTCGGAATGTCTTCCTTCTTTACACACAACTGAGGGTATCCATATAGAAGGTCAATCTTTGAAAAGTATTGAGCTCCATGTATTTGGTCAAATAAATCATCAATACGAGGTAGGGGATACTTGTTCTTTATTGTTATAGCATTGATCTCCCTGTAGTCGATACATAACCTCATAGATCCATCTTTCTTTTTAACAAAAAGAACAGCGGCTCCCCATGGCGAAACACTAGGGCGAATAAATCCTTTATTACTCAATTCCTCTATTTGTTTCTTTAGTTCGACTAACTCTAATGTAGACATTCTGTAAGGGGTCTTCGATATAGGCCTTGATCCAGGAATTAAATCAATGGAAAACTCAACTTCTCGTTCTGGAGGATGTCCAGGTAAATCTTCCAGAAATACATCTACAAATTCATTCACAACAGGAACATCCTCTATTTGAACATTCCTTTCCTCACCCGCTGTTACTTCAATCTATTCCTCCCCAATAATTGAATTTAGTTGAGCTATTGGGGGTGGATCTAAATTAGAATTAGTTGGTGACGATTCTGCTCTAAAAATAAGGTGTTCCTTATCATTATCATCAAGAATCATAACCTATTTCTTCTTACAATAAATCTTCGCATCATAGTCCGAAAGCCAGTCCATACCGAGGATTATATCAAACTCAATCATAGGTATGACGATGAGATAAGCAGATAAAGAACATTTATGTGCTCTAATGGGGACTGATTCGCAAAACTTTGTTGCAATGATACTTCCCTTAGGAGTTTTAACTGACAACTCCCTTGTTAAATCAAATTGGAAATATCTAATTTTCTTAGCAAACTGGGAAGATATGAAACAATGTGATGATCCAGAATCAAATAATGCATTTTCTAAACTTGAGGAAACCATTAAATTACCTGCCACCACGTCTTTCGGAGCTTCTATCTTAGCAGTAGTGATAGCATAAGCCTGGCCTTGATCCCTTGGCCTTTTCTGAGGTAAGTTCTCCTGACGCTTAGGACATGCATTTGCATAATGCCCCATCTCCCTGCAATTATAGCACTGAACGTTGGTAGCTTCCTTCTTCCCCTTGCAATCACGAGCTTGGTGGACTTTTTCACCAGACTTGTAACAGACTCCCATTCCCTTCAAGCAAGTACCAGGGTGTTTCTTCCCACATTTACCACATGATGGATATTCAACCTTTCCCTTCTTCCCTTTATTTCCATTCCCAGATTGATCAGCAGGTATCTTCTTCTCTTGCTTTTCTTTAAAGTCATAAGACTTAGAGAATACCTTTTCGGTCTTGATAGCACATGAGACAATGTCTTCGTACGACGAAAAGGATTGTGAGACTAATGCTCGACGTAGAAATGGTTTTAACCCATCAAAGAAACGATCAATCTTACTTCTTTGGTTACGTAAATAATCACCAGCGTACCTTGCTATCCTTGTAAAGTTAGCCTCATACTTTGTGAAATTCTCATCCTCCTTCTATCTCAGACTTAGAAATTGCCTTTCCATATCTGCTCGATGGTCGCGACGAAAGTATTTTTCTAAAAACAGATCTTTGAACTCCCTCCATTCCATATTTGATACTTCATCATCTTCCTTCATATTTTGAATCAATGACCACCATTGATCAGCATCTCCAGTTAGGCGGTAAACTGCCATGATAACTTTTTCCCTTTCACTACTCCCCAAAGCCTGAAATATTTTCTCTAGGGAAACTATCCATTGCTCAGCTACTAAGGGATTTGTACTCCCATTGAACGTTGGTGGTTGTTGCCTCATGAATCGATCTAACATTGATCCTCCACGCTGTGGATCAGGGTGCTCCATACGGGTAAGGTTATTATTCATAACCTGAGTAAGTTGTCCCGGTATGGTGATTAGCTGATCGGCACCAGTTGCATCACCAGCTCCACTATAATTATCTTGAGCAGGAGGGCAATCCCTACATGGAGTGCGTGCATTGATACTGTTTCCATTTCTTCCACTAGGCACCATTTCTAAACAATGGCATAAACTAGATCAGTTTATGAATCAAAATACATAATCCCATACTTAAAAAACACTTAACATAAATTGAACTATTTATGGATATAATCCATAATCATAAAAATGTTTTCTTTGAGAAAGTGTATACTCATAAACCCTTCATAATTATTTGTAATGAAAATGAGAGTTATCCTAAGCATATCCCCCGGGAGTGTCGTAACCAAGAGTGCAGCAAGGCCCGTTGTCGTGCACCAGTTCCCGTTCGAGTCTAGCTCAAAGCGGTGTTTTCGGGTTTTACCCCTACGTACATCTGTTCCAGAGCCACCTCTACCTGCTCGTATCCAGACATGGATGTATTGCTCGGAAAACTCACAAAATCTCTACAATACCAGAAATCTAGGAAGTTCTTCTATACTAATCCTCAAAGTTCATCTTAGGTCTACGTGCTCTAATCAGAGTTTATCTAAATCTAGCTTCCATGGTTTGTACTAAACTTCCTCTGATACCAACTGTAACGCCCCACCCTTGTTACCTAGAGTCAGTGCATTATTACATTATGTAACACCCCAAGCTTCTACGGTACGTTTCCCTTCGAATAACGCGATAGCGTGTGTTGTACGCAACCTCGAGTTCTAACACACACCACAACTAATTAAACTAGCCGTTGTGAATAGTAATACCTAATTTTTGAAATTATATATATTTTATATTTGAAAATGGACTTCATTTTTGGACTCGGAATATCGAATTTAGCCTAAGGTGAAATTTTGGTACTTTTCGGATAACTTTCATATTTTGATGAATAGTGAAAATTACTAAATTTTAATTAAAAACAACTTTTTTAATCAAAATAATTAATAGTGATAAATTATGAATTTTAGTAGTTTTAAGGTATATTTAGAATATATTTTTACATTTTAATATAATGTTGGTCATTGGACATAATTTTACAATTAAACCGAAAATAAACAAGTGTCAATCTTTTGATAGTTATTATCTCTTAAAAACACGCTTTTTGTTTTGACAGCGGGAATTAATTTTAAATTAATTTCTGCCACTTCTGTGTTTTGAATTTAGGAAAATGGATTCCATATTTGGAATCAGGATGTTCAAATTGTGTAAATAGGTAACTTTTATTTTTACACATTTTGAATAATTACTGCGGTAAATATTTTATTTACCATGGTTAAAGGGTAAATCCGGTAAATAAGGGTTAAACAAATAATATTATAATAATACAAAATTACCCTAAAACGTGTCCTAACCTTATTGGTGGACACATACCCGACCATGAGCATCCTTGGGTAAATTTGGGGACCCCTTGGATCCACTTGTATGTGGTAGGGACCCATTTTATTAATAAAGTTAAAATAAAAATAAAAATGGCATAAGCTTACATCTTTTAAAAGAACAATTTTTACATAAGGTTATACATGTTGGATTTTCGATTATAAATATTCATTAGAAATCTAAAAAGATTTCCTACATGAGGATATTTTATTTATAATTTTTAGACATCAAATAAGTTAAATTATTAATGACACAATAATGATGCAATGTTTACCTCATTAATAAATCATTTAAATAAATAAGATTATAATGATTAAAATATTATCTAAAACCTGTCCAATTCTTATTGGTTGATGTTATTTAGAATATGAGTCATCTTATCTTCGACCTAAATGATTTTTGGACCATTATAAACCGAATATAATTATATTATAAAGTAATACTTTCACTCTTTCCTAAAGAGCCCCTCCTCTCCCTTATAAATGCAGACCACTTCTACTCATTCCTCACACCTCTCAAGCCACTTGGCTCGTCCAAACTCTGACCAACTAAGCTCCCCACATCCCTCTCCTCCTCCTTGAAGCTTCCCCTTAGGCAGAAAGCATTTCAAGAAGTCCTTTGGTTCCAACAAAGTGAGTTACCTAAATTAAAGGTAACGATTTCTCTTAAATTATTTTCATTTATTTTGCTTCTTCAACCCCCAAACTCTTTTTATTTCCTTTCTTTTGTAACAACACCAGTATCCTCAATATAGTATGATGTTGTTATAAGAAGGATTCAAACTACACATACACACAACTCCATCTAATGGATGATGAACATAATGTTTCTGTGGATGGAAAACTAACGACTCACGAAACGATGATTGTTCAAATACATCTTACCGCCTCTCATGGTGGCCATTATGATGACACTGTAATTAAATATGATATTAATGATATATATTTTATATATAAGCTTCTGTAATTCCATTGTATTTCATACCATTATTCGTTTCATGTTGTATATACATACGATAATTTCATTTGAGGAAGTGCGGACTACCGCCCCCTTAATATGATATGACTCGTTCATACCACACATGGAACGTATAAAGGATGGTGTTAATGAACTTAAGAAACATATATAAAATATTATATTATACTGGAATAGTAATATACCTATGTATCATTTGGATTCAATTCTTTTAAAATAAAAATTAAATGGATGTAGCGTTCGTGCGTACGTACGGACTACCGTCTCCACGAACGCGATGAGATTCATTCTACATCGTATCCATTCAAGTATAATTATCATTTGATGATTTAAAAATGATGTTTAAGGACATGATACCATTCTGGATTTGAATAATATAAAACTTATCCTTTACAAACATGTCTTACGTAACAAAACATACAAAAGTAAACAAGTAAGTTCACACCAGAAACAGTTATAATACTAAGATATTATTATCAAATCAATATTAAAAGATCATATATGATATCATATTAATGTATGTGATTCTTGTATAATTTAATAACAATTATTTCACCATTATACAGGAGGTTAACCTACCCCAACCAAGGAAAAGTACAAGGTAAGGGTTTATTTCACAATCTCTTCATTATCCGAGGTTGTTTATACGTAATAATCTATTGGGATATCTTTATCATCCACATCCATGTTTCTTAAAAATGTATTTCAATTTTTTTTTACTATTTACAAGAATATGGGTTAAAGTCATTTATACCCTTGTTTGACTTTTTATAAGAGGTTTATAAAGTAATCTTTCCGTCGTTTTCAAAACAAGGTCCTTTTTAACTTTTTCGACAGAATTGAGGTAAGAATGTTTTTTTAACTTATACGGTGGGTGCGGTTATTTTACGCCGTTATAAAATCTTCAAAGCTTTCCTTACAATCTTATAAGAGTATTTTCAAAGAAAATGTTTTATTTTATATGGATCTTAAATGATTTCAAAATAAAAGGAGATATTTCTTTAAAAAGAATTTTGATTTCATCTATGTCAACATCCTTTGATGGATTTTAAGATTATTTGAAGTTGATTTATTATGATACAAAACTTCTATATTGCATTGAAGGTTTTGTGATATGTTTGACTATGGATGTGCTATTTTTATACCATTCATAGTTTATGGTGAAATTATTGACATTTCGTATGCTAGTTTTAATACGAATGTTTATGTTATGTTTAAACCTTTTCATATGGGAATGCATTGGACTTAATAAGTGACGGGTGGAGCCCTCTATAGCTCCTCGATGCATCGGTAGGTCTCATGAGACAAACTAGTGTCTTGGCACAAGGCCTTGACAAAATCTTATTTGTAGTCTTGGCACGAGGCCTTGGCTATATGGTTATGATAGTCTGGCATTATGCATTCCAACATTATGAAAGTGGTTATTGATTTTGCATGTGATTAATCGATTAGTAGAATATCCATGTGAACAAGTAAATGGAATTATTTCATTTTACTTTTGCCATACTATGTTGAAATTCAACTTTAATAGGCTTTTGTTTTAGTAATTCATTGCCCTAAATGTTTATGCTTATTTTTGAATGTTCCGCTATATTGTTATCCTTACTGGGCATTTGATCTCACCCCTTTTCTATGTTTTATTTTTCCCAGGATGTGAAGATGTAAGTTATGAATGACCTGCATGGATATTATGAGGAGATTATAGTGTGGACTGTGGAAACATTATGTTGTTGTAGTAGTTTTTCATTTTATGATGTAATGTAAAACTTATGAATATATCTAGTGTTTCCAAGGCTACTAAACCAATCGGTCTTTCGAGATTTGATCTTTCTTGTGATCATGCCAATGTTACGAAGTAATGCACCGACTCTGGGTAGCTGGGGTCGGGGCGTTACAGTTGGTATCAGAGGAAGTTTAGTACAAACCTTGGAAGCTAGATTTAGATAAACTCTGATTAGAGCACGTATACCTAAGATGAACTTTGAGGATTAGTATAGAAGAACTTCTAGAATTCTGGTATTGTAGGGATTTTGTGAGTTTTCCGAGCAATACATCCCTGTCTGGATACGAGCAGGTAGAGGCGGCTCTGGCACAGATGTACCTAGGGGTAAAACCCGAAAACACCGATTTGAGCTAGACTCGAACGGGAACTGGTGCACAACAACGGGCCTTGCTGCACTCTTGGTTACGACACTCCCGGGGGATATGCTTAGGAAAACTCTCATTTTCTTTACAAATCATTATGAAGGGTTTATGAGTATATACTTCCTCAAAGAAAACATTTTTATGATTATAGATTATATCCATAAATAGTTCAATTTATGTTAAGTGTTTTATAAGTATGGGATTATGTATTTTGATTCATAAACTGATCTAGTTTATGCCATTGTTTAGAAATGGCGCCTAGTGTAAGAAATGGAAACCATATCAATGCACGCACTCCATGTAGGGATTTCCCTCCTGCTCAAGATAATTATAGTGGGGCTGGTGATGCAATTGGTGCTGATCAGCTAATCACCATACTGGGACAACTTACTCAAGTTATGAATAATAACCTTACCCATATGGAGCACCCTGATCCGCAGCGTGGAGGATCAATGTTAGATCGATTCATGAGACAACAACCACCAACGTTCAATGGGAATACAAATCCATTAGTAGCTGAGCAATGGATATTTTCCATAGAGAAAATATTTCAGGCTTTGGGGAGCAGTGAAAGGGAAAAAGTTATCACGGCAGTTTACCGCCTCACTGGAGATGCTGATCAATGGTGGTCATTAATTCAAAACATGAAGGAAGATGATGAAGTATCAAATATGGAATGGAGGGAGTTCAAAGATCTGTTTTTAGAAAAATACTTTCCTCGTGACCATCGAGCAGATATGGAAAGGCAATTTCTGAGTCTGAGACAAAAGGAGGATGAGAATGTCACAAAGTATGAGGCTAACTTTACAAGGTTTGCGAGGTATGCTAGAGATTATATTCACAACCCAAGAAGTAAGATTGATCGTTTCTTTGATGGGTTAAAACCATTTCTCCGTCGAGCATTAGTCTCACAATCCTTTTCATCGTACGAAGACATTGTCTCATGTGCTATCAAGACCGAAAAGGAATTCTCTAAGTCTTATGACTTTAAAGGAAAGCAAGAGAAGAAGAGACATTCTGATCAATCTGGGAATGGAAATAAGGGGAAGAAGGGAAAGGTTGAATATCCATCTTGTGGTAAATGCAGGAAGAAACATCCTGGTACTTGCTTGAAGGGAATGGGAGTCTGTTACAAGTGTGGTGAAAAAGGCCACCAAGCTCATGATTGCAAGGGGAAGAAGGAAGCTACCAACGTTCAGTGCTACAATTGCAGGGAGATGGGGGATTATGCAAATGCATGTCCTAAGCGTCAGGAGAACTTACCTCAGAAAAGTACAAGGGATCAAGGCCAGGCTTATGCTATCACTACTGCTGAGGTAGAAGCTCTGAAAGATGTGGTGGTAGGTAATTTAATGGTTTCCTCAAGTTTAGCAAATGTATTATTTGATTCTGGATCATCGCATTGTTTCATATCTTCCCAATTTGCTAAGAAAATTAGATATTTCCAATTTGATTTAATAAGGGAGTTGTCGGTTAAAACTCCTAAGGGAAGTATCATTGCAACAAAGTTTTGTGAATCTGTCCCCATTAGAGCACATAAATTTTCTTTATCTGCTGATCTCATCGTCATACCTATGATTGAGTTTGATATAATCCTCAGTATGGACTGGCTTTCGGACTATGATGCAAAGATTTATTGTAAGAATAAAGAGGTTACGATTCTTGATGATAATGATAAGGAACACCTTATTTTTAGAGCAGAATCATCACCACCTAATTCTTATTTAGATCCACCCCCAGTAGCTCAACTTAATTCAATTATTGGGGAGGAAGAGAATGAAATAACTGTCGGTGAGGAAAGGAATGTTCAAATAGAGGATGTACCTGTTGTGAAAGAATTTGTAGATGTATTTCTGGAAGATTTACCTGGACATCCTCCAGAACGAGAAGTTGAGTTTTCCATTGATTTGATTCCTGGATCAAGGCCTATATCGAAGACCCCTTATAGAATGGCCACTGTAGAGTTAGTCGAACTAAAGAAACAACTAGAGGAATTGAGTAATAAGGGATTTATTCGCCCTAGTGTTTCTCCATGGGGAGCCCCTGTTCTTTTTGTTAAAAAGAAAGATGGATCTATGAGGTTATGTATCGACTACAGGGAGATCAATGCTATAACGATAAAGAACAAGTATCCCTTACCTCGTATTGATGATTTATTTGACCAACTGCATGGAGCTCAATACTTTTCAAAGATTGACCTTCGATCTGGATACCATCAGTTGTGTGTAAATAAGGAAGACATTCCGAAGACAGCATTTCGAACCAGGTACGGGCATTACGAGTATACTGTAATGCCGTTTGGATTGACTAATGCACCCTCTGTATTCATGGATTTGATGAATAGAGTTTTCAAGGAGTATCTCGATGAATTTGTGGGGGTATTTATTGATGATATCTTGGTATACTCCAAAACCTACGAAGATCATGAAAATCACTTGCGCATTATCTTGAAGACTCTGAGGAGGCATGAATTATATGGAAAGTTTTGCAAGTGTGAATTCTGGCTTCAGGAGATTTCTTTTCTTGGCCATATTTTCTCTAAAGATGGAATCTCTGTTGATCCTTCTAAGACCAAAGAAATCCGAGAATGGCCAGCACCAACGAGTATAACTGAGGTACGTAGTTTTATTGGTTTGGCAGGTTATTATCGACGTTTCGTCCAGAATTTTGCCCGATTGGCTAACCCATTAACGAAGCTCACACGTAAAGGGGTTAAATTTGTTTGGACAACAGAGTGTGAAGAATGTTTCGAAGAACAGAAGAGAAGATTAGTCAATGCTCCTATATTGACTCTACCATCGGGGAATGATGGGTTCGTTATTTATAGTGATGCATCGAAGAAAGGACTTGGATGTGTCCTCATGCAGAATGATAGAGTTATTGCCTATGCATCACGAAAGTTGAAAATTCATGAACAAAACTATCCTACTCTTGATCTTGAGTTAGCAGCTGTGATCTTTGCTTTGAAGATATGGAGGCACTACCTCTATGGTGAAAAATGTGAGATTTATACTGATCACAAGAGTTTGAATTATATTTTCTCACAAAAAGAACTCAACATGAGGCAAAGGATATGGCTTGAATTGCTCAAGGATTATGATTGCACGATACACTACCACCCGGGGAAAGCAAACAAGGTGGCAGATGCTTTGAGCAGAAAAGACCATGGTGTTTTGAACATGATGATAATTGAAAGGGATCCAATTTTCATGGATCTAGAGAAGATGGACATGGGAATAACCAGGGAAGGTGAAACATCAATGCTTTTTCAAATGGTTGCCAAACCATCTTTACTAGAAATGATTAAGAGTTCCCAGACCGATGATGAAGAATTTCAGAAGAAGATTAAAGCTGTGAATGATGGGAGATTGAGAGACTTTGTGTATGAAGATGGAATTTTGAAATTCGGGAAGAGACTTGTGTTACCAATATACCTGATCTAAAAAGGGAATTGCTGGATGACGCTCATAGTTCCAATTTCTCTATACACCCTGGGAGCACCAAAATGTATAGAGATTTGAAGGAACATTTTTGGTGGGACAACATGAAGAGGGAGATTGCTGATTTTGTGTCAAGATGTATGGTTTGTCAACAAGTGAAAGCTGGAAGGCAACAGCCTGGAGGAGTCATGCAACCTCTTCCCATACCGGAGTGGAAATGGGACAATATTACGATGGACTTTGTCATGGGGCTACCAAAGACTCCTAGAAGGAACGATGCAATATGGGTTATTGTTGATCGTCTTACCAAGTCAGCACATTTTCTTCCTATAAGAGAAGATCTACCCCTGGAACGTCTAGCAAGACTATATATTAATGATGTTGTGAGACTTCGTGGAGTACCCTTATCAATTGTTTCTGATCGTGATCCCCGTTTTACTTCAAGATTTTGGAAAAGTCTTCAGAAATCTCTCGATACTGAACTTCATTTGAGCAGTGCTTACCACCCTCAGACAGACGGACAATCAGAACGGACTATTCAGACCTTAGAAGACATGTTGAGATCTTGCTTACTTGATTTTCAGGGTATGTGGGATCAATATTTACCTCTGGTAGAATATTCCTATAACAATAGCTTCCATTCAAGTATACAGATGGCACCATATGAAGCGTTATACGGAAAGAGATGTCGTACACCAACCTATTGGGATGACGTTGGTGAAAGAAAACTTGTGAACCCAGAACTGGTGGAGGAAACGGTGGAAAAGGTGAAGGTAATCCAAAATCACATCAAAGTAGCTCAAAGTAGGCAGAAGAGCTATGCTGATATTCGAAGGAAGGATTTGGAATTTCAAGTCGGTGATCATGTTTTCCTGAAGGTATCTCCATGGAAGGGAGTCATACGTTTTTGTAAGAAAGGTAAATTGTGTCCCAGGTACATTGGACCTTTCGAAATTCTAGAACGAATTGGGGCTGTAGCTTACCGATTGGAAATGCCGCCAAGTCTCTCCAAAGTTCACGATGTGTTCCACGTATCTCTGTTGAGGAAATACATGCCTGACCCAACGTATGTACTCACCTATGAGGAACTATAACTGGAACCTGATCTTTCCTATTGTGAAGAGCCCGTCAGGATTCTTGATACAAGAGAACAAGTACTGAGAAACCGGACGACGCGTCTGGTAAAAGTTTTGTGGAGAAATCATAAGATGGAAGAGGCAACGTGGGAACCCGAGGAACTTATGATGAAGAACCACCCGAGTCTTTTTATGCAGTAATACCCTAGAAATTGCGAGGACGCAATTATTTGAAGGAGGGGAGAATGTAACACCCCAAGCTTCTACGGTACGTTTCCCTTCGAATAATGCGATAGCGTGTGTTGTACGCAACCTCGAGTTCTAACACACACCACAACTAATTAAACTAGCCGTTGTGAATAGTAATACCTACTTTTTGAAATTATATATATTTTATATTTGAAAATGGACTTCATTTTTGGACTCGGAATATCGAATTTAGCCTAAGGTGAAATTTTGGTACTTTTCGGATAACTTTCATATTTTGATGAATAGTAAAAATTACTAAATTTTAATTAAAAACAACTTTTTTAATCAAAATAATTAATAGTGATAAATTATGAATTTTAGTAGTTTTAAGGTATATTTAGAATATATTTTTACATTTTAATATAATGTTGGTCATTGGACATAATTTTACAATTAAACCGAACATAAACAAGTGTCAATCTTTTGATAGTTATTATCTCTTAAAAACACGCTTTTTGTTTTGACAGCGGGAATTAATTTTAAATTAATTTCTGCCACTTCTGTGTTTTGAATTTAGGAAAATGGATTCCATATTTGGAATCAGGATGTTCAAATTGTGTAAATAGGTAACTTTTATTTTTACACATTTTGAATAATTACTGCGGTTAATATTTTATTTACCATGGTTAAAGGGTAAATCCGGTAAATAAGGGTTAAAAAAATAATATTATAATAATACAAAATTACCCTAAAACGTGTCCTAACCTTATTGGTGGACACATACCCGACCATGAGCATCCTTGCGTCAATTTGGGGACCCCTTGGAGCCACTTGTATGTGGTAGGGACACATTATATTAATAAAGTTAAAATAAAAATAAAAATGGCATAAGCTTACATCTTTTAGAAGAACAATTTTTACATAAGGATATACATGTTGGATTTTAGATTATAAATATTCATTAGAAAGATAAAAGGATTTACTACATGATGATATTTTATTTATAATTTTTAGACATCAAATAAGTTAAATTATTAATGACACAATAATGATGCAATGTTTACCTCATTAATAAATCATTTAAATAAATAAGATTATAATGATTAAAATATTATCTAAAACCTGTCCAATTCTTATTGGTTGAGGTTATTTAGAATATGAGTCATCTTATCTTAGACCTCAATGATTTTTGGTCCATTATAAACCGAATATAATTATATTATAAAGTAATACTTTCACTCTTTCCTAAAGAGCCCCTCCTCTCCCTTATAAAAGGAGACCACTTCAACTCATTCCTCACACCTCTCAAGCCGCTTGGATCGTCCAAACTCTGCCCAACTAAGCTCCCCACATCCCTCTCCTCCTCCTTGAAGCTTCCACTTAGGCAGAAAGCAATTCAAGAAGTCCTTTGGTTCCAACCAAAGTGAGTTACCTAAATTAAAGGTAACGATTTATCTTAAATTATTTTCATTTATTTTGCTTCTTCAACCCCCAAACTCTTTTTATTTCATTTCTTTTGTAACAACACCAGTATCCTCAATATACTAGGATGTTGTTATAAGAAGGATTCAAACTACACATACACACAACTCCATCTAATGGATGTTGAACATAATGTTTCTGTGGATGGCAAACTAACGCCTCATGAAACGATGATTGTTCAAATACATCTTACCGCCTCTCATGGTGGCCATTATGATGGCACTGTAATTAAATATGATATTAATGATATATATTTTATATATAAGCTTCTGTAATTCCATTTTATTTCATACCATTATTCGTTTCATTTTGTATATACATACGATAATTTCATTTGAGGAAGTGCGGACTACCGCCCCCTTAAAATGATATGTCTCGTTCATACCAAACATGGAACGTATAAAGGATGGTGTTAATGAACTTAAGTAACATATATAAAATATTATATTATACTGGAATAGTAATATACCTATGTATCATTTGGATTCAATTCTTTTAAAATAAAAATTAAATGGAAGTAGCGTTCGTGCGTACGTACGGACTACCGTCTCCACGAACGTGATGAGATTCATTCTACATCGTATCCATTCAAGTATAATTATCATTTGATGATTTAAAAATGATGTTTAGGGACTTGATACCATTCTGGATTTGAATAATATACAACTTATCCTTTACAAACATGTCTTACGTAACAAAACATACAAAAGCAAACAAGTAAGTTCACACCCGAAACAGCGATAATACTAAGATATTATTATCAAATCAATATTAAAAGATCATATATGATATCATATTAATGTATGTGATTCTTGTATAATTTAATAACAATTATTTCACCATTATACAGGAGGTTAACCTACCCAACCAAGGAAAAGTACAAGGTAAGGGTTTATTTCACAATCTCTTCATTATCCGAGGTTGTTTATACGTAATAATCTACTGGGATATCTTTATCATCCACATCCATGTTTCTTAAAAATGTATTTCAAAACATTTTTAATATTTACAAGAATATGGGTTAAAGTCATTTATACCCTTTTTTAACTTTTTATAAGAGGTTTATAAAGGAATCTTTCCGTCGTTTTCAAAACAAGGCCCTTTTTAACCTTTTCGACAGAATTGAGGTAAGAATGTTTTTTTTAACTTATACGGCGGGTGCGGTTATTTTACGCCATTATAAAATCTTCAAAGCTTTCCTTACAAGCTTATAAGAATATTTTCAAAGAAAATGTTTTATTTTATATGGATCTTAAATGATTTCAAAATAAAAGGAGATATTTCTTTAAAAAGAATTTTGATTTCATCTATGTCAACATCCTTTGACGGATTTTAAGATTATTTGAAGTTGATTTATTATGATACAAAACTTCTATATTGTATTGAAGGTTTTGTGATATGTTTGACTATGGATGTGCTATTTTTATACCATTCATAGTTTATGGTGAAATTATTGACATTTCGTATGCTAGTTTTAATACGAATGTTTATGTTATGTTTAAACCTTTTTATATGGGAATTCATTGGACTTAATAGGTGACGGGTGGAGCCCGCTATAGCTCCTCGATGCATCAGTAGGTCTCATGAGACAAACTAGTGTCTTGGTACAAGGCCTTGACAAAATCTTATTTGTAGTCTTGGCACGAGGCCTTGGCTATGTGGTTATGATAGTCTGGCATTATGCATTCCAACATTATGAAAGTGGTTATTGATTTTGCATGTGATTAATCGATTAGTAGAATATCCATGTGAACAAGTAAATGGAATTATTTCATTTTACTTTTGCCATACTATGTTGAAGTTCAAGTTTAAAAGGCTTTTGTTTTAGTAATTCATTGCCTTAAATGTTTATGCTTATTTTTGAATGTTCCGCTATATTGTTATCCTTACTGGGCATTTGAGCTCACCCCTTTTCTATGTTTTATTTATCCCAGGATGTGAAGATGTTATTTATGAATGACCTGCAGGGATATTATGAGGAGATTATAGTGTGGACTGTGGAAACATTATGTTGTTGTAGTAGTTTTTCATTTTATGATGTAATGTAAAACTTATGAATATATCTAGTGTTTCCAAGGCTACTAAACCAATCGGTCTTTCGAGATTTTATCTTTCTTGTGATCATGCCAATGTTACGAAGTAATGCACCGACTCTGGGTAGCTGGGGTCGGGGTGTTACACATTACGTTGGCATGATCACAAGAAATATCAAATCTCGAAAGACCGATTGGTTTAGTAGCCTTGGAAACACTAGATATATTCATAAGTCTTACATTACATCATAAAATTAAAAACTACTACAACAACATATTGTCTCCATAATCCACACTCATAACCCCACATAATATCCCTGCAGGTCATTCATAATTTACTTCTTCACTTCCTGGGAAAAATAAAACATAGAAAAGGGGTGAGCTCAAATTCCTAGTAAGGATAACAATATAGCAGAAACTTTCATAAATAAGAATAAACATTTAAGGCAATGTATAACTAAAACAAAAGCCTTTTAAACTTGAACTTTTAACATAGTATGGCATAAATAAAATGAAATAATGCCATTTACTTATTCACATGGTTATTCTACTAATCGAATAATCACATGCAAAATCAATAACCACTTTCATAATGATGGAATGCATAATGCCGGACTATCATAACCACATAGCCAAGGTCTCGTGCCAAGACTACAAATAAGATTTTGTCAAGGCCTTGTTCCAAGACACTAGTTCTCTCATGAGACCTACCGATGCATCGAGGAGCTATAGCGGGATCCACCCGTCACATATTAAGTCCAATGCATTCCCATATGAAAAGGTTTAAACATAACATAAACATTCGTATTAAAACTACCATACGAAATGTCATTACTTTCACCATAAACTATGAATGGTATAAAAATAGCACATCCACAGTCAAACATATCACAAAACCTTCAATACAATATAGAAGTTTTGTATCATAATAAATCAACTTCAAATAATCTTTAAATCCATCAAAGGATGTTGACATAGATGAAATCAAAATTCTTTTTAAAAAAATATCTCCTTTTATTTTGAAATCATTTAAGATTCATATAAAATAAAACATTTTCTTTGAAAATATTCTTATAAGCTTGTAAGGGAAGCTTTGAAGATTTTATAACGGCGGAAAATAGCCGCACCCTCCGTATAAGTTAAAAAAACATTCTTACCTTAATTCTGTTGAAAAGGTTAAAAATGACCTTGTTTTGAAAACGACGGAAAGATTCCTTTATAATCCTCTTATAAAAAGTCAGACAAGGGTAAAAATCACTTTAACCGATATTCTTGTAAATAATAAATATGTTTTCAAATACATTTCGAAGAAACATGGATGTGGATGATAAATAAATCCCAGTAGATTATTACGTATAAACAACCTCGGATAATAAAGAGATTGTGAAATAACCCTTACCTTGTACTTTTCCTTGGTTGGGGTAGGTTAACCTCCTGTATAATGGTGAAATAATTGTTATTAAATTATACAAGAATCATATATATTAATATGATATCATATATTATCATTTAATATTGATTTGATAATAATATCTTAGTATTATCGTTGTTTCGGGTGTTAACTTACTTGTTTTCTTTTATATGTTTTGTTACGTAAGCCATGTTTGTAATGGATAGGTTGTATATTATTCATATACCGAATGATATCAAGTCTTTAAACATCATTTTTAAATCATCAAATGATAATTATACATTAATGGATACGATGGAGAATGAATCTCATCGCGTTCGTGGAGACGGTAGTCCGTACGTATGCACGAGCGACAATATCATTCTTTTGATATTAAAATAATATATAAATGGTTGTTATATAATATATACAGAATCATTAACATGTTTTATTTATTATTTACATGAGTTACATATCATTATTATACCCATCCAAATAATAATATATTGAATAACAATTACACCACGACGTGGAGACGGTAAGCCGTACGTACGCACGTATGGTGACATGTTATTCAAAGGGTGGATAGAATAATGAATATGGTTGTACCATATTTATAATAACATCACAGTATATGTGAGATACTGGAGTTATTATTTTATAATGGTATGAACAAAGAAAGAAGAAGTGGAAGAAGAAAGGAACTTGAAAAGGGGTGGTGAAAACATTACCTCTTCTTCGGGTTCTTCCTTTTGATTTCATCAAAAGGGCTCCTTAGGTTGGATTTCTGATCAAACTAAGGCCTATAGATTGTAGTGAAGGATTTTGGGAGAGTATTTGGGCAGATTTAGGCCGAACCAAAAGGCTTTGAAGGTGTGATGAAATGAGAAGGAGGAGTGCCCTTTTATAAGAGGGGTGAGGGGCACCTTTGGAAAAGCTAGAAATATTAATTTATAATAAATTCATATTCTGTTTCTAATAACTCCAAAGTAGATTATTCAAATGTTAAGGTAGGGATAGGTCGAAAACCACTCAACCAATAGAATTTAGACAGGTTTGGGTACTTATATTAACCTTATCTTTAAGTATTAACTCTAAGTTAATTAGTTTCACTTTTACAATGTCTCTTTGTATTTTTATATAATATGGTTAATAAACTTACTATATACATCCAAGAGACCCCCAAGTGGTCCGTTAATGATGAACCTATCATGATATAGGTCTCTTGGCCGATCCGTAGATTTTTAGGAATTTAATATCAATTAATAATATAATATTTGTTTTAAGAACTCTTTTATGTCAATTTTGACACTATTCAATAGTTGATTTTTGTGAAACTCATAACAGATTGATTAATTCGAACAAAGTCAATTAAATAAAACCTAATATATCATATTATCCTATAAAATTAGTTTAATTCATTAAAAGTTTCATATTATATTTATTTGGGTATTTATAATATCAATTATTTTAATTTTTTACTATTATAGTAATTAATTCATCATCACTGTGTCATAAATAAATTAAATTATATAATGTCTAAAAATTATAAATGAACTATCACTATGTAGGAAATAATTTTATCTTTCTAATGAATAATTATAATCTAAAATCCAACATATATAACCCTATGTAAAAATTGTTTTTCTAAAAGATATATGCTTGTGTCATTTTTGTATTCATTTTAACTTAATTAATATAAAGTGTCCTTATCACCTACAAGTGGCACCATGGGCTCCCAAAATCGACCCAATGATGCCTATGGTCGAACATGTATCAACCAATAAGGCTAGGAAACGTTTTAGGGTAATTTAGTATTATTATAATTTTATTTTTTTAACCCTTATTTACCGGATTTACCCTTAACCATGGTAAATAAAATATTTACCGCAGTAATTATTCAAAATGTCTAAAAATAAAAGTTACCTATTTACACAATTTGAACTTACCGATTCCAAATATGGAATCCATTTTTCTAAATTCAAAACACAGAAGTGGCAGAAATTAATTTAAAATTAATTCCCGCTGTCAAAACAAAAAGCGTGTTTTTAAGAGATAATAACTATCAAAAGATTGACACTTGTTTATGTTCGGTTTAATTGTAAAATTATGTCCAATGACCGAAATTATATTAAATGGTAAAAATATATTCTAAATATACTTTAAAACCACTCAAATTCATAATTTACCACTATAAATTATTTTGATTAAAAAAGTTGTTTTTAATTAAAATATAGTAATTTTCACTATTCATCAAAATATGAAAGTTATCCGAAATGTAGAAAAATTTCACCTTAGGATAAATTCGATATTAAGAATCCAAAAATGATGTCCATTTTGAAATATAAAATATATATAATTTCAAAAAGTAGGTATTACTATTCATAACGGCTAGTTTGATTGGTTATGGTGCGTTAGAACTCAGTGTTGCGTACAACACACGCTATCACATTATTCAAAGAGAAGCGTACCGTAGAAGCTTGGGGTGTTACAGATTATATATATACGTATTTCAATACAAATAATTTATGGTTTTTAAGAGATGAATACCTATCATTAAATAATTTTTTAGATGCGAACTTGGTTTTCAGTTTACGTTTAATTATGTTATAGTATGAAACCATAGTTTATTTATATATTTAAGTACATACAGTCATATAAATAATAAAACTTATATGGTTTTGGATTCAAAAAAATAAATTATTTATGGTTGGAGGATTTCAGATATTAAGGAATTTAATGGACCATGATTAATTTGTATGAACACCCATATATACACTTTGTGTATATATGATTATGTATATGTGTATTTATAAGTTTAATTTCAAAACCCTATTTTCAAGAAATAACTATCAGGACTTGGTTTATGTTTGATACATGTAATATTTTAGTGTTTTCCTAACCCTATATGTATTTTATATATGATAATACATTAAAGAGCGTATTTAATTAAGTAGTCATACTATCATATACACTCTATGTAATTTATGTTTTTAAAAGAATGTGCTTCGGCCTATTTTAAATTAAAGGACCACGAATTCATGGGTTTATGTTATCATGTCATATCCATTTATTATTTGATGTTAAAATTATTGTAGTGTATATTAGTGGTTAATCTGGTTATGGAAAAATTGCATGTTCAAAGTCATTTTTATCACAATAATTAATGTCAAGTATTTTTTTATGTGTTTCATTTACAAGTATTGGAATTTGAAAGAGTTATCATTTAACACATCATGTAGAAGACCTTACCATTTTATGTCCTTTAGTAATTTTCCTATGTACATAGATTTTTTACTAAATCATGCCTACTTTTGAGCAATTATTCCATATTTTCAATGTTATCTGTCTTGTCATGTATTTGTAGACAAGTTGTATAATGGTTTCCTTGTCCATATTAGTGACCATCATGAATTAATATGACATACCATGATAATGAACTAAGAACTAATTTACCCAAAGTGGTATGGGACACCTTGGGTAAAGAGAAATAAAATTAAATATTCAAAGTGGTATGGGACACCTTGAATTTTATACCAAATTTACATATGAGGACTGTATTGGACTTCCAGGTTGGGGACCAGTTAAAAGAAAGACCTCCAGGTTTGGGACTAGTTAAATTAAGCCCTCAAGGTTGGGGACTATTTAATGTAAGACATCCGGGTTAGAGACCGGTAAATGTAAGCTCCTCGATGCATTGATAGTTCTCAATACAGTGAGATTGCGTTATTACCCATCGGTCATGGCACAAGGCCTTGACAGAAAGACCATGAGTCCTTCAGTATACATTTTCTCATTATGTTTTATTATATGACCAACCAAGTGATTATTTCGACTAAAGGAATATCATTGGTTATAGATTCATTACCTTTGCGTATGAGATTTAAGTGCACATGGCACATGATGAGACAATGATGATGCATGCTGAGTTTACCTTTCTACAATTTTAATGAAAATGTTAGCATTACATAATGTGAATTTTACATGATGTAGTGAAATTGATTATGTGAAACTAGGATATTGTTCATTCCTAGTAGTACTTACATACTTTTCTTGTTGTGCCTACATTACTTGGTATAATTCAGGTATTTTAACACAAGCATTGTTACTTTCTTCTTTTAGTAGCATTCATTTAAATAATAAAACACTTGTGTATGAGGTGATTTAACTGTTTTGTATCACCCTTTGAAATGTCATGATGTTTTTCCTTTAAGGAATTATATTACGTATGAGAAAGTATTTTCAAAGATAGTTTTTCAAAAGTGGTATTAAGTATTATCAAAACCCCTTACTGATTATTTAAATTCTCACCCTATGTTTTAATGAATTTTACATGTTAGTAGTGTTTCACCAAGATTTGGGATCTTGATCCAATCTTGGTAATGAAGAAGTGAAGAAGTTGTCTCTGATTCTCAAGGATCTAAACTATAAAGTTCCTCCTGGGGAGATATGAAGTGTAATTTTAATGATTCTCTATATGTGAATAAAATTGCACACCAAATCAAATGCACCGACTCTAGGCTACTAGGGTCGAGGCTTTACAGTTGGTATCATAAGAATGGTTTAGGAAACCCTGGAAAATTTGAACAACTCAAAAAAAACTTTAATTATGTCTTACGAAGTAGATTTCATTTAGGCAATTTTCAGATGGCTGATGAAACAAGTCTTTTATCTCTTCCAACTCAACTCCTTGAGACCATAAATTCTAATTCTTGTTCAGAATATTATGAGTCCTATGGGAACTTATGTCTGACCTGCAAAAATCTGTATCGTGAATCTAGAGGTCCTAGAGTGCTTTGTCTCCATCGGGTATCATGATTTGTTCATTTTCTCAGGATTCATGCTCAACATCCTATCTATGCTCATCGAGGAAAATATTTTGACTGTATTTTCAAATGTTTCACCCTAGATGATGAATTTCTCTCTCTGGGGGAATTCCATGAAGCTGAAAAAGTGGTTGAACTCCGCGCAACAAACATGTGTCAAACCTTGTCCTACGGTTTACATGGTTGGGTTAGAGACTTTGAACTTTTAAAGGTCGAGTCTTTCTGTTCGTTTTATAGATGACAAGTCCCCGCCAAAGTCTCCCAACTATACACCCCAAATGATACTCTTTCAAGATATTATAGTTGTCCGCATGAGTTTGACCGGAGATTCTCATATTGTATATGGACTAGAGAGTTCGAAGAATTTGAAACTGTGTATGGAATTCGTTCAACGAGAAACTAGGGAAATCATCGAAAACAGTGGTACCTATGAGGGTACAACTTAGTTGTTTTTCTGGACTTTTCCCTGTTATTTTTTAATTCCTAGGATGTTTGTGTAGGGACATCACTCAAAGATGTCATAGATATCGTGTCAATGAGTAAGAAAGAGTATGCCAATCGAATTGTGGGGAAACAATTTTATTAAGAGGGGGATAATGTAACACCCTTAGTTTCATAAACATAATGGATAATGTTATATATTTTATTAATGGGTACATTATTATGTGTTTTCCAAAATTAAATCTTCGAGTTATCATGCTTAGTATAAATAATGAATGAACTAAAGACATATGAAAATAAATGAGTAGTTTACATATCGAAATTATTACATTATAATATGGTCAAAAGACCTCAACTAACCAAAAATTTCTACTCCAAGACCTAGAAATACTAATGGAATTTAAAGAACCATATTTCTAAGCCCAAGTGTTTTTGGATTATGGAACACCCTAAACATACATTTATAAGGTCCTTTTAGACCGTTGGAATGATAAATGACCGTTACATTTATGGTCGTTGAGGATTTTAAACCTTATGATCATTTTCCTTTAGATTAAAATGATTTAGATGTTTTAAATCTATCTTCAATAAATTAGATGGAATTTCAAATATTTTAAATAATTCAAATTTATATGGGTATTTTTATTTTGAAAATAATAATACCTAGTTTTATAAATTTTATATATCTTAATATTTTCTTGTTTTTTTTATTTTATGTTCCATCTATAATATTATATAATATTAATTTTGAAACATAGTTCTTACAAAACCATTATATTTTATAAGGTTACAAAACTAAAGTCTTTAAAGTATGTTTTAGAATTATGTTGTAAGTTGTGATTTATATATTTAAATGTTAAACTATAGTTTTTGTTAATCCATTTGTAATGTTGTTTAGCAATTAAAGGTATTATCCTTAAAATGTAGTTTCCAATTGATGTAATTTTTTTAATGATTTTAATTGTAACAAGAACTTATTAGTTGAGGTATTATTTTTATTAAATAAATTTTTCCTTTAATAAGTTAATATTTATAATTTTAAAAAGTATACATTAATATTTACTATTTTGAATGTATTATTAATATTAATATCTTAAAAAAACAATTATTAATAATTATAAGATATTATATTTTATAATTTTTTTAAAATATTTTATGTTTTTATAAATTATAAATATATATAATAAATTTATTAAAAAAACGCACCTTTTATGTTTTCATTTAATATTTTATAATTTTTAAAAATATATAATTATTTGGTATATATAAAAATGTGTTTTTAAAAAATAGATATAATTACGATTATATATATAGTGATATGTTTAAATAATAATATATATAATGTGATTTAATAAAAAAATGTGACGTGGTATGATTTATTAATATATATATTTCTTATAGAAATATATGTACCAAAATATATATTATTTTTTTATTTTAAAATTTATATGTTTTATTATGCTAAATTTTAGATAAAAATAATATTGATAATGGTGATAATGATGGAGATGTTCAATCAAGACACACCTCCCCAAACATGGATAAGATTCATGACTCCCACAAAAAAAGAATGAGAAAATGACAAATGATTAAAGGGGAGGCGTGAGTCATGGCTTGGAGTGATATGATAGAAAGTCAACATTTATATAATTATAAGAAAATAATAATAATAAATTATTTTATATTGATGTAGCATAAAACAAAACAAGTATAAATAAACAAGTCACCGGTGAGTCTTTGTTTATTTTTTTGTTTATTTTTTTAGTAATCTTCTCACAAAAGCTTCTCCTTCCACCCCATCTTTTATAAATTGGTAGATGTGTCACCCTGCATGGAATAAACCCTACGGTTTCTCTTCCTCAAGTCTCCAGCAAATCCCGAGCCTCTCATCCAAGCCATGTAAGGGGTCCTTTTTAATTTTTTTTATTATATAAAACTGATTATACAGTTTATTATATAATCAGATATATATAAAGGTATAATTATTTGTATTTCAAATCCAAGCTCGTTTATGTTTTCAAATGTTGGACGTTTGTGTTCAAGGGTTTATAATGTTTTGAGGATTTATTTTCAAGTGTTTTTATATTTTCAATCCCGATTATACACTTTGTATATAATCATATATATATATACGAATAAATTTTATGACTCAAACTTAATCAATTTTATCAATTTTAGAAGATGATTTCCAATCCTTAAATATTGTTTTTGATGCGAATTATGTTTTGGGATCAATTGAATTTGTAATTCTTATGAAAAATCTATCATATACTTATGCACATATTTTGGTATGTACATGTATACCAAAGACTCAATCCAAACATGATTTATGGATTTTAAAGGATGACTTCCAACCATAAAATAATGTTATAGATGTGAATTATATTTTGGGTATGATTAGATTTGTACTTCCTAGGAAAAAACCCAATATATATATATATATATATATACTTATGTGCATTTTCGGGTGTGTGTATATATATATATATATATATAAAACCCCAATTAAAATCTATTTCTAAAATTTCAGAATAATTCAGTATTTTATACTTAGAATTATATGCTTATAAAAGTTATTTTGAATCCACTTTTAACATGAATATCCTTTATATAAACTCTGTATATTTATATATAACTATGTACTTATATATATATATATATGTATTTCAATACAAATCATTTATGGTTTTTAAGAGATGAATACCTATGTTTAAATAAAATTTCAGATGAGAAATAGGTTTTGGGTTTAGGTTTCATTACGTTATAGTATGAAACCATAGTTTATATATATATATAGGTACATACAGTGACATAAATAATAAACCGTATATGGTTTTGGTTTCAATCAAATAAATGATTAATGGGTGGAGGATTTTAGAACTAAAAGAATTTAATGGAACTTGATTAATTTGTATGAAAACATATATATACACTTTGTCTATGTATAATTTTGTATATGTGTATTTTTAAGTTTAATTTCCAATCCCTATGTTCAATTATTAATTGTCAGGACATGGTTTTTGTTTGATACATGTAAGATTTTACTGTTGCCTAAGCCTATATGTGTTTTATAAATGATCATACAATAAATAGCATGTTTTATTAAGTAGTCATACTTTCATATACCCTCGATGTAATTTATGTTTTTAAAATAGTGTGCTTATACTTATTTTAAAATAAAGGACAAAGAATTCATGGGTTTATGTTATCATGTAGTATCCATTTATTATATTATGTTAAACCAACTGAAGTGTTTATTAGTGGTTAATCTGGTTATGGTTAAATTTCACGTTCAACATCATGTTTATCATAGTAATTAATGTCATGTATTTTCTTCAAGTGTTTCATTTACATGTATTAGAATTTTAAAGAGTTAACATTTGAAACCTCTTGTGGGAAACCTTACCATTTTATGAACTTTAGTAATTATCCTGTGTACATAGATTGTTTACTAAACTATGCTACTTTTGAGCAATTATTCTATATTTCCAATGTTATCTATCATGTCATGTATTTTTAGAATAATTGTATAATGGTTTCCTTGTCCATATTAGTGACCATCATGCATGCATATGACATACCATGATAATGAACTAAGAACTACATTACCCAAAGTGGTATGGGACACCGTGGGTAATGAGAAATAACATCATATATTCAATGTGGTATGGGAATCCATGAATATTAAATCATATTGACATATGAGGAATGTATTGGACTACAAGGTTGGGGACAAGTTAAATGAAATCCTTCCAAGTTGGGGCCTAGTTAAAGTAATCCCTCCAGGTAGTGGATTGGTTAATATAAGCCCTTCGGGTTGGAGACTAGTAAAAGTATGCTCCTAGATGCATCGATAGTTGTTGAGATAGTGAGATTGGGTTATTACCCATAGTTAACTGCATAAAGCCATGACACATAGACCATGATTCCAACAGTATACATTTTCTCATTATGTTTTAGTATATTACCAACCAAGTGATTATTTCTACTAAAACAATATCCTTGGTTATTGAACCATTACCTATGAGTATGAGATTTAAGTGCACATGGCACATGATGAGACAATGATGATGCATGCTGAGATTACCTTTCTAGAATTTTAATGCAAATGCTAGCATTTCATAATGTGAATTTTACATGATGTAGTGAAATTGTCTATATGAAACTCTAATAATGTTCATTCCTAGTAGTACTTATATTTTTTTCTTGTTATACCTACATTACTTATTAGAATTTTGGTATTTTTACATAAGAATTCTAATTTTTTTTTTCTTTTAGTATCTTTCATTTAAATAATCAAACACATGTGTATTAGGTGCTTTAACTATTTTGTATCACCAATTGAAATGTCATGATGATTTTTCTTTAAGGAATTATATTACGTTTGAGAATTTATTTTCAAAGATAATTTTTTCAAAAGTTGTATTAAGTATTTTCAAAACCCCTTACTGAGTATTTAAATGCTCACCCTATGGTTTAATGAATTTTTAGAGGTTAGTAGAGTTTCACCAAGACTTGGGATCGAGATCGCATCTTAGTAATGAAGAAGTGAAGTAGTTGTCTCCGATTCTTCAGGATCTAAACCATAAATCTCCTCCTGAGGAGATATGAAGTGTAATTTTAATGTTTCTATTTGTGTGAAAAACAATTACACACCATATCCAGTGCATCGACTCCAGGCTACTAGGGTTAGGGATTTACATGTAATCTTGATCTTATCTTCAATAAAGTACAATAGAATAAATTAAAAATGAAACCCCTAAAAAATTATTTTGGTGTTACCACATGTAAATTCCCCAGCCTCTCTGTACACCACTAGGTCATCAAAGGCCCCACTGAGAAAAAAAGGTTCATCCATGTAATGTAACCTCCTTGGAACCTCACTATGTTGACATGACTCCAAATAATCCTAGACTACATTGGAAACGTTATATCCAACCTTGCAAGAAAATGCTTTCCCATCACTAGTTTAATGAAAAAAGGGGTAGAATATTAATCAACTGAAGACTGTAAGGAAGAATTAGAAAATCTCAAGAAATATCTCTTAATTCAATTGGTGTTATTGATCCTTATTGAAGGAATACCACTAATTCTATACGTATTCACCTTGGAGTGATCCTTATACCCCTTCCCTACATTAATAAATGATTCTGACATTGATTATAGCATCTATTATCTAATCCAAACCATGATCGTTGCTAGGAATCGTTTTTTTAATATCAAGAAGAGATTCTTCAGATTAGTATTTTATGTTCAGAAGATGATGCATTTCTTATAGGAAAATAAAGATTACTTGGTCTCATGTATCAACTATCTCAAGTATATTATCAGTCATCCAATGTTAACTAGATGCCTGTCACATAGGGCCATAATCTTGTAGCAGTTCGATATACAGTTCAAACCCTAGAGGGATTTCAATGGTCAATAATTAGCAGACATACATAAAAAACACTCCTCAATATATGTGACTCCATCATATGTTGAATTACCTAATTAAGAGGTGTTCTCTATTCAAGATAACTTCTATATGTGGGAAATTCACTTTGCCAGTGCCTCTAGAATCCAAAAAAAAATTGAAGAAACCAAGTAAAACAAAGTGGAGCTTAGAGTCATAATCATATGCTCAGAAAAAGTTGTTTGATCCTAATCCTTTATACTGTAAGAAGGACACATGAACAATGAATAAAATTACCATGCCCTCATTATAGGCCTTGATTGTTCACTTCAAGCACAAGCTATACACCTAATGATGATATGTGATTCCAAACTGGTCATCAAGCTAGTAAATGATGACTCTTCTATCAAGAAAAGGGATCATATCCATTTGATGAACTATGTATAAGAACTAACGGATGAATTCTTGTTATATATACATTGAGTTATGACCATTAGTCACAATATGTGCAATTTGATGCATTGGGGAATGTAGTCACATCTCTATCCAACTAGGATCGATAGAAATAGTCATCAGTATTGCCCACCGATGGATGGTCTTACAATTAATTTAGTCTAAAACTGAATATATTGATAAAATTAGTCTCATATTTGGGCCCTATGGTCTTACCATTGGATGG
This sequence comes from Viscum album, assembly GCA_963277665.1. Taxonomy (NCBI): domain Eukaryota; kingdom Viridiplantae; phylum Streptophyta; class Magnoliopsida; order Santalales; family Viscaceae; genus Viscum; species Viscum album. The sequence continues at coordinate 1,155,429,696 of OY728136.1, forward strand.
ATGACTCCCATTGTAGATTACATTCAAAATAGAGAGCTCCTACCAAATAGTTCTAGAAAAAATAAAATCAGGAGACAAAAAATCAACATTAAGATGTATGATGGAAAAAACCGGTAGAAGGACCTTTATAAGAGAGGCCTTGATGGAGTCCTTATTAGGTGAATTGATGGAGAAGAGACCACTGCCTTCATAAAATAAGTTAATGTTGGATCATGGAGAGCACAAAAATCAGAATCCGTGATCTCAGAGAAGATTTGAAGGCGTGGGTACTATTGGACTACCATGATGTAGTATTGAACCACATTCGCTAGGAAGTGTCATTCCTGCCAAGTTAATATAAATTTAATCTACCATAACCTAGAGTTTTTTCATACATCCAAGTACTTCTGGTCATGTTCCAAATGTGAAATGGGCATCGTGGGACCATACCCTCTCACCACATCCAGATAATTCAAATATATTCTCACAAAAACTGAATTATTTTCGAAATGGGATTAAAGAGTACCTCTCAAAGAGGTCCGGGTAGGAATCACTGTAACCTTTGTGATATAAAACATCGTCACTAGGTTTGGTGTCCCTCATAGAATACTAATGGTCAATGAAACCAATGTTTTCTTTCTTGAATTGGACTAGTGAAATCAGTTTCATGGCATCAAGGCCAAACATTAATCCAGATATGTTGTAGTGGCCAACGAAAAGATAGAGACCTTCAATAAGACCCTATCAAATATACATATGAAGATGGAAAACCAAGACAAGATATAATGTCTAGATAAGCTCGTCCATGCTCTGTGGGCATACGGGACCACGACATGCACCACCACTCAATAAACCCCAAAATCATTAGTATATTTGATTGAGGTGGTCCTACACATCGAAGTTCAATTAACATCACTTCATATGGACATATATGATCAACTATATGCAGGTGGAGATTCCCAAAAATAGTTTGATGAGATGGAGTGTTTGTATGAGAAAATATTTCACAATATACACCATTTTGAAGTTTATTGGAACTGGACTTCGCAAGACTTCAATAAGAAGGTTCACCTATGATATTTCATCGAAGGAAAAATGGTGGTGGACTTTAGAACCCTGATGATACTTGGAATGAAACCTCCAAATATGGATCCAAAATATGAAGTAAAAAAAGGTATACACAAGGTCTACTCTAGTAGATCATATTCATTAATTTCAATTTATAGAAAACTCTTCATAGCTCCCACCAATGTCAGGTTCCGAATGAAGTACTTTTTGTAATTGTTTCAAAATCTTCTTATCTACATGAAGTTAAACATCCTAGCTCTTCCTATGTATATATTACATGAAGTTAAACAATAAGAAAATGGTCTTGATTTCAAGACATTAAACTTCTTTAAAAAACTATCTTAGTTTGACGAAATTAAATTTCATGGTGACATATGTGTCATTATTGCACAACGTTAAACTTATTTGAATAATTGTCCTTACTACAATATTTTTAACTGTATGATGGTCATTTTTTCAGGAAATATTACTTGATGTGCATAAATAAGATATTTGCAAGGGAATGGTAAAAATTATCCCATTCTGTATATGGTTCAGATAGTCCAAGAAAATATATCATAGAACTACATATAGATTGATTTCAACTCATCAATTGTATACATAGTGACACTTATATTCTATATATTGGTCTAGGAACTAGTTAAACTCAACAATTCCCCTCTCCCTACATACAGGCCAGACTGGCATAGGGGTATCCATGAAGAGTCCTAATCAGATAGTGGTAAAATGTAGTGTACGTCAAGAACTACGTATGGATGGATTCCCGCCCTCACAAGATACATAGAGACACCTTGACTCTAGGCCTTGGTGCATCCACCACATGATTCAAATCCCCCTCTCTGTTCACATGTCATACTATCATGGTGAGTTTTCAAGCACTATGTGAGGATGGATTCTTTCCATCACATGATATGTAGTGACACCCAGTTTCTTCATCCAGTTATATACACCATTAAATAAAAACTACTCCTTTACATTTACTATGTACGACCGACACTGAGAACATGTTTTATGAACTACAAAGACATCTATTCCCACCTAAATGGGATAAGTCGGAAACCTCAATGAGGTTCAATCTCGACACATCACTCACCTCATCCTTTTAATGTCAGATCACTCTCTCCCTTACAATGTGAAGTTAATCTATATAAGATAACATAACGACTTGTGGATCGATTCCCATCCTTTAATGGGACATTTAGTGACACTCGTGCCTTCTCAGGTCTAGAAGCCATGAAACAAATCCCCCCTATATATAATCTATACTTGTACGGGGAAATTCATGACTCTTAACCGCATGACGTTAAACTGCATGTCCAAATAAGTCCTAAACACACGACATTAAATAGTATGGTATTTCAAGAACTAAGTTTGGTTTGATTCTTTATTAATGAGATACATGCAGAAACTCATGCCAGAAATCATGGATCTAGCCACATAGAATAAAAAAAATTTCCCCTAATTGTTACAAGAGAAATGAAAATATATGTATGATATTTCACATTTGGACTCCTATATCTAGAAAGTTTCAAAATACCATCCTTATTTTTATATATGAATAAAATCTATATGAAGGATCTCATACCTCATAACTAATCATGGTCTAGATATTTACCATGTACAAATACTTCCCCTTTTTATCCATCATTCTCCATAGCCCATGAAATTTTGGATCACTATAATAACCCGAATCTATTGAAAATAGACATGTAGGGTTTGGTGGACACATTATTTTGACTATACACACAATGCCCTGGTGACTTTGCATATTTTTACAAAAAAAACTTACCTACTAGAGGAAAACTCATCCTCAGAAGAGGCTATTCCTACTTTCATATGCCCATTTTCTTGTAATCCTTCCATCATCCCTCCTAACTTGAGGGATCCCCGAATTATGGTTTACACCTTTATCCCCCACTCATGTTTGTGGCGTACCAAGAATATCCCATCATGATTATATCATATTTTTACATGATCCCTTTTATATTTAGTCCCTCCATCATGAAAATGAATTTTGTTTCCCACATCATTACTAGAGATAAAACTGGAAGGACCCACAATAGCTAGCTCGTTCATGTCAAGTCAACCACATCCTCACTATAGGATGTTAAACTACATGGCCCCAAAATTCTATTTCCCTTGATCCATCCATCCCTTGGTGGTTGAGTGAAACCCTTACCACCCCATATTTCTCAAATTGAGTATTTCCTGTGTGGACTTTGGAATTTTGATAGGGGATTCCCCATAGATCTAGTGAAAATCAATCTATAATTACTGACCCTATGAAATGACTTAAAAAGGTATATTAGTGTTTATTCCTAAATATTGGGAGACATAAATTCCCAAATGTATGAAATTATACTGCAAGGTACCCCAAATACATCTATAATTCCAACCATGGATGTATAAATCTTATGTAGGGAATATGATTTTAGGACTCTTTAATATTCAAAAAGGCTCTGCGGTTCGACGAGGGAGTCAAAATGTTCAGCATAAAATATAGGTCAAATGATTGTCGAGAGACTACTAATTCCAAGAATATTCAATGTCTCATTGTTTCAAATATGTCTAACCCCACTCTCTCCATTTATCAAAATTCTAGATTTGAGGGATCTTGGATAATCATAATCTGTCATGGTTATCAGTAACAGAATGTCATTGTCCTGCAGTCACCTCGATTTGACTATGCATATATCGCCCTGGTGGGTCTACATACGTTACCCAAAAAATGACATTTCAACCAAATTATAATTCATCCATAAGAGATCCTTTCACTATTTTTATATCCCAAATGAATTCCAAGCCCCTTTCCACTTATCTTGATCCAAGATCCCATAAAACCATGTTTTACACTATCCACCCTACCCATGTCCTAATAATGTCAGAACAATTGGATCGATTACCCTATTTTACTTGGGGCATCTATATCAACATCCTAATCATGTGACATTTAAACCACATGATACTCTATACCCAGTATTCACCCTTAGGTCAGGGAATGTCAAAAGGATATTTCCCCTCATTACCATACATAAGAAATGAATCATCATAGTAATGTTAGATATCTAGCTCACATTATTAGTGAATCTACATCCATAACAAAAATTCTGAATCCCTATGTGTGATACGTATTCAAATAGTTAATAGCCTTAAAAGAACTATGTAGAGATTTATTCATGTAATCATAGGATACGTAGTGGAATCAAAATATCATATTTTCAATCCATCCATGAAATAGTATTGTCCCGTCCCCACCCACACAATGGTAAAACTTGAATTAGTAAAAAACAAAAATGGATGTGATGAAAATTCCTCCACCAATTTAAAGATTTCTCAACAAATTTAAAACTGAAATTCCACCATTTTAGGAATAGGTTCCCCACTTCACACACAATACTCTGCATATGTTTCCCACAATAATGGCCTGTCAACCAAAGGAACACATGTTCTCAAGAGATTCTTTTTCTATTTTCTTACTCCCCAATGATTTTTATGCCCCACCTCAATACCTAGTTTCAGAAACCCCTTGGAACAATGTTTACATATTCCCCCCTTCACGATTTAAGGTGATAGAACATCATTTTCCAAACTATAATTAAAAATGAAAATTGATTCCCTCATCTTGTTAGAGTAAACAAAGCATTAAACCAGAAGCCTCAAAAGTCTAGGTTGCACGATATCAAACAACACCATATACTATACCTTCATTTTCACAAGTCAAATTCACGTGGGATCATTTTCTAAACTAGAAAAAATTTAAATTACACCATACATATAGACATTGTTCTCTCAATAATCCACCAACTATGGCCCTCAAAATAGAAAAAAATCTATACTTCTATATAAACTTCATGGCCATAAAGAATGGAAGGATAGTGTCATAGGGATATCTTTGTTTTACTATTCATAACATTCCTCGATAGATCTGTACATGTTACCCAAAACAATGTCATTTCAACAAAAAGAAAATTATACATCAGGAGATGAATTTACCACATCCATACACCCCATGGATTCCATGTCCCATATCATGTTCCATATCCAAAAATCAAATGTTATGGTCATCAAAAATCCCTCTTCCATGTCTAATATTTTTCAGGCCATTCTTGATTTATGAGTCCAAAATTGGGTCCCTTTCATCGCAAGTAATGGTCAAATCTAGTAAACCTAAAATGTTATTAATGATAGCTCACATGGAATGAATCTAAACATCCAACAAAAATAAAACAACACCCTCCATGGTGAAAATACAAAAAAGTAATCCTCGACAAAAATTGAGTACCATTTCGCTAAACCAATACAACATACGATTTAGGAAAAACATCATGAAATTAAAAATCATCAAGAGATGAAATTATTGTTAGGTACAAAACCCAAAATGGATGACCTAAAAAAAGTAATGTTATACCCAATAACACCACACCGTAAAAGGATTAGGAAAAAATTATGGTGATACTGAAAAAATCATGGAGATTGTAGGGTGTTCGATGTGTCCCTTGAAAGAGTAAATCTACACTCACTAAGAACCTCCACTAAGGAAGAAATTATAAAATGATTTGATTCTTTAATTCATCCATGATTATTAATAAAAATGATATATAGTTGAGATTATGGATTAAAATTTATTTTTACATGATTCATTGATATTAGAGGAAATGTTAATAGAAAATAATTGGAGAGAAAAATCAAATTTTTATATTACAAAAAGATATGGAGGGTGTCCACAACCTAGGGCCTCTATATGTGGGAACAAAATGGCCACTAAAAAAGATGTTTATTGGACTCACAAAGTTTTATCAATATCTTATTCTTCTCTTAAATGTTCTGAAGAGCATTTAGAAAAGTCACGGTCTTTTCTTATTCGCCTTTTCACAATGCCTCTACCTCTTTCACTACCTCAAGAACAAACTTTTTCCCCTTCTCTAAAAGTCATTGTCCCTCATAAATTATGTCCATGACATGGGATCATTCCTATTTGAGCCACTACACTTTTCTAATCCTCATGTTTAGTTCTTGATCAAGCTTCCCTACCATGTAGCATTATTTTGTGAGTTCACTCTATAGCCTCGTGACTGCTCTACCTTTCTCAGTAGCTTCATTCATAATAATATTTATGGTCGTACTAAAGAATGACATCATTCTCCTTGGTCATGATCACCTACTTTATTATGTTATATATTTCATGGTAATCCATTCATCTAAAAGATATTACTATAGACTAGAGACGTATCTTTGTCAGCTTCATTGGAATATTAGTAAGTGGTGGTTGATAAATTAATATCTAGATGTTCTTCCATTCCCATTGACATCTCGTTAAAAGGCTAACCAGGCCCCCTCAATCAGTCTTAGAAGCACCCCCAGATTACACAATATATTTATGAATGAACATCACCAGGGAGTGACCATATTCCATGGAATCAACATGACTCTATCCCTCAATAGCCTCACCCAGAATGTTTTCATAGAGAGACATATCAATGTCTCTAAAACCATTTCCAATTTTTTGAGGTAGTGATCCAAAAGTGAAAAATAAACCAAGTTAACATTCTTAGATCCCTAAAAAATTTGGGAGATAATAGACAATGGTATGATTATTTGGAAACTAACATCCCATTTTCAGAACATCGATTCCTTAAACATCAATTTCGGCATTGCCTACAAATGATGGGTGTGTCATGTCATAAATGCACAATTGAGTTTTGGGAATCTCTAAGGAAACCAAATAATCATGTTCATGCCCGAATGGAACAAAATCCTTTAAAGAAGCATCCAGAAGATCACTTATATAAGTTTTTCTAAATGGAATTATCATCCTAGAAAAATTCGTGATAGCGAATTCTTAACACACAGGAACCGGGGCCACAACTAATTCTGTAGTTACAGAAAAGGCACAATGTCCCGTTATAAATTTTTGGGAGATGGGATAGAATTTTCCCCTATGAGTGTTAATTATGGAGAAGTAGGATAAACAATATCAACTAGAGGATCAACCCCCTTAGGTGTTCCATCTATAAGAGAGTTTTCCATTAGGTTTGGGGTGGTCAACATCTCAGGACTTTGAGATACTCTTGTAACATTAGAAAATTGGGGTCCTTCACCAAATTTAGCTTCTACTATCAATTTCATCACATATTTATCTAGGGTAGGAGGATCAACATGAGTGGTTGGGATTTCAAACTCTAAAAGATCCCACATATTGAGTAATAGTTTATCAAATTTGGGTAAGGAAATTTCTAGAGGATTAAAATACCCCGAGTCTCCTCAACTAACGCTACCTTTATATCATGTTCAACCACAACTTTTTTCCGTCCTTCTAGAACCATATAAGGAATAGGATTTGCAGACACATGGAAAATTTCCACCTAATTACTTATTGTCTATACATAAATATATGCACATGATAAATGGTCGTCAAGTTAAAATTTATTATTCTAACAACCAGATAAAATGATTTAGAAGTTACTTGTAATAGAATTTCTGATGTGTTTTGATATTTGGGGTGATTTTTTTATTTTCATGGTTTGAAATTGAGATAGAACCCATATAATAATATCATCTGGATGCAGTAGATGGAATTACCTGACATGATTTTCAGTAACAACCTCTATATGTTCGGCAACACCATGAGAGACTTCCCCATAAATCCTTATATCCGAAGGGACATGTTTCCCAACTACAATTCTCGTGGGGTTTATTCTAAAGAAATACACATCTCCCAATACACCACAGGTCCCTATGTACGTAAATGAGGAGAGATCAGGATCTTCTAAATAAAAGAAATTAATGACAGTGTTAGTAAATAGAACAACATACCCTTCAATATTAAATGTCTTAGATAGTATTGTCATCCTATCAACCCGGTCATACAAGTAATTTATGTCTTTGTAAGCATGGAGACACATTTCAATCTCAATCAGAAATGTATCTACCTCATATCTATGTTCATCTGTAGAAGTAAATGTATGTGAAATGGGTTACCTAAATCCCGGAAGATAAAAATTCCCCCCTTAAGCAGTTTCCTAATGTATTCATTAGAATTGTTCACACTTAAGTCATCCCAGAACCTCCATGTTCCTGGAAATACAGCTATAATGGGGATGGATAGAGTTAGAGGATTAGCCTGGGGAAGTGGAATAGGTTTGATCAGTCACAATTTCTTCCTAAGAGCCTATGCAGCCCTAAGACCATCAAGATATGAATTATTATGAGGCTACTAGCATGAATGAGGATCCTCCCTCACTCCAATTGCTGTATGAAAATCAACCATCCCATAACCCTGTAAATAATGATCATCATCATCACCATCTTCATTAGTCTCTGATAACAGCATGGAGAGTACCCAAAGAGAGTATTCACAATTATTGTTTTCGTAATGTATCAAGTGTTCAAGGAACTAAAATTAATATTTTACCCACTCAAGATAATAATCATAAGAAATCCTAGTTAGTGCATACACCTGGCCATTTTTAGTGAGGGAACCTCTATCTCTTGGAGGAATGGCTGGAAGGCGCTAGGGGACTGATCGCAAAAATATTGTAAATTCTTCAAAATATCCCATTGCATCCAGGCCACCAAAAAATTATTCTCAGATGGGATTCATAGTCAGTCCTCTGAGGCAGCCTGGATAACATTTTACGTCACAGCCCAAGGTCTCAAGACCTCCCACTAGGTAGAACTGAGAGGCTTTCAAAGAACATGCCATTATTGGGAATTCCCAGTATCTTCCTTTGTCTTCCCATTCCCATTATCGTTATATTCTTTGGGGGTAATAAAATTGTGAACTATATCATCTTGGTGGAAATTTATATATGATTATTACCAATCCACAATGTAATTTCCTGTTATAATTGGTAAAAAACCCTAAAAATCATGAAGTCTGTCCGTTCAATGAGTATCGTCTCGAGTAAACATTAGCCACAACAAGCGGTGTAGCATAAAATGATTTTTATGACATGCACTATTGAGGTAAGGGGAAAAAAACATATGGACATAGTTAAACTGAAGACCAAATCATTAAGGTACATATCTTTCATAGATAAGTTCCCCATCCATATGAACAACCAAAACACTATCTCTCAATGAAAAGTTGTTTCTTTAGTTGAAAAAAACTGTTGAATCAGTTTTCAAAATGGTAAGATTAGGGTAAGATTATATATTATAGATAATGAAATCATAAAAGTTGATTCAAGCCATCAAGTCTCATTCATTCTTTTCGGTATGATCTTCATGTTAATCTTACATGGCCCAACCCAATGACAAAACCCCACTAGTGCTTTGAAGGTATGTTCAAAGAATAAACTGTGGAATTGGTAGGGGATTGATAAATGTGTGTCCTCATATGTGGGGTCCTATCTATCCCTAGAGGATTTGGAAGGGGCCAATAATCCGATGAGGTGGCATTACCTTGCTAACCTGGACTAGTTAGTGGTTGATTATGGCCTAGATTGGAATATCCAGATTGATGCATTTTCCGGTGGCCAGCCGAGCCACCATGATAATGGTTTTTACACTCACACCACCATAGTCTTTCATTGGTAAAATATATCCACTAAAAAAATTCCAAATGGGATACCAACTGAAACAAGTGGTCCATGACAGATATGTGTTCACATCCCCATTTCTGGAATGAACCTTCCTTCCAGATAGGCTTGTAGGTACCTTCCCGCCATTTGTAAACCTGGATAGACATGACCTAAGAATAAACACATTTGGGTCTTGACTAATTTTCCAAGAATATATATCAATCCACTTTGTTAGATAAGTTTATTTCTTTGGGTAGAGGTCTACGTTCTTCAAAAGATTATTTTATTGAGAAATGAGTACTTTCTATAATGGAGGAGTCCACTCATCGTTTTCCCAGGTGGAAGTAGGAGGTATAAACATGTCATACATATCCCCAATAATAAGGACCCTTTAAATCATTTAAACATCCCCGAGACTAATGCTATCCTCCTAGTAGATTTGGTAATGACTAGAAATTTTTAATACATTTTGTTTCCTAACATTGTTTGTTATTTAATTTTATACTCAACAAAATAATTTCATTTAACAAATTGAGTATAATAAAAATAAAATGTTTTGGTTTCGACTATTATATGACCATTGGACAATATGACTATTGGAAACTAAATCTTGAGATTATTGTCTATAAATACACGTGATATTGATTAATTAATATAGAAAGAAGATTTGATGGCCTCGTCGAGTAGTCTCGGGCCGATTGAAGCCCATCAGACAGAACTCAGGAAAGAGGTAGCACCTTTTGGATTTTCTCTTGACCAAACCCAAGACGAACTTCATCGTGTGAAGCTGGAATGAAGTCTCCTTCGTGAGAAGTTAAAGGTGATAGAAATCCCTACTCGGGCAATTTTGTCCGAGCTACTCTAAGATTCTATCACCCTATCACACCTTACTCTTATTTCCTATGCTGGTGTTATAAGGGGTTATGTAACGAGACCGTAACTACCTTGTGTAAACCTTGGATTTAAATAAAAATTGTGATGTCTTCTTATAGTGAAGTTTGTGAATTTTCAAATGTCCAAATACATATAGTATGCATATTATTGATGAATTCTTGAGAAGGATATTTTAAAATATTTAAGTAAACCTTAAATAATTAATAAAGTGTAATGATTTTAAAAAAATGATCTTCTACAACTGTTTTCAGTAAGAAATTTAGAGTCTAATAAGATCAAATTAATTTTAGGTTAATAGTAAATTATGAATAGTGATTTTATGCTTATGATTAGTATTGTGACCAAATAGATGAAGTAACATTACTTTAGAAAGTATTAATATAATTTAGGAACCTTGATTAAATAATGCGATTCAATAAAATAGGTAAATAATTGTTTCAGAAATTAGTAGTTAATTGTTTGTTTTTTTCGGTGAATTGTTTTTTAATAATATTTATAAAATTATTTTCATAAAATGGAGTTTATTTTTGAAATCAGAGCATCGATATTGTGTAACGGTGAATTTTTGGGATTTTTCTCAAATAGTTTAATTTTCAGTGAATACTGTTTAAAAAAAATTAATTTAAAAATATTTATAAATTTTTTTTCATAAAATGGATTTTATTTTTGAAATCATATCATCTTCGGTTAAGGAGAAATATTGGGATTGTTCTGAGACAGTTGAATTTTCGGTGAATAGTTATAATACCGTTTTTGAGTTTTGGGTGTTTAATGACATCATTAAGGATGTAAAAATTAAGAAATAATTCTGGTCAACTTATGAATAGTAAGATAATTTATGAAGTGTCCCAAGTGGCGAATACCATGAGAAAATACCATTGGAAAACCCATTTTTTTCCAATACCACCGATGAGGTGTCCCTTGGTAATTAATGCTTTATCACCTCACTTGTCCTATAAATACCAAGAATTTCCATCATTCATTTCATTTCCAAATCCTTCCCAATGATGTACTTGTATCTTTACCTCCTAAGGAGTCCTCCCAAGGTTCCCTCAAGCCTCCCAAGGTCTTGACCTTTATACTTTCTAAGTTACTCTTCAAGGTAAGGGATTCACCCTCCTCTTTTAAGTCACAACATCCTTTATGTTGTGTCTTCTAATTTTCATATATTTATGTTAAGGGTATGTTATTATATGTTCTAATTTATATCCATTTCATGTATAATTGTTGAGAGACCCTTTTATCCCTCATAAATTTATTTTCTTAATTTTTTAGTGACGTCGTTATGCTGCCGAATTTTTCTTAAAAGAAATTGTATCTTCTCTTTTATTTCATGTTTCCTTTTCATGTGGTATGTCATTCAAATGTCCATAACATGATCTTATTCAGTACCCATACTGTATTATGAGTTATTTATGAGTGAGTGACCCTTGTCCCCTCTCTTTTCAATTTTTTCTAAAACCATTTTATATAGCCGTTATGCTGTAGAAATTTCATCTCAATATTTCTATATTTTTCTCTCAAGAAATTCTATTGTTTATTTATGTGAATAACCTGACTTATTTAGTTTCTATGGGTGTTCATAAATATATCAATATGATATATTTTGATTCTGTAATTGACATACATATAACCCTTACTCCCTTTCCATGGGCTATAAATGACATAATGATCTTATTTTTAAGCATTTTTTAAACGTCATGATTTTGACATGAAACCCTTTTCTTTTATTTCATTTGGTTTATTTATGAAATGTTTTATTATGATATATGTGGCTCACATGATATTAAATACATATTAAGGGTGTGCCCTGATAGCGCTCAAATGCATTGGGTAAAGAATTAATCTCTAGAGATGACAAGTTTTACGATACCTTGGTGAATAACCATGGTAATTTTTATGACACCTTAGGGATGGACCTTGTTGACATGTTTATGAATGTCTAAATGAAACTTTGTAGCCACATATTCATGTGATGTTCCATGTTCTTTTCTTTATGATATTACTATTCTTCCATTTCTCATGTCTTGATGTTTTTATTCATGTTCTTATTGATATCACAAGTACATTAACTACGTTGTTTATCCTTACTGGGAATTCTTCTCACCGTTTCATTTGATGTCTATCTCCAGGATATGAGATGCTGTAAATTTACATAGGATGAACCTCTGATGAATCCTTACAAGTGGTTTAGAATAATGTTTTATATTGTTTTCATGTTTTATGTTCATAATTTCCAAGACACTAGACTTTAAATATCCTCTGTATGTAAAATGTAATGAAAAGTTATGTACTAAAAAGGCAGGATGCTATATTTGGTATCAAAGGATAGTTTAGTTATTTATGGAAATTAGGAAATGAAAACATTAAGTAGAACCCTATAGAAACGTTTAAATATAGGAAATCTTCCTGGTATTTTGGTGAGTATGGAGTATGTGGTTTATCAAGAAAATACATCTCTGTCTGGATACGAGCATGTTGAGGTGGCTCTGACATAGATTTACATAGGGGTAAAAACTAAAAACACCGCTTTGAGATATACTCAAACAGGAACTGGTACAGGACAATGGGCCTTACTGCACTCTTGGTTACAACACTCCCGTGGGGATATGTTTGGTTAATCACAAGTTTTTTATGAATCATTATGAAGGAATTATAAAAAAAATGTAATGGTTTAAGCATGAAATTTTAAGACATAAAATATTTTTTAGATATAATATTTGTAAATGAAATAAGTTTCTCATGATGGATTTATTCATTTAAAAAATTTCTCTGTCATCTAAGAATATGTTGATGTTTTTCTTAAGGAGTTACCTGGACCTCCCTTAGAAAGAGATGTAGATTTCTCCATTGAACTCGTACCTGGATCTCATCTTATGTCGAAGACCCCATATTGGATTGAAAATATGGAGCTAGAGGAATTAAAGAATCAAATCTTATATCATTTGGAGAATGGGTTTATACATCCATGTGTGTCTCTTTGGGGAGCACCAGTTCTCTTTGTGAAGAAGAAGGATGGATTGAAGCAGATATTCATTGATTTTTGAGAACTGAATGGGATCATAGTGAAGAAAAAATACTCTCTTCCAAGAATTGATGACTTATTTTACCAACTTCATTGGACTCAATTATTCTCTAAGATTGATCTTCATTCCAGTACTCATCAATTGAGGGTGAAGAATGTTGATATTCCAAAAACTGCCTTCTAATCAAGATATGAACATTATGAGTTTGTTGTTATGTCCTTCAGGCTGACTAATGTTCCTTCTATTTTTATGGATCAAGAATAAGTTGATTTTTGATACATTTTATTTATCAAATCTATATCCTTTGTATAGGTAAATGATTTGGTGATTAAATGATAAAGGATATTTTGGATGATGTTTTCACATTTAGAGTACTATATGCCTAAGGGAAATAAAATACTATAGGATTTAAATTGAGGATTAATTGTTGAGTTTTTTTGTAATACTTTATGTATTTATTGTGGACATATGGTGATTTGGGTTATTTCTAGAAAATGATGAACCTAGCATAAAGAATATGTGAATAGGTCAATTACACTTTAGTATGAGACTTTAATATTATTCGATGTTATTTGGAGATAAATGTAAAGATTTATTGGGGAAGACTATGTGATTAAATATTTCTGAGTTTTCGGTTCTAATCTTAGTTTGGATTATTATGAAGAATTTTAAGGATGGTTGTGTACTGAATAGTCTTTCTGGAACGTTGGGCATTTTGTTGAATTTTTGAGATTAATAGCCATATTTCTTTTTATAATAAATTATCCTTTTTTGGGATTATATGATCTCATACTAACCTTTTTATTTTTAGTTGATGACTAAAGACAAGGGAAAATATAGTTATTCTTTTGTGGATTATGTAATACTCTAGAAGATGATTCTTGTTCTTTTGATGAGACCATGTCTTTTTGAATTATCATTGTTTGGAGAAACGTTTAGTCTTAGTGGAAACTTATTAGAGGATGAAACTCTACATGAAGGTAAATATATTTCCATATGTTTTTATTCTATGTATTAAAGGAATTATTCAAAATTATTAAAAGGAACGTAAAACAAAAACTTTGATGGTTTACTTTTCGAACTGGGTAATCAAAGAACGTTAAACACATCTTATGTTTGTGATCTTCTTGTGGTTAATTTTATCATAATCATGTTTCAATCACTCTCCATCAAAACTTGATCCTTTGTTTTATCTTCCATATCCATTCTTTCCTATATGGAATCCGAGTATGGGTTAACTCGGGTGTCCTTTGTACTTCTATTTATTTCTTTAAAAGGAATAGTTTTATGGAATCTTCTTCCAATGTGGGACATTCAATGAAATTTACAAGCACAATTTTAAAATTATGAGGATGCAATTTCTTAAGGGGGAAGATTGTAACGACCTGGAATTTTGAATAAATATTGTTTCTTAACTTTAGGAGTTATTTTATTTTATACTCATCAAAACTATTTCATTTAATAAAATGAGTATAATTAAAATAAGATCGATGGGTTTCAACTTTTGTATGACCGTTGGTGAATATGATCGTTGAAAATAAATGATTTAATGATTGTCTATAAATAAATGTGATCTTCATTAATTAATAAAGAAAGATGATTTGATGGCCCCATCCAGTAGTCTCGGGCCGATCGAAGCCCATCTGAATGATCTCGGGAAGGAGGTAGCACCTTTGGGCTTTTCTTTGGACCAAACCCAAGCAGAACATCATCGTGTGAAGCTAGAAAAGAATCTCCTTCGCAAGAAGTTCATGCAGATAGAAATCCCTACTCGAGAAATGTTGGTCAATCATCCCCAAGATTCTATCACCCTGGCACACCTTACTCTTAGGTCTTATGCTGGTGTTATAAGGGGTTATGTAACGAGACCGCAACTTCCTTGTGTAATCTTTTGATTTAAATACAAATTGTGATGTATTATTGTTGTGAAGTTTGTGAATTTTCAAATGTCTGGATAAATATAGTATGCATATTATTGATGAATTCTAGAAAAAGGATATTTTAAAATATTTTTGTAAACCTTAAATAATTAATAATGTGTAATGATTTTCCAAAAATGGTCTTCTAAAGCTGTGTTTAGTATGAAATTAAATTATATAAAGATCAGTACATTTTTTGGAGAAGAGTAAATTTTGAATAGTGATGTTATGATTATGATTTGTAATGTGTCCAATTGGAATAAGTAACTTCACTTAAGAAATTATTAATATAATTTAGGCACCTTGATTAAGTAATGTGATTCAATAAAATAGGTAAGTAACTATTTCAGAAATTATTGGTTAAGTATTATTTTTTCAGGTGAATAGTCTTTTAAAAATAATTATAAAATTATTTTCATAAAATGGAGTTCATTTTTGAAATCAGAGCATCAATATTTGGTTAAGGTGAATTTATGAGATTTTTGTAAAATAATTGAATTTTAAGTGAATAGTATTTTTAGTTAAAAATTACATTTCAAATATTTAGAAAATTACTTTCTTAAAATGGATTTCATATTTGAAATGAGAGCATCGATATTTGGTTATGGTGAATTTAGGGGATTTTTCTGAGAAAGTTGAATTTTCAGTGAATAGTGAAAATACAGTTTTTATGTTTCGGGTGTTTAATGAAATCAATAAGGATGTAATAATTATGAAATAATTTTTATTGACTTTTTAATAGTAAGATAAAGCATGAGGTGTCCCAAGTGGCCAATACCATTGGCAAATACCATGGGTAAGCACATGGTTTTTCCAATACCACCAATGTGGTGTCCCATGGCAATTAATGCTTTGTCCCCTCACTTTTCCTATAAATTCCAAGCCTTCCCATCATTAATTTCATTTCAAAATCCTCCCCAACTAAGTTCTGGTATTTTTACCTCCCAAAGTGTCCTCCCAAGGTTCCCTCATGCCTCCCATGGTTCCGACCATCATGCTTTCGAAGATACTCTTCAAGATAAGGGATCCTTTCAACCTCCTCTTTTAAGTGACGACTTTTTTATGTTGTGTCTTCTAATTTCAAAATATTTATAATGAGGGTATATTATTATTTGGCCTCATTTCATTCCATTTCATGTCTAATTGTTGAGAGACCCTTTCTGCTCTCATCAATTTATTTTCTGAAATTTTATGTGATGTCGTTACGCTGCCAAATTTTTGGTAAATGAAATCTCATCTTCTATTTTCTTTCATGTTTCATTTTCATGTGTTATGTAATTAAAATATCTATAACATGATCTTATTAAATAAAAATATAGTATTATGAGTTATTTATTAGTGGGTGACCCTTTTCCCCTCTCTTTTCCTTGTTTTCTAAAACCATTTTATATAACCGTTATGCTGTAGAAATTTCATCTCAAAATTTATATCTTTTTCTCTCAAGAAATTATATTGATTATTTATGTGAATACCAAGACTTATTTCGTTTCCATTAATGTTCATAAATATATAAATATGATATGTTTTATTCTGTAGTTGACATAAATATAACCCTCACCCCATTTCCATGGGTTATAAATGACATAATGATCTTATTTTTAAGCTATTTTTAAACGTCACAATTTGGACATGAAACCCATTTCTTTGATTCCATTTGGGTTATTTATGAAATGTCTTATTATGATATATGTGTATCACATTAAAATAAAGACATATTAAGGGTGTTCCAAATATATTTCCAATGTATTTGGTAAAGAATTAATCTTCAATGATTACATGTTTTACGATACCTTGGTGAATAACCTTGGTAATTTTTATGACACCTTGGGGATGGACATTGGTGATTTTTTCATGAATGTCCAAATGAAATGTTGTATCCACATATTAAAGTTATGTTCCAAGTTCTTTTCTTTATGATATTCCTATTCTTCCATTTCTCATGGCTTTATGTTTTTATTCAAGTTCTTATTCATATCACAAGTACATTGACTCCCTTGTTTACCCTTACTGGGACTTCTGCTCACCCTTTCATTTGATAACTGTCTCCAGGATATGAGATGCAGTAAATGTACATAGGATGAATCTATGATGAAGCCATACAAGTGGTTTAGAAGAATGTTTTATGTTGTTCTCATGTTTTATGTTCCCGATTTTAAAGACACTATACTTAAAAGATCCTCTGTATGTAAAATGTAATGAAAAGTTATGTATTAAAATGGGGGTTTTCATAGTTTAAGTGAAAGATATTGGTACCTGGAATCCATGTTCATTGAAATTTTGAATTTAGGGTGCTGGTTTGATGACCATGGGTTTCAGATACCCATATTGAATCATATAATACAATTACCAACATTTTGACCTAGAATTCTTCACAACACTAACAAACCCAGAATGACCATCCCCAATCCGAGCCAAATGTACCTCTAGATCAAAGGTACCATTTTGATGACCAGCCTTGATCCTTATTTTTTTGCCCCTTTAATAAATTCAATGAGAGAACTACTCCATTTCATTTGGCTTCTTCTGTGATTCCTCTGGAGTCTGAGGAGCATAGTTCAATAATATCCCTTTAGTGGTATCCTTTTATATGAATAATCCTCTCGATGATATAGGGGCCTTATGTTGGGAGATCATGATTATCCAAGTAGCAGGTTGGTCACCCACACATGGTTCTAGAATAAATGTATAAGATAGTAGACTAAATCCATAAATGGGAAGCTGGTATGAGATTGGATACTCTTATTAGGCCATCGTAACAAAATTCGCTAAAGATTGATGAAGTGGGGAAATTGAGATTTTGTTTTCAATAAAGTCTACCATACTCTTCTACCTTTCATGAGTAGCTGAAAGGGGCATGATAGAAACATCATCCATAGCAATAGATTCGACAGAATCATTTGGAGGATCCATACCTTATAATACATTAAATATACCATTAATGAGAGCATCCCAATAAAATATTTCAATGAAAGAGTAAAATTTGGAAAAATACTACAAGATGTCAGCATAGAAAGGCTCAATATACTGAACCTTAGAAACAGTTTAAGGATTCCATTCCCCATGAGCCGAATGTTTGTGGAGCACCTTGCATGATTCTAGTCCACAATGAATTGGCTAGAAAATCAAGCTCGTTTTGTGGAAAGGGTGTGTCGAGCTTCAATATTCTACATGTGGTTTTCCAAAAGATTACAATTATATGATTTAATGTTTTATTTGTAAATTTATGGATCAGTTCACCGAATTGAGGTTCAGTATGGGTAGTAGGTAAACCGCATAGTGTGTTACTATGCTATAGTTAAAACTTAATTTTATTGCTTCACATATTTGATCATAGATTGAATGGTTAATTTTTGGACAAAGGCAACGATGAAGTGTTTTAAGTTTTCGCAAGGTAAAAAAATTTGATTTTGAAGTAGACTGCGATGGAGCTCGTATGTGTGAAGTAAGGAATCCTAAGAGAACGTTGTGGAGAAATTTTCATCAAGAACTCTGGTAAAAGAAAAATGACATGGAACCCATATATTTAGGCATGGTCTGCTCAATCTGTCCACCATTGTACTGTAATCCAATTTTGTTCAATTCTTATTTCAACATCAGAATAGCCTCCTGTTCATCCTGATTCGAACTTATTTTGATGGGGGAATTTGTAGGGTCCTGAAAACTCATCAAAGGGAAGGATAATACTCCCAAAAGTATGAAGATGAAATAAGATGTATTTTTGATTAATTATTTTAGATGAAGATTTAATTAATATAATTTGGCAGTGGACCATAGTTTTCCACATACTAATTTCCAGGAATCAAAAATTGATTGTATTTCCAAAAAATGAATTTTACATGGATAGATCTCAAAACACTGGCCTATGAATCATTGTCCAGTGGACTAGGTAGTTCTCAAAATAAATGAAGAATGTCATCAATCCCACACAAACCACATTGTTGGAAGAATGACGGCCAATAAAGTCCACATGCGAACTATGACCTAACCAACATTTTTGTTGGAGATAACGTGACAGAGAGTTATGACTCCACACACCGTACCTAGTAGATATATCTGAGGAAAAGGATAAACTGAAATCATATTTTGAACTATGTTGTTCGTGGGATTGAGGAAGTTATTTTTTGTCTGTGATCTAAATCCCCGTAAATATATGTTAACCAATTAATCTAAAGGATAGATTATTTCCCCATGCTCTTATGCAAATATTTTTGTGTGACCCATAGATACAGACTTCATAGCACTCTATAAGAGAACCCCAAGGGGATCCTAGATTTAAGATCATAATCTCAGAGAGCGAGGAGTTTATTGATGGGATACAAAAAAGAAAAACAATTGATGAAGTACAGTACCAACAATTGTTAAAAGAAGGTATAACCATGCCATGAATTATAAATATAAGTATGGTAAAAAATAATGGAAAACTAAAAACCTAATTGGGTAGCCATAAAACATACTCCCTTCATATATGAACATCCCAAAAACTATAGGGACAATTCCCCTTCATTAATTTGGTGTACTGCATAGAACATATCTATGAGGATGAGACCCTATCCTGTGTAGCATGCCACCATATATATAGACTCCTACACCACATCCCACAACCCAATTTGGTAGAAACCTAAGACCACGTACCACTATGATGCATTGACCACATTCAGGTCTGTATAACACTTTGTTATGCAGACAATATCCTGGCCTGTATACCACCTCAATACACAGATGACCCCTCCACCCAAATATAAATTTTCCATGTGAAGGGTACCCCACCCTGAAAGAACAAATGATACTTGTAGTAGGGCACCTTTAGGAATTCCACCTTCTGGTACCAATCATTCCCTTCCATTTCCATCCCATCTTCTGAATCCCATTTGGGAACTAGTCCAAATACCTCAGGCCAAATCCTCCTCCAAAGATCAAAGACTCATATTAATAGTCCATTGGGTGCATTAGCAGACCCTTCTAAGACTACATACCAATGGTATGCAGAGTCGTGTAGGTAATCCATGTAATGTTGAAACCACTAGAATATTATAATATACATTATAATGGTAATCCGGGGTCCAACCTTGGGATACTAAAATGAACCTCCCCATTCTAGGGATCGAGGTGAATCACTTGATTTTCCTTTTAATGATAAATAGTGATATGTAAAAGGGATCATGCATCCATTTCCTTTTGATGAGGATTAATGCTTCTCCCCTTTCCCAGAACCATATTTAGGGATCCCCCCTTAAGGTGAACCCATATCCTTTCTAAGGGAGGGAAAACCCTTTCTACACTTAGTCTTGGCTGGAAACATGTCTGGATGGACTTACAAACATATCTACCCTGGAAATCAACATGGGTGAGAGTTTCCACATTCATATCACCCCCACCTCTCTCTCATTGAGCCATCTCCATGGCCTCTTCCTTCTTCATCATACTTTTCCATCATAGGGTAAGGGGAAGCTTGTGCCTTATCTAATCAATGGATTCCTCTTATTTCTCACAATGAGAATGACTCACGTGTGCTTAAATGATTACAATGCCCGCATAATCCATACCATCCACTAATGAACTACATTAACTCTGATTCATTCCCCAAACAGGATATGTAAGATGCATGTCTGAAGGACCAACTCAATGGGGTCTTTTTCAATGGTAAATCCCTGATCATGTCCCACAAAAACAAAGCCTTCTATATTATATAATACCCAAAATACAATGATAGATTAGGGATTTGATTCCCAAACAACTAAAATAAAAATAACGCCTCCCTAATATCTAAACATGATACCCATGACACCCAAATGTTCTCCAGGTCACATCCTTAGTAGTGTCGTATTCACCGAGGAGACTACATCTCTCCTGGACATCCCGGGAAACCTCAGCATAAGCCCTACATTGGATATTGACTAAGAATATTTCATCTATATGTCCTTACTACAAGATGTTAAACTAAATGGATGTGTCCTTGTCAAACGACCTTAAAAGGTGATGTGTCTAGTTAAGTGGCACCAGACTACGTGGGATATGATTCCTCTCATTAGGAGATGTTGAAATCCCATCTTATGTGGTTGATCCCAACTACAAAATAACTTATGCCTCACGAGATGATGATAAAATATAGAGAGCCAAATCATAGGTTGGTAACTATCAATGTCTTTGTAATTCACAAACCATGCAAATATATAGTTAATCGTTAAGCCCAAGGGTAACCTGGAGAAACATTCTTGGGAAAGAACCACATATTCAAAAACATATTAAAATTTTAATATCAATATGTGTGTGCTGGATTAGGAAACAGTTACCAAAAAAAATTGTGTGATGAGACTAACCTCCCATCCTCTCAACCACTGGAGTCCTTAAGTGTTGTTGGAAAAATCACCATCCAATGAGCACGTGCCATTGGAAATAAGGTGTATCAATCAGAGATATAGGGCCCAATGGGTGTTTTTATCTCCATGAATAAACACATTTGAGACCATTTGATGACATCGTACCTGTCATAGACTGATTGCATGCATACATAACCCCCCTGAAATCACTCGCCTGGACCACTAAACTGTGGAACCTCTTTTGCAATATGGGAAGGATACAATACCCAGTCAGTGCAGGGATAGACCCAAAAATCCACTATCACCCGAGGTATGATGTGAATCGTTTCGAACTAAAAATTTTAATCCCTACCTTGATCCCTTAATAAAAAAGGAAAATTGGTTACAATCCATTGGGAAATTTTTTCAGTGTTGGTGCGACATGAAATAGGTCTAAACAATTATAAAAAATTAAAAATTGTTTTAAAAAATTAAATAATTTCAAATTATTACATACATTCCAAATATCAGTGTTCCTTTGTATTTTTATTTTTTCCCCTTTTTGATAAAATATTCACCTATATAAAAAATTATATATTAAATTAGTAATAATATAAAGAAATAAATTAATAGAATGTATTAATTTTAAACTAAACATTGATTCATACTTTGAACATTGTGTATGAGATATAGTTGTGGTTGATTCTTCCATGTGACACCATTTCATGTTTATCTTCAATCATTATATATACTAAAATTATCTAAATAAGTATATGATAAAAATGATATGTAAATTAATTATGTAATGGCATATATAATGATTTCAAAACCACATAGGGTAATTTTCTCAGTTTTGGAGATGTGGTGCACATTTTAAACATAAATGAAACTTATATGCTGAAAAGACACAATTAGATTCAAAATAGTCAAAAGAAGAATAATATTGAGGTGATCATGATTCCTACACATATCAAATGACTTATGAATCATTTTCCTGAATTATCAATACAATACAAGTTTGTTTTCAAAATTTTGACTACATCGCTTCTCTTTTTTACTAAAATGACATTTTAAATTTGAATCACACACTTTGATTCTTACTTGTCACATATGTATATATTGATGTGATACTAATTCATACAAATAAAAAATTACTTATGAATAATTATTCAAAATTATAAATAAAATATCAGTTCATTTTCTTAGTTTTAAATGAGTGACACCATTTGAACTAAAAAGTCCATTTTAAACTGATAATAGAAACATTGAGTTATACCGAGGATATCATGAACCTGTGTGAAGTGAGGATGATTCATAATGATCCAAAATGAAATATTTCTAATTTTTCTTATTGTTAAAAAATAATTTAAATGTGTTTTATCATTTTTGAGTAGGTCAGTTTCCCTTTTTACTAAAATTGATTTCAATTAAAAAAAGGACGCACTTGGAGTCATACTGGTCACATAAAGTGTGAAATTGAGATTTAGCTAATTACTAAACATAAACAATTTCTTATTTATAATTTTCATAATGTATCAAGATAATATAAATGTTTCTATTCCATTTTTAGTAGGTTTGTTTTTCTTTTTAATGAAATTGATTTCAATTTTATATAAAAAGAAAATGTTTGAGTCATACCGGTTACACCGTAAGTCAGATTGAGGATCAATTGATTCTTACATCTCCCAAACACGTTATGGGTCATTTTCAGAATGTTTCAAAATAATCTAAAATATTTTACTCAGTTTTGAGTACATCACTAGTATTTTTTACTAAAATATCATTTTAAACTAGAATCCTTCACTTTGACTAATACTAATCGTACCCTATTTTAGTTTGATGTAAGTCCAATTCATACATCTCATAAATGAACTATGAATAGAGATAATAAATTATCAGAAAAATCAAGGCGAGTTTGATTAGTTTTTAGTGAGTGACACTTTTTGAACTAAGCTATCGATTTGAAACTAATAACAGACACATTGTGTAATATTGGGCACATCATATATCATATTGAGGTGTGGTGGTTTCATACACATAAACAATGACTTCTGGATAATTTTACTAAAGTATCAAATCAATATGAATGGATTTTCTTGTAATTTTACTAAATCATTTTTCCTTTTTACTGAAATTGGTGTCAATTTAAATAAAATGGCCCTCTTAGAGTGATATCGGTCACACCGCACATCAGATTGATGTTCGACTAATTCGTAGACATCTCAAATGACATATGAATGGTGTTCCTAAATTATTCAAATAATACTAATGAATTTCCATGGTTTTTATATTGTCACTTATTTTGATAGTAAAATGTCAAATTAAACTAGAAACACACACTTTGACACAAATTTATCACATCATGTACTAGTTTGCTGTGAGACTAATTATTACACATCACTAATGACATATGAATCTATTCTGAAAATTATCAATAACATATTATTGTGTTTGCATAGTTTTTAGTTTGTGATATTTTTTAAACTAAACTATCAATTTTAATCTCATAATGGGAACACTAAGTCATTGCCGTAACATCATGTATCAAATTTATGTGAAGTTAATTCCTACACATAAAAAAAATGACATATGGATCATTTATTAAATGTAAAAAATCAATATGAAATCATTTTATCATTTTTTTGTATGTTAGTTTTCATTTTTACAAAAATTGTTTTCAATTTTAAATAAAAAGATGCACTTGGAGTCCTAGCGGTCACACCAAGCATCAAATTGTAGAGAGGATGATTCCTACACATACTAAATTATATAAATAATATTTTCCTAAAGCATAGAAATAAATAAAATATGTTTTAGTGGTTTTGAGTATTTCAGTTTTCCTTTAGACCAATATTAATGAGAGTATATGATAAAAAGAAGCACTTGGATTCATACTGGAAACACATTGTGTCAGATTGAGGTATAGTTAACTCCTACTCATCCCACTGTCTAACAAAAGTCCTATCATCAAATGTTACCATGATTTTAATTTCCATTCATTGACTAACTACAAAATCTTTATATTTAATCGATGTTCTCATCCAAAAAACCATTCTCTTTGTTGAAATCCATAAAAACAGAGAAATACCATGTGGCCATTATATCACGAGAATTCGCCATAATGGGAACATGAGTTACCTCTAATATTCTATATTTCAACAGTGAGACTGATTTTTTAGATAATAGCATTAATTCAATATGCATTGTTGATAGTTTGGAAAAGAGAGGTAATTGAAATGGAAATAAGGGTAACATTATACGATAGAAACATTTTATCTCTTTTATAGATTTTGGTAGAAAGTAGAAATAAAAATATGAAAATCCAAAATATTTGTGAAAAAATAATTATTAGAAAAAAATGAAAAGTAAATTAACATTATAATAGAATATAATATGTTGAAAAAATTAATTAAATATGATGTATAAATTAACCTTTTGATGATCGTTGTATGCATTCTAGACACATTTCCTAATTGCCATTATCTCAGTCATAGGATGAAAGTCCAATCCATTGTGATCATGAGAAAATTTGAACAAACCACCTCAAATAAAACAATATTAATAATTTGTATAAGAAAAAATTAATATATGAGTAATAAAAGAATTTAAACATAAATATGAAGAAATACCTTAATTATATGGATAATTATTTTACTATGAAAACATCAAGATTAACACAATGATTTAGAAGTGGAGGGAAGTTTAAGAACAATGATAAATACCATCACTTCAAGGGTGAAAAGGTTTTGATAGAGAATAATTTTGTGGGCGTTTTGGTGTTTAAGGTAATGAAATATGGGAAGACCACCCCAACACGAACAAAAGAATCCACCTATATAAGAAAATAATATTAATGTGAGTAATATTAAAAATAAATAAATTATCAAAATATATGATACAATACATTAATTATTTGGAAAATTATTTTACAATTGAAACATTATGATTACCTTTTTGATTGAGTAGAGGAATTGTAGTTTCTCATCCTACAAAGGTAGTAGAGGGAACATGAAGAGAAATTATAAATGCAACACTTCGGTGTTGGAAAGGTTTTTAGGGAGAAGAATTCTAAAAATGTTTTGGTCCAGAAAGGCATGAATGATGGAAAAACATCTTCTAAAATAAATGAACTCTACAAGTAATAATGAAAAATAAATAAACATTTAATTATATAATTTTAGAAACTAGAGAGGAAATATATCATAAAATTACTTTTACATCATCCCAAAGGGTTTCCTTGATTATTGTTTGTTCTTATAAGGAATCAGTAACATCATTATGTGAATAATATATTTTCATCATGAACAGTTAGTCATTTAATTTAGATTTTGTAAATTTAGTTTAGAACATATAATATTATGAGAAACGACATATTATATTTAAAAATACTTTTACCTTCTCATTGAACTCTCAGTACTTTCTAAATGGATTTAGGGATTTGGTTTCACTATTGATAATCCAAATCCCCTATTCAATATTATAATAAGGGAAAACAAAATTTAATAGTATCAATGAATTTCTATATTCATTAAATAAAATGGGAAGTTAAATTTAATAAAATAATTACACCACTATAGTAGGTGTTATCTAATGAAATAATTTAAATGTCAATGTTATAAACAACTTTCATCCTCATCAACTCTTTGCCATAAAATTAAGAATTTCATTTTATTATTTGACATATATCCTCTATCTCGTTCACACATGAACACATGTTTCTTAAAATACGTTAAAACGGTCATCCATGAGATGACTATGATTAGTGTAGTATTAAAAACATAAAACAGTTGGGGTATGAGTCTCAAGGAAACAAAACAAAATAATAATATTATAGGAGATCATGTTGATGAGAATTCCAATTTTACTACATTTTGTTATCTAAAAGGGTTAAAGCCTTCAATTTTTGAGAGTACACCATTGGTAATAGTTATTAACTCGTGGCCTATTGATGGTGCGATTTGGGGGGTACAAACATTATTCAATGTGATTCAAGGTGGTTCGATCAGGAAATTTTATTATATATAAATCTTTAGGACCACAATTAATTAATTATTTATTAAATAAATATCACTTTTAATACTTTCAATACACTAACTATGACTATTCGTACCTCTATTTAAATGATCCATCAAGACTTTCTTAAATCCCCTAAACAAAGAAAAATATAATATATGTAATTAACCAGTAATAAGAGACCCAAATATGATAAATAATAATAATAAATTATCATTAGATCTAGTAAAATATATAAAATTACATTGATAAAACATTTTAATATATAAAAACTTATTTCATGTACAGTTATGGTAATCAGATATTCCTAGGGGAGAAACCAATAAGTAGTTAATTTCTGTCGTGGCATTGGGGTGGGAAGGTTGCACAGAATTGTGAAGGGGTGAGGGTGGGGGAGTTTAACGAACAATATCCCTATATACATTTAACCTAACATCCCCAGAAAAACATTGTTGACCACTGAGATATGTCTACGGTAAAGAAAAAATGGTGATTAAAAAATGCAAATACATCTCTCTAAACAATCAATCAACGAGTGAAGAGGTTGAGGATAAGATAAGATACATTGTATTGAATCATTAAATCATCCACAAGAGAACAGAGATATCCTATTAGGTTTTTGAAATATTTATTTTTGTCTATAAATAATAAAATCCACATAATATATTCATTATCAAAGTTGAATGTTATAGATTATTATAATAAGGGAAACCCATAATTAGATGGATTTAAAAAAATTATTATTCTTTGATAAAAATGGGTAGTTGAATTTAAGAAAAGAATTACTACACTATGGTAGGTTTTATGCTATGAATTTATCTAATGGTGAAAGTTATTGACATCTTATATCCTCATCATCTCATCCTCTCTATAGTTATCATTTCGTTTTATTGTTTGGAAGTCATCCTCTATCTTTTTTGGAAAAGAACCAATGTTTCATGAAATTATCAAAGTTGTAGTAATCCATATGTTGACTACTACTCAGATTAGTACAAGAAACATAAAATTGATGGGGGATGAGTCCCACGAATCAAATTGGAATTGTCATTGTTCTGATGATGAAACAGACGAGGATGACCATTTTACTCCATTGTGTTCCCTAAAAGGGGTAACTCCTTCCATTTGTGAGAATAACATGGATGGTAAATAGAGATTAATAATGTTGGCGGTAAAAGGAAATGATAAATAATTAAGTGATTTTATATTGAGTAATGTAAAAAATACATAGTGATTAATAGATGTGCAATGAAAGATATGATGTCATTTTTAAGATGTATTAATGAGTGGGTTATCATTTCAAATATATCTTAATTTTTAACATGGTATATATAACTAGAAGAACAATTTATTTATTTGGTTTTAGTAATATTGTTTGAAACATAATGTTGATTTTTTTATTATAAAAAATTGAACATATTAGATAATTATACAATTAAATTCTGAATAAAAAATGGATGGTTGAGTTGTTTTATGATGAAAAAATAAAATTCATAGAAATCATTTACTATTTATAATGGGTAGAATGTTAATAAATAAAATACATATGAAACATAATACCATACTAATGTTTAATTAACTAGAATAAGGGGTATCACACATGGATGTGTTAGATTCAAAATAAGATATTAACGAGGAGGAAAATGAAGAAGGGTTAATAACTATACGAAATACAAGAAATACTGAAATCAATAAATTAAATATCATTGGTGCTCAGATTGTTTCACTTAAAACATAACGTATTAAGACTCAAAAAAAATTATTGATTCATATGTAGAGCCTAAATCATTTGGATAGGCTGACAAAGTAATTAATTGGATCAAATATATTCCTATGGAGCTTGATCCAAATAATAACAATGTGATGTAGGAAATTCATCCAAGGATGCAAGATATTAATTTTATCAATACCAAGTTGGTGGTGATTAATAAAATTGTTTACTATGGAAATTTAGCTCAAAATAATGATTGGATAGTGTGAAAGGGGAACTCCAAGATCAAATGAACTATATTTACGATAAAATTACTCCCATATCCTAGTTTCATTCTATTTTAAATTTCAGTGTTATATTAGTGAAAATTTTGTTAAAATTATAACAAATTGATTCCAAATATATGTTCTTAAATGGAGTTCTCAAGGGGGGATTATATATTGAGAAACTGGATGGTTTATGTTTTTATTAAAATAATTGAATGGTCTGATAGTTAATGAATTATTTTTATAAGATAATGAAATCACCGAGGACCATGTATTTAAATTCGGACCAATACCAAGGATAGATTTGTTTTAACTGAGGTAGAGTTGATCGCAACCTACAAATAAATAATAAGAATGATCAAAGGATGTTGGTATTCCTATATTTCTATGAAATAATATTTGAGGATTTCAAAAAGAACAATGTAATTATTTTTCAGATCAAACGATTTAAGAAATAAATATTTTCATGATTAGAATGTTAAACATTTTCTTTAGTTAATATGTGTATCAAGGAAATCATAAGACATTATTTTCAAAATAAAAATATAAAAAATAGGTTTTGATGTGATTTGAAGTGGAATATTCCAAACCATTGAAAACACCTCCTACTATATGGATGATTTTTTCAAAAGCTCACGATTTCAAAGAGGTAGATTTTTAGAATATATGAATTGGGGGCACGTTTACCTCACAACTACATGACCCAACATTTGGTTTGATATATTACAGGTAAAAAAGTATCAATTTTATCCCACGGAGAGACACATGCTATTGGGGATAAATGATAATTCAATATATCTATAAAATGGAATTTTGGGATGCATTATAATAGGATAGTGCAACTAGAGTTTTTTGAATACACATATGTGGGATAAGAAGATATAGTGAATAACCGAGAGAATGTAGGGATATCCAAAAACCTTTATTTTTATCATGAATTAGTATAATTTGACTTTTGAATCATCCAAGCCTTGGATTCGAGCCTTGGAATAGTTAGAGCATTGATTGTAGCATAGATTCAAGAATGGATTTGACAATGAGGAGCACCGACTGCAGATATCTTCCATGGAGATCATTGGATGGCATCGAATGATTCACAATGGATAGGGTCTTTAAAATAGATCAAGACACATTTATTAGTACATACAAAAAATGTTTTGATAAAAATCCATTTTTTCAGTGCTAAGTTAAGTGCTGACAAAGATTATTTTTATTAGCCCTTTTTAACTTGGTGTAGTAAAAGGGTTTTAAATTATAATTATAAATAAAATATTTCATAAATATATTTATATAATTATACAAGTGGATTTAATAAATATATATATATAAATTAGTAAATATATTCTGTATTTAAATACATTTTTTATAATTCTATAATTATTTTAATATATAATTATTTATTTATAATTTTAGAAATAAATATCTCAAAAAATAATTATATCATTTTATATATTTATATAATTATATATATATAATATAAATATAAATATTGTCAATATATTCATTATTTATTATTATCATATTATAATTATTTAATCATGTATAATTAATTTTTTATAATTAAATAAATACTATTATAAAAATTAGTTTTATTAATTTATAATTATAAATGTATAAAAATAGTAAATATACATTAATAAATATATTTACTTATAAAATTTTTTATAGAATGATTTTTAATATTATTAATGAATATTTAATCTTATGTGCATGCCTCTTAAAAATTATTGAAATTGAAAAATTGAAAATGAGTACGCATTAGCATTATTAAAAAATGGTTATGTTATATTTATTAAATATAAATCATTAAAAAGGATATATTTTTAATTAAAGATGAATATATACTAAAAATATTAAAACATTGAATATATATATATATATATAATAAAAATTGAACAAATTTTTAAAAAATATTTCTGTGTGTGTGTTTTATATAAAAATTCATTAATTAAATATTTTTTGAGTCAATATAATATGTTTGATCTATATTAAATTGAAATATAAAATTATATTCAATTATTTCCTTTACTCGTTACAATTAGTCAGTATTTTTAGTTCATATTTATTATTAATTATAACCATTAAACACTAAATATATTACCAATTAATATAAAACATAAATACTTTTTATTGTTTAAATCATATTTATATACATATATATATATATAAATATATTTATCAAACACTATTTATTAACATTAGCAATAAATATTTAATTAATAAACTGTTTAATTTTTTTCACAATTTAATTATTTTTATATTTTATTTGATTATATTTTTATTTTACACACATATATAAAATATATTATTTATTAGTATTTAAAATTTTTATATAGTATAATCAATTTATTCATTTTTAACAGTATTTAATTAATTAATAAATTAATAAATATTTTTTTTAATTAAATTATTTTTATTATTTTATTATTTTATTATTCCATTTTATCAAGTCTATTATCATTGCTAAAAAAGTGACGATAGATGAATCCTTTAGGGATAATAAAAATTAAATGTTGTTAAAGGGAACCCTTTATTTGTGCTAAAAATAATGTGCTGATAAAGTTGTCATTTATCAGCTCTAAAAATAAAGCACTCATAAAGGTCACCCTTTATCCGTGCAATTTTTTTTAGGATAATGGGTGTAATTTATAATTTATAAAGAATGATTTGATAAAATGTACCATTTATCAATGCTTGTTTTAGCACTGATAAAGGGACCCTTTATAATTTCTTTTTTCTTAGTGCAAATAAATGCATATTATGTAGTAGTGAACTAGGGTTTATGGTGTCTGACTCATCTTATGATTTTTGAGATGACCCCTAGTGGTCAGAGTTGTGATTATGTGGTATCAAAGGTGGTTTTTATCTTAAGTCAGTGTTTGGAGATGGAATTTTTGTGAGGATTGGTTGGGAACACAGATAAAAAATGTCGGAGTGTCTTAAGTTCATCTCTCATTCTAGGGAACCCAATGTTGGTGCATCGTTTAACATATCCATACATTAGGTCTATGAATACCAACTTGTTGGCTTGACATGCTGAAGCATTGGTTATATGGAACTAATCATACTTGAATTAAATAGGATTGTGTCTCTCAACTTTTATATCCATATTTAGTAAGCACCCTAGATATGATTTATTAATAATGGTACATCTTGGTCTCTTTTAGTATTCCACCGAGATAAAAACCATATTTGAAAAAGATGCAAGATTGTGATGTTGATCAGTTGAGTGATGAAGCATCAGTTAAGTGGCCCATTCATAGGGTGTTTCCTCTATGTGATAATTGAGTTGTGCTACCATCAATTGAGGGGAACAAAGATCCACCTTTAGTTGGCTAGATGGATGATCAATAGAATACTTGGTAGTCGATAGCACTAATAGGTCAGTATTAAAAAACACACAGGCTTATCACATTTCACAATTTATATCAACAAAGAAATCATAGGTTTTAGGTGATCTCTAATATAACGAACCAACCCGGGATTCCATCTTACATAACACATGGACCTATTTGGCACAAGGCCCAAAGAGAATTCTTGATCCCCAAGGATTAGAGACTAGAACCTGGGAATCACCAGAATTCGATTGGAATGATTTCTCCCAAATAGAAGTTAATAAAAATATATTAATGCAAGGACTAAAATAAATTATTATGTAGACAAGAAGACTATAACAAAAAAAACTAACTAAATGAAACATCCACATGAATTAAACAAGGAAAACTAACCAACTCAATCCAAAACCCAAAACATCTCCACCCATCTCTCCCCCATTGCTTCAATGAATATCAAACGAAATTCAAATGAAAACCTGGATATATATATGCATGATTTGATATTCCAGTTACCCAACAAAACCCATTGAAACTATTAAATTGGTTTCCTAAGGAAATTTAAAAATTCTAGATTGAAAATAAATTTATAATGTTGTATTTACATACCTAATCAACTCAAGAAAAAAAAATCATATCCATAGAGAACATTCATAAACATTTTCTTAGAAATCATAAAACCAAACAAACATTTCGTAGAAAAAACCACAGGCCTTAGAAATATCAAAAACCACACATACCATTGTCATTTCCCAAAACAAAATCAACTGTTTTATATAAATTAAAAACAATCCATTTATAACATTATCAATCAAGGATCATATATTCACAGAAGTCCACTTAGGAACAACTTGATCAAAAATTCAACAAGGAATTTTAGAGGGGGTATAATTATCCATATAAACTAAATGAACATAGTGGGAATAAAACCTCTCAATACATCATGTCAAACATAGAACTAAAAAAAATCATTAATAAAAAATTAATCCCATACATGTAGTATACTTCGCAGGAAGACCATCAAAAACAGTTTCTAAGGTGAATACTTGTCAGTACCATAGAGTATGAAAATAAATAATAGAAGGAAATAAACAAAAAAACAAATAGAAAACAATATATGTAAACATCATCTCAATTATTACCCACTAGTCCAAGTTCACTAAGGTAAAAATCTACCCAAAAAAACATGTAATGATTTAAAATAGTCATCTAAAGGGTACCATAGGAGGTACATACCACAAAGTTCAACGGTATTACCTCTTTATTCAACTCAGGTGAGAATAAACCTACACCCACAAGGCTTATCCAAAGTACCCAGACCCTTAGTAACTAGAATGTGAATTTGAAATCTAAATCAAATATCAGCACCGAAAATGTAATTTGGTGATAACCACTTACCTCCACCTAACCATATACCAAACCATCAGTACTAATACAAAAAATGAGGACTATTGAATCCAAAATAAATAAAAATAGAAGTTCATAGAGCCTATTTCCACCCACTATTTATACATTCAATGGTAGTGCCTGGTGCACTAGTCTAACCCAACCCATGTAGAAAGAGCATCAGTAGAACATAATTTTCCCACATGACATGCCTTAATTTCCCAAACCCTCAATATAACACAAAATCTATTAATTATATAATCCCTTTCTAGACCTTTAGTATGAATCTATCTCAATAACATACTTTCTATGCTCGAATCATTAGTCCAACACCCAAACCATTCATCGAAAACAATATTTCATAGAGAATTAGTCTGGAATCCAAACCATGTATCCATCCCATCATTCTATAAATCCGCCCAGAATTCAGTATGACTCGTCTGTCTATCCCCAACCATTTATCACATCATGAAAATCATTCACATGGATAACAAAATAATTATCTCTAGACACAAGGGTACTACAATTGTCAACTAAATCACATCAAAAGTGACAACCATGACTTTTCATATATCAAACTCATTTAGAAGTACCATTCTAAAATAATATGAAATTTCATACAAAAATCAAAGGGATGCATAAAAACATCAAATCAAAGACTCATAAGTCAAGGGAAACTCTATTTCCACTTTATATAACCAAAACGACCATTTAAACAAGGAATCAAATTAAACACAAAGAGGTACACCACTAGAAAACCCATTTGGACAAATGCCTTATGACAATGTTCATTTATCAATGAAAAAAATATTTGGAATTTTTATCAGACCAGAGTAATGCATAAAAAAACAATTCAAAACAGTGTTCCACTACATAATGCAATTCTCCAATCCTTTATAAGGAAAAACCATTCCAAGCTATCAAAACATTATAAAACCACCCTCCAAGATTGATCCTCATTCTTTGAATACCAAAACAAATCACAATACCACTTATTTCCATCAAATAACTTTTAAATAATCCCGCACATAATTTTTAAATTGTATAAACCAATATCCAATTTCAAACCACCATTTAAAATATTATTGAAACTCCCATTTGTAAATCATTTGGGGTTTAAAAGTGAATTTAAAATGTAATTCCCTTTATTATATAAGTCTCACTCCATGATGATAAAACTGGGTCTAATCCAATTTCCCAAATTTAAAACCATTAAAAAATACCAAATTCTTGTCATGAAAATCCAAGAAAAATTATATATTCCATTTCAAATCCTAAAACATTGATTACACAAAACCATCCATTTCTACCTAGCTGAAGGAAAACAAAAAATGGGTTCAAATCCTCACAAGGATATCACGCATCTTTATAATTTCATAAAAAGTGAATTAAAAAGGCATAAGCATATTATAATTCCAATAGATGCAAATTAAATAGTTAAACCTACCTCAAGGAGAAGAGGATAATGTTGGAATACATAGGCACATGACACTTTCATCAACAACCACTTGAAGATACACTTCCCCACCACCAAGTATAAACACTATCACAGATACATAACGACACCTTTACCCAATGAACATATTATTAAGGCCCTGAATATTTATAATGGGATCATTATATATATTCCTACATATGGTAATAACCGTTTACCCTTACACACATATCAATTTTTAAAAAATATATATACACAATAACACCTTGAACTAATGTATATATTCTTGTAATCATGGGTGAATATATATAAAGGGCGAACTTACACACACACAGATATATATATATATATATTTTTATTTATTTATTCCAACCTATTCTGATGTAGGAAAGTTTCCTTCAACAATGGAAAGATGAAACTTCTTCACGAATTAGCAAAATACACTATAGGAAATACTAGGAAGTAAAAATAACCAATAGACCCAAAATAAAATTGGTCAAGGGAAAGGAGTATGAGAAATACAACCTCTTGTTGTGATGAAAAACATAAATGATTTGAAATGTATCTCTTTTTATTGGGAGCACTAAAACAAACCTAAAGACAACCATAGGATCCCATTGCATGCCCTAACCATGAATGAAAAAACCAACAATATCATCAATCCAAACCTTAGGGTTCAGCAGAATATAAACTAGGGATAGGGAGAGATAAAATATTCTAATAGAGGGAGAAGGGGGGGGAGAGAAGGGATCATACCTCATGGTTTCGATCATGAATCAAAAATAGATCTGGTGGAAATCAGAAGATATAGAGGAGACAAGGGGGAGGGTGGCACATAGTTGGGGTTGAAGGGGGAGGGGAATTGCATGACTCTAAGGAGGAGATGATTGGAAATTAAAAAAATGAGAAGAATGAAAATATGGACAAAAAAAATAAAAACAAAATAAAAACACAAATTTGAAATATCGGGAAATTCCTATAGTTTTTTCATGGTTTACCACACCGTGTACCAACCATGAACTGGCCACTACCCAGGTTAGGCACCCTCACATGGTTGACCAAATAAAGATTCATTATTGAGAAGAACATATTCAAATAATAACAGTTGATACATTCATCTTATATATCCAGAAAACACATTTTCCACACAGTTTAACAGACCATGTGAAAGAAGTGAAACAAGCAATAAACTCACCTTGGCACCGAAATGGTCACCAAACAGTTTCTAATAACTATGTTCATCCACAATAAAATGTCCAAAAATAAAAAAAAATAATTTTTCTTCCCACCAACTACTGAACACAATCCCGCTACATAACATGATAAAATAATCCAAAATAAATATACCATGACTTCCATTGTGTCACAATATACCAACTATGACCCTTATGTCCCTTCAAATTTTTGACAGAGGAAATAGAAAAGGAAAACAAGAGGTCCAATAGGTCCTATCCAGAAGACAAATTTGACATGTTTTCAAATATATTTAAAATACTAAAATAGTCAATAATTTTAACTCCAATGAACTAATAAGCGTCTACTTCTCCATGTAATACTGGAATAAGAACTTCAATAAAGATATCATATTTAGAACATGAACCTCTATCTTGGTCTCCCAACTATTTAGAGTTCCCCTAAATTGTAGGAAGAAAAGAGAACTACCTGGATACATATAATCAAATAATTGATTATCAACATGGGGGTAAAATTGTCAAGAGAAGTCACTTCCGCACCCAAGAATGAAAAAAAACTCCACAAGGAGCCTCAAAAGATGAAAAAGGTCCCACCTCGAGTCACAATAAATACAGTTAACCTGGAGTCCATATCATGGATCACCCCACATGTTTCATATAAAATGGACCCAATCATCTGTCAGATTGTATACCAAACTCAACTGGTATATCAAACACCCTAGTCACCCGATTGTGCACCCACGACCTCTACCTTATCTAATGAAACAAGATCCCCAATGTATCAATGAGTAAACAACACAAAATCCACAACATCTACCCAACCAAAAACAAATATCTAAAATTGGAATCACATACACTAAAATAATAGCTTCCCAATGAAACTCAACTAATGAAACCCATCTAGAACTAATAAGAAAGAACTCAACCATCATCACAGGGAAAATTTCGCATCTACTACCCCACTTGGAGTCTGGGTTGGATCAAATCAAAATAAACTCTTTCAAATATCTATGGGATTGGAATAAAGACACTATAAATGGAAACAAAACATCCTTGGTGGATAAAAAACATTGATCAAATGAAACAACCACACAAAATCATGTTCAAAATTTAATTTAATTATGAAAACCAAGAACCAAAGGATGCCCAAAAAATATCACTTTACATTTGAAAACACCATCTCATAGGGAGGAACCCATTTTTAAAAATAATTTCACAAAACCATGGGTATTTACACTTCCTTATTTTCCACAAAACCAAATTTGAATATAACTGTTTTCCTCAATTTCTGCTTTATCTCTCAATGAAGGATTGTTTTACAAAACCTAGCACACACATGTACTAAACAATAAAAAATATAAGAATAAAAAACAAAAACAAAACTGAATTAAATCTAAATCCAATGTTTGGAAACCACCATTGGAGGAATCTAGAATCATGACAAGTCAAAAATATGCCAACTGGAGAGGGGATTGTTTTATGCATGCATTGAACAAATGGGTGGGGGCCGAGAGTCAATTATTGAAATAAAATCCATACAAAAGAAAGACTTGACAATGTGGGAACTACATGGATTCCCTGATCGTGCATTCCAACTACATAAGACATGTTGTTATTTCTTTTATACCCCATGACCAAGTGAAACACCCAATATAACAAAATTTCTCAAAGGGGATCAAAACATCAATCAAATCAAAAAAATAATAATAACCTAAATGAAACCCAATTCATGATTTGAAACCCATGTTCCCATCGTATCATGAGGCTCAGGACAAGAAAGAGCTTTCTTGACAATACCATCCGTTACCCCTCATGATATTATATCTTTAGTCTCCCTTATACTAGAAAATTCAAAACTAACATGGGATATACCAATCCATAGTCCCATTGGGAACATAGGCTCTGATAAAACTTTTTAATTAACCATACTGGGATTACATCTTAACTGACACCTGACTTGTTTCAACACAATACCCGAAGAGAATTCCTGATCCTCAAGGTTAGGAAACTAGTGTCAGGGCATCACCAGAATTTCATTTGGACTGATTTCTCCAAAAATAATAATTTAAAAAAATATACAAATTAAATAACCCAAATAAATAAATTAATAGTTATTAAGGATATTACAAAAATAAAATAACTCAAAGAAACAATCTTAATAAAACAAGAAGGAAAACTAACTGACTCATGCCAAGACCCAACTCTTCCCCACACAAATCTCCCTGACACTAGCTAGGAGGAAGAAACTGAATCCAACTGAGTATCTGGAGGGATGTATTCCTAAGATAAAATCCATATTGTTCACCACAACTTTCCAAAATAATGAAATTGATTTCCTAAGGCTAACCATCAATGATAGTTTAAAAAAAATCTAGAAATTTGGATTTACCTACATAATAACATCAATGAAAAATGAATCAATCCTATAGAAAACCTCCAAAAACATTTCCTACGATTTCTCAAAACAAGAAAAAAACAAATTTGAAAAAAATACATTTGCATATGCCTTATCAAAAACCACACACTCTATATAAATTTCATAAAAACAACTAACTTATTTGATTTAAATGAAAATTAATCCCTTTAAGACATTTTATAAAGGGCTCAAATAATCACCAAATTCCACCTAGGAAAAACATGCTCAAATATCTAATATGGAATGGAAATGGAGGACAAAATCATCCAAATATACTTAATGAACACAATGGGTATAAAACATCTCCATAAATCATGTTAAACATGGATATAGAAAAATATGTTATGAAAACATGAAGCCCATCCAAAAAAACATTTCAAGTAGACCACCACTAATTGTGTCTAGATGGGAATCAATTAGTTCAATAGTGTATGAAAATAAATAGCGGAATAAAATAACTAGTACATCAGAAAGGATTCAAGCCATGGAATTAATATCTCAATTACATTCCACAAGAACTAGGTCTCTAAGGTGACAATTAGGCCAAAAAACATGAAATGATATAAACCAGTAATCTAATAGGGAAATGTTGGAACTAAATACCCAAACTGCTAAGGGCATTAAATCTATATTGAACTCAAGGGACCATAAATCTACAATCCCAAGCATTTTTCAAATTATCCGAACCATTGGTGCCTAGAAATATAGTCGGACATATAAATGAAATGGCAACATCCGAAACGTAATGGGGTATGAACCTAATTCATGAACCTAACTGTATACCAAACTATCAGTACTGATACCAAATACTAGGTCTATTGAATCTTGTAGGAAACAAACTATTAGTTCCTATCACCTCTATCTAGCCTCCATCTGTGCATACCATGGTGGTACCTAGAGAATGAATCTAGCCCAACCCAATGAGAGAGACCTTTAATCTAACATCCTTTTTCTACTTAAGAAGACATCTTTTCTTATAGCCTCATTCTAGAAAAATATCCACGATATATACAATCAGTGGCTAGAGCCTTAGTCTGGCCCCATCTCAGTAGCATAATTCCTATATCTAGAGCCTCAGTCCAGCTCCCTATTTATAGATCAGTACCATCGTACTTGGAGCAACAATCTGACATCAAAACTACATATCAATCCAATCATTTCATAAATCTAATCGAGATTTGGCAGGACTCATCCGACCATCCCAAAAAATTTATCACTTCACAAACATTAATCACATGGATTAAAAAATCATCTTCTATAGACACGAGGGTTGAATAGTGTTCAACCACAACACTTCACAAGATACAACCATGACATTACTTATATCATATACATTTTGAATCCCCTTACAAAAGAAAATATGAAATTTCAAACAAAATTCCAAATGGAAGCATAAAAACTTCCAATCACAATCACATAATTCATGGAAACATTATTTACACTTTAAAAAAAACACCCCGTTAAATAAAAAAACCCATTGAATAAAAAAATGGGGCCCAATTACAAATCCATTAGTACTAAATCCCAAGGATCTAGTGAATTTAACTATGAAAACCCTCAGTTGTTTTTATCAAACATGAATATTACATAAAACACCACTTCCAAGCCTAATTCCTCTACATAATGAAATTCACCCTTGCTTTCTATGGAAACCCCCCACACAAGTTTTTAAAACTTTAACAAACCGCCCACCATGCATTTTTCTCATTATTTGAAAACTAAAATGAGGCCCAAGCCCATCCATTCCATCAAAATACTTTTAAATAATCCAACATGGACATATGACATGGGATAAAACACAATCCCATTTCAAACCACCATTTGAATTAATATTTTAAACCCCATTTTTAAATCATTTCAGTTCAAACCCTCATTTCAAAACCCAATTACCTTCAAAATATCATTTCCACTAAATGAAGATCATACTAGGAAATAACCCATTTCCCAAATTTTAAACCATTCGATGATACCAAAAGAATTTCATGAAAATATTAGCACAATTAAATATTAAAATTAAATCATAAAATGTGGATTAAATAAAAACCACTATTTATGACAAGAACAATGTAAAATAAAATGGCTTTAAATATTTAAAAGGTTGTCAAACTTATTTACACATGTATAAAAAAGATATTTAAAAATAACAAGAAAATTATAATTCCAAAATAAATTAATTGCATAGTGACACATACCTCAAGGAGAAGAGGATGAGGCCAGAACACTTCGGCACATGATGATTTCATCAGTGACCAGTCAAAACTGTTATTCCCCACCAATGAGAATATTCACCTTTTTATATACATAAGGACACTGATACCCTATTTACTTTCTTATAGAACATAATATGTATAAGGGGATCCTCACATATGTCCTTATATTAGAATATACCCTTACACACTTACACAGGTTTTCAGTTTTCATATATATATTTAAGAACAATATACTCCCAATGTATATATATTTGTTTCTACATGGGTAAATATACATAACTGGTAAACATACAAATATATACACCTACCTATGCACATGTTTTAAGTCTCATTCAACTTAGGCGACTCAAACCCACCTTATAGACAACCAAATAGAACTATCAAAAATACTAGGAACTCAATATCAAATATATTAACCAAATAAAAATTTTCTTGGGAATGTAAGAGGATAAATCCTACCTAAAGTAGTGATAAA
Organism: Viscum album; assembly: GCA_963277665.1. Lineage (NCBI taxonomy): Eukaryota > Viridiplantae > Streptophyta > Magnoliopsida > Santalales > Viscaceae > Viscum > Viscum album. Next base: position 1,155,470,834 of record OY728136.1, read on the forward strand.
AAACAAAAATGATTTTAAATACATCACCTTTAGTGAAGAACACTAAAACATGCATGACGACGATGTGAGGATATTATTACATGTTGTAACCAAGGAAGAGACAACCAAAAAACTTGTCAACCCCAAACCTAGGGTTCATTTTAATAGAATATGGTGACAGGAAGAGGGAAAATCATCCAATAAAGGGATAAGATATATTATGTCGAGGTATCGACCTAGAATATGAAAGAAATATGATGTAAATATCTAAATAAAGAGGAGACAAGTGGGAGGGTGGCGTGTAGAAGGAGAGGAAGGGGGGGGGGGGGCTCACATGACAATATGGATGAGAAGAGTGGAATGAAATAAATAGTACAAGAAAAATATGGAAAAAAAATTAAAACAAAATAAAAAACTTAAATTTTAGAATACATGGCAACTCACATGGTTTGTGCATGACTTACCAGACAATGTGCCAATCCTGTGCTGGCCACTACCTAGGTCAGTCACCCTCTCACAGTTACTCGTAGGAAGACATGTGGTTTTGGAAACCATTATATAACCATACCAATTGACACTATCAACATACAGTGCCAAACTGTATGATTGACACATAGTTTAATAGAATATTTTCAGGTCGTTCTCCATAACTAAGACTCATATAGGCATCTCCATGGGTGCCACATGGTTACTAAAAACTGTGTGGGATAACCATACAATATAAATAAATCCATATAATAAATTTAAATTTTCGTCCCACCAACTACCATAGATCAAACCCGGTACATAACCAGAAACAATAATCCAAAATAGATACACTATGACAGCTAGGTTGTCATATTGACCAATATAAAGTGGTTTATTAGATCATGGCATTGATCTAATTTTTCAAGCTTGTATAGACCCTGGTAGATTATATTTTTTCACATGTGAAAAGTATTATTGACATAGTAGTAGGGAGTTGGTGGGTTCTAATCACTCATACCCATGATGAGATGACACTATCATGGTTAGACTCCAAAATACTAATCCATGATATATATTACCAACCAAAATATCCCCATGTGGTGATATATGATCTTATTTAATTAAATTATGATGGTATATTATTGTATGAGTATTCCATGAGGTTATCTTTCCTCATGCATTACTCTCTAAATATGGTGAGAGATCGACACTTCTGGGCACGAAATATTTAGTAGTGGCTTCATAGAGACATCCATGATAGCATGGTAACCATATGCATTATAAAAAAAATTGAGTGTTGGAGTGAGATTTAGATTAATAGGACATCATAATAGAGGGATTATAAGTAGTGAGAGAAAACATTGTTCCTCATGAGGCTGATTGATCTACAAAAGATAGTATTTTTTAAGTGTTGGTGTCTTAGAATTGGTGGAATACTCATTCCAAGACTCGAACACACAGATATATGGCATGAGGCAAATGTAGTGGATCGTGTCAGCTTAATGGGAGGGGATGAGATTCTATGTTTTTGAAGTGAAATGTACCTTATCTCATGATTTCCATATGTGTAATCTTAACAAATGTGGAATTTTAGCTGATATACTTCCTTGATAGAGGTAACAACAGGATCAGGGATCTCCCAAGAATTTCCAGGGTGACCCACAAAGAGGAAATTCTATTAGATTATCATGTTGAGATATAGAGGGATAAGATACATCAAGAAGAAGATACTATGATCTACTACCACCACCATCATTTTTTGTCCCACACTAAGCTCGTAGGGTGGGTGTTCGAGGATGATGGGAACTTCCATGATTTTGAGTGACATGATTCAGCTACTCATAAGATAGTTTGTGCAGCGATATATTTCTATTTTTATTTTACTTCAATACTTATAGACATTTAAGAGAGTCATTAATTTATCTTTATATCCCTAAATAAAGTGATATATCTTCTAATAGGTCATTTAGCACAATAAATATTGATAGAGGATCCTAAATGGAGTGATTATTTTATATCCCACATTTGTTAGCTGTGTGATATGGTGTTAATTGAATAGAGATTCTCATGATACATCATTTTCGTTGTGCTGAAACCTTATAAAGACATTTGGGGTATGATTTGTTGGTCCATGGTGGATTCCCAGATAAACTATCATCACATTATAGTTACATTCCTTTATACATCTGGGATGATATTATTCTTCATGGGTTAGTGGGATCTTATGATTAATAATGTGGGGATAGCTAGAGGGAAACAACAACCTATTACACATAATTTTGTGAGTTTACCCCTTTTTGAAGTGGGAATTTTAGGAATCTAGAATCCAATTATAGATGATGTTTTTTTATTTATATTCTAAAGATGTTTTGGGACTACCTCTATAGTGGGAGACTGAATTATTCATCAAATTTTACAATAGAAACATACATATATCATTTTCCAAATGATGGATGACCACGCGAAGATTGATGAGATAATGGTTTAATTAGAAGACCTTCGATAATTTTCATTATTAGTCACACTATTTTCTCCAATGGGGTTTTAGTTTAGGAAAATGTAATATGGGTGTTTGAGGCTTTATGTTGAATATTGTCACTGAAATCAGGTAACAATCAAGAAAAATTACCCATTTTTTAGGATTTATTACTTTTTTTACATATTAAAAGGTAAATTATGGTTTTCAAAGATTGATATTAGGTTAGTAAACAATCAATTGAGGTTCGGTGATGATGATATTACAAAGATGATATATTTATGTATTTATGGACACTAATAGTTCCAACAGATACTTTTTAGTGTCCCTAATTCCCCCATTGTTTTCATGTCTCTTATGTAATATATCTTTTGGCTATATATGGACTGATTTTTAGTTGTCTTTATTAATGAAAATATCATATAATCTAAATCATATGATAAGAGGGAATAGAATTTACGGGTGGTATTAGACTTACTCTAGGAGAAACATGTATACAATTAGCTATCAATGTGTTAGTTTTGGATAAAATAGGTTCACATTATAGGAAACGTTAATTCTGAGTATGTTTTATCTATGTATTCTGTAATGTTTGTGGAATTACATTCTTAACAATAACACAAAAAATGTGTCATTTGTGTAGAGATTTATTTGATTGGTGAGTTACTATCAAATGTTCATGGAATATGTTTCCAGAATAGTAACCCCTAATACTACCATGACACAAAAATTTAATTCGTTTACCTGCAGTGAGCTATGTAAGAGAGCTTAAAATACTAGAGGTATATTTTTATCATTTATTCTTTGTTGATATTACTATAGGAGTGAATTAATTAGTTAGTGTTTTTCAATGCGTCTGGAGCTAGGATTGGATATATGTTGACGTACAGGCATCAATGATTACATATAAGTTGAGGTAGCCGAGAACCCATGAGTAAAATTATGTGACCCATGACATAGAGTTTGTAGCTATGTTATTCACCCTAAATGTGTGTAAGAATTATCTTCTTGATGATTGATTCATTATTTAGTCAAATCATCAAAGTATAAGGTATTTATTTACACAAATGTACCTCAACCAGATAATGATACATTGATTTTAGTTTCCATTGTATCATGACATCAAAATTTTCTAAAATATATGTAAGGGACAATGTAATGGTATATTTTCATAGATGGAAATACCATTATCGCTTGGTGGATGAGGCTTCAACGATATTGGATTCACTATAGATGACCCATGTAGAGGATATAGGAGAAACTTATTTACAATTTATGGAAGTGACTCTAAAGCTTATTCAATATGTTAGAAAGGGTTGGTTGGGAGATTTCAACTATGAGGTTTTTCATGAATTTATATCTTCAAGAGATTCACTAGATCGATTATCTGAAGGAAAGGAGCACTACATCATTTTATAGGGATGAATGGCAGTTCCATCCACATTATGTGAGGTTATGTTATGTTAATTACATACCTCTCCCATGGTTGTAAATTTAGGTGTGGAATATCTATACAAGGACCATTAGTTTTAGTTTTGGTGGGATGTAATGTGGTAAAGCATGGTTGATTTTGTTTCTTAGTGTATCACATGTCATCAAGTAAAGGCTAAAATCATGTTCTCATTGGTCTTACTCAACCACATGAGATCATAGAGTAGAGTTGGGATTTCATGTTAATGTATTTTGTGTTAGTAATTTTAGAGATAGTGAGATTCATTGATGCAATATGGGTGATTTTCAGCCTATTCAAATAGTCAGTTTAATTTATTTACATTAGGGAGTAGAGTTTTTTGAGTTTTTGAGGAATCTATACATCTTTGGGATTATATCACTTCATGGGGCACCCATGATGTTCATCTTTGACCATGATTTTCAGTCCACATCATGGTTGTGAATTGGTTTAAAAGAGGATTTTGGGATATATTTATGGATGATCATAATGTTTTACCCCCATATGGATGAAAATACTGGGAAAAAAATCAATGTGATAAGAGATATGCTATATATTTTGTGTTGGAATTCAGTCGAATTTGGAAGGATAACATTCCATTGGTAGTGGTTTTTTATTATAATAGTTATTAATACACTACTGGAATGGAACCCTTTGAATCCATATGTGGAATACCCTATATATCACCCTTGTGTTGGACTACGATTGGAGAAACATATCTTGTTGGGATAGAGATAATGTAGGTGATGATAGAGTAATATATTGTTATCTACAAACATATGGGTATAAACATGAGTTGATAGAAATATTATGCATATTAACGTTGTTGGCCTTCAGATATTGAGCATGGAAACCGTGCTTTCCTAATATTATCACAATTATTTGGATTGTAGTGATTTGGTTGAGGATGTGATCTATCCGTGCGGTTCATAAGTCCATTGTAGTTCTTATGTAGATTTGGGTCAGTTTATTATTTAATTTTCTTATTCCTCGAGTTGGACTAAGTGCATTTAATCTTCCATGTGTCTCAACTAAGAATATACATGAATGACTTGATGAATTTTATTGAATGGGGGATGTAGGGAATTGATGATGGAGACAAATTCTCATGTTATATAATAGAAATTGGAGATTAATGAGATGAGATCTTACATTGATAAAATCTTCCACTAGTTTGAGTAGACTAGAAGAATGGTAGTATATGGGAGTGATCTTGTGATCATCGAAGTCATATGTGGAGTCATTAACCACACATATTTGCACATCTTGAGATTTTCAAGGTAAAATAATTAATGTAGGGAAGAATGTAATAACATTGGTTTTTTAGTTTTATCCCTTTAATATTTTAATATATATATATCTAGATTTTTCATTGGATTTGAAATTATGTTTTGGTGTCATAAGAAAAAAAATTAAGATATTAAAAATATTCATATATTTAAAGAAAACACATGAGACTTTTCATAATAAATGGTTTCCCCATTTATCAATTCCTTAGATAGAAAATCAAAAACAATAATTATTTTTGGAATTTGGGGTTTACCTTAGGAATGATGTATTCATGGTCGATATTCAGTAGCCATTGGAGGGTGCGTTAAGTAAATTAATTAATTAATTTAATTTCCAAATTCTCTGACCCTCCTCTATTAATTTGTCATTATGATGAATTCACAGTGATAGCCTCAAAATCATGGGAGATTATAGTGAAGGATGATTATGTTTAGATTGGAATCAATGACCCAATAATATGGATTGAAAACATGTGATCGTAGAGAATCGTTAGACAAATAATAAATGCATATGACAATCACCATTAAAGATATTAGATTCGTTCTTCTCCATAGATCAGTCCAATCAAGGTGTAGGGAATTCTATTTCATTTATTTTTTCCCAATTTGATTCAATTAATGAGCATTGATTTTTTTTAAATTTTTGTTATTTATGTTCATCTGATGGAGACTGTTTTATTTGGTGTTCGTTAAATAAATTGTTTATACTTAACTCACCCATATTTCATGCCCTTAGTTTCCCAAAATTTATTTTCATGGACTATTATCTCATCATATAATGATGTTCTTACATTGTGCTTGTGATTTCCTCTACCCTTCATTGTGTTCATTAATTTTGGACCATAAGTTTGGAGATTTAAAATTTCTTAGAGTATTTAGCACGATAGAAACCCTGAATTCATGGAAGATAATTGAATGAAATGAATATTTCTGTTTTTGGATATATCAAGGTATTTTTGGGATGTGGGTGACATAATTAGGTATTGGTGTCCCTGTATAATGACGAGAGGTGTAAAATCTCCACCAAATGATTATAAATTTTAGAGCTCAGGACACCGAAGGAAGGTAATTGATGATAAGATAATCCCCATTGATTTTCATGGATATTGTGTGGTAAAATGATAGTGAAAGAAAAATTTTGGGTGGATATGACATCCTTTAATAATAATCTGGTTTTTTGTCTATTTATAAAGTACAATACATACAGTTCAGATTAATAAACATCGTGTGGATCCTTGATGTGACAATTGGGGATTCAGGGAAAATTAAACATCACATGTTGTCTGGACAGACCACATACATTGTGATTATTGTTGAAGTCTTTTTGAGTACCCTAGGGGTACACATGAACAAACATGACATGATACATGGGAATAAATATGTTACATGGGCACGAAAATAACTATAGTACCTGAACAAGACCTGAGCACCCGATCCTGGATAGAGAACAGAAGCATGGGTAGAGTAATAATTAACAATATGTAGTACCGGGGAATACCCTTGGTAACGATGAAGAAATTATTATACCCTATACAATCCATTGAATTCCCTAATAAAATTCCAACTTGTATATCACTTTCTTCGAGACATGGATTTAGGCTAGTGAGTAGCCTATCCTGAGTAGTTTTCCACATTAAAAGTGATCATGGTATTTATTTTGAATGAAACGATATGATGTGATGTGATAATTTTGGGATTATTATCTTCATGATTCTTTTCTAGTGGTAGTTAACAGGTGTGATAATTATAGTGTTACTGAGGTCATTACTCACATATGATTCACAGGGTTATTGGCCCCACATATTGTTTATATTGGTAGGTTAAGAACTTTCCCACACTAATGTGGGTACATGACCTCTATAAGTGAACCGGACACCTCATCTTCAGATCATGTCATGAGAGAGTCCTCCATTTGATTGGTGATCCAAAATATTTTCTAAAATGTGGTGAGGTAAAGGTCCACCTTGTTCTAGATAGATTATGTGCGATACTTGGCTATGATATGGGATCATTGGAGTTGTAGGAATATTTTTATTCTTAGTTGGTTGTGGGGACAAAGATCCAATTTCTCTATTCTCTTATTTTTCATCAGATCAAAACTTATATTGGGATTCATCTAGCATATTTCTAATGGGTTAAGATGAAAATTTTTATTTTTATGTAATCCATATGAGTTTTTTGGGGGTCTTAATTTGTATGTATACCCTCACCAGTACATGGGAATTTACTACAAGTATTGTATCTTATACAAATGTTAGATAGATCGAGAGTGGCCTTAGAGGACCTAGTATTAATGTATCATAGTAGATTGCGGTGCTGACCATGTTCGGTGGCCAAAATTGGAGATTTTTATCCGCAATATATTTAGTTTTTCCTATTCAGTTGTTGTTAGGATTGTATTGATTTTTTTGTTGGGATTTTATTTTCTCCTTTTATATCTTTTTTAATAAACTATTATACTTTGATGTAATTTTTATAGGTTATTTCATGCATGTTTTACACTCTATATATTTCTTTAATATTTCATATCACTAAAATATTTCATAAACCTAGTTATTTATGAGCATCCATGTAATTATTCTAAGGCCTTTGATTTTAGTATTATCCCTACACGATGTTTTTCACCATCCCTTTGACTAATGGAGGTGGTATTGGGGAATCACACATAGCTTACTGATATGAATGTAGTCTTCAAAGGGACAAGTTTAATAAGTGGTAATCATTATCATATATATAAAGTTCACCCTTTGTATTTACCTTTACATTTTATCTAATTTATTAGTTTGTAAAAGGTAGATATGCTTACAAAAACTACCATTATTCAAAATAATTCAGTAGAGATATAAATACACCTTAAATATATATAAGATAATTTCTTTCCTATGACCTTTATTTTTAGTTTATATACAAGTAAATTCTTCTTGATTCAAGACTTCTACTTAAATGATCATTGTCGGTTCATATAAAATGGTTAAATCTCAACATTTATCTTTTATCATATTCAACCATAAATAATTGAGGGGTTGTCTTTATAATGGTTTTCATGATACTTACAAACGAGTTGATCATGAAGGGTATTCGTATAGATAGCATGTTATTTTTCCTTCATCCTTCATTTGTGTATAGGATATATGATTAAATATTATAATGATGTAATGAAATATTTTAATTGGGAAGGGTATCTATATTTGATTTATAAATTCACTTGTAATACAAAAAGGCCTAGAATTTCATGGTACTTATATGAAACAAACATTGTCTATTTTATTGTCTAAAATTACTATCTAGTGTGTTTGTAATGAAGGTTAACCATATAATTAATAATTTAATAGAATAATGTGTAATTGTAACCTGTCATGTAGTTATTCCTTTTAATAAACTTTTTATATTTTTTCATTATGATACAATTTTTATTTTATTCATATTTTTAACTGTTATTAATTGTTTCATTGTGATGTAGTTATGATTACTGTAGAATTCAAAAAAACTAGGTTTTCCACATATATATATACACATATTCTGTTATTCTTGTAACAAAATTCCCACTACATCTGATATAAATGAAATTTTCTATGATTAAATTCCCCAAAAAACTTATTAAAAAGGATATTGGACATTATCAAAAACTACATGGTTCATGTTCCATGTAAACTTAGTAATCCACAATCACGTATCATGAAAAATTAAAGACATGCAAATTTTTCCCATAAAAAGTTCCACAATACAACAATAGAAGATGATGGGTTATTTATTTATAGAATACATGATACCAAAAATTCAATTTTTTAAGAAAGGAGGCCACCTAAATAATTTATTTGGTGTTCCATACGACTTCTGTTAGTTAATAAAGTACCAAAATATTTTGAATAATGATATTTTCAAACAGTCATGTTCTATAAATTATTTTTCTCAAATATATAAATAAATGGTATCATCCTGTAACTATTATTCTGCATGAACCTCATAGTAGTCATCTTCTAGAAAAATATTTGATAAAATTAATATTTACCATGACCATAGATATTAATTACTATGTGATGAAAGTTTGATAATTTATTTCTTGACATGCATCATATATTCCTTCAAGTTTAAATATTACATTTCCATTTATCAGGTCAATAGTACGTTTCTTACACTAGTGATGAACATACCGTGGATGTTTTAGAAAAAAAAATTCATTAAAATTTCTCCTCATGACATGATTATAATTTGAAAAATATTAATGTAAATACATTAACATATACTTATTTCTGATTAAAATTTTTATACAACACATGAATACGTAAATTTTTTGTGTGGAAGAAATGTATTGAATTTGGGAGATTACATTATGTGCCACAAAAAATAAAAGAACTTCAATAATTAATAATTTTTATAAACAAGGTTAATGGAACTACTTGTAATGATGACATAATAACTAGGAAAAAAACTATTAATAGTACAGATAGGAAGACTTGGCACACATTAGACATACTTTAATATGACAATGAGTTTACAGAATTAATAAAATATGTATCTTTAAGGGATATATAAGAATATTTTCAAATATTGTTTTCCCATTTATTATTTTAAAGAATAATTTTGTGACCACAATATTTTTGGAATGGAACATGGACTATTATTTTTGAATATATTTTATACCTTCAACGACACATTATCTAAATACCAGGTCATCTAATAATTCATATTCACTTAGTAATATTTTCATATTTCTCCAATAATATATTGTTTCCTTTTTTATTTTTGCTTTCTATAGTGGTGAAATTTTATTTTATAAATTATAATACCATTTTTAATGGTGTATACTATAACTAAATTTACAATAGTATACAGTTATGTGATACTTTAAGGTCAAACTATTTAATTTTCACTTTAAATATTTATAATTTTATTATTCAGAAACAATAAATATGATTTTAATTAATAAATGAAATGTCATTTAATTGAATAGACTAATTATAACTTAATAATTATTTTCATTACCTTAACATCAATATGTTGGAAACCATATTTAATATAAAAATATAATAATTCTCACTCAATCAATTAAAATTTACTTGAAAAGAACATTAATGTAATATAACTATAGTGGATGAGTGTGATAATTTTATTAGTAAGAAATAAAATTAATTTAAACAAAGATTCAATATAAAGACGTTATAACATCCTCGACATGACTAATAATTAAATTAAATGTTACATTATTTAAATTGAATTTCATCTTTCAATATATGAAAAATAATAAACATAAAAATTTTAATTCTTTAAAAAATTATATAATTTTCTCTACATGATCCACAACTAATCTAGTAATTAATTTAATTTTTTTTAAAAATTATAGAATTTTTTTTAACATTGATACATTGAATTGGTTATTCATTAATGAGTTTGATCTCTTTCTTATTATGAACCAATACAATCCTTTGTACTAAATTAATATTAAAAATGTTTTTATATCCTATAAAATAATTAATACCTAAAAACATTATGCATTATATATATTTAATTTAAAAATAATATCAATATTAAATCATTAAAGATTCATCTACATCAATGATTTTTTTTAAATTTAATCAATTTTAAAAAAATGTGAGACTATAGAAGAACCCTAATTTCTACCAAAAGTACATTATTTTATATAGGATCAAATTTTACATACATTCACTCATGATATATTACAAATTTTATAAATAATATTTTGACACAAAGTTCTTGGTTGATTTAACATTATTACTAAACTAATTAGATTGTTTTCAATTATATTACTACACATTTTTAGATTTCACTGAATAATGGTTTCCCACTAATTCCTAACCATAAGAATTAATAATAAAATTTAAATATAAAATTTAATAAAAGTATTTGATAAAAAAAATTAACAATCATGGAATATCAAAACAGTTGCATGCATTATTGTGTATTGACAGCATGTTATTCTCCAGTTGACATTCACTAAAATGTTATCATACTATGACTATTACAAATTCATTTTACAAAATTAATGTGACATGTTTATTGAAGAATATCCCTATTAAAAATTATAATTACATAATGTTTATCTCATATTTTGGATTTATATTCTTACAATAGAGGACCAAAATTTAATGACAACAGTTCTACCTTTAACGTTGGCTGATATTGGATGCCTTTATTACGATTACAAATACATAGGGGATAGAAAAACATTTTTATGGTGGTATTTTACCTTTTTTATTTTGTTATATCGATCATATTTTACTTTTATTTTCATCCTATGGTATAACATCGCTCCTTCTACTAGGGGAGGAGAACACATACAATGTTCCGAATGCCAATATATATTTTAATATTCTTAATGAATCATTAGTGATCTATCTAAATTATATCAAAAAGAAAATATTTCTATATCATTCAAAGATACCATTCTAGATATGTTCTATTTTTATGATCTTGATAGAAAATTGATAGATAAAATGATAAAAAATGGTTATTAATGCCTCATCTCTTCAACTTATTGGGAAAAATTTCTTTTTTGAGGTGATTTTAGGAAAATATTACCATTTATACTCAATGGAAATAACAAAGGCAATTTTTTATGCTATTAAATTCTCATTTCATGCTCATGGTGGTCATGTTATTAGTTTTATGAAAAACATGAATTTGGAAAATAATGTTTTAGGTGGTGATTTTGTAGAACTCAAAATGTTCTTATATTGTATATTAATATCTTGTAATTTAATCATTGATTAATAGAATGACTCTGATAATAAAATAATAATTCCATTCAAAAATATTATTATATAATTTGATAATTTTAAAAAACCATTATTTAATATATATCTCGAATCTTTGGGTAATTACACATTGAAAATTACTTGAATGAGCATGATGGTTTTTGACAAATACATTATTGTTTACAATAATAAATTATTTTGTGATCTTATTGATTGAAATAGAATAGTTAGTATTTTTTGTCTTGATTTAGTTTATAATTCTTGATATGAAATAGATAGGAAACAAAAAGTTTATATTCCTCACATATTAAATTATATAGATGTATCACACTGGCCTCTGCATAAAATTGTCCTTAATTTTCAGGTACAGGTCATGATCTTGCATAATATTTATCAATCATTAGGTCATGGTAATGGTACATAGTTGATTGTTATACATTTGGGAGGTCATTTTATTGGAACTCAAATATTATCTAGAAATAATTCAGCTAAACAAGCTATTATACCGAGGATCAACATGAATCATTCTAAATTAATGTGTCTATTCAAGATTCATGGAAGGAAGTGTCCATTATCTATATCTTACATTATGACTGTTAATATAATTAAATGGAAATATCTTTCTATTTTTGGGTTATATTTGTGAAAGCCTATATTTTATCATGTTCAATCACTACCATAGTTATCACCTTCTCCACCGCTAGGATTTATCAATGCTAAACATAAAAGAGATAATGAAAGGTTTAACTTTATCAATGATAAAAACTATAAATGATGAAGTTATCTTTTATTAGTCCCAAAATGTTTTGAAAAAGGTGGATCATTATCAACGCTATTCTTAGAGATGATAATAAATTGTAATAAAAATATTTATAATATATATAAAATTATTATATTTTTATTAAAACATTAATGTTAATTTTGATAAATTAATTAATAGATAAATGTATACAATTAATATAAATATTATATATAAATATTTTTTTTAATAATTCCATCAATTACATAAATATATGTTATGTATTATTAAAATGTGATATTTGAACTTATATAATTATAAAAATATCTATATGCATATATGTGTATGCATTATGCTATGTGTCTCTATATTTCTATTTTTATGTGTATATAATGATGTTTTACATGTCCAAATGTATGTATATGTACGTATATGAGCACATGAATGCGGTATGAACATATATTTAAAACTTTTTTACACGTATATGTATGGAATGTACATAAACTGTTAATTATAAAATTATAAGTATTATAATGTTTAGTGAAATGTAGTTATATACTTACAAATAAACAAAATTTCAATTTAAATGAGTATAATATTTTAAAAAATATAGTTAAATTAAAAATATATTTATTAAATTTATAATTATATATTAAATATGATTATATATAATTATATAAATATATATAATTATATAAATATATATAAATATATATGTATATAATTTTTAAATATATTAATAAATTTATACGAATATTTATAAATATTTTAATTTATAATTATAATTATATTATCTTTAGTGTTGTCCCTTCCACTTTTGTTGAAGGAGTTCAGATAAGTATGTGATCTGATTCACTCCCCATGGCATCAATGTGGAGATTTAAGGAACCAAAATTACATCATCGGAAATTACCTAATTATAATTATGTTATATAATTGAAATCACATAAATATCGCATATATAACACAATAAAAAACATCACAAATTAAGAATGAAGGAAATAAAAATAATTTCTTGAAGTTAAGGATCCAATATCGATGAAATATTAACAAGGCCTCTGGAATAGTAATATGACCCTTTTCAGTAGTAAGCTATCCAATTGAATTGTATCCTCACCAATGAAAGTATAAATAAAATTGTGGAATATTATAAGTTACAATAAAACATATTATATCATTTCATAAGTAAATAAATGTTTTAGAAATTATAAATTATGTTTTGAAATACCAAAAAGGTCGAGGAGGCAGGAGAACCAACTACTAACAAAATTTATCGAAAAATAATGACTAGATCATGAAAAAGAGAATGGAAAGGTTAAAATAACGTACAAAACCTCATCCAATAATTAAAATACAAATTATTAAAACCAAGAACAAGTCCATAATTAGAAATATCACTAGATGATTCCCATTTTGACTGTGAATTCTTCTGATTAAAAATCACATAGTATTTTTCCTTGAGTTAAACCTTCTATAGAGTGATCTCCTTTGAAGAAGACGATCTACCATATCAATGTGCATAAAACCAATCATCTATTCCACGTCCTTAGCCACGTTTTGTTTGGATGTTGACCCTACCTCAATGTCTTAGATGGTTTCCAATCCACTTCTAGTTCTTGGCTCTCCAAATGAGGGACATTATCTATGACGGTATGCCACTTAAAGTTTGTAAAATGGGGATAAACCCTATGGTATGAATCCTTCATCTCTGGGGAGACATAAATCTTCATATATTATATACTTTTATGGATAAGGAACTCTCCTCCACTATATCCTCATCCTCTTTTTTTAGCATATCCCTTTCAAAATAAATTTGACCAAGGTTTACAATATCATACACTGGCTCATCCATAGTATGTTTAGGTCAAGATTTGGAACCAATAAGTACATTCTTGAAAGAAACACTAAAACCATTAATTTATTTGTTAAATTTTCATTACCATAGGATATCCCTAATCCACTTAAAGGAATTCAATCTCATTCAAAACAGAATCCTTATTTGTTACCCAAGGACCAATCCCAGTAGAGCTGTGATCATTTGCATCATATTTACTCATAAATTTATTACATGAAGGCTACAAGATACCTTCATGTTTGACTTGGATATTTTGGAATGTCCTATATTTAGAGGCCTCATAACCAATTAAATTAATGAATTTATAGATGGATGAGACAAATTCAAATTCGAAATGAAAATTAATTTTATTACAATTTTCTACATGAGTGGTAGAATCAATAAATGTATTTATCATATAATCATCCAAACAGACTCTTGAAAAGTATCAAAATTTCCCTTCAGTTGTGTTTTAATCCATTTTAATGGTTTCACCAATACACGAGACAAAATCATTATGAATTGTAGGATGCCAAAACACCTAGATGAGACTATGAACTATTCTCTATATTTTAATAGTTGTATGTTTTTGATAATTTGGGTTGAAAATAATATCCCAAGAAGAGATTTGAAAACCCGTAGATTAAGAACTTCTAAATTGGACCTCCAAGAACAATCCTGATCATTTTTACTAGATAAAACCATTTGGAAATATCCTATTCCAATGTGGATTATTCTCAAATTGGAAGTTCTTCAAATCATGTAGATCCTCAATTTAACCTCATCAATGTTCAATTGTATGTCTCCTTTAGCATTAATCAGACTCCCAAAAAGGAAAATATTTCATAAATATAATTTCCTCCTAATATTGATTAGAATTTGGAACAATTGTAAAGGATTGTATCCCAGATCGAGGCACGAAAACCTTACGAGGGATTCCATCAACCACATGAGAACCCACATTCATTTAAGGATCCAAGAAATTATGGACATAAAAAATTAAATTAAAATTCATAGTTTTTTATGTAGATGAATTGTACTAACAAAAATCTAATTCATATCAACCCTTATAGATAAAACATATAGACCTAAAACCCCACAATCGAGAGGACCTGATTCTAGATCATTGTGTAGGGGCTTAATAACCCCACTCAAAACTTGTCATAGATTACTAGGAACTAATCCCATATCGAGGGGATTAGATCGATGAAATCCACTCAAACCTTCCTTGTTATATTCTGGAACTAATCCAATATCTAGGGGCTTCAATAGATGAACCCCACTCAAAACCTATACGCCTTCGCCACTACCTGATCTATGATCAAGGGGCTTCAATGAAAGAACCCCACTTGAAACCTATACATGATCACAATGAACATAAATATCAAAGGGATTTGATTGAATTACCCCACTCAAAACCTATTTGTGATCACTAGGATCCAGATGATCATCCCTTGCAGAAAAACCATAATCTTACTAGATTGTGGGAGTAATCAGATCTATGACCCTCAAAAAATCACCGCAATATACAGTTTCTCTGCTCCCCTTCTCGTCCAACCAAAAGGTGTGAATGGGTCATATGACTAGGCCTAATTGGGGAACCTTTAATACAGCATGTGCCGCACATTCCCTGACTAAGTGATGATATAAAATAAGTATTTAATTAAGTGTTGATATAAAAAATATATTTTTATTTTCAATTTTAGAAACAATATAATATATTTAAAGAAACATTATTACAAAAAGGTAATCAGACATTATTTTTTTTTATCTTATGATTTTGAGATAATTTTATTATACATAAATTAATTTTTCAAAGTGCTATAAAATCTGTTATAATTTTTATATTTGTATTTTCTATGTAAATGAGGATTTTAATTAAAAATAAAATTTTTCATACATAGAAAATTATTTACCGAAAATAGTGTTCATTTTTAAATTCCACATGCTGAAAAATTATTTGGGATAATGTTTTGTATATTTTCTTTAATAGTTTACTGTTTGGGGAATAGAAAAATACTATAATTTATAATAAAAGATAAATACATGAATTAAGGAGTTATAGATGATGAAATAATGATTCATGAAGAAAATCCTAAACTACCCATCATTATTTTATTTTATTTTTTATAGTGATCAAAATGTTCATAGTATTGAGGGAAAATAATAAAATAAAAAATAAAATAATGAGAAAAAAACCCCAACATCTACTATAAAACCCGCCCATCACCACCTCTTTTCCTCACACCTCTAAAGACCTAATCCTTAAAAAAATTCAACTCAAATAACCTCCCAAACCCAACCACCACATCAATTATATTTTATCATAACAACCGTTCAAAACCTATTCGCTAAGGTGCTTCTCAAAAAGATGGAATCAAGTGGTAAACCCCTCTTTATTTTCTTTTTAATTTCTTTTTATGTTCCTTTTTTTATTTTTTCCTCTACTAACCTTCTCTCATCCATATGTTATAATAACATCAGTACCATAAATATACTATAAGTTTATTATTCTAATGGAATAATTAAAAATCATATCCATTTACCCTCATTTTATACCAAAATATGAAAACATCATTTGTGATGTGTTAATTTATATCATTTAAGGATGAATAAATTATAAATTTTTATCACCATCATCAAGGATGTTCATAATAAATTTTATGGTTGAACTAGGTTATAATATTTTTATTATATCTTACGTAATTTTATTAAATCATTATATATACATGATACTAAATAATATAACAAAACTAGTTTGTCGTGATCGAAAAAATGCTAAAATTAATCAAAAAAATAATCATTAACTGTTATCTAATGAGTCATCCTCATATCATAAAATATAAATATATATATACATATATAAATGAAGAATAAAACTTATATTTTTTAATTAATAACTAATTATTTCAATTTTGAGTAATTATATCCATTCCACAAGAACTTCCATAATCATTTACAAGTGAAAAGATCATGAAACCCTAGATAAGAACACTATAGAATGATGAAATTGAACATTATATCTCATACAAAAAGACCTTGAATAAACAATATAAAAATATAATAAATAAATTACATGAAGAAAATGTTATGGAGATATTAATTAATTAATATAATTTCATTGTTCAGGAAATTATGATCTAGTGAATATCAAATTCAGACATAAGGTAAGGGATTCTACCAAACCTCAATTATTCTATATAGATACTCTTCCTCTCATTTTACCAAAATCAAATTCACTTTTAAATTTTATTTAAACATTATAAATGTAGGATATATGTTACAAAATCATTTATTTGAAACCATTCATCCTTTTTTTCAAGGATATACATGATTTTAAAATGTTCACTTCCCAATTCATCCCGATAAGTCGACCCTATTTAAGAGAACAACCCGAATTCTTACACATATCCAAGTTTACTCTGTAATATATTGTCAACCACCATTATTTTTATAAAATCACTCATTTAATTATGAAAAAATATCATAGTTAATTTCATGTTTTATAGAAACAATTATTTCTTTTCAATTATAAATAATCATTAATATTTCCATTAAAAAAACCTAAAATGTTTTTATTTCTAAAGGCTATTAAACAGTATTTATACATTCATTCCCTTTAGTCTGAACTCGCATATCATTATATATGTATATATTCACTTATGAATGTCCATGTATGTTTTTAATGAAATATTTCATGGACACATTCATGATATTCTCAATTGTAATGCCTTGTGACATGATAATGCTACCCAGTTCTTTCTATGGAAAATAATATTGTTTATTCATAATGAGCAATATGTATTTATTAAAATACTGTTATGGGTGAACTAGAATAGAACTCCAATTAATTCGGTAATGTTTAGTCTCATTACAATTCTTGTTGGGACAAGGAGTGAACCCGATTCCATTACGAGACGTTATCCACCATGATACGTAATCTTGGTGGTATGCCTTGACTCATGTTTATATCGTATTATATATTGCTTAAAATTTCCAAAAGTTCCATGATTATATGTTCCCATTTTATATAAGTTATTCATCTTTATTTTTCTTCATGTCACGTTCCTTTATGTTATCTTGTTATGCCTTCTAACACAAATGATATGTTTTATTCCTATACTCATTCCCTTACCTAGATTTTTATCTCATCACTATTTTTCATGTTATCCTTGGGTTATCCAGTGTAGATGTATGGGATCAAAGGATTTTATAGTCATATATTTTATGATAAATAAATAAAAGCTTTCTTTAGTCCCATGTTTCTTATTTTATGTACCTAGTCATCCAAAGACTCTATACATTACAATTGTTAACTTTTAATGTGATAGTTAATTGTATTCAAAATAATGTAATAATATGTGAAAAAGTTTAGGGTAACTATAGTTTGTAGTAGTTCATAGTCAATTTTTTTGAGATTTGGAATTGAGCACTTTATTAAGATCCCTTGGGATAAGAATACTTGTGAGAAAAAAATCCTTAAATTTTTGTTAGAATAGAGTAAGTGTTTTATGAATAAAATGAATCCCTATCTAGATAAAATAGGTGGAAATTGTTCAAGAACAGATATACATAAGAGTTACAACTTTGACAAGGTGTTTCATGCCTAACTCGGGGATATCCTAGTACATGATAACATGCTTTACTACGCACCTAGTATTACACACATGGGGGATACTATTTGGTAAATTCATACGCTTAATACGATCCATTAATAAGGGAAAAATAACTCCCATAAGAATATATTTGAGGAAATATATCATGGATTACCATGATTGAATCCTAGGCAATCACAAGTTCGGACACACTTATCCAATTAATGTTTTTCAATTTTTTTGGTGTTTCATTTTATTATATTTATTATACATTTATTAAATAACCCTAATTGAACTTTATGATTCTTATTCAATTGATGTAAATATAAAAAACCATCCCAATAATCAATGTTATATGAAATGTGACGATTCCATAATGATATACCCAATAATATGAGAACAGGTGCTGAAAACATTATTGTAGTACTTTCTATGCAGGAACAAGTTATGAATAATAACATGAATCATGTAGATATCCATAATTCCCATAAGAAAGCGCAAGTCACCATAAAATCCATCATGTGGAAAAGGATTCAATGGTTTAGTGGTTCTTCTAATCCCCTACTTATAAAAAATGTATGAACTCCATTGGGAGAATATTATCTATCTACACAGGCTAAGAAGAAGAGAAATTTGTGCTGGCAGTTTATCATTTTTATGGGGAAGGTAATCAGTAGTGGAGACAGATCGAGAACACAATGTCAAAAGGGTAAATTAATTCTATGGAAGGAGAAAATTTCAAGAAAATATTTTTGAGTAAATATTTTCCCCAAACCCTCGGTCTCACGATAGAATTAGAATTCCTCAGACTTAATCAAAATGAATTTTATTCCATTGGGTTTCATGAAATAAAATTGACATGTCTTAAAAGATACACCTCTGGTTATATCAAGAACACTAAGAGAAAGGTGGATCACCTATTTAGTGGACTAAAGTTGATTCTATGAAAAGAATTTGAGAATAAAGACTTAGATAGCTATGGTGATATTTTCTATTGTCCCCTCAAGGATGAAATATGGATTAAATACTCATAGTGGTCCCATGGGCCTACTGAAAATAGTGGGAAATGGCCTTTTATATGGGTAGATAATAACATGATGGGAAGAACACCCTACACCCCACAAGTCAAAAGTGTGGGAACATGCATCATAGAATCTTTTTAAAGGGACCCAATAGATTCTTCAAATGCATAAGAGAAGGGATTGTCACTAGTAACTTCCAAAGGGATATGAAGAATCCCACTAATGTGGAGGAAGAAAGGAAGGTTTAGATCAACTCTCATCTTTTAGTGCAGTGTTTCAAGTCCATGGAACATGGGAATTTTTGAAACCAATTCTTTTAGGATCGAATATGTAAAAAATGATATGCTCAAATAAAAGAGGGGGGTGAATTGTATATTTTAAAAATTCATTTGGTACCTTTAAAGTTATGTTTAACAAATTTAACAATACATTCACAACGACTCTTACATAATCGTTATCTATTTTTTTTTAAATAATGATTCAACATTAAAGCATATAGAATCTGTAATATAATCAGAGTAATTGAATTACAAAGTATTAGAAGGTTATACTTTCTAACTTTAACAATGTTAACATACAACAAAGGAATTAAAACAACATTTCATAGTAAACAAGTTACAATAAGATTATTTTAACCCAAAGATAAGGGTATCCGACAACCATGGATAAAGGTTCCTTGATTTATACTTTCCAGAAAGTCTATATTACCCAAACCTAGGTATGCCCTCAATCTGAAGATTTGTATCTGTCGTGCTATCCCCGCAAGTCCTCGACTTTGAAGGAAATCATAACCTCTGTATTCCAATCCTAGAATCCCATGATCAACAGTATTGGATTCTACACCAAGATAGTCTGAACAAGTTGTTCACAACATTTTCATAAATCACTAAGAGTTGTAAGAGACTCTCTCTATAGAAATCACCTTATAACTTTATTTTTCAATGTCTGTTTTCGAAGTTGAAGTCCTTTGCTCATTCAAATGGGAAAAAATTTATTGGAAAAACTTCTCAATGGTCAACTCCTCTCCAATGGTCATATTTTCATTAAATTTCAGAGGGACCTGGACACATTTCAAACATACAATGGTTAATTTATAACAAACTGTACAACATAATTTCATGTAATAGAAATTTTGTTAAGTAAAATATTAATGTTATGTATAAGAAAACTTAAAATACGATATTATTGGAATGAGATATTTAAACAACTCTAACATTATCAAGAAAACATAATCATAGGAAATAAAGAAAATGGATTCTTAAGAATAACATTATCAAGAAAATGGATTCATAAGGAAAAGTAAATAGGATTGTGAAATAGGTATCCCATTTGTTTCAGAATCGGAATCATAAAATCAGAATCACCTATACACTGGAATCAGAATCATAAAAACTAAATCACATATACACCGGATTCAGAATTATAAAATTCAAATCCCATATACACCGAATTCAAAATCAGAAAAACTGAATCAAATATACACCGGATTCATAATCATTAAAACTGAATCACATATACTCTAGATTCAAAATCATAAAAACCAAATCACCTATACACCAAATTCAGAATCATAAAAACTGAATGACAAATCATAATGACATATCTATAAATATAACATAATGGAACATACGAATGACAGATCTGTAAGTCTAACATAATGGAAAGATTTAATAATATAACTATAAGAATAATGGAATGACAATTTCGGATCTTAAGAAAAATACAGAACTTAAAAAAATATACAGATCTTTAGAAAATGTGAATGTGATTTTTAAAACATAAAACCATAAGGAATGGAGAAGTCATAATATATCCTTATTGACTCAATAATATCACCCTTTTTATAAATCACAACCAACTTTTCTATGGAAGAATATATTGAATTTGATAAAAAAGTATGAAAAAACTTATCTCCCCTTTTGAATGAAATTTCTGATGAATACGAATAACTCCCCCTTAGGTTATGTCTCCCAAGGATCATATTATTTATCTTTGAAGTCAGGTTTTATTAAACGAATATCTCCCTCTTAGAAATAAATTTCTTCTTAAAAGAATACTCTCACTTACATGGTCATTATCCTTTCTTGCCATGCCCCCTTACTAGATTCTCTTTCTCAAAGACTAAATTATTCCTTTAAATAAATTCTCCCCCATTGTGATTTTTAAAAATAGGTAATGGAATAGAGATGTATAATATGTTCTTGTATGGTTATGCAAGAATACATTCGAAAAAATGTGCAAGAAACTTCTTTAAGAAAAATTTAGAAATATGGTTTACATTAAAATATATCATCATAATGTAAGGAAAAGTCATCCACCTTCTTCTGCTCAGACAACATTTTCTTTATCAGGGGTTTAAGTTTCTTTAATTACTTATGATATTCTAAAAAATTATTTAGTAAGATCTCATGACCCTGATTAAACTTTCGTAAAGACAAGATCCTCTATTCTTGACCAGCAACCATTTTCTCTAATTCAGCATTGAATTCCTTCTCACTCCTAACATATCGAACAACAGAATTGAGTTGTCTAGCTTTATCAGAGATTGATGAATTGATCTTCTTGAACTCAGTTTCACAAGTATTAAAAGATCCTTTTGTTTAATCCATGAATTCACCAAACAGTATTAGTTCATCATTGATAGTTTGGGTACGGTTAAAGACTTTCTGACAAGTGACATTCTGAGCTTTGTAATCAATAAAAATATTACTAAAGTCTGCTTCTTGCTTGACAACCATGTCCAGAAGAATATTAGTCGATTCCGTCTTTTGATTCAGTGTTTGTTGCATCATTTGACTCTGAGAATCTATGTTTACAAGAACCAGAATGGTGCTATCCAACTTTCTTAAAGATAGCGTGACAAAATAATTTTTTATAGATGAAGAGGGCTCGAATCCTAAAACATCTTTTCCTTTCTCAACTACTCTTGTAGTTAAGGAAACTGGTCTTTTTATTCTGTTAGAGGACTTATGAGGTGTTTATTTATCAGATGGAGAAACAAAAACATTGTTTCCATTAAGAGGGTCTCGATCTGGATATTTTTTATCTGAAACATGAAAAACATTTAGATCTCCCTATTTATATTCTTCCTTTTCAAACTTAGGATGTTGAGATCCTCCTTTTCCCTCTTCATCTTGAAATTTTTCCTCTCCTTCACACTGTTGTTCAGAATCTTCATTCTCTACTTCTCTTTCTAGTTAAAATTCAACTTCATTATCTTCAACTTCATCCTCTTCCACAACTTCTATTTCATCTTCATGTTCTTCTTCAACTTGTTCATTGACTTGTTCTACTGAAGTAGATTTGGAACCAGAACTCGAAGGAGATCCAACATAATATTCAACTTCCATTAAAACATCTTCATCATAATCTTGGATTATATGATCTTCAATTTCTTGAACTGGTTTTGATAAATCTTGGACATTCTTAGCTTTATGGATTTCTGGAGTGGCCACCAGTTTTTTTATGAATAACTTGATCTTCAGGTACGTCATGAGATTTATTTTCTACAGCTTTTAGAAGAGACTGACGAACTTTCTAATCCAAAGATTTCTTCTTTAACTTCTCATTATTTTCTTTCTCATGATTTTGATCTTTATTTATTATAAATTCCTTCTCCTCTATAGGATTTAGACCATAGAAATGATCTCCTTCCTTTTTAGTAGCTACCATTTCTCTCCACCTTGCAACTGTTGCATCTGAATAAGCTATTTGTTTCTTTGTAGGAGGAGGTGCTAAAACCGGAACATGAGGAAGTAGTACTGGCAAGCATGGTTCATCAAGTTTCATTTTCCTAGGAACTGACTTTGAATATTCTGGAAAATAACCCTTGTTCTGGACAATTTTTTCTGCTATGTTTTTGTATTCTGGAATAATCTCTACTTTCATCCTCCTTAGAGTGTCATAACTAAGCAAAAAAATCATGAAAGGTTTTGAGACTGATCGGCATGGAACATTCAGTTCTTGAAGACACAAAATGATTATCCTAGAAATAGTTGCTGGGTACATAAGGATCTAAGATCTGAGGGTTCCACTCTTTATTTCTTGGAAAGTGAAAAAGATGGACTTTACCAAGTTGATCTTCCTTAGGTTGACAGGAACGTCTAACAGAAAGTTATCACATATCTTTAGAGAATCCTTATATCCCTTTCTTGGAATAAGAAATCCTTGCATCCCGAGAGCCACCATCTTGTGTTTCATTGAAAGATTCATAATATTTGGACTTATAACATACTTAAGATAGATAAAATTCAAATCCATGACTTTTTCAAAAGATCCTTCTTTCTCAGAATGTTTCTAAGTGAAAATAATAGCCTCCCCTTTATATGATATGTTAAGAACATTTGATTCCTTCTTGTAGGGTTCTATATATTATTTATAATAGTATTTGAACATAAATACATCCTTAACGTTCTTTTGAAAGAATGTAACAGATTCGTATAATTGAATAAGGAGGTCAGGACAAACCGGATCCTAAGATTTCTCCTTAGCCACATGAACACCTTTCCATCCATTAGATCTTATTACCTTAGAAATAAGGGATTCATATTGTTCAAAGAACTCAGGGCACACTAACCTTTACCTGAAGATTGATCGGTCCTCAATGTCCTTTCTAACTAGCATCTGATCAGCTGAGGATTCCAAAGTCATTCCATGTGATAGAGAGCTTTAGAATGAATGCTTTGATGGAAACAGAACTTCGGCCCTGAGATCAGTAAATATGGTGCAATACATCAAAACGAGGAACCCCTTATATAGACATAGCTATGTCTTTTGAACATCCATAAGATAAAAAAAGGCTGATAAAAACCTGTTCTGATATGACAGTTGAAAATGGATGTTGAAAATAGGAATTCCCATATTTTCAAGTAAAGTAAAACCGAATTTAAGAAATCTTGAAATACCAACAACTAACACTTAATATAAAGAGTATAAAATATTACCTTTTGGAGTAGTCTGAAAGATTTATCGGTATTATAAGAATTTTTCTTAGAGGTTTCTAATCATAAATTTTCACCTCTGAGATTTTCAAATCTGAAATTATCAAATCTGAAATTTTCAAATCCAAAATTTTTAAATCTGAAATTTTCAAATCCAAAATTTTCAAATCCAAAAATTTGAAATCTGAAATTTTCCAATCCGAATTTTAAAAAATAAAATTTTTGAAATCCAAAATTTTTTATTCAGAAATTTTTAAATACAAAATTTTCAAATCCAAAATTTGTAAATCAGATATATTCAAATTCGAATAATTTCTTAAAGAAAGAAAAAGATTAAAGAAAGAAAATAAATAAACATATGTACTCCCAATGAAATAAGGTGGAGTTTAATGTTAGGAAATGATTTAACAAAAAGTAGACATGAATGATTACCTTATAGAAATCATTTCTAGATTCTGTTTAATGTATTCAAATCTATCGGAAGGTAGTGGTTTTTTGAAAATATCAGCAGGTTGCTCTTGAGTTATGATGAACGGAATAATGATATCCCAATATAGTGTGTGATCCCTAATAAAGTGATTCCTAATATCTATGTGCTTTGCATGAGAGTGATGTGCAAGGTTTTTACTTAGGGAAATGGCACTTGTGTTATCACACATAATTTGAGTATTACTAATACTCATACGATACTTAGTGAGTGTGTGTTTCATCCACAACACTTGAGCACAAAACTTGCATCTACTATATATTCAGCTTCTGTAGAGGAATGTTCTACAGATTGCTATTTCTTGCAAGACCAAGAAACTAAGGAATCTCCTAAGAAATGAAATGTTCTGGATGCACTTTTTCTATCCATTTTACGACCACCAAAGTTAGCATCCGAAAAAAATTATGTTCAAAATCATTTCCAGAGGAATAAAATAGACCCAAATCTAAAGTTCCTTTTTAATACCCGAATATTCATTCTACAAATTTTAAAATGGATTATTGGGGATTTTCTTTAAATCATTCACATAATCATACTGAGAACATTAATTTAGGTTGACTAGCTATTAAGTAAATTAAGCTTCCTATCAACCCGCTATAAGATGCTTGATCTACAGGTTTCCCTAATTCATCAATATCAAGAGTATTGGAGGTTCCTATAGGAGTACTTATACTCTTACTATTTTCATACCCAAATTTCTTTAGAATATATTAGATATACTTATGTTGAGATATGTAAGTTCCCTCTAGTTTTTGTGAAATTTTAAAACCAAGAAAAAATGTTAAAATGGAAACTATTGTGGTTATAATTTATTCAAATTTTTAAATGATCTTGATTTCCATCAATAAACTAGTATCTCCAATGAGGTATTTTCAAATATAATTATAACATTATTTAAAATATTTATTAATTCATTATACATTTATAATTTCCTATTACTAAAAGTTCTATCATAATTCCAAATATACATAAGAGGAAATATATAATTTTATAAATGAATATGATGCATACCTTGGGTTATAATGTATATGTGCATCATGAAGAGGTGAATTCCTACTACTTATTTGGTTTATTTTCTCATCATTCTATATTATTTTTTAGATAATTATCTTATAATTTTAATCTTATACTATAGAAAAACATTCCATAACTCATTTTTGACATGATGAAATCAAACACTACTTAATATGATACATGGTGTGTTTGGTATGACTCAAAGTGAGTGTTCTTAGTTTAAAATTTAAATTTTAGTTGAAAACACACATCACATAATGAAAAATGAGATAAACATTAATTTGATGGATACTTTATAAAAACAATCCATAAGTCGTGTTTGATGTATAAGAATTTTCCACACCACAATTCAATACACAGTTTTCCTTTTATCACTCAAAGTGTAAATTATCAGTTTAAAATTGATAGTTTAGTTCCAAAAATGTTACTCTCACTCAAAACATATAAATTGTAAATTTATTTTCTATACAATTTTGGAAAATGATAGATTTTTAAATTTTTTATTGGTAGGAATCATTCTAAAATCAAACCAACACATTATTTGTTCAGTGTGACTCAATGTTCATGTTTACAGTTTAAAATGACATTTTTTAAATAACACCACCTGCCTAATAAAAAACAATAAGAAAATTTATAATATTTTTATCAATTATAAAAATTATTCATAACTATATTTTAACATGTAGGAATCATTATCACCTATAACCAATACTCATTGTTCCAAGAATGACTAATAGTGTCTGTTATCAGCTTAAACTCTACAATTCAATTCAAAAAATGTGTCACTCACTAAAAACAGAGAAAACACACTCATATAGTCATAATATTATATTATCATGATTCATAATCCATTTTTGATGTCTATAAACTATTCTCACATAAAAATGAGACATAATGTAACATGTATGACTCAAAGTTTATGTTGTAGTTTAAAATGAAATTTTCATAAAAAAGAGAAGTGATATACTCTAAACTAATACAATACATTCTGATAGTTTTTATACATGAAAAAATGATCTCTAATTCATTTTTGAGTTGTAGGAATCAAAATCGCTAAAAATATAATGTATTGTGTGACTGGTATGACCCATGTTTGTCTATTTATTTAAAATTGACATTTAAATAAAAAAGAACAGCGAAATTAATTCATATTGTTTTGATAAATTTGAAAAATGATCTATATTTTATTTTTGATGTATAGGATTAAGTTGAACCTTAATCTAACACACGGTGTGTCTGGAATGACTCAATGAGTGCGTTTTTAGTTTAAAATTTATATTTTAGTTGAAATGTCAAGTCATATACTCCAAATTTAGAAAAAGAATTTATATTGTATTGATAATTTAAGGAATTTATCCATATGTAATTTTTAAAATATAATAATAATCAACACTCCAATCTAATATATGTTGTTCATGTTATGAAAAAAATTACAAGTTATACATTTAAACTTAATTATTTTGTTTAAAAGGTGTGTCACTCACTATAAAATAATAAAGCATTACAATATTATCATCATGATTTAGTAAAATTATTAATACGTCATTTTCTACCTATAGAAATATGACTCATATAAAACTGACACGAGATGTGATCAGTATGACTCAATGTTCTTGTTGTTAGTTTAAAAAGAAATTTTCCTAAAAATGATAAGTGACATTATTTAAAGATAAGAAAATAATATAGAATTAATTTATTATTTAGTAAAATTGTCCTTTTGTCATTTGTCAGAAGTAGGAATCAGCTACACCTCCATTCGATGTACGATGTGACCATAATGACTCAATGTGGGTATATTTAATTAAAATTGACTTTAAAAAAAATAAAAGTAAAAAACTAAAAATTAATTAAAAGCATTTTTATTATTTTGATAATTGATTTTAATTATCCATATGTCACTTATTATGTTTAGGAATCATCCAAACCATATTTTAATTCATTGTGTTTTTTATATGACTCAAACTTTACCTTTTCATTTCAAAATTTACATTTTAGATGAAAACACATGTCATCGAATCAATGTTGATAAAATAAATTCAGGATGTTTATATAATTTATAAAAATAATCCATAAGATATTTTCAATGTGTAGGAATCTACAAAACCTCAATTTTATAAACATTCTTCCTGATATGACTCATAGTGTTCATAATTTGTATAAAATTGGAAATTTAGTTCAAAATATGTGTCACCCACATAAAACTGAGAGAACATGCTCCAATAGTCATGATAATTTTTGAAAATTATTAATAATTAATTTTTTGCATGGTGGAATCATTCTCACATTAAATAGACACGATATGTGATAGGTATGACTCAAATTACATGTTTTTAGTTTAAATAACATTTTATTAAAATACAAAAACAACAATCACCTAACTGAGAAAATGGATTCATATTTTTTAAAACATAATAAAAATTTTAAAAAATCCTTAAAAATGTCTAGGAATCTTTCACACATCAATATGATTCAAAATAACTCAATCTGTACAGTTTTAAATAAATTGATATTTTTTATAAAAAAGACTAATTAAATACTCAAAATGAAGAATATTCATTAATAATATTTTGGTACTTTAGGAAAACAATCCTTAAGTTATTTTTAATGTGTAAAAATCATTGTCACCACAATTCAAGGATTGATTTGTTCTGTATGACTCAAATTTTGTTTAATCATTTTAGAATAGTCTTTTTAGTTTAATGCAAATGTTACAAACACAAAAAATAAAATATTGTATTTTTATTGCCATGAATCTTTAGAAAAGCTATCCCTAAGTCATCTATTATGTATAGGAATTATTTTAACATCAGTCTGATATATGGTGTTCCAGGTATGACTCAATGTTTACGTTATCAGTTTAAAATTGACAATATAGTTCAAAACATGTTGCAGTCACTAAAAACTATTATAATGAACACATATTTTATTAATAATTTTTTGAAATTTTTAATAGATCATTTTTTATGTGTATTAAAAAATATCATGTAAAACAGTAATTTGATGTGACTGGTACGACTCCGTGTTTGTGTTTTTAGTTTAAAATGAAATTTTACTATAAAACTGAACTGGTAAACTAAAAATGAAGAAAACATATTCATATTTTTTTTGGTAATTTTTGAAAATGATCCATAAATAATTTTTGACATCAAGGAATAAAATTCACCAAAATCCAATGCACAGTGTTATCGGTATGACCCCAAGAGTGTCGTTTTATTTAAAATTTACATTTTATTAAAAAAGAAAAGTGACACACTCAAAATAGATAAAACACATTCATTTTAATGATACATTATAAAACTAATTATAATTCATTTTTTGGAATTATTTGCATCTCCATTCGATGTATGGTGTAACAGAACTGACTCCAAGTGTGTCTTTTTATTTAAAATTAACATTTTAATAGAAAAGTTAATTCACATAGTCAAAAATAATAAAATTCATTAGGATTTTTTGGAAACATTAAGACAATTATAAATAAGTCATTTATGATGTGTAGGAATCATTCATACCTCATATATGATACATGGTGTTCTCGACAATAATCAATGCTCCCATTTTCAATATAAAATACAACTTTTAGTCCAATAAATGAGTCAGTCACAAAAAATAAAAAAATTATCATATTGGCTTGAAAATTTATTATTATTTTTATTATTAAGACATTTTTGATGTGTTGAAATAACTATCACCTCAAACAAACACTATAATGCACTGGTATGACTAAATGATTGTGTCTTCACTTTAAATTGACATTTTAGAAAAAAAAGACAGGTACCATACTCAAAACTAAAAATCTGAATTTTGGTAGATTTTATACTTTACTAAAATTATCCAAAAGATATTTGTGACATATATGAATTAACCACACATATATCTGACATGCAGTGTGACCGGTATGACAAAAAATATTCATTATCAGTTTAAGGGAAATATTTTATTAATATATTATTTCATATTTACGGTTAACTTATTTTATTATAGTATTATGAAAATATGAGGTTTTTATTGTTTAGGTTGATTATTTTTCTCGAGTTTGGGTGGTATGTTTAGAAACTCATAACATGTTTGGTGTTTTTGAGAGGGTTTGAATACCAAATACACAAGAATCATTGATATTTTTTGAATGTTTATGATAAATTTTATTTATGATGGAATTTTAATTTAAAATAAATTTATTAATTTTCCAAATCCTATTTTTTATGATGTTTAAATTAGGTGCATGTATTTTGTATTGTAGTGTGGTATAATTTTATCATAAGACTACAGCAGCCTAGCATTTACCAATTCGCATTCAATAAAAAATAAAGGATGACATTTATCAGTGATATAGGTAGCGTTGGTCGAATTAGATCACTAATGAGGAGGTTAATAGAGTCCTATAAAAATTTATTTTAAAATTGTGTTTGAAAGAATTTTCCAATTTAAAAACCAGGTAACCTAGTTAAAAAAAGTTTTAAATTTATAATACTGTGAATGTTCAATTAATTTCATAGATGATTTAATTTTTCTTAGTTATAAAAATATGATATATTGGTATAAATCTGGGACTAATTTACTTAACTAAAATAGTTATATATTCTATCCATGATTGATAATAAAAGTGGGAATTTTACCGAAATACGAGTTAAAAAGATGTATAATATATTATAAAACACTATAGATTAAAAAAAGAGACTATGTCTCTTTCTAAGACCTAATCATTTTATATTTGTGATCACTTTCCACCAATCAGTTTAAATGAATAAAATTTTATCCACACCCTGAATATGGGTTTTAGAATAGAATACAAATATTTTTAGGTCATGTTAGATGTCTACCACAGTTATATATGGGAAACAAATTACAAAGAGGTCATATATTGACCTCTTCCATAGTTTTTCATTGTAGGAATATGGTGTAAGATAATGGTAGAGTGAGGATATCTTGAATCCTCCGGTTTTGTGTAGGAGATAGTGTGTTTTTAAAAGGTAGATTCACACACTGCTCAAAATTTAGTAAATATGTACACAACAGAGAAGGAAATAATAATATTGAGTTTAGAAGGCTCTGATTGTTGTGAAATTAAACTCTACACCCTTTAGATGTATTTTATGTGAAGATTGAGTCCTCTTCTTGAAACAGACACTAAAAACAGAGTGTCATGAAGCTTTGTGTTCTAGTTTTCCAAGAAGATGAGATAGTTCTCTTTAGTGTTAGTTTGTTGAAAAGATGATTGAAGCATTGATTCACAAAAATTATCTTTTATTTCACAAATAATAAGAATTAGAGTTCATCATGAGCTTCTCTAGTTTTTCTAGCAAATCTGTTATTTTGTTCTATTATGTTGTTCTCATTTTCTATACAGCTTGTGTGCCAGGATTCAATTAATTTAAGCTGTCCTGTGGTGGATGCCAAAGTGAATATAGAGTTACCTCGTACCTTGTACTTTCAACTGACATAGTCATTATTATTTTCTGAAATTTTTTAATTAGTATCATTAAAACACACAAATATGACCATTAGAGTTAATTATAAATAAAAGAAATTTTAAACAGTCTATTGATGACTCCTCTGTATGTAAGCCAACATGTTAGGGAATCCTTCTCTCAGGGAGTTATTAAGTTTGTATCAATGACTCATTAGATCATTGATTAATTCTATCAGTATCTCCTTGTGTTGGAAACTCAATGCATCAGTGACACATTTTGTTCTGTCGGTGAGTCATTCCTTCTCTCAGTGTCTCATTTGTACTGTTAGTGAGTCGCCAATGGTGTGTTAGTTTTTACTATCTATTAGACATTAATTCTATCAGTAAGGAATTCCATATATTAGACTCTCAATTGAATTATCGGTGATACATTTACTCTTATGGTAACGAGGAGTCAGAGTGTGATGTCAGTGTCAGACTTTTTCTGTTAGTGTTAGTAACTCATACATAGCCAATTTGTCCGTTTTAACTGTCTTATAACTTGAATATACATAGAGTGTGTTAAATACATAGTTGATCATTGATAATAATAATTAAACAAATTTAAACCTATATAGAAATTATTGAAATGATTGGATATGATTTGACATGATTTTTGACTATTAAAATCATTAAAACCAGAGAGGGGACTACAAGTTGCATTGATAAAAGGCCCCCCTTTTATTGATTGTTATATCAAATTTACATTTTTCCCCATTGATGGATTTTTCTAGTACTGCTAAAAGAATTTTCTCTATTACAAAATTATATTTTTATATATCTACTTCAACAACTAATATTGTGTACATAAGAAATTTGTGAAAATTTAAACTAGGTAGATAATAGAAAAATATAAAAATATTTTAAGAAATAAATTTTTTCCCTAATTTCATATCTGAATCATTCATATAAGTGTCCATGGTATAATATTTTACTTAACTTATTTACATTATTATTGAAGGTGATAAATCATTGAAGGTATAAGTCAAAATTCTCAATTTGTTGTTCACAAAGTCCTCTAATTTTTTAAATGATATTATATCATTTGACATCATATTAATTGATGAGACATTAAGGAAATGGTTTTAAAATTAATATAGGTTATTGTAACTTTATGTTGATGCTTTTATTAATTTTTAAAAAATACATTTTCTTTCCAACTTAACTTATTTAAAAAAAATTATTTCAGAATAAAAAATTCAAGCTACCATTACTGGAAGAAGTCTGATGTTGAAGTTATAATCACTTATCATTTAATGGTCAGTTTATATTATATAATATATCTAAATTATTATCAATTATTGAAAAAATTTAACAAATAAACATAGTTTCCAAATTATCTGCAATTGTAGCACACATGGTCACCCTTATGAAGATGAAATGCAATAATTTGTGTTTAAATTCATCAAATTTAATAAAAAATTATTAATAATTTGTTTCAAGAATATATAAAAGGTTAAATTTCCCTCCCCAATATCTATATATATTTTTTATTAATTAAATTAGAAATAATTTATAATGTGGTTATGAACACTTCCATATGAAATTCAATTACTAAAACACTATTTGTGTTTCAACCTCACTATTTTTTCATCGCATTCCATATATTTTAAATTACTATAAATAATTTCTATAATGTTTTATAATGTTAATGAAATGGAAATATATTATACAATATATTCATAATTATAATGCAATGAATCCTTGGAAATATTCAAAAATAAGGATTCGAGTAGTGATGTAGAATTGAAGGTTTGATGACTTATATATAATTATGTTTAATATTTCATTGTATTATAATTTTACATTATCACTACATTTTAATCTATTTTAAAAACATATTACAGAGGTTTTAATCTATGATGGACCATATAAGATGATTTCTCAAAACAAATGACTGATTTTTTGACAGGGATAATAAAATCAGAATATGTGTTGGTTAAGAAACATGTGAGGTAAAATGAAAAGCTTGTAATTATTTTCCTATATTATAATCATGCATGTTTTGAGAACATTAATATAAATGTTTTTTATATAATTTCAATTGAATCATCACTACAGATTGTACCATTATCACTAAAGGCATGGACACACGTAAAATTTTGTACATTCTAGACCTTCTATAAGAATATACACTTAATAGAAGGTTTGTTTTCCTCATGTCCATTGAACTACCAAAATAATAGTTTGTTGGTTTAAAAATTTCATACCAAAAGTTCTTCAATAACTATTACTATCTGTCTAACTTTTAACATTAATTGTTTTTTATATTTACATTTGTTAATTAATTTGATCTAGAAAATATATGTTTCAAAACTTCCATTGGTGTTTCTTAAACATCTTTAGTACTCTTCAGAAATAACATATCATTATAAAAAATTAAAAACTGAAGAGGGGTACATAAAATATAATTTCATATGGAATAAATGGAGAATGTAATTTTTATTGAACACATGGATTTTACAAGGTTCAAAACTAAGGGCTAATTCATCAAGCATACACATGAAATTGTGCTAGTGTACCATAATTCAGTATACCTATATTCAGTGAATGAATTTTTATTCCAGCATGTATGATGCAGATATTTCACCACCACTGGTCAAAATGATTATTTTTTGTATTTAGTTATAAATATGTTGATTTTAATTTAAAATAATCTTTTGATATTTAATTTTTTTGGTTGTAAGTGATTTGAATGTTTTTATTTAATATTTTGTAATTATGTAAATCAAAATTTGATTTTATTTTATATGAAATGTATTCATTGAAATTATTTAGTTCTAAATAAAATATTTTCATATATGGAATTGTTTTTCCATGATTTTTTGTACGTAATTTATGATATTTTGTAACATCAAATACTCATAAATCGTTGATAAAATTATGAAATTTCTTATAAATTATATACATGTGTGTTGTATTTATAATAAATTTACCCTACATAAATATTATTCATAATGTGATTTTATTATAAATATGAGTTATTTTGGTTTAATATATGTCACTTATATATCTACCACCATCATAGTGTCAGATTTTATATAACTTATGATTTGTAGTTCATGTATTTATAAATATACATAATATGATGATATATGAATTAAATATAAATTTGTTGTAAAATAATTTTTTTCTACATATAAAATAAAAATATAATAAACTAGAACAATAATTATTAAACATGAAAAGTCCTTGAAATACACCATATTTTACTTGGTCTACCAGACATGTTTTGAGAAATTTTTAAAGGTTCAGGGATAATATGTTGTATAAAATGTTACATTTTGTGAATGATAAAATAATGTATGTTGAGTACATAAAAATGTGATTTTATTCATTATTCTGGGATAATTTTTTTAGCATTTTTAAGTACAATTATTTCTAAATATAGGATTGTAGGCTTCCATAAAATCCTACATGTAATTATAATGTTTATCGTATATAGGCCTACACGCCTTCATGAAATCCTTTAAATGATTTAGGTTCACTCAAGGTAGACATACATACAAAAAATATAATTTAGATGGATTTTTATCCCCTCATACACAATCTGTCTCAGGAAGACAATGATAAATTCTCTATTCTCAAATACTAATGGGTAATTATTTTTTATGATTTATATATATCAACACCCACCCACAGACTTGTTGTGAGGTGTACTATGTAAAACATCAAAGGAGGTATTATACACAACACACTACTTCGAATCAGTTATGTGAGAGTGGTGATTAATGTATGTCAAGAGTCGAGCACTAACCTACCTATTCCACTTGATGGTGCAGATATTCATACAATCATAAAATATATTGAAACATTCGTATAATGGCTATTAGCTCTTGTGAAAAAATTATACAAGGAAGTATTCTATTACATCTTTTTTTCATGGAAACCCATTATTAAGTAATGAAAAAAATTCTAAACTGATAAATGTTATTATTGATAAATAATATGAAATGGGTGAAATTGAACGTTGAATCTAAACTATCAAAAGGATCAACCAACATGTTGAAAATAACTTTCCAATTTTCCTTGACCTCACCTTTAATACTTTTTAATTTTATAACATTAATGGTTCATGAAGATACAATGATAGAAAGTGGTGATATAATCCAAATTGATTTTCAACAATAGATATACAGAGAGTCCATAACAAACAATATTCATCTTAAAAATATAAATTAAATTTCCAAACACGAATTTCTATGAGTCATAGTTGAAAATGTTTACATGATGTGTTATTTCAAGATTTTATCCCTATAGATGATCTACTATGTTAATTATGACTAAATATAATTAAAAAAATTTATAGGTGTTAATGTGAATAATTTTTTGTATGGGAAACCATGTGAATAGAACTTTATACTCATTAGTCCTCACATAACTTATACGAAACTATTCTCATTGGAACCAAATCAATATGAAGGTATAGTGGATAGTCTATACATAATTTTTGAAATAAAACATAATGAAAAACACTATTATTAATACTGAAGATGAAGGGGAAGAAATAAAAAATTTAATCATATCCAATATAGTTTTTGTGGGTTTTAAGTTTTCATTATTTACAAATTATAGTCAATTAGTATACACCAAGGATTAATTTTTTTGAACTAGGGAATTGATACATGAAGAAACAATCACATGTGATGATGCTTTACAATTAATAACAAGCTACATAC
The DNA here is from genome assembly GCA_963277665.1 of Viscum album. Classification (NCBI taxonomy): domain Eukaryota; kingdom Viridiplantae; phylum Streptophyta; class Magnoliopsida; order Santalales; family Viscaceae; genus Viscum; species Viscum album. The sequence continues at coordinate 1,155,507,464 of OY728136.1, forward strand.
ATTATTTTACAACTAAACTGAATTTAATATGTTTTATATTATGTTCAAAAGAAAATTATGTTATGGTAGTGAGGTGTTTAAATATTTTCAATATCATGGCTTGAGTATTGTGAATGAATACAATGATTCTATCAAATTCTATAAGTGGATAAGTATGAGGGTATATATAATAATATTTCACAATAAAAACATATATTAATACAAATTAACACTTTTTATAAATGTTTATATAGTTATTTAAACAAACCAATGGACAATATTATGTTTATTATGAATGAAACTTTAATAAGGATATCGTATTCCATCAACAAACTAGAATCCCCAAATTGGTATTTTTGATGATAATAACAACTTCATTTAAAATATTTATTATTTAAATTATTTTTTATTTTTTATAGTATTAATAATACTCTCAAGAGTCTTTATATTGACATATTTAAATATAATTTTCATGAATGGAATTGGTAGTATTCCTGTTGTCAGAATTTATATAGAAAAAATGAATAGGTGACATCTTGATACCTATTGATTTTATAATCAATTTATCAACATTGTTAGTTTATTTTCTTACCATTTTAATATGATAAATTATGAGAAAAATAAATAATTAATTTTACACATTTAGGAATAAACCTCACCAAAACATGATACAAGGTGTGACTGGTATGACTCAAAGTGTGAGTTCTCTAATTAAAATTAATTTTTTTGACATCACAGATCACATTAAAAAGACTGAGAAAAAAAAATAAATAATTATTCAAAAATATTGTAAAATGATCCATACATCATATGTGACATGTAGGAATTAACTTCACCTCATTCTAATACATGGTGTTCCCAGTATAACTCAATGTTCTTATATTAAATTTGAAATTAAGAATTTTTTTCAAAATGTGTCTCACTCAATGTAAAAGGAGAAAAATGCTTATATAATTTTTTTTATAATTTCGTAAAATGATTCATAAGTTATTTTTCACATGAATCAATTTGTCTCACATTTAAGAGAAGTGCGATGTGATTGATATGTCTCAAAGTGAGTTTTTTCAATATAAATTGATATTTTAGTAAACAACACTATTAACATAATCAAATCCATGAAAATTAATTCATATTGGTTTTATACATTATGATGATGATCATTAATTCATTTTTTTCATGTAGGAATTAGCCACAACTCAATATGAAAAATGGTGATGCGGATATAACTCATAGTGTTTTTATCAATTTAACATTGAAAATATAGTTCAAAACATGTGCCACTCATTAAAAACTAAGAAAACATTCTTTGATTTTATTGATAATTTATAAAATGATTTATATTTAAATTAGAATTTTTAGGAATCAGTCTCACATAATACTGACACATGATGTGTCTAAAATGACTCAATGAGAATATTTTCATATTAAAATGACTTTTTAGTATAAAAGAATAGTGACATAATAAAATTTGAGAAAACACAGTCAGATTGTTTTTATACCTTAGAAAAATGATCAATATGTCATTTTTGATGTTAAGGAATTAAATTCACTACAATCTTAAGTATGGTGTGACCAATATGACTCCATGTGTGTGTTTTTATTTATGATTTACATTTTGCTGAAAATGAAAATTGGAGACATCAAATTTAAGAAAACACATTCATATTGTTATTATTCTTTAAAAAATATTCAATAAGTCGTTTTGAATGTGTAGGAATTATTCTCACCGCATATCGATGCATACTATGTTTAGTATAACTCAAATTATTTTTTTCATTTTATAATTAACATTTTAGTGGAAAACACACAAAAATTATCCAAATTGAGAAAACACGTTCATATTGTTTTGATAATTTTATAAAATTATTCATAAGTAATTTCACATGTGTTGGAATTAGCCACACCTCAATCTGATACATGGTGTGTTAATTATGAATCAAATTATCTTTTATTTGTTAAAATTGTAAAATTTAGTTCAAAATAGATATCAATCATCGAAAACCTAATAAACTCACTAGAATTATACTGATAATCTAGGACAATGATTCATAAGTCATTTTTCACATGTTGGAATTTGTATAATGTCGAATCGACATGGGATGTGACCGGTATGACTCGAAGTGCATATTTTTAGTTTAAAATGACATTTTAAACAAAAACATTCCTAAAATATTTGTGTTGAAGGATAGTATGTAAGTAGACATAAACAAAATATTCTTGAAATATCCTTACACAAGAAAATATTGGAATTTCCCAAATCACTTTTTCATGTAATAATCAAAATTATTTAATATCTCTCTTTTTAAACCATCTATCAATTATGTCAGAGCCCCATTTGTTACCTACATCATTGAACAAGGTAAAGACAATTGTATCCAAAACCCCATTGGTCAGTGGGGATGATTTATTGAACAATATCTGGGAAGCGAAGGATCCTAAAAATATTCACAATGGATCCAACCCCAATCCTCTTGCATAATCCTTGGTTGATAAAGACACATTAACCCCATATAGTCCTCCAATGAAAAGTTGGTAAGGGACCTAAATGTGTAGTTAAAAATCCCCAGTGAGGAAAATATTTAGCATTGAAATGAAATTACATAGGGAATTTGTGTGTTTCATCATCATATAACATTTGATATCAAAAACTGAATTTTTTAAGGGGTGATAATCACATAAGTCCACTCCCCTATATTCTTGTGGGTATGAATGATTATTCCAAGAACTATAAGGGATTTTCCACATCCATTATTTTATCCCCACCATAAATTACCAATACAAACATCAATTTTGTTATAACTATGGATGGATGTATGAAAAGAGACAAGATATATCTTGGAATCATTTAGATCACTTATTTAATCTATGTTTCCTTCCCCTATTTAGATACCCACTTGGTTGTCCCACATAAAATTTTTATCCTAATCCTATGAAGGATATTTGAGAAGATTTTTTTTCCAATAAATCAATAATCTTGGGAAGATCAAACTATTAATTATGTTTGAAAACCATATAGATACCTAAAAACTAATAAAGGTCATATTTTCTATTTATAGAAACAGCTACACAGTATGAAATTTTAAATTTATATAGATTAAAGAATTTCATGAAAGCCGCATCATAGATATATATCACATCAAACATAATGATTTACTCATAATGATTAGACCATGAGAAATGAACACTATTATGGGAAAATAGTAGATGGGAAATAGGGGGTCTTCATTGGAAGGCCTTATTCCCAGGAATATAAATATTGATTTATTCCATAGAAATAAGATGAAATAAAACATTACCAATTAAAATAATATGTAATGGAGAAAGGGTATCCCCCTACTAAAGGCCTCTAGTGGGTGTGAAGGACTAAGTGGTAATTCCATTGATTCTGACCTTGAAAGAAACCATAAAAAAACATTGAATAATCATTTTAACACATTGGGTGAAAAAAACATATTTTTCTAATCACACTAATGAAAGGACCACTCCACATGACTGTAAAACCTTTTCATATAAAGCTTCCAAGACATAATAGCCCTTATAGAAACTAATTGAGATTTTATGGAGTCATAATACCATCGGAGATAACAGAATTGTACATTATGTGCCATTAAGGAATAAAATAACTATACTTTTCATATATAATAGATGGTAACTAGGGAAATATATTATTAACCATGATCATAGAAAAAATAATTTAATAAACATTGCAGAAGCTAATTTTCCAAATTATAATGGTCATGATCATTTTTTTTAATTTTCATGCAGTGGGGAATAATGGAATTATTAAGAGTGTATGGATTGGATTTCTCCTAAATTTTTTCTCTCATAACGGCCAATATATCAATCCCAAAAATATTCAAGTATTGTTTTTAATATTTAATCAAAACCAACCATCATTGGAGATTTAGTGGAATGGATATGTTTTAGTTCCCCTCAAATTTCCTCATCATCGAGATCATGAAAAAATTGTCGATTCATAGTATCAAAAACCATAGTTTTAATATAAGATTTAACATATGTGGATAATTAGACTACACCAGATATGTTGATATTCTAAAATTAATGTAAGATAATATTTTGGATTCCTAAATTATTGTTGAATGGTATACCTTCATTATTGTTCAGTCTTGAGATGGTGTTTTTGTGGGGAATCATGGGAGCCTTCTATTATAAGTACGAGGTGTTGGAATCACAAACTTTAATATGGGTTTCATTTAAATGGATGTCCTAGTTGAATTCTGATATAATAGGTGTTGTATCAATTTTTGATTCATGATCACTCACTGTAGATTGGATAAAATCGGAGGGAGGGAATGAGTAGATCACTTTCGTCTATCTTGAAATGACATCACAACATCTATTAGGATGGAGATATTTCAAATCCCTCTACATTTTATATTTTCATGCCACATGGTTAATGTTCCTCCCTGTATTAGGTTCACCGACCTTTTGGTTACCTCAGGTCAAATCCTCACATTGCATTTCATTACTCCAAAATCTGTTGAATCTGAATGACTCATTATATCATAGCATCCTTTGACCATATATATGGTTTATAATAATTGGGAGTGATTCAAGGTGAAATGGATCATTTCACTGATACCTAAGGACATGAATACATTATTAGACACACTCAACTCCAAAAAATGGTCCCACCACTCTACGATGAGGGTTATAACCTTATTCCCACAGATCCAAGTGAATGGTATATATGAATTAGCTAGATCATAAGGTACTTCCCTCAATAATTCATGCTAAAAATATATCTTGGAGGTTTATAATCTAATTAATTAACTATAATTCTTAAACTAGAACATAATCATGATAAATTATTCTCTGAAAAAGTAACATCCCATATAACATTAGTGTTGGGTTTGAAGAACATCAATGAATTATACTTGTCTCTATAAGAATTAAATCCTTAAAATCCAATGAAGATCCTTGTGGGGGTGTTTCGATGGTAGATAACTGAGTAAATTTTTTATAATAGAAGAAGAAGACTCAAACATCCATGAACTTTTTCCATAGAAGAGTTAGGCAAATCGAGTTACGATAGGAAGATATCAGGAAGAAACCATGAGATCCATATTTTTCTCCAAAACCAACCATTTCCATTAATTATAATATATTTTCATATTTGAAATCCATTTCAGGGTTTCTTGATAAAAATGGATTGGGAGAATATGAACTGATCATGGATTGGTAATCCTAGGAATGTTACATCAAAAGGGATTTAATTTTTATTGTTGGGGTGGGATCAATATTTCCTCCACCTATGATAATTCCCAATATGAACATTCATCCATAAACTTCAATCTCTTTGGGTAGTGATTTTCCACCTAAAAGTCATCACCAGAGTGTTTTGAGTCATATAAAACCAACATAAGGGGCCTATACTGGGTTCCTCTCCAACACACATCCTCTATGTACTATGTTTTTTGGAACATGAAATGGTAATTTAATTAATATTATTATCTTCAATTGTTAGTAAAAATAGGGGCATGATTCTAGTAATGATTTCATGGTCTAGATGATCAGATGTTATAGGATTTATACTAGAGGGGGGTTCAAAGGTATCCTCGGTTGCATGGAGGGGGCATGCTTATGGGGAGAAGAAATCCATAGATATTTTCTTTATATTGATATGAAAACATTCTAGTTCAATGGAATCATTTTAGGGAAGTAACATCTTAATTTAATTGATTTTTTCTGTGAGAACTAGGGTTTGAATGAAATACTGGTGGCCCCATCATAATAAAATTATTTTTTTAGTTGCATCATATGTGTAGTGGGAATTGGAGAGTGTTTCTATCTGACTATATTTTCACAGGTTGAGAACATAGGATAATACATAGTGTTTTTCACAGATACATGGTTCATTATTCAATACAATATTTTCACTATCCTTTACAAAATTTGAGGTTAAGACCTTTTCTGAGTGGCTGATACATCAATAGATGAATTAGAATATGGGAAACTTCTCAAACTCAAAAGGGGTATGAATATTTGTGTTATCCATTAAATGTGATGTAAATCTTATAAGTAGGGTTATGAGGTCAAACAAAACACGTAACCACATGAAGGGCCCTATTTAATGGTGTTAGATTATTACAATTCTTCAAAGACACTATTTTGATTCCCAAGCTCCGACATGATATGTTTATAACCACCCTAGAATGTGATTCCTAACACTATGAAATAAGAATGTTATTTTGATAAGAATACATTTGGGATGTCTCCATTGTTTTTGAGATCCTCAATGATGATGAGACAGTTTCTAAAGGACCATATTCTTCCAAGAATAAATGTTTTTTTTCATGCCCATAGAATAATTCAAAAACCAAGAGACCTGAACTGATCTCATGAATAGCCACTCTATATTTATGGAACCAGATTGATTGAGACATACATTTTAGGGATAAAAATTTAATGGAATTTTTAGTGATGAGTTTTTAATATTAAGTAGATACATATAAAAATTATAAATAAGTATTCATTCCAAGTCATGATGATCTGAGACTCTTCATTCTTCGAAAGAAAGAGGCTCCACCATTTTTTATCAAATCATTATGAATTGATAATATATCCTATAATAGGATCAGTTAATTCCAAAAGAAGCCATACGAAAAATTACAATGATCAGGAACACCACCATAGAGTTGTCAAATCTAGAATAAAAGGAGGAACCAATCCTGTGGAGAATTCCTAGGAGGGAGTTGTCACCGTTGTGACAAAAGACTTGATATTTTATCCAAGATTGGGATTTTTAGAGGGGTTTGGGTGCCATGGATAGTGAAACACTTGATGTTTTTAATGTTTGAGATAAATTCTACATGATAATGTATTTTAATAAAGAAATTATAGAAAGATCTATAATATAGTGTTTTTTATATGTGATGTATATTTATCAATTATGTTATTAATTTTACGTATACTATACTTTTAGTTGTTTTTTGTATTTATTTCATGTATTTGGTGTTTTAGTGTGCTATATTTTTATCATCACTCTAAAAAAACATGGCCTTTATCATTACTATAAGTAACACTGATAAATACCCCCTTTATCATCACATTTCTAGAACTGTTTAAAGGGGTCCCACTTTTAATGTTTCTTAGATCAACAACTTTTTTTTTATTGATGTCTTAATCTAGTTTTATTAAATTCATTTTATCTAGTAGTTAATTATATATTTCTATATCCAGATTCATGAAAGAAAAATTATTAAAAACATTGATTCATTATGGTAAAGATTTATCTTTTACCTCAACCACTACTATTTTGTACAATGAAAATTATGAAAATTTATCCTCGGTAATGAATAGAACGATATACATATTTTTAGCAAGAATTTATTTTTTTCATAATTTTATACTGGACTAATTCATATTTTTACTCATGGTATAAACTTTTCTTCTGCTTCATCATATTAGTATTGATGATGATAAAATTTTTAAGATTCATGTAAGAATTTCGAACTTGTGGTTCAAAGCCTCCTCCAAATTTTCAAATGATATTGTCGCATTAGACATAATATTAATTTTTGAGACTAAAAATACATGATTTTAACTTTATTATATATTTTTGTAACATTAATTTGAAAATTTTATTAATTTTTCAAAAATATATTTGCATGTATTTCTAATATTATTAAATGTTATTATAGTAATCGAAAACATAAGATACTTTAAATGGAATATTTATGTTTTCAAAATTAAAATTACTTATTTGGGATGGTTATGTTATATAATAATAATTTTGGAAATTATTAATAATTTTTGAAAATATATAGGAACTCACCCTAATTTCTATATTATCTTCAACTGAAGCATGCATTGATATCCATGTGAAACATATTTACCCCATTTTGGGTTTAATTTCATCAAATATGATGACATTATTTATAATAAGGTTCTTGAATATCTAATAGTTAATATCTGTCTCATCAATATCTATATAGAATTTTTATTATTAAATTAAAAATCATTGATAAAATGTTTAATAACATTATCCTACGAACTACACATACCCAAACGCCATAACTATTTCATCATCAATCCTTTTTTATTTTCAATCAATATATTTTAAATTTCATTAAATACATTCTATATTGTTTTATAATTTTGATGAAATGGATATATATTATTGGATATATTTATCATTATCATGAAATTCACCCCTAGGGGTATTCCAACATAAGGATTAATGTAGTTATGCATAACATAGTGGTTTACAACATATATATTATTGTGCTTAATATTTTATTTTCCAAAATATTAATATTATAAAAAAAATATTGAATCTATTTTAAAAACAACATCTATAGGTGTCTAAAAAACCTACATCCTATGTGGTGATTTCATAATGAATGTTACTATTTTTTAATGGGACATAAAATTCAAAATATGAGTTTGTTATGAATCTTGTGATTAGGAAATGACAAACTCATAATTCTTCTTCTGTATTCTATTCATGCATGTTTTGGTAACAAAATGTTGAATGTTTTTTCTTCTAATTTTTATTTAAACATCACCATAGATTGTACCATTATTACAAAAGAATGAAAATAATTAGAATTTGGTATAATCTAGACCTTTTAGAAGTACATAAATTTAAATGAAAGTTTCTTTTACAAAAAACATTTAAAAAACCACCTATTTGTTAGATTGAAATAAACATTCAATCTAATAGTTCTTCAATAACTATGTGTATCTATATAACTTTTAACATTCATTATTTTTCACTTTTACTTTAATTTTTTTGTTAGAGAGGTACAATCCATCTTTCAAAAATTCCATGACTGCATCTACAACATCGCTAGAGATATTAACTATAAATAAAACATTTAATGATATTAAAAAACAAAAAGAAGTGTGTAAAATATCATTTAATATGTATAAAAATGGAGTAAGTAAATCATATAGAACACTTGTATTTTACATGGTGAACAAATAAGGGATAATCCATGGAGCATACACATGGAATTGTTCCAGTGTACCAGAATCTAGTATACCCTTGTTTCAGGGAAGCATGTTTTTCTAAGCTGCTTGATGCACATATTTGACCATCATTGGTAAAAATATTGAATTTTTTGGAATATAATAATTTTTTTGATGAATTTAACATAGATTCATCATATTGAATTGTATTTTATGAGTTTAAGGTATTTGAATTATTTTTATTTACATTTTTTATATTAAGCAATGGAAAATTCAACTTTCTTTTTTATGAAAAAAATAGAATTCTTTTTATACAATATGTTAAATGACGTAATTGTTTATCATTAGTTTTTTGTACAAAATTTTTGCTATTTATGTGTCTATATATGAACCATGTTTTTTTAAACATTTATTTTCTATAATCGATCATTTTTTGTATAACATAATATATTTTCTCTATAATTAATTTATGTTCGAAATAAATACACTATTTTATTTTTATTTTTTAAAAAATAACTGGATTATGAAAATAATTTATGAAAATAAATATATCATACTAATAATATTACAATTTATGAATTTCAGGTAATTATTAGTATGTAATACTATTGGGGATGATAATGGGTATTGGTTTTCTAGGTCCCTAACAATATCAGAAAAAGTAAAATGGTACGGGTAATGGTTATTAACTCCCTATAATTTAAAACTTATTTGTGATTTATTCATCTTATATTTATAAAAAACAATAAAAATATAAAATTATAAATTTATATTTAAATTGGATAAGGATGTTACCTCCCTAAAATTAACTTTAGTAAAAATTTATGCGTGATGTTTTAAAAAAATTCGATGTAAATAGTTTCATGTTTTATAAAACTAAACATGTATTGTGTTCATAATTCTCATTAAAAAAATATATTATAATATTTATAAATTCCTTGTGTGAATTTCATTTAATATTTGTTATGAAATTAAATGGAACTAGTTTCATTTGATATATTATTTTATAATTATAATTAAATGTTTTTATTTTTAAATGTTGGCTTGTTCATTCTTCCACTTAATCACTTATTGACTATTAAAATGTTGGCCAATCTATATTGGGATTCATGACATTGGTTACATTTATTATTTACTGGATATTCCCTATACTTATCTTAGCATTACCATGATCAATAATGAAAAAGAAATATATGGTTGTGAGAACATCTAGATATTCATTAGCATTATTTTTCTCCACATAAATCATTTAGTTAGATTTTTGTTCGCCCCTGATACCCTAATATTCTTAGGCAGATGTTCATATTGTATTGTTTGATGGTTTTACTTGGATGGTTCTCAATAGTATTTCTACCCCCTTTGAGTTTCATCTTCAACATGCATTGTAACAATTTTTTGATCACCGCACATTCATTGAAATTATTATTTTTCTTATATTTTTTTTTGTGTGAATTCACCTTTTGTATTGGTGATTCTTTTATTTAAAGAGTAAATATTGGTGGGTAATGTGGTGGAAGATATATTGTTCATTGGATGAGGAATAAATAGAATGGTGTTTATTTTTGGGTTCATAGAAAGGATCTCTGAAGGGATCTTGATATTTCATAGGATTACATGACATTATAATTGAAATTCTGTAATCATTTTTATTTTTCATAGTGGTACCCCAGTTCCCCTTCTCAATGCACCCATGACAATTCAATGAAGCATGTAAAAAATACCAATGGAATTATTTTGGTTTCATTAATAATTCATATTGATTGGAGTTTTTGGGGATAACTTTTATTTGACCCTATTGTATCTGTATAATATTGATGTCTGATTTGGTGTTAATCAAACTAGTATTGTTTTTTCTGCTGAATAGGTCATGCCTTAATAAATTTTTTAGGAATATATTCCATTTAATTTCCTATTATTGTGATTTTAATTTTTTGAATCAATATGTATAGAAAACATTTTAGGACAATACATTTCATGATTACTGTTATTCAAATATTCTAGATTATTCCTTCTACTTACAAGATAATAGACATGTTAAAATATTGTTTTGAAATTTTTAGAATAAAAATTAAATCCACACCTCTCTATTAGTTAATCAATGTAGACTGCCCCACAACATATCTAACAAAACCTTGGAAAAAGTGGTTTCATAGGTTATATGATATGTGATTTTGATTTTATGATACACATCATAAATAATATACAATGAAATTACATAAATTTGTCAAATAATTATATGTAGACTTTTTGGGGAATGGTAAGGTTTATGATTCTTTATTAACACACGACTATAGAAATAGTGATAAAAATATTGGTTTATTATAATTCATTTTAATAATAATTGATAAATGAATAGTTTTATAAGTAAAAAACCTAATCAATTATAAAATTAATAATTTTTCAATGTTATTTTGAAAACATATAAAACTAGACAATTACCGTTTCTTGTTTTAATTATAATAAAATCAAATATTTATTAGTGAGAAATATAAAACTAGTAAAATATTTTCCTTATTGAATTTTAAATTAATGAATATTTATGGTCTTACCTTACTGGGACTCTTCTTAGGTCAGCTGTGAAGAAATTTTTATCCCTTTAAGTTCACCTCAAATTGGGACGTTAGTAAGAATCTATCACAATGTTTATAACATAAAATATTTTATTGGAATTAACCTTAGAATTCATAGGAATATAAAATAACCACCATTAAACTACATAATATAATGTGAATTGCATCCCAACACACATTTTGTGTCATACTTAATATAAAATAATAAAAGGAAAATACTCAATTGAAAACTCCACGGAAAATAACTCCACATTCATTGAATAACTCCACCAACGTCTATGACATAGAAAATATTAGACCATCTACCAACTCTATCCAATAGAGTTGAAGAGACACACACACAGAGATATGTATATATATATATATATCTGAGTGAGAATCCAATTATAATCAGTATAACCCTCCCAAGATCTTGTATTGTTAATATGGATGAATCTTAAAGACTTTGTAAAAAAAACAATGAAGCCAACATGGTACCAAAACTAGGTCAAATAAGATTCTATCATCACTAAATATTCCTTCCTAAGTATCTCATAGAAAATGAAGTATCCTCCTATTGAAATCATATATAATAAGAACAATACATTTATTTAACATTAAAACTGAACATGTCACCAAAAACCCCATTGTCACACATCATGGAGCTCACATCCCCTCTATAAACCATATGAACACATAGCACATATGAATAATCACATCAAAATTTTCATAATAATAAACACATCACAATAATATCAACATTATAATAGAACATAGTTGAGATTGATTACATCATAATTACACACACATAAAACACCTTAATTCATTATGCAATTATATATAAACATATAAAACCATAACACTTTGAAACCAATACATATATATATTTAGTGTAGCACCATGAAATTACATCCATGCATATATATGTGTCATAATAATAAGCAGCTATAACATGAATGTAATCACAAACCCTAACCTTAAGCCTATATAACCCAAAAATGTATACATAACATACCATGTTTGGATTATAGTTTATGGTAGAGGGAGTATTAAAAAATATATAAACACAACAACCTAGATGTTAGAAAAAACTCTCCAATCCCAAAACCAAATATTGGTGTTGGTCATGTTACACGACATGAGTAAAGGGAAAAATAAATTTAAAAACTTTAATTAATAAATGATAGCACATAAAAAAATATTATCAATACATATTTATATTAAATGGAATCATAACTATTGTATTTATAAAAATCCACATGCAACTCAGCCCAATATATCAGGATGAATTCGTTGCACAACAAGAATCATCCTCCACCTCTTATCACATTTTAATTTTACATTACATTATTCATTATGTTCTTGGATAACCATTAAATTTAATTATCCAATTTCTAAATAACATCATAGACATTAATTATTCCCCATTACTTTCTCATCCTCTATATACATATGCAATATATTTATTGAATTTCCCTTAATCCATTTATCATATTCAATACAAAAATTTAAACATAGAAGTGGTTTTATAGGTTTTGTTAAAAATAATTTTTTTATACTGTAAAATTCATCCTCCGAAATAAATGGAATAAGAAAATCATTAAAAATATCAAGGATGTTATTCTTTATTATAATATGTTTTCAGGTCAGGTTGTTAGTTTGAAAAATATTAATATTATACATTGGAACAATTATTCCTATATCTCAAAAAATGGAATTTATTAAAAACCATGGAATTGGAGAATGTGAATTTCCTTTTTCATGTTCTTTTGTTTCTATATTTTGAGGAATACCATAGGATATCCATTTCACTCCCATTTTGGGTTAGATTAAATATTAGTTGGCTCCTTGGAAAGTTAGTGTTTTATCAATGGATGGTAGGGTCTACCTTGTGAAGGATGAAATTGTTTCTAAATTTTTTTATTCATATAGGGTCTAAAAATGGTATCATAATATAGTTATGAAAATAAATTTTTCCATTAGAAACATCATATATAGAGGGAGTATTATTTGGATAAATCATATCACCATTCTGTATACGTAGTTTATTTAACATATTGATCATGGTGTCTTGGAAAAAAAATCATTGTGAATTTAATAAATTATTGTATGATCTTTTTTTTGGAGTATTATTAAAGGAAAATTAGTTTTAATTAGTTTTCTTATACCGAGATTCCTATACAGTATCATATATAGAATTCATAACTATATACAATCTTATATATTTCCCTCCATCAAGGATTCCTTCTCTAATTTTTCTACTCACTCATTAGGGTTGGGCGGTATGAATTATTCACTTATGTTCTGGTTGGATAATTGGATAGGTACGACCCTTATTGATATTTTAAATCCTTCTTATTCATAACTATATATTTATGTATCAATTAAATAGAAAATTTAAATTTTCTAAAATGTGAATGTTTCTAAAATTAAGTGTGTCGTGTGAAATAAAAAAAATATTAATAGGGATGACATGATTACATGGAAGCCCAAATCCTGGGAGATTCTTACCTATAACCATAATTTTCATATTCATTAGTAGGACATAAAAAATAGGGGTATGGATGACTGCACAGAATCTAGTTCCTTCCATTAAGATTTACTTTATTAGGGAGGGTAATGCACTCCAAGATTTCAATAGATTATTGTCATAATTATATTTGTGTTTCTCATTATTCCAGAAATTTTATTTGAAATAATCAACTATAAAGGATTGATAATATTTTCATGAGTTCATTCAACAATATGGAACATTGGAAGGTTGAATATTAATTCCTTGAAGTGAAGATTATATAGACAACCTTAATAAAAGATATTTTTTCCGCCAACTTAAAGCATCTTTATTTATGAACTTAATTAATATCTTCCATGTGGCCTATCAAGGAGGTGAATAATATTATTTGGAATATATGGAACAAACTACTCTATGATCATACTTCACTCCACATTCATTCCAAACATCCGATGATCATGGTTGCTGTGAAAAATGAAAATTTACTTCAATGAGGTCAATTTAACAAATCTATCCATTATCTTTCTATTTATAAATGGTTTGGAATTGAAGTTGTTTTTTTTTATTTTTTTAAAAACATATGATGTTATTTAGATTCCTATATTATCTATATGAAGCTAATGAAACAAGAAAAGATCATGAATGTAACAGCCCAGGATTTTATGGAAAATATTCTTTTTAATTTCACTAATGTCTTCTGTTGTACGCTACACCAAAAAGAGCTTGCACAACACGCATCCTTGACTTGCCTTTCATTACACGCAATCACAACCTTCCTCGATAGCGTGTGTAGTACGCAATACTGAGTTTCACGAAACAACGATATGCTATTAAAATATTATTAAAACTAGCCATTATAAATAGTAATAACCACTTTTTAAATTTTAGAAATTTTAGCTCTCAAAATGGACTTCATTTTTGGATTCGGAGTATCGAATTTAGCCTAAGGTGAAATTTTGGTACTTTTCGGATAACTTTCATATTCTGATGAATAGTGAAAATTGCTAAATTATAATTAAAAACAACTTTTTTAATCGAATTAAGTAATAGTGATAAATCATTAATTTGAGTGGTTTTAAAGTATATTTAGAATATATTTTTACAATTTAATACAATTTTGGTCATTAGATATAATTTCACATTTAAAACAGTTATAAACAAGTGTCAATCTTTTGATAGTTATTATCTCTTAAAAACATGCTATTTGTTGTGACAACGGAAATTAATTATAAGATTAATTAATGCAACTTATATGTTGGGAATTTTGTAAAATAGAAATCATTTTTGAATTCGGAATATCAATTATAGCTTAGGATGAAATTTTTGTATTGTTCTGAAAAACATCAATTTTTGATGAATAGTGAAACTACTAAGTGGTAGTTAAAAAACTGAATTTTTCATAAAACTTAATTTTAACGCTTCTGTGAATGAAATTTCAAAAATCCGAGAGACACAGTTGATGTCAGTATGTAAAATGTGGTTCAATGAGATGAAAATAATTTTTGGTGAATAGTAACTTTTTACTTTTATTTACCACGGTTAAAAGTAAATAGGGTAATTAAGGGTAAGAATGATATTAATATTACCCTAACACATGTCCTCATTCTATTGGACAAGTGTATCTCGACCAAAAACAACCTTAAGTGTAAAATATTATAATTTAGGCTCACTTGGATTAGATTAGGACATTTATTATTATTTAATTCAAAGAAGAGTTAAAAGAGTTAAAATCAATGATTATTTACTAAAGAATTTTTAATATAGGGTTGTACATAAGATAAATTCGATTGTAAATATTCCTTAGAAAGATAAAAAGATTTACTACATAATTTTATTTTATTTGTAATGTTTAGACATCAAATAATTTAAATTATTTATGACACAAAGATGATGCAGTAATTATCTTATTAATGAAATATTGACATAATTGATATTATAAATACCAAAATAAATGTAATTTAAGACTTTTTATGAATTCCACTAATTTTCTATGTTACTATGATATATTATTGTTGATTTAATCAACTTGGTTAGAAAATATAATTCTGTTATGACTGTCACAAAAATCATATATCAAATAGTGTCAAAATTGACACAAAATAGTTTTTAAATCTAATATTATATTATTAATTGTTATTTTATTCCTAAAAATCTATGGTTCGGCCAAATGACTTATATAAGGATATATATATTAATAATAAACAATTTGGGGTTCGTTTGGCATGTTATAGTAAGTGTGTTAACCATATAGTGTAAGAAAACAAAAAGACACGGTAAAAGTTATATTATTTAACTTAGAGTTAAATCTAATTGATAAGGTTAAAATAATAACCTAAACTTGTCTAAATCCTATTGGTTGATTGGATTTCGACCCATCCCCACTTTATCTTCGAAATAAGACCCTTTGGAACCATTATAAACCGATTTTGACTTTAATATAAAATAATATTTTGAGATATTCCTATGGTGCCCCTCTCCTCCCTTATAAAAGGGCACCTCCTCCCCCTCCTCCTCGCACCAATTTGAGCACTCAAGCTCGGCCAAACCCTGCCAAAATCCCTTCTCCACTTCCCTATAATAATCCTAGAGGTCCTTCTCTTCTTCAAAGACAAATCTTACTTCCCTAAGTGGAGGATTCAAAGAGGTGTTCCAAAGAAGAGGTAATATCCATTACCGATCTTTTCAATTTCTTTCTTCTTCAACTTCTTCTCCTTTAGTTGTTTCATGATAAAGTAATAACATCAGTATTTCTTATATACTGATATGTTATTATAAATATGACCCAACTCTAATTAACCTTCTATCCATCCTACGGAGAAAGGAAATCACCGCGCGTGCGTACGTACGGAATACCATCTCCACGCCGTGGTGTAATCTATTTTCCGTCACCACCTTAATTGGATGGGTATAATGATGTAATGAGTAACTATACATGATTATTATAAAGTTATATTGATACTGAAATAGTATATATACACTTCAACACAATTCCACGACCATGGGAATGATATCATCGCTCGTGCGTACGTACAGACTACCGTCTCCACGACGCGATGAGATTCATTCTCCATGTTAACCATTTAAGAATGATTACAAAGTATATATAAGAAATAATAATAAAATATATGACATTATAAAGCTACTGGATTTATGTATATATGTATATGTATGTCATCTACTTACTTCCATTCAAGACAATAAGGAAAGGAAAACAGCGTTCATGCGTACGTACGGACTACTGTCTCCATGAACGGTGTTTTTCATTTCATTTATCTATCTATTATATATATAAATACATACTAAATATATATGATATATATATATCATATTTTATATTCTGGAAGTAAGTAAATCATGATATAAGTAATGATAATGTCAAGAACAACAACTCAAAACACCTACGATAAATGAAACGTTTTTACCCAAAACGCTTCTTTAACATGGAATTTACAAAATAACGGGTAATATAAAGTCATAAGTGAACCATATATGATATCATAACAATGAATATGATTCTGTAATAAGTCAATGACATTATTTAAATCATTATACAGGAGGTTCGGACACATACGAAGCAAATGGGATCTAAGGTAAGGGAAAATATCACAATCTCATTTTTATCCAAGATTGTTTTTACTTTGGCATTTAATGGGGTGTATTTTATCATCCACATCCATGTTCCATAAATATGTAATATTGTTTCCATCCACTTACAACATTTTAAATCCAATTTTACCCTACGGTGAGTTTTTAGTAAAGAATATGAGAGGAATCTTTTGTCTTTTTTCGTACGAGGTACTTTTTGACTTTTCCGACAAAAGTACGAAAAATGTTTTTTTAAACTTATACGGCATGAATGGATTTTTAAAACTTTATTTCCACGAAGCTTCCTTTACATGTTTTCAAGTTTATTTTTAATCATCTTCTTTGAGTTTATCATTGTATGACATGTTAAGAAAAGAAAAGTGTTTTTTTGAAGTAGAAAGGATATTTTCCTCAAGAATGGAGTTCAAATGTTTTATCAAAATTATTTTCCATATAAGATAATATAGGGTTTTGTTTTTATCCCTATTATTACATTGATTTGATTATGTTTTGAGGGAATTATTTTTATGAATTCATTTACCTTATATGATTTGTTTTATGATGTCATGATGTTTCAAGACTCCCATTTTTTTTATATGTGTTATGCGATGATGTATGATTTATGATTATGTGGCACACATAAGAAAGGATTAATTATAAGATTGGTGGGACCTATATCTCAATCCAATTCACTGGGTAAAGATTTTATATCTCATGAGATAGACATGGCTGGAACGTTAGGTTATACCGGTTCAGTGAAACAGGACTGAAACGAGGGCGACTCGATTCAGAAAGGGACTTTGTCCACTAAGATAGTCTTGGCAATGAGTCTTGACTAACAAGAAATGATTCTTTATGATTATGTGTATATGCCACAAAGTTTCATGTTTTAAGTTATGATTATTGTGATTACATTTCACTGCCATGATTTATCCCATGTTATGAAATTATGATCTCTTTTGCAGGTTAGGATTTCCAAAAGTTATGTGCTTGTGTATACGATGAGATTTATATTTCTTTTGTTTACCTTTACTGAGCATTTGAGCTCACCCTTTTGTGTTTTCTTTTCCCTTGGATATAAAGAAAGGTTTTAGGTAAAAAAAGGGAAGATCTTTATGGGAGATATTGGAGTTCTTTCACCACGATTAGAAGATTACGTTCCAAGTTTCCAAAGACACAAAACTATTACGATCCTTGTGTGTGTATTTTTTGTTATGTACTAAGTATTCCGCAAAAGTAATGTAATGTCTATGTACGTCAGGATTCGGGTCTCTACAGTTGGTATCAGAGGAAAGGTTTATTCATCCTTTGGAATCTAGGATGCGAAAACGTTAGTGAGATCCCTAGAGATATTTCTAAGGTATGTCTAGGGATGTCCCTAAGGTTAATTATACGTATAGGTTATAGTACTTGAATTACGCTAACGATCATAGAATTAAACCTAAGATGTTAGATATTGAAGGTACTCCACCTTTATTATGTTGTTTTCCCTAGCATGATTTTTGCCTCTCACACTATTCTTTTTTTTGGGTTTTAGAAAATGGCTGGAAACAAGATGATTCACGATAATGGAGGATATGATGGACAATGGAATGATATTCTTCATAATGAAATGGGATTTGGAAGTCCAAACATCATTAATATGCTGAATCAGCAATCTTATAATATGATCAATAAAGTAAAATTTGGTAAGTTTCCGGACTCGGCTAATAAGAGAAAGATGGAGTTTCATGATGATCATAGAGGAAAGAAAGTTCAATTTCCCCTATGTAAATCATGTGGGAAGAGGCATCAAGGAGAATGTTTCAAAGGAACTGGAAGATGCTTTGGGTGTTGAAAATAAGGACACAAAGCAAGTAAGTGAAAAGGAAAAGGTTCAGTTAACACCATGGATGAGGATAATGGTATTGCTACGACATCAACAATGGTTAAATGTTTTAAATGTGGAATGTACGGGCATTATCCAAACCAATGCCCTAAGGGAAAGTCTCATGAAGATAATTAGTATGGTCGTATGGGAAGTATTTATATTGATGATGATGAAGAGACTACAAATGATATGTGAGATGAAAGAATTTTTGAAGCTCGGTCAATGGTTTATGAATGTAGTGGAATGATTACATGTTTATCATGTGTAATGTTGTATAAGAAATCTCATGGTACTATGGAATAAAGAGACATCCAAGGATTGTTACACTTTTGCCTTTCCTTGAGTTATGAAAGTGTATGATTAATGGTACCACTATCCATGAAAGGTTATTCAGATATTTTTGGAATTTAGATGATATGCGCTTAATGAAGGAATAATAAGATAATGAGGTGTTTGATTGTATTCATGAGCTCATGACTGATATAAGGAGAAGGTTATATCATGGTTTGAGTATATAGAATTTTTGGATTTTGGTATGTGGAAAGAGTTAACTTTTAACTGCATTCATGTTTTCACTAAGGATCAATGGGTATTCAAGAGAATACATGATTAAGGCCTTTGAATGCTTGGAATGTGACCAACAAGACATATCTTATGATATATGGGGATTAATGACAGTATTAAATCTCTGGTAATCGTTTTCACTATATTATGAAAGTGGACTGTAGTATTATGGATAAGCCTAAAGATTAGAATGGATTATGTTGGACATAAGTTAGTATTGTTTAAGGATAGATGATTTTTGATATTATTGATTGGATGTTATAGTTATGTAGTTTTAGAAAAAGGACAACTTGCTGGATGGGCGACAACCCATCGCATCGGACAAGGCTGTGGGAATCGAACCCACAACCGAAGTGCGACTGACCTTTATCGCTTACCACTGGCCTACAAGAAGTCCCTGTTTAGTAGAAACTAGTTTTATTATATTAAGCAGTATGATATATGAAGTATAAGTCCATTTTAGGAACCATATATGATTAATCTCACTATAGATCGACTTATGTATATAATTTTTGCTAACCTTTTGTTTGAGACAGATGGAATGACCCGTCATTCTATCACATGATCTGCTAACACTTCACGAATAAGAAATTCAACTTCATTTATTTAAGATATGAAGTGGAAATTGTTCAAGGCACGAACAATAGTGCGATTTTACCAAAATAAACTAAGTATTTATTCTAATTTAAATTCTTCAACATTAGGGAAACGATCTTGAAAACCAAAAAATGTTGTCCTAATGATCTTATATTTGATTAATCGGATGGTACCTTAGAGCGTCACAAATTTATGGATTTGTGATTGTTGGTTTTTCCATAGCCATGTTCTCTACCACTCTCCATCAGAACATGATGGTCAGATTTTTCTTCCATATCCATATTTTCACCTATGTGGAAACCCAATGATAAGTTTATTTGGGTAACCGTTAAGTTTCATACTTTTTTTTTAAATATTCATTTTGGTAATTATTTTTATGATGTGGGTTTCTATTAAAGAAATTTTCAAATAGTAAACCATTTATAACCCCGACGAATTTCGAGGGCGAAATTCATTTTAAGGGGGGTAGAATGTAACAACCCAAGATTTTATGAAAAATATTCTTTTTAATTTCACTAATGTCTTGTGTTGTACACTACAGCAAAAGGAGCTTGCACAACATGCATCCTTGACTTGCCTTGCATTACATGCAATCGCAACCTTCCTCGATAGCGTGTGTAGTACGCAATACTGAGTTTCACGAAACAACGATATGCTATTAAAATATTATTAAAACTAGCCGTTATAAATAGTAATAACCACTTTTTAAATTTTAGAAATTTTAGCTCTCAAAATGGACTTCATTTTTGGATTCGGAGTATCGAATTTAGCCTAAGGTGAAATTTTGGTACTTTTCGGATAACTTTCATATTCTGATGAATAGTGAAAATTACTAAATTATAATTAAAAACAACATTTTTAATAGAAATAATTAATAGTGATAAATCATTAATTTTAGTAGTTTTAAAGTATATTTAGAATATATTTTTACAATTTAATACAATGTTGGTCATTAGATGTAATTTCACATTTAAACCAGTTATAAACAAGTGTCAATCTTTTGATAGTTATTATCTCTTAAAAACACGCTATTTGTTGTGACATCGGAAATTAATTATAAGATTAATTAATGCAACTAATATGTTGGAAATTTTGTAAAATAGAAATCATTTTTGAATTCGGAATATCAATTATAGCTTAGGATGAAATTTTGGCATTGTTCTGAAAAACATCAATTTTTGATGAATAGTGAAACTACTAAATGGTAGTTAAAAAACTGAATTTTTCATAAAACTTAATTTTACCACTTCTATGAATGGAATTTCGAAAATCCGAGAGACACAGTTGATTTCAGTATGTAAAATGTGGTTCATTGAGATGAAAATAATTTTTGGTGAATAGTAACTTTTTACTTTTATTTACCACGGTTAAAAGTAAATAGGGTAATTAAGGGTAAGAATGATATTAATATTATCTTAAAACATTTCATAATTCTATTGGAAAAGTGTATCTCTACCAAAAACTATTTTAAGTGTAAAATATTATCATTTAGGCCCACTTGGATTAGATTAGGACATTAATTATTATTT
Organism: Viscum album; assembly: GCA_963277665.1. Lineage (NCBI taxonomy): Eukaryota > Viridiplantae > Streptophyta > Magnoliopsida > Santalales > Viscaceae > Viscum > Viscum album. The sequence continues at coordinate 1,155,529,586 of OY728136.1, forward strand.
AATTCAAAGAAGAGTTAAAAGAGTTAAAATCAAAGTTTATTTACTAAAACATTTTTAATATAGGGTTTTACAAAAGATAAATTATATTGTAAATATTAATTAGAAATCTAAAAAGATTTCCTACATAATGGTATTTTATTTGTAATTTTTAGACATCAAATAATTTAATTTATTTATGACACAAATATGATGCAGTAATTATCTTATTAATGAAATATTGACATAATTGATATTATAAATACCAAAATAAATGTAATTTGAGACTTTTTATGAATTACACTAATTTTATAGGTTACTATGATATATTATTGTTGATTTAATTAACTTGGTTCGAACATATAATTCCTTTATGACTTTCACAAAAATCATATATCAAATAGTGTCAAAATTGACACAAAATAGTTTTTAAATCTAATATTATATTATTAATTGTTACTTTATTCCTAAAAATATAAGGTTCGACCAAATGACTTAGATAAGGATATATATATTAATAATAAAATATTTGGGGTTCTTTTGGCATGTTATAGTAAGTGTATTAACCATATAGTGTAAGAAAACAAAAAGACACAGTAAAAGTTAAATTATTTAACTTAGAGTTAAATCTAATTGATAAGGTTAAACTAATAAACTAAACTTGTCTAAATCCTATTGGTTGATATTAATTCTACCCATACCCACTTTATCTTCGAAATAAGACCATTTGGAACCATTATAAACCGATTTTGACTTTAATATAAAATAATATTTTGGGATATTCCTAAGGTGCCCTTCTCCTCCCTTATAAAAGGGCACCTCCTCCCCCTCCTCCTCACACCAATTTGAGCACTCAAGATCAGCCAAACCCTGCCAAAATCCATTCTACACTTCCCTATAATAATCATAGAGGTCCTTCTCTTCTTCAAAGACAAATATTAGTTCCCTATGTGGAGGATTCAAAGAGGTGTTCCAAAGAAGAGGTAATATCCATTACCGATCTTTTCAATTTCTTTCTTCTTCAACTTCTTCTTCTTTAGTTGATTCATGATAAAGTAATAACATCAGTATTTATTATATACTGATATGTTATTATAAATATGAAACAACTCTAATTAACCTTCTATCCATCATACGGAGAAAAGAAATCACCGCGTGTGCGTACGTACGGAATACCATTTCCACACCGTGGTGTAATCTATTTTCCATCACCACTTTAATTGGATGGGTATAATGATGTAATGAGTAATTATACATGATTATTATAACGTTATATTGATACTGAAATTGTATACATACACTTCAACACAATTCCACGACCATGGGAACGATATCATCGCTCGTGCGTACGTATGGACTACCGTCTCCACGACGCGATGAGATTCATTCTCCATGTTAACCATTTAAGAATGATTAAAAAGTATATATAAGAAATAATAATGAATTATATAACATTATAAAGCTACTGGATTTATGTATATATGTATATTTATGTCATCTACTTACTTCCATTCAAGACAATAAGGAAAGGAAAACAGCGTTCATGCGTACGTACGGACTACCGTCTCCATGAACGGTGTTTTTCATTTCATTTATCTATCTATTATATATATATATACTGAATAAATATTATATATAAATCATATTTTAGATTCTGGAAGTAAGTAAATCATGATATAAGTAATAATAATGTCAAGAACAACAAGTCAAAACACCTACGATAAATGAAACGATTTTACCCAAAACGCTTCTTTAACATGGAATTTACAAAAGAACGGGTAATATAAAGTCAAAAGTGAACCATATATGATATCATAACAATGAATATGATTCTGTAATAAGTCAATGACATTATTTAAATCATTATACAGGAGGTTCGGACACATACGAAGAAAATCGGACCTAAGGTAAGGGAAAATATCACAATCTCATTTTTATCCGAGATTGTTTTTACTTTTTCATTTAATGGGGTGTATTTTATCATCCACATCCATGTTCCATATATATGTAATATTGTTTCCATCCACTTACAATAGTTTAAATCCAATTTTACCCTACGGTAAGTTTTTAGTAAAGAATATGAAAGGAATCTTTTGTCGTTTTTCATACGAGGTACTTTTTGACTTTTCCGACAAAAGTACGAAGAATGTTTTTTTTAACTTATACGGCATGAATGGATTTTTAAAACTTTATTTCCACGAAGCATCCTTTAAAAGTTTTCAAATTTATTTTTAATCAACTTCTTTTAGTTTATAATTGTATGACATGTTAAGAAAATAAAAGTGTTTTTTTGAAGTAGAAAGGATATTTTCCTCATGAATGGAGTTCAAATGTTTTACCAAAATTATTTTCCATCTAAGATAATATAGGGTATTATTTTTATCCCTATTATTAAATTGATTTGATTATTTTTTGAGGGAATTATTTTTATGAAGTCATTTACCTTATATGATTTGTTTTATGATGTCATGATGTTTCAAGAATCCCATTTTTGTTATATGTGTTATGCGATGATGTATGATTTATGATTATGTGGAACACATAAGAAAGGATTCATTATAAGATGGGTGAGACCTATATCTCCCCCCAATGAATTGGGTAAAGATTTTATATCTTATGAGATAGACATGGATGGAACGGTAGGTTATACCGGTTCAGTGAAACAGGACTGAAACGAGGGTGACTCGATTCAGAAAGGGACTTTATCCACTAAGATAGTCTTGGCAATGAGTCTTGACTAACAAGAAATGATTCTCTATGATTATGTGTGTATTCCACAAAGTTTCATGTTTTAAGTTATGATTATTGTGAATACATTTCACTGCCATGATTTTATCCCATGTTATGAAATTATGATCTCTTTTGCTGGTTAAGATTTTCAAAAGTTATGTGCTTGTGTATACGATGAGATTTATATTTCTTTTGTTTACCCTTACTGAGCATTTGATCTCACCCTTTTGTGTTTTCTTTTCCCCAGGATATAAAGAAATGATTTAGGTAAAAAAATGGAAGATCTTTATCGGAGATATTGGAGTTCTTTCACCATGATTAGAAGATTATGTTCCAAGTTTCCAAAGACACTAAACTATTACGATCCTTGTGTGTGTATTTTTTGTTATGTACTAAGTATTCCGCAAAAGTAATGTAATGTCTATGTACGTCTAGCTTCAGGTCTCTACAATGAATGTGAAATTGGGGACCTTCAGGAATTATATTAGTTTTAAGAAATTCCAATGGTGATGTCATGGGATGTCTTCATGGACCATGTGGTACTACTATATCTCATGATGCTGAAATACATGACATGGTCAATATTATGTAAATGAAAATGAAATGATATTGGTGTTTTATATGGCTAAAATGTTACTACAATAGCATCGTGTAAGCTATCAGGAATAAGAGAAATCATTTATCATGGAAATTTACAACTATATAGATTAAATGAATAGATGGTATCTCATTAGTTAACAACTTCATTACTCAAAAATAACATGAATGTAAATATATATCTAATGGTATTTAAAATAAATGGGAGATTGATATTGATAATATTAGTACAATGTTTTACCAAAGGAACTTTTTTCATTTATTGGAATGAGATTCTTATAAAATGCATTTATTTAGATGGTTGTATTTTTTATTGAATAAAAGTGGTTTTTCAATCATCAAAACTTCTCAATTTCCCATATTATATTCACATTAATTTATTCATCAATTTATTTAACCCGATATAATTTTTCGGTGACATAGAAATATATACTTATACTTTAATACAATAAAACAAAACAATAGGCCAACCATTATAAAATCATTACGTATAAATCATTTGATCCACTAAAATTTCATCTCCATCCCAACTCAACAACATCAATTCCATCCCTCCATAAACAATCACATACCTACACCAATAGAGTGTCACATTTAAAACAACCATCATCCCCCAATTTTATGACATTATATCAATATAAAACCTGAATGGTGATTGAGAAATAATGAAATGTGACACCAAAGAATAAATGGTAATCACCACATGAAGCATGAGTCCGAATAATGGCCAAAAACACAATTATCCTACCCTCTCCTAACTCAATTTCATCTGTGAATCCTACAAAGAATATTACATTTGGGGGACATTTCATATCAATTAAATATATCATTTCCCATTGAAATAGTCAATTTGATAACTATAATAACTTAAAATAATAGCATGATATTTATCCTCTATTGATCCTAGTTTACGAGCATTAACTCCATGACTTACACTTCATATATAAATGTAGAAAATTTTTATTTCATCATGGTTCAAAAAATGATAATATAACATCAAACGAATAACCAACATATATAAACATATATATTAATTACATAAATAATTTTGAAATAAATGAATTAAAAAATATTATAATGTCCTTATGTTTCATAACCAATTAATGATAGATACAATGAATAAATATTGGTATCTATGGATTATATAGGTTAATATCTACATAAAATAATATAAAAATATTATATATAACACTCATGATATTTTTTATAAATTTAACCCACATAACATGCTATGTTATTTCATTTTTCATATTTTATATTAGTGTACATAAATGATTGTGATAATTTCTGCACATTCATGTGCTTATTACATTATTAACCTAAAATTTTCATTCTATATTTCATGGGAAATGGATGTTCTTCTTTCATTATTACATTACTTAGGTTTATCCTTATAGTCTTTATTCCACTAAATTCACTAGCTAGAATAAATACTTTACTCCAACTCTATCATATCTCAATATCATATGTTACTCATTCTACAAAGTGTATTACATACAGAATACATTTTAGACCCAATCAACAAATCATTTCCCTAGAAAATAATCAAGTAAGTGACTCTTATAACATGAAATAATATCATGATTGGAATCCTCTATTATTCTTAGATTACATACATTATCTCCATGACTTATGAATTATGTATACACAGTTCTTTTGTATTTTGTTCCATGATTTAAAAATAGTTTCATTTACAAAAACCAAAACCCCACATATATAATAATTCAATAAATATTTATGAAGGAAATTTATTACAAAATATTAAACTGACCATGTGTTTTATACAAAGTAGATGATATATACAATTTATAAATATTGGAATCCATTTATTTCAAAGCTTAGAATCTACATATAATAATCTCTAATTTTCATGGATGACTATCATGATAACTATGTAACATTTTACCACATTAAAAAATTTGTTTTAACTTTTTCCATCTTTCATTAGAGTTTACATAGATGATGGTGATCCATTCTACACATGAACATATTTTGGTTCACAATAATGGATTGAAGAATGAGTGAAAGAACATGTGTGTAATCACACACCAAACTTATCCTTATGTGGATAATTAGGTTATAGGGTTTCATAATTACTACATAGACCTCTATAATAATTTAAGAATCTGATTTACAATATCACTTCTAATGAGTCATGTGATGTATCAAGACTAGTCCTCTGATTAGTTACCCAACCAAGTGGCCATATAGCCCCATCCATGCCTTCTCATACACCAAAGTCTTATTACTAGAAGTGAGTGTCTATTATTGTATGGTGGGGAGGCTAAACACTCATTATTATATTGAAATATCATTGATGAAGAATATATAAATTATCTAAACATAATAATGATGAATGGATGAAGTAAATCATCTAGATATTGTAATAATAAACAAGACAGTAAACAATTTCATATAAAATTGATGATATCATAATTCTATAAAAAATAATGGGGAGAAAGAAATAAAAATAAATGATTTAGAAATTATGAACAAAATAACAAAATATAAACTCTAGTTGAATAATGATATATATGTTTTTTTATTACTCTTATACTAGAGAATCGTATGCAAAATGAACTGTCAATTGTTGTGTTCATCCCTTTTCTCCTACCTACATCCATGATGTTTTTCAGAGTACCAATTGGAAACCCGAAAGGTATATGAGTAAAACATAGTAGGACACCACCAATGGAGTCTAATAAAATCTAGTGTATATATATATTATGATTACGTTTTTGGGTAATAACAAAATAAGTAAAAGAAATAAATAGAACCCATGTTGGGTTGGGTTTTTTATGGGATACCTGACCAATATTACCTACATAGGCCAATGCTTGAATGTCACTATATATTTATTATTTTGTAATATAGGATCAATACCTGAGGAACCGAATCAAGGTGTACCAATATAATGTTAATTAAATAAGGGAAGATAAAATCCAAGATAATTAGGACTTAGTATTCATTGGTATATGAAGAATTTAATTTATCTATTTCCTTTACTCATTTATATCATTAAAAAAATCAAATATTTCACTTTGAGTTATCATACACATCAAGTAATTAGATGGTGTCCATTTCCCATCCATGGTATTCCATGTATGGAATCCAGGTATCGATCTAGGCATAATATAACCTCACCTCCCAATGGGACCATCCATAGAATCCTGAATTGGAACTCAATTATCACCCAAGGAGTGGTATATCTACATTTTCCCTACGATCCCATCGAAATGAATCCATATAGAAACCCATGTATCACTCCTAGAATAATATAAACCCTTCTACATGATGCCCTGATCCATGGTTTTCCAGGTTGCAATCAACGTATTTCCCCCAACATGGTATAATTATGATTATAATTTATTCCATTAAATAAATTGCGTGATCGCATTCAAGGCATTCAAAATCATAACTTGATTATCTCCCATAGATTAACATTCATTATGATCATGGGTTTGACAACTATATAAAACATTAACCAATTAACATAATTCAAATATCGAATTCATTTATAGGGGATAACTCTAGAATATGTTAAGAAGAAATAAGGGTCCAAGTGACACGGTGTTACCATTCATCTTTTTCTTAGTTCATTAATGATTTTTATTTATAGGGGATAGTACAAAACCGACCTCAAAGGGTTTTAATTACATAATAACAGAAATATGATCATGTCATTTAATATACACACTCATGGGCGGGGGGGGGGGGGGGGGTTATCTCTTTAAATAATGGTATAAAAGTCAAGGCATATAATACACTCTCCCAATGGGGTGGTTCGATTTGAGGTAGACAACATCCAATGTAATAATTAGGTTTTTGAGGACTACCTGGTTCATTGTAGTAGTAATTTATTTTAATTAGTTTCATATGTAATGGTGATTTCTAGAAATTTGATCATGTGGAAAATGGGGCAAGATATAAGAGACTATAGTTTTGGAAAAAAGGTATTAGACCACTTACCGTATACCAATTGATGACTCATTTAATAGTATCAGCCTCAGATTTGGGATGGAATGACTGAAATTTGAGAAAATATAAAAAACATTGAATATAGGGTATTATATCTCACTTTAATATAGAATTATTGATGATGAGAGAAATTAAGAAATTATTCAATAGGTATCATAGAATTATGTAGGGGGATCCAACATAACTAATGACATTTGATTCTTTTTTCAGATGAGGGAGATCTCAATCAGACTATGAGGAGAGAAAAGGAGGATCTCAAACGTTTTATTGTGAAAATAATTAAGGATATGAAATGAATGTTATGGGTTAAAATTTTATCATTGAAATTTTTATTTCACTATTTCTGAAAAGGCACATGGTTTGGCCATGTAGTTGGTGAAATCATGTGTAAAACATGTGCACCTACTTCCCCAGGTAAAAAATCGTCCCATGGTTATGAACACTATTTAATAACCCATGCATAGCCATGTGGGAAGTCACTATGAAAGTTTTCCACCAACTCAAATGGACAGGACAATTTTCAAGAGAAAATGTGAACCTACTGTGAAACACACCCCTATTATTTATTGAAATATTTTCATTTTCATGCGGATCCCCTCACATGGTTAAAAAAATATTATCCTCTTCATTGTTAAACATGGTATAAACTAAGCATTCATAGACCATGCACTTCGATCATGTTATCCAAAAAAATTTCTCCAAGCTCCATAAAATCCCATGGTAATCCTAGACCCTTCTGTAGTCTCTTTGAAACTATTATAATGATAAAATTAGTAGGATTAATATATTTTAATGAGTTTCTATCTCCATAAAAATAATTTATCTTACCATAAACTATTGTTAAAAAAACTCATACCTAGGTTTCAATGAGGGTAGTTCATCTACATTTGATAATAAATCCAACCATGAGGATCTATAACAGCCTCTCACTCTAAGTTCTCAACATGTACATAGACATGCTACCATGGCATCCCAACCAAAGGAACTATCCTTCCCCAATGATCCTTTATTATATAATCAAAAATAAGAACTAAATACTACTCAAAAGAAGTATCAACCTCTAACTCATGCTCATTATGATGAATGGAATGGGAAAAATTGAATAGTAATGATTAATTGAGAGAGGAGAAAACCATCATGTGTAACCCTATATCTTTGAGGAAGATCAATTAGATTAGCCACTGGTCTACGCCCCTCCAAAATATGCAATGGTCTGATGAATATATGAAATATCATACACAACTTATCAAGCATTCTATTCCCTAATCATAATGAAACAAGAAAAAGGACTTGATCACCCACCCAAAATATAGTGGTCACTGATGATGAGTGTTATAAGACATCTTACTATACTATGTTATATCCATACGGTTCTTAATATGTTGTACCTTCTCTGATGTCTGATGAATGATACATGGTCCCATTTTTGTTCCTTCCCCTTCCTAAAACAATCATAGAGGTGATCAACATGACCTACTATATATGGCGTCATTAGGAGCCATCTGTATAGTCACATGGATTATTATATAAATATTCAACTCCATAATAGGTAAATTTTTATCCCATGAACCTCCAAAATAACAAACACATTCTCAAATAATGATCTATAATATCTATATAGTATACTTAGGATGTTCATAAGAACCCATAAACCAAGAGACATCATAAACCCCTACCAAGAACATGATGTAAATTGAAAATCCCAATCAGATACCTTGGTATATGGAACACCAATATGGCTTATAATCACTCTAATTTAAATCCTCATTAATTAAATTAACTAAAAAGGTCTCCCAGATAGGTAATAAGTGGGAGGCCTTTATCATCCTATATATAATAACCCATAATACATCCCTACATCAAAGGTATTACAAAAATCCCATCATGAAATCCATAATGATATCCTCTCATTTCCATTCTAGAATGGATAACTAAGGTAAAATACCGAATAGGCCATGGCATTCCACCTTCACCTGCTGATATGTGTAACATTTAGTAAAAAGCCTTGTATCTTTTTTTTCAACCATTAAAAAAAATACTACAACATAAATCACTATATAACTTGGTGTTTTTTGGGATGCACTACCCATTTACAGGTATGATTTTATCATGTCAATTTCTCTCGTACATCTGCAGGAACAAAAAATAATCCATGAATATTCATGAACTAATACTCATCATAGATTCAACTAGGAGGTGGGACCATACCTTAAACACATTACCTTAGGACCAATCATTTCATATATAAATTGCATATCATCTTCACTTAGTCTAAAAGCGATGTGGTAACTCATAAATCTATAAGAATAATATTCTCATGACACTCATGAACCTCTAAATTCATCTCAAAATATAGATCCATCAGCTGCCAGTGGCCACTGGCTTCCTAAGAAAATTGTGTTTGTGTCCTTCAGGTTAGGGAGTAAGCCACTAAATTTCAATTCCTAAGAGTATAATCAAGATCAAAATAAAAATAATAAAGGTATTAAATGTATCTTCGCATTATAAGGGTTAAATCTCACTAAGTTAATATTTATTCAAGTCTCATATGTTCTATATACACTAAAAACCACAAACCTAATAGATATTATATTCAACAATAAAAATCATACACAACTACTGCTAACATGATGCGATAAATCAGGTAATTACCCTTATAAGGGCTCACCTAGCGAGACCAATATTCCACAACTCATTCCCCTTAAATAAAAATTACCCTAACTTTGATTATTGATACAGCACAATGCCCCATATATCCCCTACGAGGCCCATGTAAAGGCAAGATCAAAGTTCAAGTCAACCTTTATTTTAACTTCTTAAATTAGTTTTCAAAATAATCAGAATATTTGAATTTAACATCCTTCATGTCCAATCCTATAAGAAGAGATTCAGGGTATGATAAAGTATGAATATAATTCCTATAATAACTAATATACACCCCAAATTTTTTAATAATATAATATGTTTTTGGGATTCTCTCTAGAAACCATGATACTCGGCATCTCTGTATCCATAGATACCCATGGATCTGATTTTTTGTGACCCAGTATGTGAACATTATCAATCCATATGTTTAATTTTTTGTGCATATCAAATATTTTGAACTCTCTCAATGTGTTTAATTGTATGTTAAGAAACATGGCAAGATCATGTAATATTTAAGAATAAACTATGATATCAACGATTAAAACAACCATAATAGAGTATAAGTACATGTGGAAAACATGATTAAAAAATACATAAAGGATTATAGATTGTTCAAGAGACTGAACAACATTACCAAATATACATAATGGATGAATCTACTTCTTAAAATTATTCACAGTATATCAGAAAAAAACAGTATTAGATAATAGTTTAACCTCAAATTATTCTTTCATAAGATGTTATCTCCATAGACCATGTTAATGAGGACATCTATTAATGGAAGTGGGTATTAGATCATCATAGTAAGCCGATCCAATATTCAGTAATGCACACATAGCATGGGGGTCTAATCCTCCATAGTCAAAATCATGGGTGACCCCCCAAGATAAAATACTTGGTCGTATAAACCCTTTAATTTATAAATCTTATAACTGCCTTGTGATCTCCGGAAACTAAATAATATCTATCTTGTATTGTGGAATGGATACTGGTTGTACCCCTAGAACATGTTCTGTCATAAAATATACATATCTAAAAAGAGTTATATTATAAATTTCATTAGGATAGTTTTTATTGAAATGATCCACCACCTGAGGGAAAACAACATGATGAACTCCCAATTCATCTCGAATGATGCTGGAAGTTTGGGCTAACAATATTCCCAACCAGTGATTAATTATAGCATATCTACTTTCCTAGACATCCCATTATCCTTTTAAACTTATCTATAATCCTTGGGTGATGATAAAGAAACCCATTGATGAAATCATCCAATGAGGTAGGAAAAGAGAACGAACTTATATATCCTATGATTATATCAATGGCTTTCCATCACATGGATGAAAGTATTTCAAATGAAATGAAAGGAACCTATATAATGAGGACACTCCTTTCATAAGTGAACACTCTCAAATTGGACTCCTTATAGATTATAAATTTTTATAACCCATAAAATTATTAAATCACAAAATCATGGGCACTCACTAAAAATATATATATGAATGAATGAGAAGAACCATTTTTAAATAAATAATATAAAAAAGTCAAGGATTATGCAATCATACAAGGAATTATAATTGTATTGGAACTCTTGTACATAGTTTTAGGTTGTAATAGATATTTTTATTCTACTCTTTCTCAAGCCTATATTACTCTAAATCCCTTCATGTCAAGAAGCTTATGATCCTACTCTATAACATGGAGCAGGTGTAGACCCTATCTCAATGACTACTATAGGAATGGTCTTACAAAATCATAGAAAATAACCCATATTTCATTAATCCTTATACTCAAAAAGATCTTTTTTAGTGATGATTCATGTGTTGTAGCCTACATAATTTATGGAATTCCAAATAGAAACCTAGGAATGCACTCCAACTATAGCTTCACCGTATGAGAAACCTTAAATTTATTCTTTATACTATCATATTAACTACCACCTTTTCTATTCCCTAATCCTAAATGAAATATTCCCTATGAATCTACTAGTTTACACTCAAATATGATGTCTTGGTTTACTATCTAGTAAAACCTAGTCAAATAAAAATCATTCACTTCTGATCGGATGACCTAACAATGCCCATCCATAAATTTATCATTCTGTCAATTGATCACTAGCATGAGTATGAAAAAAATAGTGAAGATCTATGAATGGATATCATTAGTATATAAAGGTCAGTGTTCCCTAATCCAGACACCAAAATTCATTATCTCATTTAGATATCAATATCTCATGGTATAATTAAGCATAAAATATAAATGGTAAATCCCTCCAAACTATGTTCCAATGAAACCTTACTTGATTTAGAACATCCTATCAGTGCTTGGTGGATCCATTAATCATATATATTTAAATCATAACCCTTATTTTTGAATGAATATCTAGATGATCAATGATGGAATGTATTTCATCTACCCATGACTCAACTGCCTAGGCCCTACCATCCCATGAGAAAGTATATGAGTTTTGATGCTAAAAATCCCTAGTCAACTCAATAATTGATGGCATCGGTCAGGGAACCCCCAACCTAGACAACTATAATCATAGAAAAACCTCTCAAAACTAAGCATCAGTGCCTAATCAAGGTATAATAGAAGGTATTACTAGAGGTGTTTTGGTGAAATTACTAGAGGGTTATATCCTACCATCTCAAGAGTGTGTTCATCATAAAACTCATAGAACTCAACGCAATCCACAATGCTAGAAAAAATATACAATTCCAATCACACACCTCAATACATGTTTTAATAAAAGAAAAAAAATCAGAAAATAGTATAGGTATAAATTATTCCAATACAAGAGCCCATGCCCATCTAACATCCCCTAAATCCAAGTCTAGGAAAAATATATGATTATGAAGGTTTATGAAGGAAACTCTCTATTTCCCACTAATAATTCTAGAATGCGTCAATGATGAACAATTTGTATCAAATAATAGATTTTTTATATGGAGTTTCATTTTATTGTTGTAGAGTAAAATACTTTGTATGTTCCAATTGGAATCCCCATTTTAAAACAACCATTTCCATGAAGAATTTGAAACCTACATGTTCATATATAAATATGTGTGTATACATATTTATATATCAGAGTCTAGTTAGATGAGTTACCATTTCCATGTTATAAATACTTATTCTTTATAAGTTTCAAATGGAAAGTCATGTAAGAACAACAATATCTGTACATTCGATGTCAAAATGAAACACGTCAGAAATGATAAATTGATTATACTGATCAATATTCACAATCTTATAAATTAAAAAATATTATTTATATATATATAAATTGGAATCCATTTTATCTTAATAATATACTCTATAAGCATTTCAACCATAGTTACACAGCTCAAACATGTCATAATTGGTTAGTTGAGGTTACACTAACAAGATGTATAGGAAAAAATTATTTTGGATGATGACAAAACATTAAAAACCCAATTATTTATCCCATCCCATAAAAAAATCATAGTGGATCTGTATGTATATAAATCAAGAACATGTGAATACAACCATCAATATATAAAAAATATTAAACATGTTATGGAATATATATGAAATATAAATCCTCAAGTGCCTATAAGAATGAATAATCAATGGATCCATACCGTATCAGGGAATGTGTAAAAATATTTAATCATGATAAATGTAATAAATCATGTGGTCCGTAAAAATGTAAAAATAGTACAATTGTAATAAACAATATCAATAACAATAGTACATATCCTTAGAAAATGATATTTTTTTCCTAAATGTAGTTTAGGAACTCCTGGGAATAGGATCATTACCATATTCCAAAATGTTCTTGTCTCTTGACATAAAAACAAAAATAGTAAGAGAAGGAAAAACATCATTGAAACCACTATGAGATATCCTATGCTCATACTACTAATAAATGAAAAAACCTAGTGGAAGTATGTCCTAAAGAGTACCTCCCCATATGCGAGAGGATTCTGACCAGAAGTGTGGGTATATGATGGTACGGTGGGGAACTATAACCTCATTATCAAAGTGAAATAATAGTGTTAAATAATTTATAAATATCAAATACATAATAATGAACAATGATTAAAGTAAATTATTGAGATATAATAAATATAAAAAATACATTTGATAGTTTCATATTCCAAATGGTTATATTATGATACTATACAAAAAATGGGGATCATGAATACAAGAGTATATTATATAGAAACAATATAAAAAATGACCATAATATAAACTCAAATATCAACATGAGTTCTAGCCCAGTACCCTTCTCTTATACTCCATCCTAGTAAAACAAATCAAGAATCCATATCTATGAACTTTCCATTGTCCCCACCTACATCCATAAAGCCTATCTATGTACCAATTAGAAGATAAAAAATGGTGTTAGTAAAACCTAGCTAAAAACCATAATTTTTTAATACTATCCAATCTATGAATATATAATGATGAAGTGTGCCAGTAATAATTTTTTCAAAATAAATAAATAAATAGTACCCCTATGAGCTTAACTTCCACATAGGATACCTGAATGATACTACTTGTTTCTGCCTAAGCTTGAATGACTTTGATTATTTATTATGTTATAATTTATGATAAAAAACTATGGCACAGAACCAGGGAATCCCAAAATAATGATAATTATTTAGGGGATCAACAATCATCTGATATTAAGTCATAATAGTCTTAAGGAAACTAACATGTTTATGTATTAATGACCTTTACTCATGTATTGTATTTAGTGAATCTATGTAGGTTCCATAATTTGGAAAGCATGTTATTTAATGATTTTATATATTAATCCCATATAATGAATTCAATGTTAGGAATCCAGGTATCACTCTAGAAATAATAAAATCCCACTATCCTACATTATAATCTAAGGGATCTTGAATAAGAACCTTGGTATCATTGAATTCAGGGTGTAACATAATTTTTAATTCAATATAATCCAATAAATTATATTTATATATCCTAGTATTTAACTTATAATAATATTTATCAATATTTTTGAAGATCACATACATGGTTGTCCTTGTTGGAATTAATGTATCTCCCCTGGAATGGTTTAATTCTATTTATATTTTATTAAATTCAATATTCTCTATGAGACCATCCAAGAAATTTCAAATGTGAACCCATGTATCTCTCACAACATAATATCCAGGGTGGTCATGGGGAATCTAAGTATAAATACCGTTGAAAAATTTACTAAATTCAATTTTCAATTTAATTTTTAAGGGAAAAAAGGTATAAAGTTAGAAGAAACAAGTATCCAAGATACATGGTCTTACAATTCTCATTTCACTTAGTTTAGTTATGAATATAATTATTGGTTACATGCCCAAACATGTAACAAAGATGATAAATTATACAATAAAGAAGATATTCGCTTAGAATTTAATAAACTCACTCAAGAGGGTGTTTTATCTCTTTAGAAAAAGGAATAATAGATAAGGAATATAATCCTGACACCCAATGTGGTTGTTTGAGTTGAGGTAGACAACATAAAATGTAGTAATTTATGGTACATGAACTAAATATTCATGGAAGTAGTAATGGAGAATGATATTCTAAGGGTCGCAATGGCTTAGGGTTCTTCAACCACATCACCCCCCCTTTCCACTGCTTCACTTGGACTGTAATTCCTCTTTAGTGTCCCTGGCATGTTCTTGGTGCGGTGGATTCTTCTGCGGTGATGGGTGGCCTCATTCTAGAGAATCAGGGTTTGTTCTAGCATGGTGATGGGGGTCAGGTATTCTGTGGGTTTAGGGTCTTGTTCCAAATCATTCGCTACATGGGGTCGAGATCTGGTGTAGTTTCGGGGTCACGGTCCTTCTTGACAGAGAAGGGGTCTCTGATCTGGTATGTTAGGGTCATGGCCCTATTTTCTAAGGAGAAGGGGTCTCGATATTGTGTGTCAGGGTAGTTGTTATTTTCTCTGCAATGAAGGGGATTCAATTTGATGAAATGGGGTTGGGAGTTGTTTGTCCCGCAACCCTGGGGGAAAGCACTGGTGCTTCCTTGGGGTTACAATTTACTACGGCATGGGATTGACATCTGGATCGGCGTTGGGGGCGAGACCAATCCTTGAAAAGTGTTGGGGTTGTGATCTGGTATTCCTTGCGGGGTCATCCTCATATTTCATAACATTGGATTCCAACTAGGACGGTTCTCATCCGGTCATCCTCAGCACTGGGGTTTTTTCAGTTCCATAGTGACAGAGTCATGATCCATCTACTATAATTTGATATCTCTGGGGTACCTTGGTTGAATTGTTATGGTCTATATGAGTGGGCTTGTTGGCGGCGATATGGTGTTTTTGTGAGTGATGCATGGTGGAGAAGAATGTTCCATGTTGTGAATGTTTTTCAGTGTTGAATAACATGGATTGAGTTGGTTGATTTTGAATGTTGTATTTTTTTGTTTTGGATGGTTTTTTTTCAAAGGTGGGAAGACTATAAAACTATATTTGACATCATGCAATAGGATACAGAGGAGGATTCAAAGTTGAAGGTTCATATTTGTAGAGTTTTTCATATTTGGTTGTTCGAGAGGGTATGATATCAACCATCAGATCAGGCCTATGCATTGATACATGACACTTTCATTCAAAATCTATATTCAATGGTGGAGAGCTTCATCACATTCGAATGATGGGGAGGGAAAATTTCATGTTTTCAATCTGTTCATATTCTCATTATCCTTCGGGTCTTAATTTGTACTATGTCGTGATGTCTATTTAGGTTCCCCCATTCATCCCTTAAAATGGGTTCTTATCATAAAAAAAAGGCCTTCAGGCCTTTGGATGGATAGAAGTATTAATTTATTTTAATTTATTTTACATTTAAAGGAACACACAGAAAGTCTTGTGCACAACACAATGAAACATGATTTTAATGACTTAAATTTTAGGGTAATGTACGAGATCACCTACCATATACCAAAATATAACTCCTCATCATGTATTAGCCTCTCATTCATAATGGAATGACATAAATCATAGAAAGTATAAAAATTCCATGAAATTAGGGAAATAGAGATCATTGATGATTGTACTAATGGAATTGGGAGATACTAGTAAAAAAATACAAAGGACTCAAAGACATTCTAATGGTGATGAAACATGCCTGAAGAAATTTTATTATATGATTGGATGATGGATGTATAAAAAATCCTAGGAGGAGTGAAATGGGAGAGCATGAGTGCAATGATATGTTTTGAAAGAAGGGGAATAATATAGGGATAACTGTTAAATTTATAGGGGGGAAATAGATTTTAACCATTTTAAAAGGGACTCACACATTGGATGCAAGGATGTCCAAACCATGTGTTAACCAAGCACAACTACATCCCAAGGTACAACCCCAATACCCAGAAAAGCACGAAATTTGACAAACAACACACAACCCATATATAGCCATTGTAGAACATGTCCATCCCCTCTAATGAGAAGGTGCATGGGTAGTAGAAACTGTTTTCCAACCATTCAATACTTGCATGTAATTTAATATATTTATTTCATGGAAATTAATCATCCCATACATGGTTTAACAAATCATTATATTTCTCTTTCAGTCTCTTATTTAGAACTAACCATTCACCAACCAAGCACTACACTATCATTATCCACAAATAGGATCTATAGTCTCTAAAAAATCCTTTGATTTTCTCAAAACCTTCTTTAGTATATTAGGAACTGTTACAAATTTAAAATTAGAGGCATAAAAATATTTAAATTTTGTCATACCTTTATAAAAAGATTAAACCGTACAAGTCAATAAAAAATTTCTATCACATACAAACATATTACACAATGTTATAATTTACCTCTATAAGGGGTGGAATTGATAGATCTTTAAAGAATGGTTTTGGTACTCCTATATTTATATTGAATGGAAAAACAACCACCATAATGTTATTTTTCTCCCTCTTGATGGGAATTGCAGAATTTTTTCCTAGATTGACATTTATGAAACATCAAATGAAGTTTTTAAAACAATAAAATCTATTATATAAGTCAAAAAATTACATAAATTTACTACATAAAAATATAAAATATAATGATAAGTTACATTAGTATTCTAATGTTTAGTTTTGATGAAAACAATATAAATTCTTCGATCAGCCCATTAATTATTAAGAACCTGACGTTGATGTTGTCTACGAATAATATTTTGACACATCATTTCATAAATGAGTTGGATTTTCTTCGATCACATGATGGTCCCAACATAAATATATGACTAATCATAAAATGACACAAGGGTTCATATACATTCAACTTGAAATCATCTTCATAAATTTCTACGATTATTATTGGAGATAATAAAAATCATAGTAGATAATGTGATACTATTCTTCAAATAAAGGGTTGTTTTAAGAAATTATTTTTTATTGAGATATTTATAATATTTATATATATTTATATTTTTCTTCAGAGTTGGTCTTGTGTTTGGGGGTTATTGGATCACTAAATTAACATGTTAAAAATATTAATATATATTAATAAATGTAAACACATAATTTTGAAATATATGTGTTTTCCATTGATGAGGAAAACATATGGGAAATATTATATTTTGGTTTTTTTGTGAAACATGTGGTTTACCCCAGGAATGACATAAAGTTGGTTGACATTGGGTGTTTGGTTATGTGTGACCATTGGAGGGTGAATTATTTGAATTAATTAATTTTCTCATTAATTTTTTATAATTTTCCCAAACCCTTACCCACATATATATAAAAATATTTATGGAGATTTTACATGGTAAGTCACATAAACCATATATATTAGGAAGGAATTGGGGGGAGGTTGAATTGGTGTTGGTGACTCATGAATAAAGTGATCATCAAAAATTATAATACAATCAACAAACACATTATGATCATCACCTTCATTACTATTGTATGTGTTCTTCACCAATCATAGCTACATTTTTAAAGTAGGGCACAATATATTTTGGATTTATTACATATTTAATTATATATATTAGAATAGATTATATATATTCTTATTTATTGTGATTTACATTCATCAGATGAGCCCTATTTTATTTGGTGCTCTTGAAACAAATTTTTAATCCTCATTGGTCACATATTTCACACCCCTGGAAATCCCAATTTATGGTCATTGTTTAATAAATATTCAATAAATGATGATCTTACATTATTCTTATATATTTTCTCCACCGTTCATCGCATCATCATTGTTGGACCATGGGGATATAAATTCAACATTGTTGGGCCAGATTCTTTCATGATCGAACTCTAAGATTCATGAAGTACGCATGAATCATGTACAATTCATTGTTTTGTTGGTAAATTAAGGTGTGTTGTAGGATTTTGGAGATGAAATTTGGGATTGGGTCCCTTGTATGGTGGTAGAAGGTGTGGTGACTCCCCCATGGGAAAACATAGTTACAATTTCAATCCACTAGAGGCTGAGAATTAATGATCTGAGGCACCATTGATTCTGGAATATTTTAGGAAGTTAGATGGTGGTGTAAGTAGAATATAGGAATGATCTTATCTCCCCCATGAAGACTTCATGCTTCGGTAAATTTATGAATTACACGATGTGTAATATGGAGTAACACAAGTTGTGTGATCCCCTCCTATGGTGTCTAGGGTTACATGGAAAATAAAATGTCATACAAAATGTGTTCAGAACACACATCAAGTTATTTGATGTTTGTAACTTAGTGTGTACACCTGGGGTATACACACACTAACACCACTTAGAAAATGGTCACAATTTGGGTACATGGTAAAATACATGACATTGAGTACCCAGACACAACCTAGGAACCTAGACATAACCATAGTACAAATCTATATCTACAGTACATGATCATGGGTATGAGAATATTGGAAAAACAGATAGTACATGTGAAAAATCATGGTATATAAGAAAGGAAATATATACCCTATACATTTATTTTACATCCCTATGAAACATATATATTGCTTAATGATTTCATTGAGAGTTGAATTTGGGAAAGCAAGTAGCATAACTTGAGTAGTTTTCCACTTATGATATTAGAGATGTGATAGAAGGGTATTATAGTGGTATGATTATCTATGTGAATCTTAACAGTTGTTAATGATTTGGTGTGATCATCAGAGTGTTATTGAGGTCAATTCACCCTTATTTTTTCTAGGTTTCAAGTACCCTATATCATTAATGTAAGACATCATAGAACAAACCAATATTAAAAAGGGTTTGTGACTTCTATATTTTTAGTGGACTCTCTATATTTTTTAAGTGACATTAGGGTCCTCTTTTTGTGTGGTTTTCCCACATCTGTGCTCTGTAGTGGCGAGGTGCAAGGACTCCATATTCTAAAGCGGTTACACATGATACATGTTTAGGATATAAGACAATTGGATATGAAGGAATACTATTCATTATTATATGGTTTTGGAGATATACATCCCCCTTCTCTCTTCTATTGGTTTCATTTGAGAATATGTTTTTTTGGATTCCTCTACCCTCTTTCTCATTGATTGAGAACTCTATTATTATTTCAACTTTATCCATTTTTGGGTTTTTATGCACCTACTAGGTATGTATATACACAACCAGACATGATATTTTACCACAAGTTTTTTTCTCTTATAATGATTAAATACAAATTGGTGGTGACCTTTGTTGTCCTAGTTTGAGTGGTGTACAATGGATCATAGTGTTAAACTTGTTCATTGGTCGGTCATGGAGAATATGATATAGGAACTCTGAACTTTTATATTTTTGTATTTTTTTAGTGTGGGACCCCGTTTCTAGTTTTAATGTATTTTTCGTTTTGAAATAATTTTGGGTACACTTATAAACACTGATATATTTATTTTTGGGGTTTTCATGTAGTTTTTACATTATAGATGTTTTAGTATTTTATCAGATATGTGCACTATTTCATGGAGCTGATTATGTGTGTTTACACACGTACATAAGAAAAGGACTCTAATTTATATACTATTCTAATTTTGTGCCCTTCACTAGCCGTTATCCTTTTATAATAGGGTTATTGGTGTCGAAATTATCTTATCACAAGTCAAGTAGGTCTTGATGGATCAAGGCATGATAGAGTGGGATCAATGGTGGGTTTTCTCCTAGGTTGATTTTTGGAGATAGGATTTTTGTGAGGTTTGGTTTGGTAACCCAGGTAAATAATGTTAGAGTGTCATGAGCTCGTCTCTGAGGATAGGTAACCTAGTTTTGGTTAAGTGTTCGACATATCCATACATTAGAGTTATAAATATATTTATTCCGATTCATAATCTTGAGGAATTATTTTTATGGAACCAATGGTACATGCATAAAATAATATTGGGTCTTTTAACATTCATGTCCATCTTGATTAAGCTCCCCAAATATTATTTTCTTATAGTGGTAAAGCATAATAACTTTTAGGATCCTTCCTTGATGACAACAATCATGGATATGGATACCGGGTCAAGAAAATGATCCATTAATCGACGATAACTTGGTTTAGGGTCCTTTTAATGTGGTTTTTCCTATATGTGGTAATCTAAAAATTCTACCACCAGTTTATTCAAAAATTGATTAAGCATTAATTTAACAAATGGTTTATTAATGAAACAATAGGTAGTTGATATTTCCAATAATTAAATATGACAATACACATAGTCATATAACATTACACGAGTTCTTGTAAAAATGACCACTTATGTTTCATATGATATCCAACATTTTTATTGCATAACATTACCTAGAATTTTACAAATAGAGGATCTTTTAACAATTAATGTCCTGGAAAAAAGCTAAATAATACACAAAAAAAATAAAATATTCTTATATTACTCTGGAAATTATTATTCAAGATTCATCATAAGTACATTTGTTTCATTAAAAAACCTTGGGACATATATCAATGGAAAGGTTGAGCATATAGCCCAATAAGGGAAATCTTGTGATATAGTTTACATGTGGTATTGAGAAATATTATTAAGAACTAAAATAATATCAACAAGAAATGTTAAAGAGAACATAAGTCATATAATAAATAAATGAACATGAATAATAACATGGAAATGTGACTATATATTTTAATTGCGACATTAATAAGAATATAACTAGGGTTTTATATAAATTACCAGGATTATTCCCCAAGATATCATAATAGTAAACATATATAGAGATTAAATTATTTAAACAATGCATTGGAGGGATATCAAGGTGAACCCATCATATTTATTAATCAATTAAAGCCAAATATATGATAATAAAACATCTCATAAATAACATGTGGAGAATAAAAGTAATGGGTATCATATCAAAATCAAGGTGTTCTGAGAAGTGCTTAAAAAACATGATTTTTCTTGATAATACAATTGAAAAGGAAGTATGGTTTCATTTATGTTAATCCATGATTAAAAAATATCATTTTTATATCTCTATGAATTCCCTAATAGAAGATAGGGTTTTGGGTATTCAAAGAAAATAATAATAGAATATGTTGACAAAATGTGATGAATTTTAAGACAAACATTCGACCGCATAACAATTATTAAACATGGTTTTAGAAAACATTAAAAAGTGATAAAAGTGGTATAAAATTAATAAAAGAATCCTAAAAATGAAAATTTTTATAATAAAATTTACAAAATAAATTGATATGGAAATTGATAGACATACCACATGAAATGTGATCTTGAAAGGAAATTAAAAGTTGGAATTTTCCATACTATGAAATGCGGCTCATAAAAATCAAAGATCACATTCTTCGGGGATTGAGTACACATTGGTAACACTAAATGAGAGGTAATAATATCACGTATTTTAGGTTAAATAATTGGGAATGAAATATAATGGAAGAATGGGTGGGTATTTATAGCAAAATTGAAGGAGTTTTTTGTTAATTTTAGAGGGCATATGAGTAGTAGTACATGGAAGACAATAGGCATTACCATGGTTTTTTCCCATGGATTTTCCCATGTTATTGGAAAATTGGTACATATAATATCATATTTTAATCCCAAATAGTATATAATCATCTTATCCTACTCATTGAATAAAAAATTACGTAAATAAACATTCCAAAAACACATAACTATATTATTTCTAATCAGCAAGAAGCAAAGTATATTAGAAACTTCCCATAAATTTAACCAAATTTTTTGTTGAAATGAAAAATTCAAAAATGAAATCCATTTTTAGAAAACGATTTTCTAAATATGAAGAATTTAATTTTTATGTAAAATCATTATTTACTTGAAAAAATATCATATTAAACTAATAATTTCAAAAAAACATATATAGTTATAATATGATGCAATTATATTAAATTATCAATTAAGATTTCTAAATTGTATCTATAATTACTTATTTGAGGTTACTATTCAGTTGGGCACATTACTGTTGATAAACTTAACATTAATATTCCAATGTGTCAATTTAAAATTCCCCAATAATTATATGGATTCTATCAGACTCTAAATATCTTACTGATCACAACCATGTATGTCTATTTTTCTAAGTTCATTTCATAGAGATAATGTTTTAAATTATAATATTAATTTAAATGAGAAAAAAGATTTTTTAAAATGTAGTATTTTTATCTATTCGTTAAAAATATGAAACTTCTTATAAAAATAAAGAAAATTATTTCCAAATTAATTTTGACATTTAAAATTCAAAAAAAAGTTTACTTTAACATATAAATTATCTAAGTCTGAGAAATCTATGAAAAGTAAAAATTTTACCTATAAAATAAATTTATCAAATTCATCTCAATTAAAAATATATATTATTGGAATAAAATATACTTAAAAAGGGAATGATGAATGAAAACTTTTATTAAAACAAATAGATTATATTTTATGTATCTAGGGACTCGACACGTAACCCCATATAACACTCTCATGTAACCTATCGATAAGGTGTGTGATTGTGATATACACTTGGGCAGCTCAAATGACATAACCAGAGTGGAAATATCACTTTACATCAACTTCTCTTATAAGCAATTTAATTCAAGCTTAACATGTTGAAGCTCAGCTTGGTCTTGAGGAATAGAGATGCCCAGTGATATTACCAATATCCCAAGAACCAAAAATTTGGCATCATAAGACCTGATTATACTGAAATAGGCCATCAAATGTTCTACTTTCATTAATTAACAATTATCATTTTGATTTATAAAGAGTAATCATTACATTAAGAGTACACTTTCCAACGGTATTATTGACCAATGGTCTTAAATGACCAAAAATCATATAATGGTTGAAAACCAACAATCTCATTAAAATATAATTACTTCATTGTTAATGAGAAATATTTTTGTTGTTTAAAAATAATATTACACAAATTTTATTCAAAATATATCATTTTAAAAGTTCTGTCTATAATCTATCAAGTTAACTAGACCCTCATACAATAGATGATTCGATCGAGGTAGTGGTATGAGTTTTTAGGATTGTATAGACCTTAGCTAATATTATTTTTCACATAGGACAAATCCAATTCATGGAGTAGAAGGGGCATGTTGTATTATGATCACTCTGACCCATTATGAGATGATATTTTCATGGTTATACTTCTAAACACTATTCCATAATGAGTATTCCAATTTAATCATCCACAATTTGTGGGTATAAAAATGTCTCTCGCTAGATATGGGTGATATGTTTGTATATAAGAGTGCCTTGAGGACTACTAACCTCAAACCTAACTATCTCTATTTGGTGATGGATGAATAGTTTTTTCATATATAATTAATGAGTGTCTTCATATAGACATAAGTGAAAGTGTGGTCACCTTATGCATTCCCTCTTATGTTCGAGTGTTGGAGGGGGATTTGGCTGTAGATTATGTTCTAAAAGAGGTATGACAATCCAAGGGATCCGAAAGTCATCATCATGAGGACTATTCATCTCTATAAGCTAGCATATATCACAAATTATGTTATCAGCACAATAAGCATTCTCAATCTTAAGATCATACAAATAAATCATAATCATAGGGTTCATGTAGAGGACGTAGTCAGCCTAATAATGGGATATTCTACTTTTGTTTTGCATGAGGTCACTTCGATAATGATTTCATGGCCTGATGTCTTACCGATGGTGGACAGTTAGAATATGTACCTCTACGACAGATGTGTTAGTGTGATTAGAGATCTCTTAGGCATGGTTTGGGTGAAACTTATAATATTGTGTTGTTATATGAGAAGGTGGAACTGTATAGGGATGAGATGATAGTGAAGGAAGGAATAATGACATACATACACCACCCTAAAATGGTTCCATACACTATTCTTGTAGGTATGGTGGTTGAGGTCAATGGGTAGTTGCTGTATTTAGAGGGATCTGATCAAGATACTCATAAAATGATTCAAGATATAATCTTTGTCTATTTTACTTTTTTTATTGTACTTATAGACATAGGTAAGAGTCAGTACATTATATTCATACAACTCAAGAATGATCTATAGCATCCAATTAACCATTTATCCTATTTTAAATGGAAAGAGGCTCTTAAATTGAGCAATTCTCTTGTATTTCACATCGGTTGGCAATGTGAGTTGACATTAAATAGAGAGAGTTTCTTATTAGACTGCATATCCATTAGGATCAATCCTCATGATGTTTCCTTTGTTAAGTGGTGGGTTTCCATAGTGAATTCCCAAATATGAACGAATTTGTAGTTTTATTTATTGATTAAATTCTCATACACTCTTTATTAAATGTGGATTATGCCAAGTATTTGTGGTTTTTCATAGACTTATATTGGGAGGATTAGGTATATGGTATGGTCTAAATGTTTCAGTTTTTGATTTGATAGGTGCAATTTATAGGGAATTTCATTTTTTACCATGGCTTATCTATGGATTTGGTGATGGTTAATGCATTAATTTTTCATGAACCACCCAAAATAACATCGTAGGTGTAATGTTTTCTTAGTTTGGTGAGGTAGTACTAGAGGTTCATGGAATCAATTTCTAGAATATATGTCACTTTGACAACCATGATAAAAAATTGAATATGTCTACCTAGATTGAGAAATTTTAGATATCCTTTGACGAGATAATGTAGTGGTTGGAAAATTCCCAACTATTATGAATACCATAGGATGGAGTTGAGTATTTGTAGTTTTTTAATTCATTTATAATGGGCTCAGATGTTTGTTGACGTAGATTTATGAAGTGATTACTTATAGTTTGAGGTGGTTGAGACCCCAAGAGTTGAATTATGTGACCCATGAATTAGATTCGGTAGCATTAGTTTTCTCCCAAATGGATAAAAGGCATTATATTCTAGATGAGTGTTTTTTTGTTCACTAAAATATTTAGATATTTAGGTCTATCAATACTCATAATGATATCAACATGATATAGAGACATTGATTGGAGTTACTTCATGACCATGACATCAATATAGCCTATACGCTAAGTAAGGGAAATAGTGTTGTAAATTCCATTATTAGGAAATTTTATTCATTCCGGTGGAGGAGGAGTATGAGTATTTATCATTATTGTTGTTGGACCTTATTTATGAGAGAGGTGAGACTTATCTACAGTTGCATTTTGTTACACTAATGTTTCAAAATCTTCTGGATATGCTCAATTAGGATATGTCAATGGTGACTTTTTCATTAAAGGATATCCCCAAGAGATTCACGTTATGTATAATATGATGTAGGGGAGCACATTATAATTTTCTAAATATGGATGGTAGTTCTAGCCACATTGAATGAGGAGGTTTTGAGGGATTTTCATACCTCTACCTTGGAAATAAATTCATTTTTTGGAAATGTCTAAAAAGTACCTTAGTGGTAGTTTTGGTGGAGAAAACATGAGGTGAAGATTGGAAGATTTTTTTTGGGTGTCTCTCATGTCAGTAGGTAAAGGCTAAACATCATGTTCCAATGCGTATGACTCAACCTATTGAAATACATTAATGGATGTGAGATAGAATATCAAGGTTTTTTTAAAAGGACATCCATGAATATTGAGATTCCATGATGTTATATGGGTGACTGATTCCCTATTTCAGTGAAATTTATTTCCAAATACGATTAGAGTTTATTTTATAGTTTTATGATGTTTTACATGTGTGGGATTGACTGGATTCATGGGGTACTAGAGATGATCATCTTTGACTATAATTTTTTGTTAATTTCATGGTTATAGATGTGTTTTAAGGATAATTATGGGACCTAGTTTTGTTTTTCACAACATTTTACCCCCATAGGGATTAACATACTGAGCAAACCATACATGTGATGGTGGATATACCGAAGCCTATGTGTTAGACGTTGGATGATGATGTAATGATCACATTCCATTGTTATAGTTTTCTATTAATATCTATTATCACTCTACTATTTTCATAAAAACATTCAAATACCTTTGTGGGAGACCTTATACTTTACTCTTATGTGGGACAAAGTTCAGTGGGGAATATCTAATTGGGATACAGATAGTAAAAGAAATTATAGAGAACTTTTGAGTGACATGTGCGAGAATGTGTTTCTATAAGAGTCAACTAAAATCAAACATAGATCAACATCAAAGGACATTGATATTTGAGAAGTGAAACCATGTTTTCTTGATAGTCTCCCCATGATTATGATTACGGATTATTGGTCATGGAATTGATATATACCAGATATTCAAAGGGACATTCTATATAAAATGGAGGGTCGGAATGGTTTCTAATCATGTTTCCTTATTCCCATGGTTTGAATAAGTTCATGACTTCTTCCATTTTTCACAACTAAGGGGATACATGCATGACCCAATTTACATTATAAAATTGGGAGAGCTAGACATCAAGGATGGATCCACCTTCATAGAGTACCCATGATTGATCGAGGATTTATGGGATATGATCATTCATTGATAGACCATTCCAATTGTTTTAGTATATTGTTGGAATGGGATCTTGTAGGAGGGATCCAGGGTGATCGAGAGTTAGATGTGGGATTAGTACCACATACTTTTTTCTATAGATTTTTCTTTTTTAGGTAAAATGAAAAGTGAAGAATTTCATGATTATGATTTTTTTATTTATGCATTGAATATTTTTATAAATATCTCTAGATTTTTTTATATTCAGCGTTATGTTCGGGGGTCTTAGGGATGCATAATAGATATGTTAAAAATATTTATATATATTACATAAAGAACATGCATATTATCATAATAAATAGGTTTTCAATTTATCAAGACCTCATATTGAATATATGATGACATGGATGATTATAGAAGTTGGGGATTATTATAAACATGATATAATGTTGGTCATCGTCAAATGTTCTGTTAAGGGAGACCATTCCATCCAACAACCAGAAGGCCTATATTTTTATTATTTCAAAAGAAACATAAACCCCCTTTTAAGGGAAGAAAGGGGGGAACCCAAGACATCATCGACTTAAAACATTCACGACCTGAAGGTCTAGCAAGAAAAACACATAAATTAGATCACAATCAAACACATAAATTCATTGTAGATTAATAAATTTACAAAAAATATATATATATATTTTTGGTTAAGGATTTGGGTGAAGAAATTAAGTATTGGGAGCCCTTTATAAACATTAGAGGTGTGATGGATCCCCCATGGGGGAATGAGGTTTATATTTTACACTACCATAGGATGGGAATCAATGATATGAGGATCCACATTTATTTATATGGGTTTTGAGAAATAACATTTCAGAAGAAATTATAGGATAATGTGGATCTAGAAACCCATGTTAAGACCATTTTTTTACGAAATTTTTTATCTATATGACATGTACTATAGATGATTACACTTTGTGTGGTCCCCTACTAAATTAGTTACGGTTTCATGGAAAATTATATATCAAATTGTTTCCGAAAAAACCACATGCCATGTGATTTGATGTTGGAAGAATAGTGTTTACTCTAGAGTTACATAGGCGCAAAAATGATTTGTAACATGTGAACGATCAAGGTACATGGGAACATAAATAAACAATGTACTCAGACATGGATAGAGAACCTGGGCATGGAAAAAGTACACATGAATGGATATAGTGCATGAGAAAATGTTAGAGTACACAAGAAACATCCTTAGTAAGTGGGAATACCATGGGTTTCCATGAAATTCCCTGCATACCCTATCACAACATGTACTTCCCCATGAAACTTCTACCTTGCATATCTACTTCTCCGAGAGATAGATCTGGGTCATGTTTATCCTATCTTCTCTCGTTTTCCACATACAATGAGATGTAAACATTACACTCAATTGAAATGATACAATGTGAGTTAATATTTGTGGGGTTATTCTCTCCGTGATGGTTAGCTGATGGTTGTGATCCGGTGTGAACATTAGAGTGTTACCATTTTCAACATTCCATTGTCTCTATATAGGTTATGGGTCCCCCATATAGTTCATATAGGTTGATATAGACTCCCCACATATTATATATGGTGTGAGTCCTCTATATGGAGTGTGAAGTCCCAATCTTGAGCTCATGTGTTATCGGTGTCCTTCATTAGAGTGGTTCTCCCTTTGTTTTTCTACATAGTTCCAAGGTGCATGACCACTATATTATATAGAGGTTACATGTGATACTTGGCTCAGATATGAGACCTTTTGAGGTGTAGGAAAAGTCTTCATTATTAGTCGATTGGGAACATAAATATCTGATTTATCTATTATATTGGGCTTCTTCAGATCCTATCATATGTTGGGTTTCAATTAAATTATATCTTATGGAAAAACATGAATTTTTATTCATATTTAGTCCCTTTTTGTTTTTAGGGTGTCCTACTCGGTATGTATATATTTCCCCTGTAGGTTTTAGGTTTAGCAGAAGAACATGACATGTGGTGGGAAACTTTTCATTTGGCATGGTTGGTAATCAGTATGCGATATCTAATAAGATGAACATTCAGATCCATAGTTTTGATCTAATAAATCAAATAGGGAAATATTTAAAGAACTAATATAGTGTAGATCAACACATATTTATTGTATTTAATGTAATTAAATATTAATTTCCTCTAAGGAATTATTTCTTTACTGATGTGTCCGACAATAGATCCGCAATGCACCATCATTATGATGTAGAAACCAAGAGTATATTTCGTCTAGAAGTGATCCAAAAATGTTCCATGAATCTAACAATGTTTCCAAATTATTATTTTAGTTCTCGCCTAGAAGATCCTCATTCTTGCAACTTCCACCTTTTATCACCTCATGAATTGCTTCCAATGTGTTCATGTAGATCTAGTGGATGAGGATAACTCTCCATTCTTGAGATCATTCTTAGAAAATAGTGATATCTATGATGGAGTGGTTTTTCCCTAATCCATTGTATACAAATGAATTTTATTTTGATAAAAAATAATAAAATTTTGTATTTATATTTCTAGGGTAAGAATAAAATAATTTCACTAGTGCCATTAATTATTTTATTTGATTATAGAAAAACAACCTGCCAAATAATAATAATAATATTATTTCTTAGAACGTTCTTATCTTGAGAATTATAATTAAATATTTTTAAAATAAATAATATTGTAAATTATTATTTCTCACTAGAAAATTTAACTCGGTCCTCCATTCCTCCACAATATTTATTGGGCCTTTAATAATGACTATTTATTTATTAAATAAATATCACTACATTATTTTCTGAAAAATAAATAAATATTTTATTCACAAAATAGAAAATAAATATTTATTAAATATTCCACTCATAATATATTCCATTGAATAACTAGTGATAGATTAAATTAGATCAGTCATACATGAATAATTATTAAACCCCAACCAAGAATAATATTTATTCAACCTTTTAAATAATAAATAATATATTATTTAACCAATGGTCTGGATACACAATGTTTTTCACCCTCTAGCACTCTTTCTTAGGGGAATTAGGAAAACTGTCATAAAGTACAAGGTCAGTGGCTAGCAACACGCTTAGGAACCCATATAGAATGAAACCAATGCCATAAAGACATGTTACCACATAAGAATGTCTACCATGTAATATAATCCCTTTATAATAATATCTATAATCGAGCAAGTGGCATGACATTCCATCAACCAAGATATTTTATATTTGTTTCTTTGAATTTCTGAAAATAGAACTTTACTATAGAACACCATGGACATTTATTTATTAAGGCTATATCATCTCAATCAAATGGCCTAGGATACTAACTTCA
This sequence comes from Viscum album, assembly GCA_963277665.1. Classification (NCBI taxonomy): domain Eukaryota; kingdom Viridiplantae; phylum Streptophyta; class Magnoliopsida; order Santalales; family Viscaceae; genus Viscum; species Viscum album. The sequence continues at coordinate 1,155,560,671 of OY728136.1, forward strand.
ATTCATTAACATACAGGATAAATCCTTTCTCACATTATTCATTAATGTAATATTACTAGTGATGCAACGATTGTATCCTACCTCACTACGAATATCTATCATCACAATTTTCATTAATACATCAATGTATCTGACTCATAATCTAGATTAATAATAAACATAAAGTATAAAGACCATTACACATTTCCACATATAGTAACATCCAAGGACACATATAAATGTGGATTTCCTAATGTATGGTCTCATTCTCATAATATACTACAAGATATTACCAATGCAATACACCATGAGAAGGTTGCTCAGTGTCCTATAAGTTTCCACCCTTGATAGACTGTATCATTTATATACTGTCAATTGATATTGTCCATCCATAGAACAAATATTCAATAATAGTGTCATAACACTTCTGGGATCTCCTCATAGCGGGGAACTGCTATGACCTTTTTTGTCCAAAACTACCCTTAGGACTTTATCACATGCTATATCAAGCAGAAAAAATATCATGATGTGAAAATTATTTTATGAATATTTAAAACAATTAATACATGTTTTTCATAATGTCTAATGATGTTTTTTCAAGGGAAAAAATTCTAATAGACTCCCACTTGCAATATATCCGACTACAAAAAAACCTTTAGCCTACTAGCTCTCACATGGTACTCATGATTATGCTAGGATAAGACTTTAGTAAAGGGGTCCACCTCATTATCTTCCATGGGTACTCTTCTAATTGATAATTTACCCATATTATGAAAATACGTATAAATTTTATACTTTTATAGTATGTTTAGTGTTTTTTTGTAAACTTTGATCTTTTACAAGAACCACAGTTGAAGTATTATCAAAAAAAAATATAATAGGGGATTTACTTTTGGGTACCACATCAATATCATATAAAATGTTCTTAAACCAAAAGGTTGTTTTGGATGAATAAGAAGCTTCTATATACTCTTACTCCACATTATCAATAGTGAAAACTTGCTTTTTGAGCTCTTCCTGCTCACATCTCCTCAGGTTGAAATAGAAAACATATCTTCATTTGCGACATTAGATCATTCTGATATGTCTAAAAACTAGCAACCGTATAACTCGTGATTACCATATCATCATCTCCTCCATATACCAGTACAATATCCTTAGTTGCCCTCAAATACATAAAGATAACCTTAAAAATAGTCCAATTCTATTCTCTAGGATCTTCTTGATATATTCCCCAAAGTCTAATTGCATAGGAAACATCATTTCTAGTACATGACATGAAATACCTGAAGGATCATATATCCAAATCTTAAGTGATCTTGGTCATTCTCAATTTATCCTATTGTGTCAAGGGAAAAGTTTTATTAGATAGATTATAGCCATGTGACACTAGAACCAATCCCCTACTAGATTACTAAATATCTTTATCATCTCTTCAATATATGCACATTGACATTGTCCAAGAAACCTCTTGGATCTATCAAAAATGATATTGATCTATAGATTTTAGTCATCTTCAGGTAAGTCCTTCATAGAGAATCAAATTTTAAACCAATACTTGACAGATTATAGGACGGTTATGTCATTTCCAATATGTAATATTTCATCAAAATATACTACTAAGATAACTACATCATTCATAGAAATCCTATGGTAATATCATTACTCACATTTGTTCTTGATGAGACAAAATATTTTATGGAATTATTGAATTGAATGTTACATGACATGGATTCTTGCTTCATTACATAAATGGATCTATGCAACTTGAAAATATTATTGGAATCATCTCTTGTCACAAACCTTTCTATTTGTTTCATACATAAATATTTCGGAAGGGTCACATTATAGATTGTAATTTTCACATCTATCTTCCATATCACATAGTCATTTTAAGATGCTATGGAAAATATTATTTTAATGAATTTAATCAGGGAAATCGGTGGAAAGGATTCCTCGTAGTCAATTCATTGATTTTGTTTGAACCCTTTTGGAATAATAATTCCATTATAGGTACTTACATTACCTTCTTTGTTCAGTTTCCTCTAGAGTACCTGTTTACACACAATAGGATTTAAATCAAATGGTGCATCAATGAGAAACCACACATGTTCCAAATGAGTGAAATAAATAAATGAATTCATAGATTATAGACATATTTTAGATTATGATCTCTCTACTACCTTCATGTCGGAGAGAGGTAATTTATTTTCGTCCAATAATGAGTCACTATTCTCAGTGAGTAGAAAATATTTTCTCTCTGGTTCCCTTACCACTCTTACACACCTACACATTACTTTTGTTTAAATAACTACTTCTTCCATGGGTTCCTTTGGAGCATGTTCCTATACAAACTGCTCTGTATCCTGAGAATCAACATTATTGTAGTCAATCTTGCTTCCAATATCATTTTTGAAGATGCTCACCCTCTCAACGAAGATGTCTTGTCTGGTTATTGTCAGTTTATTTCCTGAGGGGTTTTATAGCCAGTATCCCTTTGTTTCATTGGGATACCCTATAAATATACACATCGTGCCCTGAGCTTCTAGTTTGAATCCTGATAAATCCTAAACAAACATCATGAATCCCCATACACATGTTTGCGATAAATGGATTTCATTCCACTCCATAGCTCTAAGGGAATTCCATTTCATACTTTAGTTGGTACTCTGTTTCATGTGTAGGCTATAGCTATAAGGCATATCCCCAAAATGATAAGTGAATAACTCCGTAAATCATCATCAACCTCAACATGTTCAACAAGGTATGGTTTCTCCTTTCACAATCACTATTCCACTATGGTGTATAAGGCCGTGTATGTTGAGTTACTATCCCAAACACCTATAAAAGGTTGATGGAATCTTGGTTGAAATTTTCACCACCTCAATCCAATAAAAACATCATTATCTTCTTACCAATTTTATTCCCAGTGGCATTTGTTAATTCCATGAATTACACAAAAGACATAGACTTGTACCTCCCCATGTAAATATAGCCATATCTACTCATGTAATTAGTAAATGATATAAAGTAAGAATATCCACCCCAAGAATCTATTGGATGTGGTCCAAACACATCAATTTTTAAATATTCTAGAGGCTCTAGGGACCATTCACCATTTCCAAAAAAAAGGGTCTGATAATTTTACCTTATTAACATAAATGACATCTATCAAGTGGTTTGAGCTTAGATGAGTCTATGTAACCATCTTGATATATATTATTCAAACACTAATATATTACATGACCAATATATAGATTCCATAGTTTGGTGTTATATGATTCATGTCAACATGTTTTTTTATCAATTACCAACCCTTGGTTTTTTTTAATTTTATAAATAAACACCATTATTTAAATGTGCCATACCAGAACATATGTTTTATTTATAAAATAAAAAACAAATATTCCAAAAATTAAAAATAAACAAATCTGTATTTAAAAATGATAGAAAAATTATGTTCTAGGTTACTCTCGGTACTTTATAAGAGTCCTTCGAAATAAAAATCATTCACATTGGCAATGTATGGCGGTTGTCACCAGTGGAAATATCAACCAGCCTCCTACCATAGGAAGATTCTATATCTTCCTCTCCTCTAGAATTTTTTTAAAATCTACATAGTTCCTTCATTTCAATATAGATGAGGGAACCACAATTTCTATCTAATACCCAATTTGTATAAATTGAATGATTGCATTTGATAATGAAAACACATTTAGCTTCTCCTTTCTTCTGGATACAATTCTTCTTTTAGTGTCCAGACCTGCCACATGAAAAACATACCACCAAAATTTCCTTTCATAGCCTACTGATCTTCTTCTTCATGGTAGGATGGTTCTAAGGTGCTTTAGACTATTTATAATTCTTTCTCCAATTTCCCTTGTCCTTCATTCTCTTATTCACAATAAGAAATGAAGGATCGCAACACCCCATGTACTTATCCAATTGGTTAATTACATTTATAAGTCCAAAAGCATCTTCTTACTATTTCTCATATTATTATTAACAATAGAGTTGGAGGAGGTCTTACAAATTGATGACAGTATGAGATCTGTATGCAACTCATCTAGGAACTGAATCGTTAAGATTTCCAGACATGTAATGTAGTAGATAATCATGACTACATTAGGCCTTATTGGAATAGACTCTCCATGTTTAGTTGTAATGAATGTGTTGGATAACTCATACGCCTCATGTCTCTCCTTAGCCTGATAGAGATCCAAATGGTGAGACGTCAAGGTATAGTCATCCATATTGTAATGATTCATTAAAATATCATTACACATTGATGATAACAAGAATACTTATCATCTATAGAATCATTCCGATATTTCTCATAGAGAGATAACTCTTCATCACATGCCTCATTTATAGGTGCAATTTGTAATGGTTCTTCCAACACATATAGTTTCTATTCATTGTGAAAGATGACACATATGTGCCTATGATATTCTCAGAAATTACTGTTTTTGTGTAATTCCCTGACCCCAATTACCTACAGTCAGTGCATTATTTTAATTCATTGGCATGATTACAAGGAATCAAGTCCCAAAAGACCGATCAGTTTAGTAGTCGTGGAAAATAGATTACATACATGAATGTAAAATTATACTTTATAACATAAATATCAACATAAATAATATTTTATGAATTCCATTATTCTCTTTATCATAACCCTTCATATAAATCACAATTCACTTCTTGGAATCCTGGGAAAAATAAAACATAGAAAGGGGTGTGCTCAGATGCTTAATAAGGATAAAAATATAGTGGAAACATTCATAAGTAAGCATAAAAATTTAAGGCATTTTATAACTAAAACAAAAGGCATTTAAACTTGAACTTCATAAAATAAGGAAATAATAAAATGAAATAATGCCATTTACATGTTCACATGAATATTCTACTAGTCGAATAATCACATGAAATATCAATAACCACTTTCATAATGATGGAATGCATAATGACATACTATCATAACCACATAGTCAAGGTTTTGTGTCAAGACAACAAATAATATTTTTTCAATGTCCTGTGCCAAGACACTAGTTTTTCTCATGAGACCTACCGATGCATCGAAGAGCTATAGCGGGCTCCACCCGTCACTTACTAAGTCCAATGCATTCTTCATAAGAAAAGGTTTAAACATAACATTAACATTCGTATTAAAACTAGCATATGAAATGTCAATACTTTATCCATAAAACATGAATGTTATAAAAATAACACATCCACAATAAAACATATCACAAAACCTTCAATAAAATATGGAAGTTTTGTATCATAATAAGTCAAATTAAAATAAGCTTAAAATCCATCAAAGGATGTTGACATAGATGAAAATGTTTTGTAAAACTCTTTGAGATAAATATCCCTTTTTCATGAAATCATTTAAACGTTACACAATTTATAAATTAATACATTTAAATACATTTATAAATAAAAGTGTCCCATACCACTTTGAAACTTTTGAATGTAATTTACCATTTTAAAAGTTCATGTCCATATAAATAAATCCTTAAAACCCATTTTGAAAACATGGACATTAATGTGAATGATTTAGAAGAATAAATATTTAAAAAACATAAAATTATGATTTAGTTAAAAGTGCCTCAAAAAATCACTTTGAAAACTCTTTTATTAAACATAGACATGGATAATAAATGTGTCCCAGTATATACTTATTTAAATACAAACTCAGAAAATAAAGAGATTGTGAAATTAACCCTTACCAACTTGGTAACTTACGAAACATACACCCCATGAAAGAAGTATCATAAAATGAATATGTAAATACACATAAATTAAATTTTATTACACAAGGAATACAATTATGGGTAGTACATACACCACACAAAAGGTAATAGTGGAAATATGACATGATTCTCACAGGAATAAGGAGTGAGATGAAAACCCCTTACCATGCACTTTCTTTCAGTCGAGGGTACGTTTAACCTCGTGTATGAAGACCATTGTATGTTATTAAATTATACCAGAACCATATAAATATTTATGATATAATAAATTATTTATTTATGACGTTATACTACCCATTAATAAAAACTTCCATGTTAAATTATCATTTTGGGTAATAATCGTTTTCTTTATCGAACGCGTTTTAACTTGTAACTATTGATTGTATCACTTAGATAATGATTCAAAACTTATATAATATAAAATATGATTTATATATCATATTTATTTCGAATATAAATATGAATAATATACATATATATGAAATGGAAAACACCATTTATGGAGACGAAAGTCCATACGTACGCATAAACGATGTTTCTGTTTTCATATCATATTGAACTGAAGTAAGTGAATAAAATATATGTAATTACACACACACACATATATATATATATCCAGTATCATTATTATTTCATATATTACAGACTTATTAGTAATATATTTTTATAATCTTCGATGAATGGTGAACTTGTAAATGAATCTCATCATGTTGTCGAGACGGTAATCCGTACGTACGAACCGGTGGAAATATAATTTCTTTAACGGTGTTGAATTGGATGGTATATCATATATACAGAATAATTATCATGTTATATTTATTATTTAAATCAATTACACATCATTATTATACCCATCCAAATAATAATGTATTGAATGACAATTAATCTATTATGTAGAGACGGTAAGTCGTATGTATGCACGTATGGTGACATGTCATTCAAAAGATGGATAGAATAATGAATTTAGTTGTATCATATTTATAATAACATCACATTAAATATATTATATTGAAGTTATTATTTTAAAATAGAAACAACAATGAAAAAGGAAGTGGAAGAAGAATGAAACATGAAAGAGGGTGGTGGAAACATTACCTCTTCTTCAGGTTCTTCCTTTTGATTTGATCAAAAGGGATCCATAGGATGGCTTTCTGAATAAAGGAAGGACTCTAGGATTAAGGGAGGAAATTTTAGAGAGTATTTGGGAAGAGTTTGTCCGAGACAATTGGATTTGAAGCTGTGAACTAGTTATAAGGGGGAGTGCTCTTTTATAAGAGGGGTGAGGGGCACTTTTGGAAAAGATGTAAATATTATTTTGTAATAAATTTATATTTTGTTTATAAAGGCTAAAAAAGGATTATTTAAAGGTGATGGTGTCGATAGGTCGAAAACCACTCAAACAATATGTTTTAGATAGGTTTGGGTCATAATATTAACTTTATATTTTTGATTTAACTCTTAGTTAAATAGTTTGACATTTCCCATGTCTCTTTGTATTTCTATATTATACAGTTAATAAACGTACTATATACTTACAGTAGACCAAATATTTGTCCATTAATGATAAAACTATCATTATATAAGTCCTTTTTCCAATCCTTATATTTTTTTGAATAGAATATCAATTCATAATATAATATTTATTTTAAAAACTCCTTTTTGTCAATTTTGACACTATTTGACAATTGATTCTTTTAAAGTCTTAACAAAATTATTAATTATAAAATAATTCATTTAAGAAATACTATCATGTTATATTATCCAATTAAATATGTGTATGGAATTATAACGTTCAAATTATATTTATTTTAACATTTATAATACCAATTATTTGATTCATTCATTAATAACGAAAATACTCAATCATTATTGTGTCATAAATAAATTTAATTATTCAATGTCTAAAAATTATAAATAAAATACCATTATGTAGTAAATCGTTTTCGGTTTTTAATGAATATTTATAGCCGAAAATATAACATATATAACCCAAGGTAAAAATTCATTTTCTAAAAGATATATACTTATGTCATTTTTGTATTTACTTTAACTTATTTAATATAAAGTGTCATTATCAATTACAAGTGGCACCATAGGGTTCCAAAATCAACCCAATGATTCTAATGGTTGGCCATGACTCATAAAATAATGTTAGGACAAGTGTTAAGGTAATTTCTGAATTATTATAATATTCATTTAACATTGAATTTCCCTATTTACCTTTAACCACATTAAATAAAAGTCAAAAGTTACGATTCCGAAAAAATTATTTTCATCTTATTGAACCAAATTTTACTTAAATAGGTTTACATGTCTCTAGGATTTTTGAAATTACACTCATAGAAGTGGTAATATTATTTTTAAACTGAATTTTCAAATTTTCCTAGGTTGTGGGAAAAAGACGGTGAAAAGTTCTATAAATTTTTTATATACATAAAATTATTACAAATTGAAACCAATGAATTAAATTGAAAATATATAGGTATTACATATCTATTTTCAAATAAAATAAATTTAAATAAATGAAAAAATAATGTAAATAATAATTTCGGTTTTAAACGATAACTTAAATCTTTTTCACTATTCATCAAAAACTGAACGTTTTCAGAAAAATACCAAAAATTTTCCCTATGATAATTTCAATATTCCGAATCCAAAAATGATGTCTATTTTACCGAATTAAAAACATATAATCTTCATTTATTAATTTAAAATTATTTCTCGTTGCCCAAACAAATAGCGTGTTTTTAAGAAATAATAACTATCAAAAGATTGATACTTATTTATGTCTAGTTAAAATGTGAAATTATTTACAATGACCAAAAATAGATTAAATGGTAAAAATATATTCTAATTATACTTCAAAATCACTCAAATTCATAATTTATCACTTTTAATTATTTTTATTAATAAAGTTGTTTTTAATTAATATTTAGTAATTTTAACTATTCATCAAAAAATGAAATTTATCAGAAAAGTACCAAAAAATTATTCAAACTAAATTATTATGTCATGATTCTAAAGAGGAATATTATATTGAAAATTTTAATATATAAAAGTTTCAAATATTGTATTTAAAATGATTTCTCCATTAAAGAGTGGCAAAATTGCATTTTTTTAAAAATAATTATTTTATCTAAAAAAAAAAGAATTTTTCATAAATTATGTCTATGAAACTCATAATGTGGATTCTAAAATTATAAGGATTATATAATGTTCAAAATTCATTTAATATTATTTATAACCACATTTGAATGACTAGTTAGGTAAGTCATGATGCGCTTGAACTCAGTGTTGCGTGTAGTGAAAGTTATTGAATTACTTTAGAGAAATAATGTAATATGAAATCCTGGGTTGTTACATTCTTCCCTACATAAATATATTGTGTCATTGCGATGTGAAATTGTTCTTTGAAAATAAATGTTTGAAAATAGAAAATACCTTTGTGGGAAAACCCACATAGGAAATTGGGTTAATAAAATTTAGTCTTACTAAGAGGAAAAGGGGAATAAAAAAGTCACCCTGAAATTATGGTCTCGATTAGGAAAACATTGGGGGAAATTAGAGACACATAATTGGAGGAAAAATGTAAATATTTATAGGGAGTGATTGAGGTCATCAATCACAAACAATTGTATAATTGTGGGTCTCAAAGCCACAAATCTTTGATGAGTTAAAATACCATCGGTTCAATAAAACTTATGGTATTATGTTAACACATTTTTGGTTTCAATACCCCATCCCTAAAGTTTAATAATTTATTTTTCAATAAAATAAGTGGGGAAAATATATATATGTATTTATATATATACCTGACAAGTAGAGTTTCATCCTTCAACTAATTCCTACCACAAACTCATCTTTCACTCTAAATGATTTCAAAAAAATATTCTATTTATACTAATCTTATAGGGTTCCAAAAATAATGAATTTATATTTCGCATATCATACCCTTTTAAAAAACTAAATTATTCAATTCTGGACATGATGTGGGTCTGTGATAGGTGATACAAACTTTCCTCCCTTCGATTGCGGGTTCAAGTCTCACGGCCTTGCCGAACGTGATGGTTTGCTGCCCAACCTCTTGGTTGTCCTTTTTATGGAAATCTAAAAATAACATTAAAAAAATTATCCAATTTCAAACTTAATAAATTCCAACCATTCCAAAGATTTTATGGAATTTAATCATAATGAGGATCCTTTTATCCAGGTAATAACATGTGAACGCCTTCATCGTGTATTCTTTTTCAACACCGCAACATCCTGAATTACCAAAATCAACCATCTCTTATTCCAAAATCACTACCTCATAATCAGAACCATATTAATAATTACCTTTCCTTCAACCATTTATTTTCCAAAAAGTGTAGCTTACTATTAAGTCACTTTTCATAGAACCATATGATCTGAATTCCTCAATAAAATAGTATTTCATTACAATCCTTTTTCATCTCTATAATTCATGTAACTAGCATACTATTGATACAAAACTCAAATGAAATAATTCTATAATAAAAACCTAAGAACACTAGTCATTCTTCTTAATCTGAGGTTGTATCATAACATGATTATTATCCAATAACATCATTTGTGTTATACTCTTATGAATGGGTCATTGATTTGTTTAGTGTCTCAAAACCTTGTAGATGAAGCATTTTACATTTGAAAACTTTTTCTTACCCTTTCAATCACATAATTGATGTCATTTTTCTCCACACTTATATCAAACTCCCATTCCCTTCAATAATTTACCAAGGTGATTCATTCCACATTTATTACATATTAGAAAATCATTTTTCCCTTATTCTCTTTATCCATCTTTCTTTCTGCCATCCTCGTCTTCTCTAGCTTCCCTTAAAATCCATAGGATTTAGAGAATTAATTACTGATATTATTTATATATGGTACTATTTATTGATATGATGATAATATCTGGGAGACTATTTTCTTTCCAAATTTTGTCTTAATACCATGAATGTTATTACCCTTCTTACTCTTTGGATCATACGTATTGATGGACTTCTCATACATTCTACTGGGCGCCATTTCTAAAAAATGGCATACGGTATATATGTTTATGAATCACAATTAATAATTCCAAAACATGTAAAATAACTAATGAAAATTGAACAGTTTAAGTATAAATACTTAATCACAAAACTGTTTTCTTTTAGGAGGTATATACTCATAAACCCTTTAGAGTGGGTTGTAATAAAAATGAGATTTATCATAAGCAAATCCCCTGGGAGTGTCGTAACCAAGAGTGCAACAAGGCCTGTTGTCGTGCACCAATTCTTGTTCGAGTATAGCTCAAAGAGGTGATTTCAGGTGTTACCCCTAAGTACATCTGTGCCAGAGCTGCCTCTACCTGCTCGTATCCCAACATGGATGTATTTTCGTGGAAAACTCACAAAATCACTACATTACAAAAAATATAGGATGTTCTTTTATACTAATCCTCAAAGTCTATCTTAGGTATATGTGATCTAATAAGAGTTTATCTATATATAGCTTACAAGGTTATTGCTAAACATCCTCTGATAACAACTATAATGCCCCGAGCCCAGTTACCTAGAGTCGATGCATTATTTTAATACATTTAGATGATTATAAGGAATCAGTCCCGAAGGACCAATCGGTATAGCAGTCTTGGAAAATAGATTACATACATGAATGTTACTTTACACTTTATAACATACAAATAAAAATAAATAATCTTTTATGAATGACATTATTTCCTTAACATAACCCTGAATATCAATCACAATACACTTATTGGAATCCTGGGAAAAATAAAACATAAAAAGGGGTGAGCTTAGATGCTCAGAAAGTATAACAATATATGAGATACATTCATAAATAAGAATAACTATTTAAGGAAATGTATAACTAAAACAAAATCCTTTTAAACATCAAATTCAGCATTATATGGAAAAATTAAAATGAAATGATTCCATTTACTTGTTCACATGGATATTCTACTAGTCCAATAATCACATGCAATATCAATAACCACTTTCATAATGATGGAATTCATAATTCTAGACTATCATAAACACATAGTCAAGGCCTTGTACCAAGACTACAAATAAAATTTTGTCAAGACCTTGTTCCAAGACACTAGTTTGTCTCATGAGACCTAACGATGTATCGAGGAGCTATATCAGGCTCCACCCGTCACTTACTATGTCCAATGCATTACTCTTATGAAAAGGTTAAAACATAACATAAAAATTGGTCTGAAAACTAGCATACTACATGTCAATAATTTATCCATAAACCATGAATGGTATAAAATAACACATCCACAGTCAAACATATCACAAAAAATTAAATAAAATATGGATTTTTTTCATCAAAATATATCAACTTTAAATAAGCTTAAAATCCATCCAAGGATTTTGACATAGATGCAAATATTTTTTATACACTTTGAGAGAAATATCCCTTTTTCATGAAATAATTTAAAATTTACACAATTTAAAAAGGAAAAAATTTAAAGGAATTTTTGAATTAAAGTATCATATACCACTGTGAATCTTTTGAAAGGAATTAACATTTTTAAAACGTTACTTTCCATATAAATAAATCCTTAAAAACGATTTTGAAAACATGGACATTAATGAAAATTATTTAGAAGAATAAATATTTAAAACATTTAAAATGAGATTTTAGTAAAAAGTACATTAAAAAGAATCCATTTGAAAACTATTTTATGAATCATAGACAGTGATAATAAATATGTCCCAGTAGATACTTATGTAAAAACAACCTCGGATAATAAGGAGATTGTGAAATTAACCTTTACCAATTTGGTAACTTATGAATCATACACCCCATGAAAGAAATATCATTCAATGAATTTGTAAATACACATAAATTAGAGTGGATTACAAAAATAATACAATTATGGGTAGTACATACACCACACAAAATGTAATAGTGGAAATATGGCACGAATCTCATCGGAATAAGGAGTGAGATGAAAACCCCTTACCATGCACATTCTTTTAGTCGAGGGTACGTTTAACCTCTTGTATGAAGATTTTAGTATGTTATTAAATTATACCATAACAATATTAATATTTATGATATCATACGTTATTCATTTATGACTTTATACTTCCCAGTAATAATAATTTCCATGTTAAATTAACATTTCGGGTAGTAATCGCTTTCTTTATCGTACGTGTTTTAACATGATACTCTTGATTGTATCACCTATATAATGATTTAAATACTTCCATAATATAAAACATGATTTATATATCATATATATTTAGAATATAAATAAGTATAATAGATATATATATATGAAACAGAAAACAACGTTTATAGAGACGGTAGTCTGTACGTACGCTTAAAAGTTGTTTCCATTGTCATATCGTATTGAACAGAAGTAGGTAAATAAGATATATGTAATTAAATATATATATATATATATATCTTCAGTATCATTATTATTTCATATATTACAAACTTATTAGTAATATATTTTTATAATCATCGATGAATGGTGAACTTGGAAATGAATCTCATCACGTCGTGGAGATGGTAATCCGTACATACGCACGAGCGGAAATTTCATTTTCTTAAAGGTGTGGAATTGGTAGGTATATCATATATATATAATCATTATCATGTTCCATTTATTATTTACATCAATTACACATCATTATAATACCCATCCAAATAATAATGTATTGAATAACTATTACACCACGATGTGGAGACGGTAAGCCGTACGTACGCACATACGGTGAGATGTAATAGAAAGGATGGATATAATAACAAATTTGGTTTTACCGTATAAATAATAACATTAAAATTTATAGAAAATACTAGATTTATTATTTTAGAATGTAAACTACAATGAAAAATGAAGTGGAAAAAAGAAAGGAACTTGGAAGAGGGTAGTGAAAACATTACCTCTTCTTTGGGGTTTTCCATTTGATTTGATAAAAAGGGCTCCTTAGGTTGGATTTATGACTAAAGGAAGGATTCTAGTATGAATATTGGAAAGTTTAGAGGGTATTTGAGTAGATCTCGGCCGAGCCAAATGGCTTTGAAGCTGTGAATTAGTGAGAATGTGGAGTGCCCTTTTATAAGAGGGGTGAGGGGAACCTTAGGAAAAGTTAGAAATATTATTTTATAATAAATTAATATTCAGTTTCAAAAGGCTCCAAAAGGAATTATTTAAAGGAAATGGTATGGATAGGTCGAAAAAGACTCAACCAATAGGTTTTATACATGTTTCGGTCACTGTAATAACTTTATCATTTTGATTTAACTCTTAGTTAAATAGTTTGATATTTAACATGTCTCTTTGTATTTTTATATTATATAGTTAATAAACATTCTATATACTTACAAGAGACCCCCCAAGTGGTCCATTAATGATACAAATATAATTATATATGTCCTTTGGACGATCCTTATATTTTTAATAATATAATATCAATTAATAATATAATATTTGTTTTAAAATCTCCTTTTTGTCAATTTTGACACAATTTAATTATTTATTTTTATTAAAGTCGTAAAAACTTTATTAATTCGAACCAAATTAATTTAAGCAATACTAACATGTCATATAAACCAATAAAATTCTTTAATGTAATTAAAACGTTCAAATCATATTTATTTTAACATTTATAATACCAATTATTTGATTCATTCATTAATAATGAAAATAATACATCATTATTGTGTCACAAATAAATTTAATTATTCAATGTCTAAAAATTAAAAATAAAATACCATTATGTTGGAAATTTTATTAGGTTTATAATAAATATTAATTTTCTAAAATATAACATATATAACCCTATATAAAAAATGTTTTTCTAAAAGATATATGCTTTTGGCATTTTTGTATTTACTTTAACTTAATTAAATTAAAGTGTCATTATCACTTATAAGTGGCACCACAGGGTTCCAAAATCGACCCAAAGATACCCATGGTAGGCCATGACTAATATAATAAGGTTATGACAAGTGTTATAATAATTTCTAAATTATGATAATATTGTTTTCACCTTGAATTACCCTATTTACCTTTAACCACGGTAAATAAAAGTCAAAAGTCACTATTCACAAAAAATTATTTTCATCTTATTGAACCAAATTTTATATACTGAGGTTAACTATGTCTCTCAGATTTTTGAAATTCCTCTCACAGAAGCGGTAAAATTATGTTTTATGTGAATTTGCAAATTCCCCTAGGTGGTGGGTAAAAGACGGTGAAAAGTTCTATAAATTGTTTTATATATCTAAAATTATTATAAATTGACTCCAATGAATTATATTGAAAATATATAGGTATTACATATATATTGTTAACAAAAATAAATTTGAATAAAATTAATATTTATTTAAATAAAAAATTCGATTTTAAAAGATAACTCGGTGTTTTTTTCACTATTCATAAAAAAATTGAACGTTTTTAGAAAAATACCAAAACTTTAGCCTATGATAACTTCGATATTCTGAATAAAAAAATGAATTCTATTTTAGGAAATTTAGAACATATAAGTATCATTAATTAATTTAAAAAAATTTGTCGTCAAAACAAATAACGAGTTTTTAAGAAATAAAAACTCTCAAAAGATTAACACTTACTTATATCCAGTTGAAATGTGAAATTATTTCCAAAGACCATCATTGGTTTAAATCATAAAAATATAATCTAATTATACATTATAATCACTCAAATTCATATTTTATCACTATTAAATATTTCGATTAATAAAGTTATTTTTAATTAAAATTTAGAAATTTTCACTATTTATCAAATTATGAAAGTTATCAGAAAAGTAACAAATATTTATTGAAACTATATTCTTATGTCCCAATTCTAAAGAGGAAGTCTATTTTGTCAAATTGAATATATAAAAGTTTCAAATATTATATTTAAATAGGGTTCTCCATTAAAATGTGTTAAAATTGCATATTTTGAAAAATAATTCTTTTATCTGAAAAAACTGATTTTTTTTTCTTAAATTATTTCTATGAAAATCAATATCTGTATTCTAAAATTATGAGGTTAATATAATGTTCAAAATCAAGTTAATACTATTCATAACCTCATTTGAACGGCTAGTTTGTTATGTCAAGATGCACTTGAAATCAGTATTGCGTGTAGTGAACGTTTTTTGCATTACTTTAGAGAAATAACGTAATATGAAATCTTGGGGTGTTACACGGTGAGAAGATTTTCCTTCTCTATTATGGATCTTAATGATATGTTTGATTTCATTTTATTTCAATGCCTACAAAATATGTTGAGTATAATTTTAGTACTTTATCTAATTAAATTTAAGAAAATAAATAAATTATATATATATTTGTCTCCTACTATTTTATGAAAACCCAATAACCCTCACTATTGAATTTAGAATATAATGTTTCCTGAACATTATATTGGAATCAATCCATATTCCCATTCTCGCTACATCAAATTTGGAAGGCCATGAAACCCAAATTATTATAGGTAGACATTAAAAACGCCAATATCATTAACTTATTGTTCCTGGATCTAGAGATTGGAATCCTCAATCGTAGAATAAATAATTTATATTTCCTCAACCATTTCGTCTTAGTTAAACCACATATTAAATTGGTAGTCATCAAATGATTTCAAATATTAAAAGTCATTGCAAAATGAGAAATTGTAAATCCTTAATTATTGAATGCACCACAACTTCTGATGGTTAAAAACATTGAACTATAGTTCAATTTTAACCGAAATAATGGAATGAGATACTGAATGAATATTTCACTAATAAATTTTATCCTTTATACATAAAATGCATGTTATTATCTTTATCACATTATTGATAATATTATTTTGTATATACTTAAGATATTAATCATGTATTAGATAATATATACTTATAAGCTGGTTTATTTTAATTCTATCCTTCATGCATGTTAATTCATTAATTTTGTGATCATGATAACACATACATAATAAAATAACCGTGAAAATGAAAAACATAAAATAAATGGTATGATCACAATTTTATACTAATGTTAGTTTATCTTGTAGGTGATAAACTGACCATTGACCTAGGGGAGAAACCCCTTAAACCAATTAATGTTTGTGTTTATAGATTTCCACCAATCCACCCATATATCTTCATGTAATGGTTTTACCTTGGCATCATATGTGAACTACATCCACTTGATAGAGATATACATCAATTAAATATTCCATTTACTTACACATTGTTGAGGGGAAAGGGGGTAAAATAAAAGAAACGATGGGAACATAGGCTTTACATAATAATGGGAAGAATGCCCACAAATTAATTTTGAAATAAATTAAATGAAACCAAAGACATACAAATGGTCTGGTATAGCTCATGATTATCCACATGCATGCAATGAATTATGAATTTAATAGAAATATCCTTCAATTCATAATTGTACTTATTTAAGATATATCACACTCAAATTGAATAATTATTATATTTATTTAATCAATTATTTTTTCTTTGTCCCTTTATGAATTTTCTTGAGATTCTCATCCATTTAAATTTCAATCAAATTAAATAATTTCATTTAAAATTATCCTTTTAATTAAATGTACCTTCAGGGTAACATGTTGAATACCCATCCAGATCTACCAAACACGTATTATCCTCATATTTTTTTAACTAGGGAGATATATGGAATACACGATTTAATATGTACTATCACAACATTTACATAAATGATTATTAAATTAATTACATTATTTTTTTGTCCATGCGTTAGGATTCAAAGGGCATAGAGTAACACCACCTAACACGACTTATACAAGATATGAAGATCTAATCATTATGTAGATATTAATTAATTAATTAATTAATTATGTTAATAATACATAGTTTTTTATAAGTACACAACATGTATATATGATCTACGTGATGCGTACATGTCTCACCATATATATGGGGATGATACCTAAGGACTCAGCATGTGAAACATAAGTTAGAAATTTTGGAGTACTCGACATGTCCAGTGGGCCACACACCGTGTTGACTCTGTCTTACATGGTCACTGGTTGGGTAAACTATGTATGGAATACATAGACCGTCTCAGAACAAAATGGATTACATTCTGTGTCCCGTGGGCCACACGGTGTGTAGTTTGTCTGATCATGGGCCATCATATTTTGGTCAACAATGTGTGTAATTAATGTGAAAAATTTGAAGTGATTTACAAATAAATATTTATTTCTTCAATGCGACTACAAAACAAGTATCTCTGGTTACATGGCGTGTATTCTAGTGTTATCCAACAATAAACATTATCACCTATATATTATTTCATATATTTTATTTTAAACATAAAATTAAATATCTCAATAAGATCAATGAGAAACGAATGATGAAGAAGTATATTTTTTAATTCCGATTAAATGAAATATTAAAGATTATTTAAAAAACAAAATTCTAAATAAATGAACCAGTAATGATATTCAAATAATTATTAAAAATAATATTCCCTTCCTGATACCCCTTGTAGGCTACGTGATCAGTAGAATCATGGGTGGGGAGGTTCCGTAAATTTCTAATTTCATGATTGATTTCAATTTGAAAACAATATGATGATAAACAACCTAATATATGGAATTGATCATTGAAATCAGATAAGAAAATCACTATGGATCCCAGAGATAGGATATTTACACATATTATTTATAATTAATTTAGATAAATAAGATTTATCTCTAAAGAAATCATTCTTCACTGATGTGTTTGGAGAAAGAGATGCAGTGCACCATCGTTGTGTTATAGAAACAAAGCTTGTATTTCCTCTAGCACTGATCCACACATGTTCTAAGAATCATCATACATACATGAAGGATTCCTCATGTTCTAACACAGATGATCCTTGTTCTTGCATCCTCTATATTTGATGGCACCATGAATCACTTCCATAGTGCTCTCCTTAATCTGGTGGAGGGGTATTTCTATCTGTTCATAAGATTTCTCTTGGAGAATGTAGCTCTCTAGGAATGAGATGTTTTACCCAAATCCATTGTAAAAACTGAATTGGATTCTGAAAAAATAATATATTTCAGAATTTATATTCCCAAGTTTAGAATAAAATTATTAAAAAACTGCCTTTCATTATTTTATTTAATCCTAAAATAACCCATGTCAAAAAAGAATAATGTTATTTCTATTTCTCAAAATTTGCTTAAATTAAAAAAAATAAAATATTATTTAATTATATAATTTTTAATATTAATATTTAAAACCGAACCATTTAACATGATCCACAATTCCTCCATAAAATTTATCAGGCCTTAAATAATAACTATTTATTTATTAAATAAATATCACTACATTATTCACGGATAAGTAAATAAATATTTTATTCACAAAATATAAAATAAATATTTATTAAATATACCACTATCAATATATTCTCTAGAATAACTAGTGAAAAAATAAATGTGATCAGGCATAGATGAAAAATTATTAATCCACAACTGGGAAAAATATTTATTCAAGCTGTTAAATAATATATAACATATTATTTAACCAATATTTGGGCTACACATAGTGTGTGATCCTCTAGTTCTCTTTCTCAGTGAAATTTGGAAAACCTACCTAATTTTCATGGTTTGAGTATAGAAACATTACAAGGAACCAATATATAAAGAAGTTAATTTCACAATGACAAGTTACCACATACAAATTATTACTTTTAATAAAACCCCGCTGTCAAAATATCTCTAATTCAGTTGGTTTCATGCCAGTTCGATCAACCTATATGCTCAGTATCAGTTTCATTATATTTCTAGAAATATAACTCGCATATAGAACATTGTGGCCATGGATATATATTGGCTATATCAATTCCATCATTTTTTCTGATATATTAAAATCCCTTTACGAATAGATGGGATAAATCATTTTCTACATTATTCATTAATTCCATATAACTCATAACACACCCAACATATCCTACCTCGCTGTGGTTATCATCCATCATTTTATTCTACTATAAATAAAAGTAAAAGATGTATTATATTAATTAATAATAATATTAAATTCTAAGAGACAATACTCATGTTCGTATATTGAAACACCCAATGACACTTAAAAATTTTAATTCCCTAATATCAGGACTCATTCTCCAAATATCGTAATTAATATTACCAAGGGGATACACCATGAGAAGTTTCATCAAAGACCTATGAGTCCCCATCCTTGATAATTAATAGTAATTATATTTCCTCAAATAATATCAGCTGGACATAGAACATATATTCAAGAATAGTGTCATAGAACATTTGGGTTATCATCATTATGGGGAACACCTATGACCATTTTGTAAGAAAACTACTCTTAGGATATTATCACGTGTTATGTATTGTAGAATAAAAGTCATGATGTGATAATAATTTAATTAATATTAAAAATAATGAATAAATTTTTATCATAAATTATAATGAATTTGATTCTAGGGTTCCAACTCCAAAAAACATACATGGTAATTGGCCACGTGTATTTTTCCTTATATCGGTTACATAAAGAATGATAGTGACCTTAGAGAACCCAATTCTAGTGGAGAATAGTGGTTCATGGAGTGGACTATGTTTAGTTGTCAGCATTGTAGTTTGTATACCTAGAACTCTCCATTTTTCTCTTTTTAGATATAATTAGGATGAGACCACTTTTCTGGTTGGGCAATTATTTTCCCATTTTATATCAATTTTTATTAATCTTCTTGACATTAATGTTTTTCCTAGTAGTTTTTACATTCATGGTTTACACTCCATATATTTCACACTTTTATCATGTCACATTGAAATTTCATAAAATGGGTTATTAGTTCACATATAGAAAAATAGGATAAGGCCACCAATTTTAGAATTATACATACTTGACAATATTCACCATCCCCTAACCAGTTAAAAATGGGAATGGGGTGTCAGACTTGGATTACTGCTGGATAGAAATGTACCCATGGTTCTAGTCATGAATGTTGTGATCATCATCATATAAATGAACATCAGTCATTGAATTTTTCTTTAGGATAATCTCTCATTTGAAAAACTAGTTTACATATATAGAATATAAACATCAATCATCATTCAACATTATTCAGAATTACTATACTTCCAAATAAATTTGTAATAAGGGAATATTTTTCTTATTATATTCAGTTTCATTATATATATTATTCAATTCATCATCATTCTATATGTCTATAACAAATGTTTATTTTAGAAACTTATAAAATGGTTGAATCTCATAGCTTACAGTTTATCGTATTCAACCAGAAATAACTGCGGGTTGAGATTTATAATGGTTTCAACGATGCTTACATTAGAGGTGAACATAAAGTTTATTCATTTTGAAATCATTTTTCTTTTTATTCTTCTTTAAATAGGGGTCTAATTTATATGTTTTAAAATTTATTTTATTGAAATGAAAAGTTGTAACTAGGCAGGGTATCAAGATATTATTTTAAATTCACCTTTAATTCAAATGTGCTCAAAATTTATTTGAATGTAAAATAACCAAAAAAATTCTATTGTATTATATGAAAGAACTATTTAGAGAGATAAACATTAATTTTCACCATCGAATTAAATATTTAAGAGAAGAATTTATCTTTGGATCCCATCATGTTGGTATTTCTTTATATCACTTTTTAATATTTTTTTCATTATTAGGCCATATTTATTGTATTAGTTCATTTATATTTTATTAATTATTCCATTTTTATGTAGTTATTTATACTATAGATTTAAAAAAACGATGGTTTCCACATTTATATATACAACTATTACATTGTTTTCTGAAAAAAAATTCAACACCATTTAATATAGACAAAATTTTATGTAATAAAATTCCAAAAAAGCTTCCAAAAAGGCTATATGATGTAGTGAAATTCTATATAGTATTTGGTGCTTGTGTGAATAGTAATCCACATTCAAATTAAATGAATAATATAATATTATCAAATATTTAACAAAAAAACACCATTTCAAGTCTAGATGATGATGGTTTCGTTTTTTACTAAAGACTTGATAATCATAATTACGTTTTGATTTTTTGTTTCTATCAAGATAATAAAGTTTTTGTTACATATTAATGATCTCATATTTTCATTAAGGCATGGAACATTTTTATTGTTGAAAAATCCCATAATGATTTTTATAAACACTATTAATAACCCAAAGAAGGGTTCGAGAGCGTCTGGGGTTTGTTCAAATCCCAAAGATCTAAATTTCAAATGAAATAGAATAAGCACATGGTTAGGAAAGTTTTAGTTCTAACCATGAACCTCGATATTTGTGGCACTATAAGGGTTTCACATAGTTTTTCCAAACCATGAAAGGTTTTTTTGAACTATGTGGGGCTATAATTGAGGGTGTGAATAGTCTATGAATAGTTTTCTTAATCATGTGTTGTAGGTCATGCAGAGTGTGTTATCTAAGTAGTGGGGTCCACATGATTGGTGCATGGTTTGGAAAACCAAGCATCCAATTTGTGTTACCACATAAAAATTTGTGAAATGAAATTTTACCCTTCTACCTTTTATGAAATCCTCACCCTTTAATCTTTTATCTAGTGAAAAGAACACCATCGTCCTCCTATTCATCTCTCTCAAGATGAAAGATAGTCATGGTGGTATTTTATTTCTCCGAACATCGAATAACTCATCATTTGTAGCATTGGATATCCATAAATATGTTTTCTATACATTTTGAACCCTTTTCATTTTTATTTTCATTTATGGAATTATTTTAGTGTGATGTAATGTTCTATATCTCAAGATTATTCATCTATTCTTTTATTTTTTCCCGATTTTGGCTAAAACAAGGCCCAATACTGGATGTGTGTTCTACTAAAGTAATAAGGTAGGTGTTCTATAACATTTTCCTAATTTTTCATTGGTTATTTATTATTTTTCATTATTCCACACACCATACTTTTTATACATTTTTCTTAATTTAATTAAAAGTCTTGAATAAATGTTCAACACATTAATGATTTTTTATAACACCTATTCATAGTTGACTGTTTTCATGCTTAACTTGAACCACTCTTTTGGTGTGTCCTTAAATAACTCACATAATATAAACAACCCCTTTGGTTGTGAGAGATCAAAATATTGTAGAGGGATCCCTGTAAATTTAATGATTTTTAGGGTAGGGATCATTCCCCCTTTTACATGTTATTAAATTCTATTAAAATGGTAATATGTTTTAAAATAGATATGTGGAATGAAATAGATATTCTACTTGATTATTCATATTTATATTGATAATTTAAATTATTTATGGACTCTAACATAGACCGTGGTATGATTTTAATTTTTCATTGATGTTGGACATCTCGGTAAGGAACATACTTCTTATAAAAATATGGCACTTGTTGTATTATGGTAATGTATCGGCAAGGGGATAGAGTTATAAAAAATAATGACCCCTAGGTATGATCTTTATAGTATGGAAGTTATGGGGTTGATCATGTTATGAAATCTATGACTTTGGTATACCTTCATATCATCAAATATAGGTCTCATGGAAAAATTCTATGGGACCTGGCCCATATAGGTATGATACTATACCAAGGTTAACAATAAAAGAGTTACATGGTCTTGATAAGGTATACCTAGTTATCACATTGTAAACAACCCTAGGTGGTATGATACATTATTCACATGTGGCATAAAGTGATCCAAATAATAGATGTTGTTAGAATTTTATAAATATTGATGCACATCAATTGTAGCCTACTTTTATTATATCATGTTCCATGGACATAGAATAACTTTTATTCTTGTGATAAAATATCAATTATATCTAAAAATATTTATAGTTTGTATGTACAAACTATATTTCTTATAGATGTCATTAGGGGGCCTATTTAGTAGATCTCACATCCTTTTTAGGATACCTATGATACCTGAATAGACCGCATAATTTCAAATAGGTGCAAGGGTAAGAGTCCATTAATATATGGTTGAATGATTATAGCATGGGAGTGTGGAAGAATAGGACATATCCTTGGATAATGATTCTATTGGATATATCCTTTTTAGATATTTTTTTGATACATGAATTGTATGGGATGCCTACTTCCATGTTTTTTTAATCTTCTATATAACTCCATGACGTACACATTATTTGTTTATGATACTTCCCATTGATTTAATTGTTATTATTTTTATCATCTGGAAGTATCTCTTATACTGTTAGTTGATATTATGCTTCTTCTATTTATTAATGTATCAGAACTGATATGTTACTTAGATGTTTAGGGTATAGTCTCCTCACTGTACTACATTATACCATGACTATTAGTTAGAATTATCTATTTTATGGGGAGGTGCACCTGAGGCCATGTATCACATCATCTTGCGGAAACATTTAGTGGATTTCAATTTAGTACATTACAAATTGGTTTCATAGGTTTAAATTCATTGGATTACTATTTTAAGGTTTTATAAAGGATACTATGATGGTTTGAAAATTGTTAATGAGACTATTCCTAGGAGTTGCTAACCCATTTATAGATAAAATAAAAATTACAAAGTAGATGACTTTCTATTTTAGATTCTTCCTATTACAATTGTTTCTATTCCACCAATGGTTTACACACATGATATGTGATTTTATTATTATGATTGAGGATTGTATTTTATCCTTCGCCTGATAGAGATAGTAATAAATGATCATGCATCATTTTAGGCACCTTATAGGTCAAATACATCATGAATTATTTCATTCCATTTAGGTTTTAATTTTTGATTTCATTATACATATTGTATGTTCCTTGAGTGAAATATCTATTATGAAACTAATGTTTCCATAGGAAGAAGGTGATATTATTGTAGTTTAATAATTTTCTTCCTCAACCTAAATGGTGTTTGCCCTTATAAGATGATTATGCGACCTTGGTAAATCAATTATCACATGTTTGAGTTATGTAACAATGGTTACATTTAATGAAACATTGTTTGATTTTGAATATATTCATGTCATTTATAATTTAAATAGTACACCTTGTTCTCTAAATTGGTAACAATGATTAGTATAGTTAGATCTTATTATAATACGTATTATATTTTTCTATTTAAGGTTAATTATTGTACGAAGTTATATTAATTACCAATTAAATTTTTTACATCATATACTTGTATAAATTGGGAATGGTATATCAAAGAACTATTCTAATATATATATTTAAAAATTTATCAATCATAATTTTAATATAGTTTTTGTTAAATTGGGTTTCCAATTATTATTTAAATCATTATTTCTCTCTGTAATATTCAATTGAAAGTCCAAATATAAATTCCTTAATAGTTAAAATATAAAACTTTACCCAGACACAACAATAGTTTTGAATATTAGGTAGTGTTCCTCTTGTTCCATTTCCTAATTCCTATGACCATGACCTGGCATTAAGAGTTTAAATAGGGGTGTGAATATTTCTTATATGAAGGATGTATACCTATTCTATTATTGTATCCATGGATTATATTATTATCAATTCTATCTGAGTTTTGTTCTTGTAATTTATAGATCTATTCCACTATGATTTCCTCAATTCATTCTTCAGGAGGGTGTTGATGATAATGACCCATAGGTGGTGGGCCTTCAGCTATCTGTGTTACCTCTTTGAGTGTCACCCCACATTTTTCACAATGTGGTAAATTATTCCTCACTTTTAGGAGACATTATACATATTATTCATAATATATAGGGAGATTCATGACATGACTCTATAATAGTAGTGTTAACGTGAGAGTTTCAATAGTAGCTTCCACCATGATTTTTTAGGTATATTTTTTCAAAGGCTATAGAGTTTTGGATTAAAAATTTCTCATCTAACTCCCACAACTTAGAGACACCTCCTAAGAGGAGTTCAAGGGTCCAAAAAATCATTAGTGGTATTTTTAGAACCATTAATATATGAAACAATTATTGAGTTGGATGGATTTCCAATCCAACTTTTGTTACATCTTTTTCAATGAAACATTGAGATCTAGTTGTTCCATGGTAGTTTTGGAAATGTATCAGGGATCTATGTTTGTTATGGATAACTGTGCTAATTTTATTGAGATTCAGTGCTTTTCACGTACCTATACCACTGAGGAGTGAGTGAGAGTGAGATGTTTTGAGGGTGGTATTATGAATCATATTTAATCTCAAGAGACAATTTTCTAGTTGACTATAATATCAGATATAGTAAAAGAGGCTCTTATTACCAAAAATTTTTGGAGGTAATCCTAAATTATGAATCATAGTGGAACAATTTTTGGACCAAGTAGTTTGATATTTGGTAAGGGGAAGTGACACTCTTAGACCTCTCATGAGGGTAGTACCTGTTAGGCTTCACCTAAAGGTGGTTCTATTGTATTTCATTAGTGTGGGAAACCAGAGAATGAAAACCATATTAAGAGAGTTCCCTAACTGAGGGATGATCTTACGGTAGGATGGGACTTTTATATTTGTTTTTCAGAATCTTCCCTCTAGTGGCCATTGAGAGTGGATAAACCCGGAAACTAGGTCCAATTGTTAGATGATCATCTACATGTTATACAAGCTGTTAGAGTTCTAATAAATGGTATGGATGAGGATGTTAACATGGTATGGGGAGTGAAACAACAATATTCCAATGTTAGTAGTCTGGACCTTCTCAAGGAAGTCATGATTAATCTCAGGGATGTAAAATATTCCATTTTTTTATAGTTAAACATGTGTCATGGGAGAAGATTACTTAAAATTCCCCATATTGTGGTATAATTTTGGTAGCATCTACCTTGTTATATGCTTTTTTGACAAGGGATTCATATTCATTGACTTTTATAGTTAACATGGAAATCTTCATTTTTGATATTCAGTACTTCTCTGGTTTGACCACCCTTAATAGACATTTTGGATTACAATTGGAATGAGTTCTAATATTTAAGGAGTTACCCCTTCATATAGGTAGCTATTTATTTTTATGGAACTTATATGTCCAATATATGATAGATTTGGATGTCATTATAATGATTGATTGGTTAGTTCCTTATATTTCCTAGATGGGTTGCTATCACTAGAGGGTGTCCATCATATCACCATAGGGAAGTTATTATATTTTCAATGGAGAGTATAATGCGTAGGAAGGTAGGGATGGAATAGTTCTTCATGGGATGAGTGGAGTTATAACCCAGATCACTAGCCCCTATATGTATGATCAAATAATACACTATACTAAATTCCCTATTTTAGTATGTTGTTTTTTGATGTATTTCCAAATAAAATTTATTGTTTTCCACTTGAGTGCCAGGTGGAGTTCTCAACAAAGATTGTACGAGGGGGTGTACTATTATACATTCAAACTTTTAAGATGGACACTGCTGATTTGAAGAAGGTCAAGAGGGAGTTGGAAGACAAAGAAGAAAAGGGTTCTATATAGCCCAATAATTCTCTCTTGTGATCACCGATACATTTTTCCAATAAGGATGATGAAACCCTATTATATTGTATTGATTATCAAAAGTTGAATCAGGTTACTCTAAAAAACTAGTTTACATTACCTTGTATAGATGACCTCTTGTATTATCTATAAGTATCATAGGTATTCTAGAAGGATGATTTAACATTAGGTGATCACCAATTATCTGTTAATCCTTCAGGAATACTTCATACAACCTTCTCTAGTATGTATGGTCCTTATGGATATATGATTTTGTTGTTTCATCTCACGAACACACTGAAAATTTTCATGGATCTTTTTAATTTGTTTTTCCACCTTTTTTATTCATTTGTGGAAGTATTTGTGTATGACATATTTGTGTATTCTTCTACTTATCACAGCAATTTAAAACATATTGATGTCATTCGGAATACACTGAGAGATATCTAGTTGTCTGCTATTCTTACTAAATGACACTTTTTGATCAAGGTGGAACCCTTCAGAATTCACATTATCTCAGAGCAAGGATTTTTAGTAAACCCATTAAAATTAATATATGTAGTTACATGGGATCATTCCAAGAAAATTTTTGATATACGATTTTTCTCTTGGATCACTATATATTATAGATTCTCTATATAAAACATTTAATGCCTAAAATCACTTATTATAGGCTTGGATAAGAAGTATATATAGATTATATGGTATAAATCCTCTGATAAAACCACAAAGTAGAATAAAGGGAAACTAAATTCTACACTGATCATGATTCTTATTGATCTGAAAAGAAGTTATACAATCTATTATGATGCATCAGTTATCGGGAAAGAATCAATTTTGATATAGGAAGACTTATTTAATGGCTACGGGTTATGGAAATTGATGCCTAATGAATAGAATTACCCAAATCAAAATATTAAATTGGAATCCCTAGTTTAAAAAACATATTTTTAGACATTACTTATTGTGAGATATTATTGTGGTTTTTATAAACCACAAAAGACACAGTTATATTTTCACCCATTATGAATTTAACCTTAAGAAGAGATGGTGTGTTGAATACCAATAGTTCATTGATTTTGACCGTTCTTATATTCCTAGAAAAAAAATGTGGTAACAGATTATATGAGAGAAAGAAATTAGATATTTGACGTTCAGAAGGCCAGTTGTAAGTGGTATCTTATGGCCTTATTTTCTTTGATTCACTTGGTTGTATAATACCAACATGAACAGTTTTTTACTCATATCCTTATGACTTACCTCGTCACTTCTTGAGAGAGTTAAGATGTGGTAATTATTAGATGTTGATGTATTAGTACTAAGGGATAATGTTTTAGGTGATGATCAACCACCAGGTTGGATGGTTTATCAATATAAGGTATTGTGCATCGATGGATCAATGAGGGTTTCTACAATAATATGGGAGGAATTAATATTATAATATCATTATTCTATATGGAATGTAAACCTTGGTATTACAAAGATTTATTATGACCTACATTTCAATTATTTGTAGCTTGGTATGAAATGTGGGATTACTAGTTTTGTAACCCGGTGTTCCACCTATCAGTAGGTAAAAGAATAAAACTAGTAACTTGTAATGTTGTTGATGTCATTGAACAATGGTTACTGGTAATGGGATGATATCACTATGGATTTTGGTAAAATATTTCCATGATCCCCTCATGGAAGTTATGTAGTATAGTTGTTCATCGAGTGGATCATGAAAGCCACAAACATCTTATATATTATAGATACCTTCATAGTAGATTTTATTTAGAAGTTTTATGCCAATTATGTTATACACCTACCTGGTTTGCATCATAAAATCATTTCTAATAGGGTTGATATTCTCACATCAATGTTCAGATAGTTGTTATTTATGTATATGTGTTGGTATGTACTATTGAGCGCAACCTTTCACACTCATACTGATGTGTAGTTTGAATGGTTGAAATAGGTTCATGAGGACATGCTCCGAGAATACATCATTGATTTTGGTGGTGTCTTTGAGGAACATTTAACTCTCACTGAGTTTTTATAAAATAATATATTTTTTAAAAAAATTATACAGATGGATCTTTTTAGGGAGAATATGGTAAACCACATTGTTCTTCTTTGTAATGTCTACTATCAGGTGGGGTGGTTGTACATGGACCTCATCTCACACCGGAGACATTGGAGCATGTTTATCAGATTCAAAAGTGAATGGTAATAGCGCAGTATAGAAATAAGTCATACGGTGACTATCACAATTGACCACAAGTCTTTGAGGTGGGATGATTGTGATTCTTTCTTATATAAAATAGACAAGTGCATTGATATTTTTGATGGTAAGGTAATATTTCACCTTGATTCATTTGACCTTTCCAGGATTTGTAGAGATTTAGGCAGGTATTCTGTTAGTTGCAGTTACCTCACATGTAAATATCTACACCCAAAAACATCCATGTTTCATATATTCTTCGGTATTATATAGATCAATATCGTAAATTTCATCATTATGATGTTGAGTTGGAAAATGATGAATCCTTTGAGGATCATCCTGTTAATTTCATGGAATGAAGCATGAAGACTTTTTGAAATGGATTAGTTCCTCTGGCACAATAGATTTGGTATAATGGCCTCATATTGGATAAGACCTAGGAGGGAGAGGCCAGAAATTTTCTTTGTAACCTTAGTTTTTATCATATGATTTTTTACCACACTTTGAATGAAAAATGAAGGAAAATTTTATTTCATGGGGGGAGACTATAAGATCTTGTAATTTCTATTAGGTAAATAACCTTTTGTTTTGGATAAAATCCTTCATTTTCCACTTATAGACATTCTTAATCCCCAAAAAAATTGTTCATGAGATTTTTGGGTTTGTTTTGGAGATTAGATATCCATATTTGGAAGAATAAAAGTCGAGGTGTATAGTTAGTTACAATTGTGTACCTCAAACTATGTGTCCTTTGAAGGCTGACTTTTGGTTTTTTAAAAACAATGCAATGGAGGTTTTGACCATGTTGGGATGAGATAGAGGGTAAACACAGGCTGCACACATTCTTCCTAACTGTGAACTAAAATCCATGAGGTGTGTGTCACCTGAGAAGTGGGGTTTACATAGTTTTGGAATATTTTTTCTAACCATGCACCAATTAAAAATTTAGGAAAAGTCTTTTTACACCTCCAATATTTTAATAACACCCTTATCTTCTTTTCTCTTCCAGTTGAATACACCACATCTTTATCCCTATGAGACCTCTCAATACTAAATCTTAGATTGGTTATATCATCCTCCTTAAAATTCTAAATCACTTTTAAAATATCATTCTAGATATCCATTTTAAGTTATGTTTTCTTTTCTCTCCTTTTATCATCTGTCTTCCAATACATGGAGTTATTTTAGTGCAGGATTATTTTCTCTTTCTCAAATGTATTTTTCTATTCTTTTTTGTCACAATTGAGTCTGAACCAAGGGATTATATTGGATGATTTTTCAAATATAAGCATATGCTTGGTGGTATACACATATTCCCAATGGTTTTGTAGTTAATTTTTTGTTCTCTATTTTGCGGCACCGTAGACATTCCAGATGCTGCTTCATTTTATTTTAAATTTCATGAATAAATTTTTCAAAACATAATGATTTTCCTTTCTAGAAGCTATACATGGTTGGAGTTTGTATACCTCAAACTGAACCACCCTTATGTTGTGTCCTTTATATCTAAACCTTGATAAAACCCACCACTTTGGGCGTGTGTGATGTCCATATTTTTATGGTATCCTTAATAAATTTAATAATTTATAGGGGAGGGATCATTCCTACTTTTCCATGTTATTAATTTATTTTAAATATATTAAATTTATTAAAATATAAATTTTTAATGGAATAGATATTCTCTTATTGTCTTCATCATTATATTGATAATTTAAATTAGGTATGAAGACTAACATATCCATGTTATTATTATATTACATGAATAATGTTCTACATCTCGATGTGGTTCCAAATTATTATGATTAACACCCCATGATTCCATGATATTCTTCTCTTTGAATAATGCAATAGCTTGAGTTATACGCAACATTGAGTTCAAGCACACCATTACCAATCAAACTAGACATTTAAAAAAGAAGTAATGAATAGTAATAGAAACTTTTGACATTTTATAAATTTTATTCACAAAGGACCTTATTTTTTAATTCATAATATCAAATTTATCTTAGAGTAAATTTTTGGTATTTTTATAAGAACTTTCAATTTTTGATGAATTGTGAAAACACAGGGTTATTGTTTCAAACTGTCATTTATTTAAATATTTTAAAATTTAATAAAATTTATTTTTATGTAAAAATAGATACATAATACCTATATTATAAAAATTTAATTCATTGGAGTCATTTTATAATAATATTAGATGTATAACATTTTATTTAATTTTTTAACGTCTTTTACCCACCTTTAAGAAACCATTGAGAATTAGCATAAAACCAAATTTTAAAACCTCTCTGAATTGACTTTAAAAATTCCTAGAGACATGGTTGACATCAATAAGTAAAATGTGATTCAATATGATGAATGTGATTTTTGTGGAATAGTAACTTTTCAATTTTATTTATCACGGGTAAAAGTAAATAGGTAACTCAATGTACAAATGATATTATAATTACCCGAATACAAGTTGTATCTCTATTTGATAAGTTTATTTAGAACAAAATAAAATATTGGAACAAAATATGATCCTTTTGACCCACTAGGATTAGATTATGAAATTTATTATATTTTATTTAAAGAATAGTTAAAATTGTTAAATTCAAATTTTAATAACTAAAACATTTTTAATATAGAGTTATACATTAGATAAATTTGACTATAAATAATAATTATAAATCTAAATAAATTTCCTACATAATGATATTTTATTTATAATTTTTAATCATTTTATAATTAAATTTATTTAAGACACAATGATGATGTTGTAATTAAATTATTAATTAATGATTAAAATAATTGAAATAATAAATATTAAAATTTACGTAAATTGAGACTTTTGACGCATTAAATGAAATTTTTAGGTGCATATGACATGTTAGGATTGATTCATTATATTTTTTTTCAATAAATCATATTTTTATGACTTAGTAAATAATCAAATACTAAATAGTGTCAAAATTCACATAAATGTGTTTTTAAAACAAATACAATTTTATTAAACTATATAATACTCCTAAAAAACTAATATTTGGAAAAATCACTTATATATGATTATATTTTTCATTAATGGACCACTTTAGGTGTGTTTGGCATTTATAGTAAGTTTATTAACCATATAATATAGAAATTCATGCAGACATGGTAAATGTAAATCTATTTAACTGAGAGTTAAATCTAAATGATAATATTAATATAGTGACATAAACATGCCTAAAACCTATTTTTGAGAATATTTATACCCATACTCACCTTATAATATAAATAAATATATTTGGATCAATTAGAAACCGAATTTGATATTATAATAAAATAATATTTCAAGCTTTTCCTAAAGTGACCCTCACCACTTTTATAATAGGGCAGTTCTCCTTCTCATAATTTCACACATCCAAATACATTTGGGTTAGCCAAAACCAAACTCAAATTTCCACCCCAATACCCACACATCAACCTAGAGGCCTTGATTGTATCATAAAGAAAACCTATGGGACCATTTTGTCTAATCAAATGGAATAATTTTAAGAAGAAGTAATTACATCTTCACATATTTCAAAGTTATTTTCTTCTTCCACATCCTCCTTTTTGGTTGAGTCCATTCCAAAATAATAACTCCAGTGCCTTCTACATACTTATTTTTTATTATAAATATTTTTCAACCATGTTAATTGTTTTATCCTTCCTTTGAATGACAATGTCATCATATGTGCATTCACTTGGCTTACCATCTCAACGACACAATGAAATTTTATTCCCCATCGTAACCATTCAAGATTAATTTTCATTTGATGATTGAAAATATTTTTTATAGAACATAATTTCATTATGTATATGAATAAAATATATCCTACCCATAAATAACATGACTTACATAACAACACATATAAAGATAAATAATCCAGTTAACACAAAAAACAAATGATTCTATTAAAATATCATTATTAAAGCAATATTAGAAGATCATATATGATATAATATTTTTGTATGTGGTTCTATTATAATTTAATAACAATTATTTCACCATTAAATATGAGGTTAACATACCTGAGGTTGTTTATAGGTATGTATCTACTATGATATCTTTATCATCAACATCTCTATTTCTTAAAAATGTATTTCAAAACATTTTTAATATTTACTAGAGTATGTTTAAAGTCATTAATCCCCTTTATTAAATTGTTAATTTTTTAAAGGAATACTTTCATCATTTTTCAAATATAGTACTTTATGAACTTTTCGAAAAAATTATGGAATGTATGTTTCTTTAACTTATTCCGAGGGTGTAGCTGTTTTCCACTATTATAACTCCTTTGAAGCTTCCCAAACATGATTATAAGAATATTTTAAAAATAAATGGGTTCTTTTATAATTACATCACTTTTAAATGAATAAAAATTAGATAGATATATTTCACTTAAATAGTTTTTTAACTTATTTCATCCATGTAAAAATCCTCCGTTGGATTTTACAATTGTTTGATGTTGATTCATTTTGACACAATATTTCATGTTTCATTGAAGGCTTTGTGATATTTTTGACTGTAGATGTCCAATTCATATACCATTCATGGTTTATATTTAATTTATTAACATTTCATATGCTAGTTTTAATACAAATGTTTATATTATGTCTCATTATTTTCATATGAGGAATGCATTGGACATAGTTACTAACAAGAAGTGCCTGATATAACCCAATGATGCATTGGTAGGTCTCATGAGACAAACTAGTGTCTTGTAAAAAGGTCTTAACAAAATAATTATTGTTAGTCTTGGAATGAGGCCTTTTTTATGTGGTTTTGATGTCTGACATTATGCATTCTATCATTATGAAATTAGTTATTGATATTAGATGTGATTATTCTATAAGTAGAATATCTATGTGAATAAGTAAATTTAATTATTTGATTATATTTTCAATATTAATTGGAATTTTATATTTAAAAGGAATGTGTTTAATATTATACAATTCCTTAAATGTTTAGGCTCATTTTTGATAGTTTCAACTATTTTTTTATCCTTACTGAGCGTCTGAGCTCAACCATTTCATATGATTTATTTTACCCAAGATGCGATGAAGTAAATTATGATTGACCTAGATAAATATTATATGGGATATTAGTGTTTTCAAATGGGAAATAATGTTGTTTTTTTTCATATCCTAATGTAATTTAAAACTTATATATGTATCCAATGCTTCCAAGGATACTAAACTAATTGGTACTTCAAGACATTATTCATAATAATCATGCTACTTTTATGTAATAATTCACTGGCTCTGAGATTATGGGGTCAGGACAATACAGTTGGTATCAGAAGAAGTTTAGTATAATCCATGGAAAATATATTTATAAAATATCTTATTAGAAAATGTTACCCTAAGATTAACATTACGGATTAGTAGAGAAGAACATACTAGGATTTTTACAATGTTGAGATTTTTTGAATTTTCAAAGCAATACATCGATTTCTGGATACGAGAAGGTATAGGTGGATCTTGAATATATGTAACTATATGTAAAATCTGAAAACACCATTGTGATGTAGACTCAAACAAGAACTGGAGCATGAAAACGGGCCTTACTGCAATCTTGGTTACAACACTCCTAGGGGATACTATTAAGATAATTCACATTTTCCTTAAAAGCCATTATGAACAATTTATGATTAAATACTTCCTCAAAGAAATTTTTTTATTATGGATTATTTGCACAAACATCCCAATTTATGTAATATATTTTACTAGTTTGGAATTTTGTATTGTGATTCATAAACTAATCTAGGGTGTGCCATTATTTAGAAATGGAGCTTAGTGGAAGGAATGTAATATGTATCAATGAAATTAATCCATGTAGGGATTTCAATCTTTCTAAAAAAATTATAGTGGTGTTGGTGATGTAACTGATACTGAACAGCTTATAAACATACTAGGAAAACTCATTCAAGTTATGAATAATAATCATACCCGTATGGAGCACCCTGATCCAAAATTCGGGAGATCAATGTTATACCTCTTCATGAGGAATCAACCACCAACATTCCAGGGGACTACAAATCCATTTGTAGCTGAGCAATAGATAAGTTTATTCTATAAAATATTTCATGCTTTGAGGAGTAGCTAAAGGGAAAAAAAATTATGGAAGATTATTGCCTCACAAGATATGTATATAAATGGTGGTCATTAATTCAAAAAATAAAGGCAGATGGAGAAGTATAAAATATGTTATAAAGGGAGATTAAAGAACCATTTTTAGAAAAAAACTTTCCCTGTGAGAATCAAGAAAATATGGAAAAGAAATTTTTTAGTCTAAGGAAAAAGTATGATGAGAATGTCGCAATGTATGATGCTTACATTACAAGGTTATCAAGTCATGTTGTAGATTATATATGTAGCCCACAAAGTATGATTGATCTATTCTTTTTGGGTTAAAACCATTTCTCTGTCAAGAATTAGTCACTCAAAATTTCGTTTCATACAAAAATATACTCTCATATGATATCAAGATAGAAAATGAATTGTATATGTATTAAGACTTTAAAGAAAATCAATAGAAGAAGAGATATATTTAACACTATGGAAAAAAGAAATATGTGAAAAAAGGAAAACGTTGAATTTCAATCATGCAGTAAATATGGGAAAACACACCCTATTACTTGCCTAAAGGGAATGAGTGTTTGTTACATGTGTGGTGAAAATGGAAACCAAGATCATGATTGCAAGGGGAAGAAAGAGGTTTTCAATGTTGAATGCTACAGTTGTAAAGAAGTGGGGAATTATGCAAATTAATGCCCTGAGCTCCAATGAAACTTACCTAAAAAATGTCCAAGGGATCAAGGAGAAGCATAGGTGATCACTACTACTGAGGTTGAATATTTTAATAAAGTGGTGGAAGGTACATTAATTTTTTCCTTAAATTCACCCAATGGTTTATTTGATTCTTTATCATCACATTCTTTCATATCCTCCCCGTTTTAAATGAAAATTAGATATTTCAAATTTGAATTTACAAGGGAGTTGTCAGTCAAATATTCTTAGGTATGTATCATTACGAAAATGTTTTGTGAATCAGTTACTAGTATGGCATATAAATGTACTTTATCTGCTGATCTTATTGTCATACCCATGATTTAATTTGATATAATACTCGTTATGGATTGGATATTGGACTATGATGCTAAAATTTATTGTTAAAATAATTAGGTTGTAATTTTTGATGTTGGTAAATAATCCCTTATCATTAAAACAAGAAACAACACCTTCGATCTCTCATCTAGATCCACCCCAAATAGCTCTACTAAATTCAATTATTTTGGAGGAAGAGTGAAATAACTATTGGTTTGTAAGATATGTTAAAATAATGTATGTACCTATTTTTTCATAATATGTTGTGTGTATCCATAGGATTTAACTGGACATCCTCCAGAATGATAAATTATGTTTTACATTGATTTAATTCTTGGTTAAAGGACCATATCGAAGACCCCTTATAGAATGGACACTATGTAATTAGTGGAGCTAATGAATCAACTAGAGGAATTTAGTAATATATGATTTATCTTACCTAGTGTTTCTTCTTGGGGATCCCCTATTCTTTTTGTTATGAAGAATTTTGGATCTATGAGGTATTGCATTGACTACATGGGGATCAATTCTATAACAATAATGAACAAGTATACCCTACCTCACATTGATGATTTATTTGATCAAATTCATAGAGCTCAATATTTATCAATGATTGACCTACGATCTGGATATCATCAGTTGTGCGGGAAGAAGACATTTCAAAGGTATCAATTCGAACTTGTTATGTCCATTACGAGTTTATAGTGAAACCATTTGGATTGACAAATGCACCCTCTATTTTCATGGTTCTAATGAATATATTTTTCAAGTAATATCCTAATTTATTTGTAGATGTATTTTTGATGATATCATGGTATACTCCAAAATATATGAATATCATGAAAATCTATTGCGCCCTATTCTAAAGACTCATAGAAGAAATAAATAATATGGGATGTTTAGCATGTGTGAATTCTTCCTTCAAGAGATTTCTTTTCTTGGAAATATTGTCTCTAAGGATAAAATCTATGTTGATCCTTCTACGACAAGATCAATCCAATAATAGCCTACACCGACAAGTATGAATAATGTACACAGTTTTATTGGTTTAGTAGGTTATTATTGGCATTTCATACATAATTTTTCTCAATTGGCTAACCCATTAACAAATCTCACACATAAAGTGGTTAATTTTTTTGGACAAAATAGTTTGAAGAATTTTTTGATGAATTAAAGAAATGATTTGTCAATTCTTCTATTTCAACTCTATAATCGAGGAATGATGTGTTTGTTATTTATAGTGAAGATTTAAATAAATGACTTGATTGTTTAATTATGCAGAATGATAGAGTTATGCCTATGCATCAGAGAAGATAAAAATTCATGAACAATAGTATCCTACTCATGACATTGAGTTAGAAAATATAATCCTTACTCTGAATATATATATCCACTATCTCTATGGTGAGAAAGGTGATATATTTACCGATAACAGAGTTTGAAGTATATTTTCTCCTTTAAATAACTAACCCTGAGGAAAAGAATATGGCTTGAACTACTTAAGGATAGTGATTTCACTATACACTACCACTTGAGGAAGGAAAGTAAGGAGGAATATGGTTTGAGAATAAAAGATCATGGTGTTATGAAAAATATGAGATTTGAAAGGGATCCTATGTTCATGGATCTACTAAAGATGAATATGGGAATAATCGTAGAATGTGAAACATTGATACTTTTTCCAATGGTTTCCAATACATCTTTACTAGAAAAGATAAAATGTTCTCAGATAGATGATGAAGAGTTTATAAAGAAATTTAAAGCTGTTAATGCTGGGGGATTGATTGAATTCATATATGAATATAGAATATTGAAATCTTGGAAAAGACTTTGTGTTCCCTGTGTACTTGATCATAAAAGGGAATTGTTGGATGATGTTCATAGCTTCAATTTCTCTATACACCCTAGTATCACTAAGATGTATAGATATTTGATGAAACATTTTTTTGTGAGACAATGTGAAGTTGGAGATTTCTGATTATGTATCAAGATGTATGGTTTTTCAATAGGTGAAGGCTAGAAGACAACATCCTAGAAGAGTCATGAAACCTTTTCTCATACCTGAGTGGTAATTTGATGATATTATGAAGGAATTTTCCATGGGGATACCGAAGACTCCTAGGAGAATGATGCAATATGGGTCATTATTGATCATCATACCAATTCATAACATTTTCATGCTACAAGAGAATATTTACCATTTGAACATTTTTCAAGCCAATATATTAATGATGTTGTAAGACTTCGTGGTGTACCCCTATCGATTGTGTCTGATCGTGATCCCCATATTACATCAAGATTATGGAAATTTCATCATAAATCCAAAGATACTGAACTTAGTTTGAGCACTTCCTACCACCCCCACACTAATGTAAAGTTATAACAGACTATTCAATTCTTATAACACATGATGATATCTTGATCACATGACTTTCAAGGTATGTGGGATCAATATTTAACTCTGGTTGAATTTTTCTATAACAGTTTCTTCCATTCAAGTATTCAGATGGCACGATATATAAACTATTATTTGAAAAGAGATGTTTCACAAAAACATGTTGGGATAATGTTGGTGAAGGAAAACTCATAGGAATATAAAATGTTGAGGAAAAAATGGAATAGATGAAGAGAATCTAAACCCACCACAATTTAGCTCAATGTAGGCAGAAGATTTATGACAATAACCGAAGAAAGGATTTGGAATTCTAGTAGGTGATCTAGTTTCTTGAAGGTATATCCATGGAAGGCTATTATACAATTTTGTAAGAAGGGTAAATTAAGTCCCAGGTACAATGGAAATTTTGAAATTCTATAATGAATTGGAGTTGTTTCTTACTGTTTGGAAATGCCTCCATCTCTCTCCAAAGTTCATGATGTGTTCCGTTATCACTAATGAGAAAATACATTCATAAACCAATGCATGCACTCACCTATGAATAAATAGAAATGGAACCCATTATGTCTTATTGTGATGAGCCTATCAGGATTCTTTATACCATATAACAAGTGTTGAGAAACCGGATAACTCTTCCGGTAAATGTTCTTTGGATAAACCATAAAATGGAAGAGGCAATGTGGGAACCTAAGGAATTTATGATGATGAAACACCCAAATCATTTTATATAGTAATATTCTAGAAATTTTGTGGATGAAATTATTTGAATGTGGGGAGAATGTAACACCCCAAGCTTCCACGGTACGCTTCTCTTTGAATAATTCAATAACTTGTGTGGTACGTAACATCGAGTTCTAGCACACCATGACCAATCAAACTAGCCGTTTAAAAAAATTATGAATAGTAATACCTAATTTTTAAAATATTATAAATTTTATTTTTTTTAAAAAAACTTCATTTTTAGTTTCATAATATCAAAATTAGCTTAGGGTGATTTTTTTTTATTTTTTTGAGTACATTCAATTTTTAATGAATACCAAGAAACACTGTGTTATTGTTTAAAATAGAATTTTATTTAAATAATTATTATAAATATTTAAATTAATTTTAAAGTCAAAATGTATACATAATTCATATATTAGTCCAATTTAATTCATTAGAATCATTTTATAATAAGATTATATATATAAATTATTATTGTACTTTTGAACGTCTTTGACCCACCTCCTAGGCACATTTTAAAATGCTCATAAAACATAATTTTACTGCTTCTGTGAATTGAATTTTAAAAATCTATGAGACAAAGTTGACATCATTATGTAAAATGGGTTTCAATAGGATGTAAATATTTATAGTTGAATAGTAACTTTGAAATTTTATTTACCAGAGTTAAAATTAAAGAGTGTAATTAAATTTAAAAATGATATTATAATTAATCTAAAACATGTCTTAATTATATTGGATAAGTATATTTTGACCAAAATAATCCTTAGGAATAAAATATGATCCTTTATTATCCACTTTTATTAGATTATGGAATTTATTGTATTTTATTTAAAAAAGTGTTAAAAGTGTTAAATTCAAATTTTAATAACTAAATAATTTTTAATATAATCCTACAAATAAGATAAATTACACTATAAATGTTCATTATAAATATAAAAATATTTCCTACATCAGGATATTTTATTTATAATTTTTAGATATTAAGTAATTAAATTAATTTGTGACAAAATGATGATGCAGTAACTACCTCATTAATGAAATATTTAAATAATAGATATTATAAATATTAAAATAAATGTAAATTGGGAATTTTTATGCATTACACTAATTTTCTAGGATAATATCACATTTTAGTATTGATTTATTATACTTTTTTCGAAAAAAATATGATTTTTATGACTTTCACAAAAACCAAATACTAAATTGCGTCACAATTGACATAAATGAGTTTTTAAAACAAATACTATTTTATTAAAGAATATAATAATCCTAAAAAACTACTATTAGTCCAAATGAATTAGATATGCTTATATATTCCATTAATGAACCACCTAAATTTATTAACCATATAATATAAAAATACAAGGATACATGGTAAATGATAAACTATTTAATGAATAGTTAAATCTAAAAGATATGGTTAATATGGTGACATAAACTTGTATAAAACATATTGGAACCTTATTCTTGAAATATATCAATGTGGATCCATTATAAATTGAAAACTTTTTATAATAAAATAATATTTCAATCTTTTCTTAATGTGACCCTCACCTCTCTTATAAAAGTGTACATCCCCTTATTTTAATTTGACACCTCCAATGCCATTTGGATCTTCCAAAACCTACTCAAATATCCTCCCAACTACCCTTAATTTAACATATAGGCCTTAATTTTATCATAAAGAAGAACTAAGGAGCCCTTTTGTTCAAATCTAAATGATGAACCTAAAGAATAGGTAATTACTTCATCACCATTTTAATGTTATTTTATTCTTCCACATACTCCTTTTTTGTTGATTACATAACAAACTAATAACTCAAGTTACATATAAATTCTGAGATTCTATTATATATATGGTACAACTTTATTCATTGTTCTATCCATCCTATGAATGAAAAAGTCACCATACGTGCGTATGTACGACTTGATGTCTCCACGACGCGATACAATTTCATACCCCATCGTAACTATTCAAGAATAATTTTCATTTTATGGTTAAAAATAATGTGTAAAGAACATCATATGATTAGTTATTTGAATCAAATATATCCTATACATAACAAACATGACTTGTGTAACAAAACATATAAATTAAAATGAATCAGTAAACACCTGAAACAATGATACTACTGAAATATCATTAACAATGAAATATTAGAAGATCATATATGATATCATATTTATGTATGTGGTTATTATATAATTTATTACCAATTATTTACCCATTATATAAAAGGTTAACCTACACTCAACTAAGGAAAAGTACAAGATCAGGGTTAATTCTAAAATAAATTCATTGTATGAGGTTGTTTATACGTAAGTATCTACTGGGACCTCTTTATCATCTACATCTGTGTTTCATAATAATGTATTTTAAAACATTTTTACTATTTCCTAGATTATGGTAAAAGTATTTTATACTATTTATTAACTTTTAATAAAAATTTTTGAAAAGAAACCTTCTATCATTTTCTATATAATATGCATTTTGACCTTTTCGAAAAAATTAAGGAAATAATTTTTTCTTAACTTATATGGCGGGTGATGGTATATTATTCAGTTATAACACCTTTGAAGCATCCCTTACTGACTAATAAGAATATTTTCAAAATAAATTTTTTCTTTTATAATCATGTCACTTTTAAATTAATCCAAAAAATACTGAGATATTTCACTCAAATAGTTTTTGGATCGATTTCATCTATGTCAACATCGTCCGTTTTATTTTACTCTTGTTTGAAGTTGATTCATTATGATAAAATATTCCATTTTGTATTGAAGGATTTGTGATATGTGTGACTATGGATGATATATTTTTATACCAATCATGGTTTATGGTTAATGTATTGATATTTTGTATTCTATTTTTAATATGAATATTTATATTATGCTTCAAAATTATCAAATGAGGAATGTATTGGACTTAGTAAGTGACAGGTGGGGGCCACTATATCCCCTTGATAGATTGGTAGGTCTCATAAGACAAACTATTGTTTGGGCACATGGCATTGAAAAAATATTTATTTGATTCATTGGCATGTTCCCTTGACTATATGGTTATGATGACCGATATTATGCATTCCGTTATTATGTAATTAGATATTGATATTTCATGTGATTATTTGACATGTAGAATATCCATGTAAATAAGTAAATAGAATTATTTGATATACATT
The DNA here is from genome assembly GCA_963277665.1 of Viscum album. NCBI lineage: Eukaryota > Viridiplantae > Streptophyta > Magnoliopsida > Santalales > Viscaceae > Viscum > Viscum album. Next base: position 1,155,603,456 of record OY728136.1, read on the forward strand.
TTCCATATTATGCTAAAGTTTAGGTTTAAAATGATTTTTTTAGTCTTTTACGTTGACTTAAATGTTTATGATTATTTATGATAGTTTCTCCTATATTGTTATCCTTTCTGAGCATCAAATCTCTCCCCTTTCTTATGTCTTATTTAACACAAGATGTGAAGAAATATATTATGATTTACCTATATGAATATGATATGGGATATGATCATGGTCATAGGGGACACAATGTTGTTGTTATTCAATTTCATAATGTAATGTAAAACTAATGTATGAATCTATTACTTCCAAGACTATTGAACAAATCGGTCCATTCGAACATTATTCCTTGAAATCATACCAATGTTATGTAATAATGCACCGAAATCAAGATTTTGGGGTCAGAGAGTTATAATTGGTATCATAGGATGTTTAGTAAAAACCATGGAACCCGGATTTATAAAAACACTGATGGAAGAACATTACCCTATGATAAACATAGAGGATTAGTAGAGAATAAATTTCTAGAATTTTGGTAATGTTGAGATTTTGTGAATTTTCCATGAAATACATTCCTATCTATATACGAGTAGGTAGAGGCGGCTTTGACATAGATTTATCTAGGGGTAAAACCTAAAAACACCGCATTGAGTTAGACTTGAATGAGAATTGGTGCATGACAATGAGTCTTGTTGCACTCTTGGTTATGACACCCTCAGGGTATATTCTCAGGATAATTCAAATTTTTTTACAAACTATTATGATGTATTTATGTGTAAATACTTCCTCAATGGTTTTTTTAATTTTTCTAGATTATATCCCTAAACTGATTAATTTATGTTATGTATTTTACTAGTTTGATATTATGTATTTTTATTTATAATCTAATTTAATGTATTCCATTATTTAAAAATGGAACCTAGTGGAAGGAATGGAAACCGTATCAACGTACGTAATCCTTGTAGGTATTTTCCTTCTCTTAATTATAATTATAGTGGAGATGTTGATGCCACTCATTTTGAACATATTATAACCATACTGGGATAACTCACTCAGGTTATGAATAATAACCTCTCCCATATAGAGCACCCTGATCCATAATGCGGAAAATCAATGTGATACCGCTTCATGAGGAAACAACCATGAACATTTAATGGTACATAAAATCCATTACTAGTTGAGAAATGGATAAGTTCTTTACAGAAAATATTTTATTCTTTGGAGAGTTGAGAAAGGAAAAAAGTTATCATGGAAGATTATCATCCCACAGAGGATGCAAATCAATGGTGGTCATTAATTAAAAACAGAAAGGTTCATGAAAAAAGTATCAAATATGGAATAGAGAAAGTTTAATGATCTTTTCCTATAAAAATACAGTCATCATGTGCATCGAGAAGATATGGAAAGTCAATGTTTGAGTCTAAGGAAAAATGAGGATGAGAATGTCGCAATGTAAGAGGATAACATTACAAGGTTAAAAAGACATGATGTAGATTATATACGTAACCCAAAAAGTAATATTAATCGATTATTTTATGGTTTAAAACCATTTCTCCATCAAGCATTAGTCTCACAATCATTTTTGTCATATGAAGATATAGAATGTTGTCCTATCAAAACAATATCTATTTCTATGTCTTACATCTTTAAATTAATGCAATAGAATAAAAGATTTGTTGAACACTCTGGATATAAAAATAAGGGGAAGAAGGTAAAATATGAATTTCCAACATACAGTAAATGTTGGAAGAAACACCCCATACATTCCTGATCAGAATGGGAGTTTGTTACAAGTGTATTGAAAAAGGACACCATGCTCTTGATTGAAAGGGGAATAAAGAGTATGTCAATGTAGAATGCTATAGTTTTAAGGAAGTGGGGCAATATTCAAATGAATGTCTTATACACCAAGGTAACATGCCTCAGAAAAGGCTAACGGAGCAATTCCAGGCTTATGTGATCACTACTGCTAATGTTGAAGGTCCTAATGATGTGGTGGTGGGTATATTAATCCTTTCCTAAAATTTATCCATTGATTTAATTGATTATGGATCGTCACATTCTTTCATATCATCCTAGTTAGCCATGAAAATTAGATATATCCAATTTGATATAACAAGCGATTTTTTGGTCAAAACTCCTAAGTAATGTATCATTGCATCAAAGTTGTGTGAATCTATTACCATTATGGAATATAAACGTTCTTTATTTTCTTGATAATATTGTCATCTCCATGATTGAATTTGATATAATACTCTAAATGGATTGGATTTCGGATCAGGATAAAAAAAATTATTTTATGAATAATGAGGTTACAATTTTTTATGTTGATAAAGAATCCATTATCTTTAGAGAAGAATCATCACCTTCTATTTCAAATAATGATCTTCCCCAAATATCTCTACAAAATTCAATTATTGGGGAGGTAGAGTGAAATAACTATGTGTGAGTAAAGGAATGTTCAAATGGAGGTTGTACCTATTGTGCATGAATATTTTGATGTGTTTATAGAGGATTTACATGGAAATCCTCCAGAATGAGAAATTGAGATTTCAATTGATTTAATTCCTAGTTCAAGGCACATATCGAATACCCCTTATAAAATGTCAATTTAGGAAGTAGAGGAACTACAAAAAAACAAGAGGAATTGACTAATAAAGGATTTATTCACGCCTGTGGTTCTCAATGGGGGGGACCCTGTTCTTTTTGATATGAAAAAAGATAGATCTTGGAGGATGTTCATTGACTATAGGGAGATCAAAGCTATAAAAATAAAGAACATGTATCTCTTACCTCGCATTGATGAATTATTTGATCAACTTCATGGAGCTCAATAATTTTTAATGATCGACTTTTGATCTAAATATCATTATATGTATGTGAATAATGAATACATTCCAAAGATATCATTTCATACAAGGTATGGCATTATGAATTTATTGTGACTCTTTTTGGGCTGACTAATGCACCCTCTATATTTATGGATCTAATGAATAGATTTTTCAAGGAATATCTTGATTAATATTTAGTGTTATTTATTGACTATTACTTGGTATACTCCCAAATTTATGAAGATCATGTATATCACTTTAACAATATTCATCATACTCGTAGAAAGAAATGAATTATATTGGTAGTTATGAAAATGCAAATTCTAGATTCATGAGATTTCTTTTCTATCGCATATTGTCTCTAAGGATGGAATCTATGTTAATCCTTTTATGTCAAGAGAAATCCTTGAAAGGCCAGCACCTATGAGTATAACATAGGAATGAAGTTTTATTGGTTTAGTAGGATATTATCTCTTTTTCTTACCGAATTTTACCCAATTGGAAATCCCATTAACCAAGCTCACATGTAAAGTGGTTAAATTTGTTTGGAAAAAGAGTGTAAAGATGTTTTTGAAGAATTGAATAATATATTATTCAGTTATCCTAATTTGACGTGACCATCGGGGAATGATGGTTTTGATATATATAGTGAATCTTCAAAGAAAGGACATTGTTGTGTCCATATACAAAATGAAATAGTTTTATCCAATGCAACACAGAAGCTAAAAATTCATCGACAAAGCTATCATACTCATGACCTTGAGTTAGCAGCTGTAATCCTTTCTCCGAAGATATGGATACACTATCTCCATTATGAGAAATGTGAGATATATACTGTTATAATGAGTTTGAAGTATATTTTCTCATAGAAAGAACTCTACATGAGGAAAATACGATGGCTTGAACTACTAAAGGATTATGATTTCACTATAAACTACCACCCTCAGAAGTCAAATAAGGTAGAGAATGCTTTTAGAATAATTGATCATGGTGTTTTGAAAAATATGTGATTTGAAAGGGATCCTATGATCATGGATCTAGTAATTATGGATATGGGAATAATCATGAAAGATGAAACATTGATACTTTTTCAAATGACTTCCAATATTTGATATGGGAATAATTTTGAAAGATGAAAAATTGATACTTTTTCAAATGACATCCAATCTATCATTACTAGAAAGGAAAAAAAAATTCTCAGACTAATGATGAAAAGTTTCAAAAGAAAATTAACATTGTGAATGATGGGATATGGATCAACATCGTTTCCAGAGATGGAATATTGAAATTTGGGAAGAGAATTTCTATTCCCGATATACTTTATCTAAAAAGGAAAATTTTGGATGATGATCATAGCACAAATTTCTCTATACACCCTAGTAGCACTATGATGTATATATATTTTAAAAAACATTTTTTTTGGGAAATAATGAAAAAGGAAATTTCTGATTTTGTGTCATGATTTATGGTTTTTCAACTAGTTAAGGTTGAATGACAACATCCTGGAGGATTTATGAAACCTCTTCCCATACCTGAGTGGAAATGGGATGATATTGCGACGGACTTTGTCATGGGTCTAACAAAGACTCCTAGAATGAATGATGCAGTATAATACATTGTTGATCATCTTACCACATCATCACATTTTCATTCTATAATATATGATTTAACACTTCAACATTTATAAAGAATATATATTAAGGATGTTTTAGAACTTCATGGTGTACCCCTATCGATTTTTTCTGATTGTGATCCCCATTTTACATCAGGATTCTTAAAATGTCTTCAAAAATCCCTAGATACTAAACTTCATTTGAGCACTGCCTACCTCCCTCAAACTGATGGACAATTAGAACATACTATTCAAACATTAAAATAAATGTTTATATCTTTCTTACTTGACAATAATGGATTTTGAGAACCATATTTTCCTCTTGTAAAATTTTTTTATAACAACAACTTTCATTAAAGTATTTAGATGGAACCATATGAAGTGTTTTATAGATGGAGATATCGCACACCAACTTGTTGGGATGATGTCTGTCTAAGAAAACTCATAGGCCCAGAAATTCTTTAGGAATCAATTGAAAAGGTGAAGATTTTCCAAACCCACATAAAATCATCTCAACGTAGGCAAAAGAGCTATACCGATAACTAAAGGAAGGATTTGGAATTTCAAGTAGGTGATCATGTTTTCCAAAAGGTATCTTAATATAATTGTGTTATACGCTTTAGTAAGAAGAGTTAATTAAGTCCCAAGTACATCAGACCCTTTAAAAATTCTACTACGAATTGACGTTATAGCTTTCCGTTTGGAAATTATGCCTAGTCTATCAAAAGTTCATAGTGTGTTCCACATATCACTATTGATAAAATACATGCCTGACCCAATGCATGTACTCACATATGAATAAATAGAACTGAAATCGGATTTGTCTTATTGTGATGAGCCTGTTAGGATTCATGATACTAGAGAACAAGTGTTGAGAAACCGGATGAATCGTCTTGTAAAATTTCTTTGGAAAAACTATAAAATGGAAGATGAATCATTGGAACCTGAGGAACATATGATGAAGAACCACCCGAATATTTTTTATGTAGTAATATTCTATAAATTTCAAGGATGAAATTATTTTATGGTGGGGATAATGTAACCCCCCAAGATTCGATGTTAAATTTTTCTTTGAATAATGCACTAGATTGCGATGTACGCAACATCAAGTTCTAGGACACCATGTCCAGCCAAACTACCTAGTTAAAAGGTAGTTATGAAAATTAATACCCACTTTAAGAAATTTTATTAATTTTATTTTTCAAAATGGATTACATTTTTGGATTTTTAATTTCAAATTTATCTTAGGGTGAATTTTTGGTATTTTTCATAGAACATTCAATTTTTTATGAATAGTGAAAAACATTGTGTTATTGTCTAAAACAAACAATAATTTAAATATTTATTATTTTTATTTAAATTTATTTTAATGTCAAAATATATACATAATACCTTTATTAGTCCAATTTAATTCATTGGATTCATTTTATAATAATATTACATATATAAAATTTTGTTGAACTTTTTAACGTCATTTACCCACCTTCTAGGCACATTTTAAATTTTCATAAAACATAATTTTACCACTTCGGTGAATTTAATTTCAAAAATCTGAGAGACACGATTGGCATCATTAAGTAAAATTTGTTTTAATAGGATGAAAATAATTCTTTGTGAATAGTAATAGTTGAATTTTATTTACAACTATAAAAAGAAAATAGGGTAATTAATGGTAAAAATTATATTATAATTACCCTAAAACATGTTTTAATTCTATTGGATAAGTGTATTTCGACCAAAATCGACTTTATGAATAAAATATATTCCTTTTTGATCCACTTGTATTAAATTATAACATTTTTTATATTTTATTTAAAGAAGAGTTAAAAGTGTTAAATTCCAAATTTAATAAAAAAAACATTTTAAATATAGGGTTATACATAAGATAAATTAGACTAAAAAAACTCATTAAAAAGGAAAGAATATTTTGAACATCATGGTATTTTATTTATAATTTTAAGACATTATAAAACTAAATTTATTTATGACACAATGATGATGCTGTAATTACCTTATTAATGATTGATTAAAATAATTGATATTTTAAATGATAAAATAAATGTAAATTTATTCTTTTGATGCATTCCACAAACATTCTACATGAATAATACATGTTAGTATTGATTAATTAAATTTTTTCCAAAGTTATCATATTTTTATAACTTTCAAAAAAACCAAATACTAAATTGTGTCCAAATTGACATAAATGGGTCTTTTAAAATAAATACTATTTTATTAAATTATATAATACTCCTCAAAATATAAGATTCATTAAAATTATTTCTCAATGGTTATATATTTAATTTACAAATCACTTGAGGATCGAAAGGCATTTTATAGTATATTTATTAACCTTATAATATAATAGTACAAGGAGACATGGTAAATGTTAAACTATTTGACTAAGAGATAAATCTAAATGATAAGGTTAATATGGTGACCAAAAGTTTCTAAAACCAGTTGGTTTAGAAGATTTTGACCCATCTCCAACCTGTCCTCTAAATATATCCATTTTGTACCATTGGATTCTGAAAATTATTTTATAATTAAATAAAATCTCATGCATTTCCTAATGTTACCCTCGCCAATATTATTAACGGGTACATCCCATTATGTTAATTTCACACCTCTAATATCATTTTTCTTGGACAAAAACTACTCAAAAAGCCTCCCAAAAAACCTGAATTCAACCTAAAAGCCTTAAGTTGATCATCATTACAACCTATGGATCCCTTTTGTTCAAATCAAACGGAAGATGGCAAAGAAGACGTAATTACATCATCACTTCTTTCAATGTTTTTTTTTCTTCTTCCACATCCTCATTTTTTTGGATTCCATACGAAAATAATAAATATATTTCCTTCTAAATAATGATATATTTTTATAAATATGGTACAACCATATTTATTCTTCTATCCATCCTATGAATGACAAAGTCACCATACATGCTTACGTACGGCTTACCGTCTCCCCAAAATGATGATATTTCATTCCTCATCATAACCACTCAAGAATAATTTTCATTAGATGATTAAAAATTATTTTTAAAGAACATGATATCATTTTTTATATTAATCAAATATATACATTCAATAAAAAAATTACTTAGGTAACAAAACATAAAATTGAAAACGAATCAGTTAATAACCAAAGCAATGATACTACTAAATTATGACTAACAATGCAATATTAGATGACCATATATGATATCATATCTATGTATTTGGTTCTTCTATAATTTAGTGAAAATGATTAAACCATTATACATGAGGTTAAAATTCCCTCAACTAAGGATTAGTACAATGAAAGTGTAACACCCCGACCCCATTTATCCAGAGTCGATGCATTATTTTAATTCATTGGCATGATTACATGGAATAAAGTCCTGAAGGACCAATCAATTTAGCATTCTTGGAAAATATATTACAAAAATTAACGTTACATTACATTATAAAATGAAAAACAACAAAAAAACTATCTCCATTTACCACAATGATATCCTTAGATTATCCCTGAAGGTTATTCATAAGGTACTTCTTCACATCCTAGAAAAAATAAAAAAATAGAAAGGGGTGAGCTCTGATGCTTAGTAAGGATAAAAATATAGTGGAAACATTTATAAATAAGCATAAATATTTAAGGATATGTAAAAAACTAAAAAAACTTTTAAATGTAAACTTCAGCATAATATGGAAATAATAAATCAAATAATTCCATTTACTTATTTACATGGATATTCTATTGGTCGAATAATAATATGTAGTATCAATAGCCAATTTCATAATGATGGAATTCATAATGCCCGACATCATAACCACAGAGTCAAGGATTGGTGAAAATGCTACATATAATTTTTTTTCAAGGCCTTGTTCCAAGATACTAGTTTGTCTTTGAGGGCCTATCAATGCATCGAGGAGCTTTAGCAGGCTCCATCAGTGACTTACTAAGTCCAATGAATTCTTTATAGAATATTTTTAAACATTACATCAAAATTCATATTAAAACAAGAGTATGAAATGTAAATACATTATACATAAACCATGAATGGTATAAAAATAAATCATCTACAATCATATATATCACAACACATTAAATACAATATTGAAGATTTCTATCATAATAAATTAAATTCTAACATGTTTAAAATCCATTAATGGATGTTGACATAGATGAAAATGATTTGTGAAACTCTTTGAGAGATATATCCCTTTTTAGAGAAAACATTTTAAAGTAACAAAATTTAGAAAGGGATATATTTAACAACATTTTTGATTAAAAGTTTCCCCCACCACTTTGAAACTATTTTATGTAATTAACATATTAAAAACATCCATTTCCATATAAATATATCCTTAAAAACAATTTTGAAAACCTAGACATTAATGAGAATGATTTAGATGAATAAATATTTAAAACATTTAAAATGATTTTTTAGTTAAATAGTACCTTAATAGAATCATTTTGAAAAATTATTTTATGAATCATGGACATGGATAATAAATATGTCCTATAAAATACTTACACATAAAAAATATCATATAATAATGATATTGAGAAATTAACCCTTACCTTGCACTTTCATTTGGCCGGGGGTTCGTTTAACCTCCGGTATAATGACAATAGTATGCTATTAAATTATACCAGAACCATATTGATATTTATTATATCATACATGATTAATTTATGACTTTATACTACCCATTTAATAATTATTTCAATGTTAAATTAACATTTTGGGTAATAATCTATTTCTTTGTCGTATGTGTTATAACTTGTTATTCTTGATCATGTCATTTAGATCATGACTTAACTACTTACAGAATATAAAACATGATTAATATATCAAATATATTTAAAATATATATATTTATAATAGATAGATATATGGAATGGAAGGCACCGTTTATAGAGATGGTAGGTCGTACGTACGCATAAGCGATGTTTTGGTTTTCATATCCTATTGAATGGAAGAAAGTGAATAAAATATATGTAATAAAATACATAAATACATACATATATATATATAGTAGAATTATTATTTCATATATTACATACTTATTAATAATATATATTTTTATAATCAACTCTGAATGGTGAACGTGGGAATGAATCTCATCGGGTCGTGGAAACAGAACTTTGTTTGTATGCACAAGCGACAATATCATTATATTTATGGTGAAATAGTATGAAATTGGATGGTATATCATATATAAAAAATCATTAACATGTTATATTCATTATTTAAAATAGTTATACTCATTATTATACCCATACAAATTATGATTTTTTTGAATAACAATCTGCACCACGATGTGGAGACGGTAAGCCATACATACTCATGTATGGGGGACATTTTCATTTATAAGATGGATAGAATAACTAATATGGTTTTAACATATTTATAATAACATTACAGTACGTAGGAGGTACTTTAGTAATTATTTTTGTATGGAAAAAACAATGAAAGGTGAAGTGGTAGAAGAAAAGAATTCGAAAGAAGGTGGTGATATTATTACCTCTTCTTTAAGTGTTTCCTTTTGAGTTGGTCAAAGGGATCCACATGATTGATTTATAATAAATGTAAGGACTATATGTTTCTGTGAGGGACGTTGGTGGATATTTGGTCAGGGGTTGGCTGAGCGAAATGGCTTTGGATGTGTGATTTTGAGAGAAGGGGAAGTTTTCTTTTTTAAGAGGGGTGAGGGTCACATTAGGAGGAGATTGAAATATTAATATATTATACAATCATATTAAGTTTATAATGGATCAACATGAATTTATTTTGATCCTTAGGTGGTTATGGGTCGAAACCCTATAAAAAATATGTTTTAGACAAGTTTAGTTGACCATTTTAACCTTATCTTTTAGATTTAACTCTTAGTTAAGTAGTTTAACTTTTACTGTGTCTTCTTATATTCTTACACTATATGGTTAATAAAAATACTATAAATTTTCAAGAGAATATAAAGTTCTTCATTAATTACATAAATAATATTATTTCAGCCCTTTGGTCGAACCTTATATTTTTAAGAATTTTATATCAACCGATATTATAGTATTTGTTTTAAAAACTAATTGATGTCAATATTGACAATATTTGGTATTTTGATTTTTTGAAGGTCATAACAACCTTATAACTTAGATAAAAATATATATAATCAACCCTAACATGTCATATTAACCTGTAAAATTAGTTTAATTCATTAGAAGTCTCAATTTTCATTTATTTGGATATTTATAATTTCAATTATTTTAATATTTCATTAATAAGGTAATTACTCCATCAACATCATGTCAAAAATTGATTAAATTATTTAATGTCTAAAAATCATTAATAAAATACCATTATTTAGGTAATATTTTTATCTTTATAATGAAAATTTATAAACTATTTTATATTTTGTTTAACCCTATATTAAAAATAGATTAGTTATTAAACATTGAATTTAACACTTTTAACTTTTCTTTATATAAAATTATAATAAATTTCCAAATCTAATCCATGTGGTCCAAAGATATTCATATTTAATTCCTAAGGTTGATTTTAGTTGAATCAAACTTATCCAATAGAATTCAGACATGTGTTAGGGTAATTATAATATCATTTTACCCTTAATTACCCTATTTATTTCTAACCGTGGTAAAAAAAAGTCAAAAGATACTATCCACAAAAAATTATTTCCATCATATTGAACCAAATTTTACATATTGATGTCAACCATGTCTCTCAGAATTTTTAAATTCAATTCAAAGAAGCATTAATATTATGTTTTATGCAAATTTGCCAATGCTCCTAAAAGGTGGGTAAAAACAGTCAAAAGCACAATAAAATTTTATAAATCTAATTTTTTATAAAATGACTCCAATAAATTACATTGAACATATATAGTTATTAAAAATCTATTTTTAATTAAAATAAATTAAAATAAAATAAATACTAATTTAAATCAAAAAGTCGGTTTTAAATAATAATGAAATTTTTTTCACTATTAATCAAAAATTGAATGTTTTTAGAAAAATACCAAAACATTACCAAAATAAATTTTTTATATTCCTAAATAGAAAATGAATATCATTTTACCAAATTATAAAAGTATAATTTTCAATTCAGAATTTAAAATTAAATCTCGTGGTCCAAACTAAAAAGTGGGGTTTAAAAAAATTAAGAAACTATTAAAAGATTGACATGGGTTTATGTCAAATTTAAATTTGAAATTAATTATAATGACATAAATTGTATTAAATGATAAAAATATAATATAATTATACTTCAAAACCAATTCAAATGTGTTATTTAACACAATAAAGTATTTCGATTAAAAAAGTTGATTTCAATTAAAACATAGTATTTGTCACTATTCATCAAAATATGAAAGTTATCAAAAAAGTACCAAAACTTTGTACAGACTAAATTCTTGTGTCCCTCTTTTAAATAAGAGGTTTATTTTTTTTAAATTTTATATAAAATTTCTAGATATAGTATTTAAAAAATCACTATTAGAAGGTGGTAAAATTGCATTTTTGAAAAATACTTCATTTATCTGAAAAATTAAAGATGTTCTTTTATTATGTCTAAAAAAACATTACAAGGGTTTTAAAATTATATAGAGTATATTATATTAAAAATTCAATTTATACTATTCATATCCCCTTTTTGAACAAATCGATTAGTAAGTTTTGGTGCATTCGAACTCAGTGTTGCGTATTGCACAAGCTATTTAATTTATTTATTGAGATAACGTACTAAAAAATCATGGGGTGTTACAATAAGGGTTAATTCTATAATATTGTCATTATATGTGGTTGTTTATACAGAATTATCTATTGTGACTGATTTATCATCCACATATGTGTTTCTTAAAAAAAAAATCAAATTTATTTTTCTATATCATAAACTATGGTTTAAGTCATTTATACCCTTATTTGAATTTTTATAAAATGTTTGGAGTGGAATATTTCCATCATTTTCCAAACAACGTAATTTATGACCCTTTTGACAAAATTAATGAAAGAATGTTTTCTAACTTATATAGCCGATGCAGCTATTTCACGCTGTTATAACACCTTCTAAGCTTCCCACGCAAGATTATAAGAATATTTTCAAAACAAAATTTATTAAAAATTATGTCACTTTTAAATGAATACAATGTAGAAATAGATACTTCAATAAAATAGTTTTTTGGATTGAATTCATCTATTTCAACATCCATTATTGGATTTTTCGCTTGTTTGAAGTTGATTCATTATGATACAATCTTCCATATTCTATTGAATATTTTGTGATATGTTTGCCTATGGATGTACTATTTTTATACAATTCATGGGTTATGGTTAAAGTATTGAAATTTAATATGATAGTTTTCATACAATTTTTTAAATTATGTTTCACCCTTTTCATATGAGGAATGCATTGGACTTAGTAAGTTCTAGGTGGGCCTGCTATAACCCCTCAATGCATCAGTAGGTCTCATGAGACAAACTAGTGTCTTGGCACAAGGCCTTGAAATTTTTTTTATTTGATTCCTTAACATGAGGCCTTAAATATGTGGTTATGATGTTCGGAATTAGGCAATACATCATTATGAAATTTGAAATTAATATTACATGAAATTATTCAGCTAGTAGAATATCCACATGAATAAGTAATTGGTATTATTTGATTTATCATTTCCATATAATTCTGACGTTTATGTTTTAAAGGCTTGTGTTTTAGTCTTATAAATTTCCTTAAATATTTAGGCTTATTTGTGTTGTTTTCCACTATATTGTTACCCTTACAGTGCATTTGAGCTCATCCCTTTGTTATATTTTATTTTACCCTGGATGCGGCGAATCATATTAAGATTGACATGCTGGAATATGCTATAGGATATGTGTGTGTTCAATGGGGACACAATTTTGTTGTTTTTACATTTCATAATTTAATATAATACTAATTTATGTATATAGTACTTTCAAGGATAATAAACTAATCAGGACATTAGGACTTTATTCCTTGTAATCATGCCAATGTTATGTAATAATGCACTAGCTCTAGAGATCTGGGGTCTAGGCGTTACATATGAAGGTATGAAACCTATTTAATTATGGTATTCAACAAACAAGGGGATTGGAGTATAGAACATGTGACCCATATTTATGATATTTATGAAATGGAACCAAATAATTCGATTGGGGTATGGAACCTATAACTTCCAAATACATTTATATATTTGGATATAGGTCATGATATTTAATTATTTGAGAAATGGCCCATATATGTGTAACACTATTATTTTCACACCATTAAATGAATTCCATGGTCATGATGAGTTCCCTAGTTATTTACTTGGGACTGAGATCATTTGGACTGATAATTTATTCATATATTATTTAAACTGAGCCAGATACATCTTATTGTGGTAACTTTATAAATATTGATGCACATATGTTACAGAATATCATTAGTATATTTAGTTCGATGGAGTTTTCATTACTTTTATTCATGTTGTATCATACCTACTACAACTTCACATAGTTATAGTTCATAATTAAACACTAGATTTGTTATATATGTATTTGGTGGTTGCCTACGGAGTATATGTGACACTCTATTCATGCCACATATATTACCTGAACAGACCTATTAATTGCAGGTTGGTATAAGGGAAAGATCCTAGTTATGTATGGTTGATTGATTACATCACTCGAGCATGGGATCACACAACATATCCTTGACTTGTGATTTCATTAGATATTTTATTTTTACATCAGTTTTATTAATTTTATATTGGTATTTTATTATACTCCTACTGTAATGTTTTTATGATACTTTTTATAGATCTATTTCATACTCATTATTATTTATATGATACATCCTTTGTCATTGATTGTTGTTAATGGTATATTGATGTTTCTCATATGGTGTTATTTGTTATTATTATCCATCAATTTATTTATATATCATCACTGTTGTGTTACTCTGATATTGAGATCCTTGTCTCCCCACTGTACCACCTTAGAATCTCACTACAATTCAACAGCCACTAGAGTACGACGAGGAAATTTTGAGGATATGTAATACACTGGCATAGGGAACCGTTTAGTGGATTATAGAATTGGATGATAAATTATAAAACCCCTGTTTTTTTATAATGTACCAAACACATGTGAACATTGACATTTTAAAACAGTCACATTCTAATTTGTTTTTTTCAAAATATATAACCAAATGGAATGATCATGCAACTATTTAACATTATAAACCTCATAGTAGTTATCTTCTAGAACTACTTTTGGATGAAATTAAAATTTAATATAACTATCATTATATATCACTATCTGAAGACACATGGATAATTTATAGTTACAAAATCCACCATAAATTCCCTCTTAGAAAAATATTACATTTCCATTTACCTATTGAAATTTTCATTTCATACAATGATGATGACAAATAAAATATAATTTGGGGAATGAAATAATTTATCATTCAATGTAATCTCCATGTATTGATACTAATTTGACATATCTTGAAGTGAAGAAATTGATATATAATGAATTACCATTAAAACATGATTACAAAAAATGCTAGTGTAAATAGTAATGTTGGAGGGAATATATTTTAAATTGGTAAATTACATCTTGTGACTCCTACTATCGAAGAACTCAAATAATTTAGAGTTCTTCTCAATAAGGATAAATGGAAAATATTTTATGATGGCATGTTGACTATGAAAAATATTGTAATTTACTAAAATAGGTAGGCCTTTTACTCATTATACTTACTTAAATATGATAATGATTTTATAAAATGTATGAAATGATGTATCCAAATTTTCTAGTAGAGAATATTTTCATTGGTTTTTTGCTTGTGTATTATTATCAAAAATTGTTTCTCGACCACAAAATGTTTGGAATGAAATGTTTCTTATTCTTTGTGAATATAATAACTACCGTCAATATAAATGGATAAAAATTCTAGGTATTATGATAATGAAGATTCACTTAGTTATATTTTTATATTTCTCATAATATTTAGGGTTTCTTATAGATTTTAATATATTATAGTTTAAAATTTTCATTTAATAAAATAGTCTTCCATTTTTACTGATGTATAATATAGAATAATTTTAAATATTATAAAAATATGTTCTATATTGAGGTCAAAATGTATAATTTTACATTCAATTTTTACAATCCCATTATTCAGTTACATTCTATAAATTATTTCTTATTAAAAGAAATATCATTTTATTTCACATATTCAATCTAAAATTAATATTTTTTGCTCTACCATATCTTTAATAACATTTATTCCATCATCAATGTAAATTGATTTAATTTTCACTCTATCAATAAATATTTACATAAAATCACTTTAACATAAAATATGTATAATAGATGAATTTATTAATTATCATAATAAGAACTAAAATATATTTAGACAGACCATCACTATAAAAACAATATAATATGATCTACATTACCAGAAATTAAAGTTTCAATGTATTTATTGAATGTAAATTTCTTGTTTCTATAAATAAAACAATAATCAATTTAAAAACAAAATTATATTAAAAAATTATATAGTTTTCCCTTCAGTAAGCATAACTAATATAAAAATTAATATAATGTTGTTAAAAAGTTTAATATAAAAAAATTTAATTTTTTTAACATTATTACTTTGAAATGGTAATTCATTATTGAAATATTGTTCCATTTATTATTTTTAACAAGTATAAATAAAGGTACTAAATTAATATGAATAACATTATATGTTCGTCTATATTCACTAAAACTTAAAAATGATATACATTAAATGGAATTTATTTTAGAATCACATCAATTTTATATAATTAATTTTTTATCTACATCATCTAGAAATAATAGAAATAATTATTTAATTTATAAAAAAAATATTATGTTAAAGATGAATTATTTTTACTATATAAACATTCTTACTATATAAAGGAATTAATTTTCTACACCTTAGCCAGTGTTAATGAACAAATGTTAAATTTTTTTAATCTTTCTGATACACATTTATTGATATATATATATGCATAGTTTATTTAAAAAATAAATTTATAACCATAGGAATTACAAATAAAATTGATGTGAAATCATTAATAAAACATTTTGATAAATAGATTTAACAGTCATATAACATAATGAAATATATATGTGTTACTGCATATTGAGAAAATATTAAGCTCTGGTGGTCATTCATTGAAATTTTATCCTATTATTCCGGTTCAAAGCTCTTTATCCAAAAATAAATGTAATAGATTTATTTTAGACGAAATCAATTAAAAATTAAAATTTCATAAACATGATTTCATATTTATAAACCATACTCTTAAAATGTAACAAAATAACATTTAATGACAATGATCATAAATTCACATTTTCTAGACATTGGTTCTGTCTAATTGCTTTATTGATAAAGGGGGTGAAAATAAATTCTTATGGATTTCTTTGACATATGCATTATGTTGTGAAGTTCATATTTTACTTTTAGTTCATTCAAGTGGAATTGAATCACTCTTGAAACTAGGGGTGGAAAACACATACTTGATTTTAAATTAAAATATATATTAATCAAGATTTTACATGCAACATTCAGCATGAAATTAATCTATATGATCTTGTTAAAAAAGGAAGGAATTCTTTATTTTATAATGAATCCATGATTCATATGTTCAGTTTTGATGCTCCTGATAGAAAATTGAGATATATAATGTAAAAAATGACAACTAATGCCTCTAATCTAGCATTTAGTAGAAAAACAATTGTTTTTTGTGGTAATTTTAGGAAAATATTACCAGTTATACCTGATTGATTTTGGAGCACCATTATTCTTTCACATATTAAATCCTAATATATTTCGAATGGTTTCCATGTTATGACAGTGATGAAAAACCTGAATTTATCAAATACTGTTTCAGGTGCAGAATTTTTTGAGCTTAAAATGTTTTCATATTGGATAATAATTTTTGGTGATGGAATCAATTAAAACCAATTGAAAGTGTGACTAAAATAAAAATTTTATACAAAAATATTACTACACTAGTTTAAAATCAAATAAACACCACTAAAAAATGTGATTTTAATAGTAATAAAAATGGTCTTTGTTAGTTCATAAAATCACTCACTACCTACGAAATATAAATTTTCCTCATACTTTATCAACAATAGAAAAGTAATTGATAAATATAAACATATTAAGGATTGTTAAAATTGATGATAATTTCTTTTTTTCTCAACACTTTTTGAAATTGCGGATAAAGTGGATCTTTATCAACATTTTTTATTTTGATCTAATAAATACAATTCTAGCTACAACACAGTTTTATACCAACAATATCTTTTCAACAACCCGGTAAAATCAATCCAAATTAGAAAAAAAAAATTAAAAAAATAAAACAAATATATGAGAAAGTGTATAATTTAATTGAAATAAAAATTTCAAAACAAATATATGATAAAAACATTGTATTATATCCATTTAAAAAATTATTATTTATAAATACATTAGTAATTACAAATTATCACAAACATTTAAAAACACCAATGTTCCATTATATTTTTTCCTAGACCTCCAATCATAAAATTATTTTCAGCATAAACCACCCCTATTGAGAAAAAATAATGAACCTGTATAAGGAAAGAATTTTTATATCAATAATACTATAATGAAATAAATTAAACACATAGCAAAAATTTCAAACTAAAAAAATAATTATTGACTAATATTCGGAACACATTTCAACATATTGAGGTATTCATAATTCATAAATATCACAAATGACCTTTGGATCATTTTCCAAAATTTTCAAAACCAACTAAACACATTTTCATGGTACTGAGAATTGAAATTTTGTTTTCTTACTAAAATTTCATTTTTAAATAAATCGAATAATTTGTGTCATACCAGTAAAACCATGCATCATATTGTAGTTTGGATTATTCTTATATATCACAAATGACATATTTATCAATTTTATAAGTTATCAATAAAATATGAATGTAATTTTTTTGAGTATGTCAAGTGTGTTTTTTTACTAAAATTTCATTTAAATATGAAAAAATGAACTTTAAGCCCTTCTAGTAACACCATCCATTTTATTTTTTTGATGCTAATTCATACTTGTGAAAAATAAAATATGGATATTTTTATTATTTCAAAAAAACATTACAAATTACTTTTCATGATTTCTATTGTATGATTTTTTTACTAAAATATCATTTTAAGATGAAAACATGAACCTAAAGTCATATTTGTCCCATTGTTTGTCGGTTTGATGTGATATAGATTCATACACATAAAAATAGGCTTATAGATTTCATTAATAAATTACTAATATAGTCTGAGTTATTTTTCTTGGTTTTTAGTGAGTGACACATGTTATGAACTAAAATGGAATTATTAAATGGATAATAGACAGTTTGAGTGATACTTATCATGTCATTTATCAGATTGAGATGCATGTAATTCATATACTTTACTAATGACTGAGGGATAGGTTTCCAAATTTATCAAATCAATTCAAACGTTTTAATTGGATTTGAGTATGTCACGTTACTTTTTTACTATAATTTTAATTTTATATTCAATCCATGCATTTTGAGAAATATTTGTGACACCATGCATTATAATGTGGTGGCACTGACTCATACATGTAAAAAATTACTAAAGGATCATTTTTCTAAAGAATAAAAAAACCATTATTTTGAGTATGTTACTTGTTTGTTTTACTAAAATGTAGTTTCAAAGTGAAAACAAAAACATTGAGTCATACTGATCACATCATGTTTCTATTGGATGTGATACTAATTCTAACAAGTTCAAAATATATGATGGTTTTTTTCGAATTTGTCTATAAAATCTGGGCAAGTTCTCTGATTTTTCAGTGAGAGACACATTTTTTTTAACTAAAATGTCAATTTTACACAAATAAACGAAACATTGAGTAATATCAGGCACAACATGTATATTATTGAGGTCAAGATGATTCTTTCATGTTACAATTTACTTGTGGGTTGTTTTCATAAAGTATCAAAATAGTCTTAATGTTCTTGCTATGTTCAGAGTATATCACTTGTCCTTTTTAATAAAATGTATATTTTAAATAAAAACACTCACTTTAATTCATACTAGCCACACCTTGCATCTATTGGAGTTGAATCGAATTACTACATATCAGAAATGGCTTATGGATAAATTTATGTATTATAAAAACAATATTAATTTGTTTTCTTTTTCTAGTGTATTTAGTTTTTAGATTTTACTAAAATGTAAATTTAAAATGAAAACATAGACATTGAGTGATACTGATCACAGAGTGTGTCAGATTAATTTGAAACCGATCCCTATACATCAAAAATTACTTATGGATTATTTTTCTATTGTTTTAATATAATATGAATTTGTTTACTATGTTTTGATTATTTCATTTTTTTACTAAAATATCATTTGAAATAGAAAACTAACATGTGGGGTCATACCAGTCACATCTTGTATTGGTTTGATGTGAAACTAATTCATAAATATCATAATTTACTTTTGAATTTATTAAAAAATTATTAATAAAATACGAGTGAATTTTCCATGTTTTTAGTGAGTGACACATGTTTTTGAGCTAAAATGTCAATTTTAAACTCATAAAAGATAGTTTGAGTCATACTTAGAACACTATGTATCAAATTGATGTGAAAATGATTCATGAACATTAAAAATGATTTATAGATAATTTTCTAAAGTATCAAAAAATATGAATGTGTTTTCTTAGTTTTTAGAATTTCAATTTTCAATTTGGAAAAAATTTAAATTTTAATCTCAAAACCCACAAATTTGAGTAATACAGTTTACACCATGTTTAAATTGTAGTGGGGATGATTCATACTTGTCATAAATGGAAGATGTATCATATTTTAACTTTTTCAACAAAAAAAATATATGAATGTGTTTGATTCTTTTTGAGTATGTAACTTTTTATTTTTACTAAACTAACATTTTAAAAAGAAAACCTTCAAATTGAGTTATACTAATCACATCGTCTGTTGGATTTTGTGACAAGTTCATAAACACAAAAATTGTTTTATTTACTATTTTCTTAAATTATTAAGATGCTCTGAGCATGGTTTATTATTGTTTAGTGAGTGACACATATTATGAACTGAAATTTCAATTTTAAACTAATAATAGAAACCTAGAGTCATACTGGTCACACTGTGTAATTTATTAGGATGCCAATAAATCCCACTAGTCAAAAATGTATGAATAATCAATTTAATTAAGTAAAAAACAATTTAAATTTTCTGTTATATATTATAATATGTAAAATTTCTTTTTTACAAAAACATTTATTTTAAACGCAAACCACCTAATTTGAGAAATAATGGTCACGCCGTGCATTTAATTGAGTTGAGGATTATTCCTACCAACAGAAAATGACTTATTGACCATTTTACTAAAGTATAAATATAATAAAAATGTTTCCTCTTGGTTTTGAGTATGTTAATTTTTTTATTAAAATTTCATTTGAAAATGATAACACAAACTTCAATTCATACCGATTACATTGTGTGTTGTATTATTTTGGTAAATTCCTACACACCAAAAATGAATTACTGAATGGTGTTCTAAATTATAAAGACAATATGAATTTTTTTTCGTAGTATTGATCATAGGATATGTGTTTTGAACTAATTTGTAAATCTAACAAAATAAGAAGCATATGAAAAAGGTAAGGAAATTAACAAAAAAAGTAGATGAAATGATAAGAAAATAAACTAAATAAGTATTATTAATTCATCTAGTCATGAAGTATGTATATATTCCTTTACTATGAACTATTAGCCTTAAAATATAAGAAAATTAATTTCATTTATTATAATTTAATATGATAATATAGTAGAAATAATATATAATCATTCTAATACCAATGATTCACATCCCAAGTATATATATGTGGTTATAGTCCATTCTAGATAACTAAATTAATAGGTAATCAAATAAATATTATGTCAAAAAACATTCTGACACAATGTATACTTCCCAGTCATATCTAAACAAATTTACTTCTTCTTTATAGTTCATATATTTTTGGGAATCTTGGTAGTTAGGAGAAAACATCAAAAAACAAATGATTAAGAAATATTTTTAATGAAGTTTTAATTACCATAAAAAACTAATTATTTGGGGATTATAGTATTTATATGGTATATGACAAATTTCATGAATTTAAATATATAAAATCCGCATTCTTTCCCATATCAGTCATTATAAAATAGAGAAACATTGAATAAAACACGTAAATTGTTTTGAAATATGTTTTGACCATTAAATATTTCTATATACACATTAATATATTTAGATTTTAATTAATCAATAGTCATCTTATTTTTAGGTAACAACCACATACCATTATCTATCCTATTTTTAGATATTTTCATATGCTAAAAAAATTCATATTAACAAACATAATGAAATATATAATTTGACCTTGATATTTAAATTTTTGATTGTAGTGCATTACAAATTCACAATATACATCATTTGTGTTTAATTTGTTATATATACAAAAATTGAATTAAAAAATCAATATTTGGTGTATCCAAATTTATTAGGTTCAATATCGTGTGATTATTAAAAAATATATATATTGAAAAAATGTATTTAAATATATATTTATTATATTAAAGTGTTTTATTCCTATAATTAATGCATCAAAAAGAGTATTTTATGTTATTTTTTCTTCAAATGCATCATTTGTGTCATAATTGTTTTTATTTTTTAGAAGAATAACAACCTTTAAAAAGGTATAAGCCTCCATCATTGAATCAAAACTAAATAAAAAATCTCTACAATCCTATTCTACAATATTCCATTTTAGAAAAGGAGAAAATATCATCTAGTATGTCATTGAGACAGATTAACTCAGGATCAGTAATCCCTTTATTAGAAAGTCCATCCACCGTAAGTTTCCCCCAGTCTACATGTGTAATGATTTAATTCATTTAAGAAAGGGAGTCTAAAAAATTTCACCAAAAGATAGTCATCTTCTATTAATGGTGAAAAATACCATTTATGACTGCATGCACAAAAATTGTGGAATCACATTCAAAGAAAAATTAATGGTATCCATGTTAAATCTAAATTTCCGGCACATTAATAATACAAATAATTTCTGCATCAAGATATGTGTAAATACAAAAATGATTGTAGAAAAATCCATCTTCCCCACCACTTTAATTTTCGAAAGCTTCACTATGACTATAAGGACTTTGATTTGTTCTCCAGACTCCATCAGTGTTGTATTTGATCTATCCTAGAAGAAAATGAAACTGCATAACATTCATGGTTCCAAAAAGAGGCTAATGGTTACCTGTAAAATAATTCTTAAGAATTGTGATGTCTTGGATTGTGTTATCAAAATACCCCTTTGAGAATCATTTTATAGATTCAAAATAGTAATCACACCTATAATAGATTATTGAAGGAATAATAAAACACTATCATGTATCCAATTGTTCATGTTATACCAAATAATATGGATGAATTGAAAACATGCCACCATAAAAAGATTATTCATTGGGTGAGAAATAGGAAAATAAATACATTTGAGATGTTGGAAATGTATACTATCGTAACATTTCATATAGGTTTGGATAAAATCTTCTACTATAGTCCATATTACAGTGTTTATAACAAAACACAAAAACAAATGCTCAATGTATTCTAAATTATGGTTACATAGCACACATTTTCAGAAAACACTAATTCGAACACTCTATATAAATTCATTTGTCTAGGGTTTTTAAAACATAATATTCCAAGAATAATATTATCTATGAGGATTAATCCACCCCTTGTAAAAAGATTTAGTAAAACCAAATATATCCCCCTGCACCGTCTCAGGATAGAAATCCATTGAATAAAGCCTTCAATTTGTAGATGGTTCCCAAACATGAGTATCTGTTCCATTAATGAATTTATAGTTCAAAACTACCTCCTTGATTTCTGTAGGAAGAAAATACAAGGTGTTTTCCACAATTTCTTTGATCAACACATTTTCCTCAAAAAGAAGTTTTAAAATAATTATGAGAGTTGATAAAAATAATATCTTTCAAATAATGAGAGTTAGAAAAATTATGATAGTTGATAAAAGGAATAGCTTTCCAATTATATTAACAAAAATTTAAGGATGAATTGGTGAAGGAAATAAATTAAGAGTTTAGTGAAATCATAGATAATGAAATTTTTAGAGTAATCTAGATAGAAGAATACCATTAATTTAAATTTATTTTTTTGATCCTGTTTAAAAATTTATATCTTAGAAAAGAAGAAGCCACTAAATCCTCATTTATAAGCCTACACATTATGCTTGCCTACAAATATTGATTGAATTTAAAGATATATTTTATTTCAACCCACCAAATTCATTTGGGTTATTACACTATTTCCAAGAAATTTGTAGAATCCTTCACAGAATAATGCATCCACTCACTATAAATTTTTTGATAGAGGTGTAGATACTCAGGATGAGGGTATTGAAAACATTTATAAACTATAAAATGGTAAAAAAGTTATACAATAAATGATTTAACAAATCTAACTATTATTTCTGTTTAAAGTGTTTAACATTTCTAGGAAGCTAATTGATTCCAATCATGAATCACAATTTGATAAATATGACCAATAATTTGCTTACCCCAAAAAATAGGTACACTGAGATAACTGAAAGGAATAACACCATCCCTAATCCTCATCGCATAAATGTTGTCAAATTTTTTATTATTGTGATATGTTTCCCAAATTATAAGAATTTATTATTCCAACTAACATCCTACAATATGACATTCTCCTAAAAAAATATAATTTTTTATGATTTTTATGTTTATTTTATAACTTTGATTAAAAAGGATGATATCATCAGCACACAATAAGTGAGTGGGGGAAACAATTCCCTTATTATCTCTACTTGGATTGAGATTATTAAAATTCTCCCTGTTTAGAAATATTATACATAAATAATATTAATAAATAGAAAAAATAATGGCATGAAGAGGATCTCTATTCCATACACCGCTGTTGCAAATAAAATATCCCTTAGAGGAACCATTTATATGTACTAAAATATGTAATAAACACCAAAATGGTCTAATAAATTTAATAAAAATGTCATTAAAGCCATAAATTCTCTAAATGATAAAAATTAATCCACATTAAAACATATAAAAATACATTTTAACATCAACATTAAGAGTAATGTTTCCCACTTTTGTCGATTTCTTGAGAATACTAATGCATTCAAAAGTGGTAATAAAAAATCTAAAATAGTTCTACATTTCAGGAATCCAAATTAATTTAGAGATAAATTATTGTGGGAAGTTCCAATATGCCTATGGGAAATAATTTGTTCAATAATATTAAAATAATATTGATAAGATTAACATGCCTAAAAAAGTGAATCTCATCCATATTATCCACATTTTCAATGACAATAACAAAGTTATCCATAATAATATGTGTCATTTTTATACCTTTTAAAAAATAACTAATAATCCTGAAAACATTGTAATAAGGAATATCTAAATAATCAAGAATGAAATAATTTTTTAGTCCATCCAGAATAGGAGAGCTACCAGAATATAATACAAAAAACAACCAATTTAATTTTTAATTCATGTATAAAAATCATGAGGCTTGCACCATACTAATATATTAAAAGCATTGTAAGGATTTCTTTCATATGATAAATACTAATAATGGGTAAATCAAATAATATATTGTGATAATAAATAACATGCGAATCCTACCCCTCTATTTTGTCAACTAATAACCCATTATTAATGAGAATAATCATTTCTATATTGTATTTCAAAAAAATTTGTATAGAATTAAAAAAATTTGGTTTTATGATCCCCCACAAAAAGCCACTTCACATTAAGAGAATCACTTTTTATTCATTCCTTTATGTTTAAAATAGTATTGAGTTATTTTATAGTATTTTTTTTCATATTCAATGCCTGAAAAACCCACCCAATGTCAATCCCTTTAATGTTGTGAATCAAAGACTCATGTTGAATGATATTTTCTCTTTATGGATACAACGATAATGAATCCAAATAGTTAATTTACTATTAAAAATATTGAACTTTATAACACATGAAAATGAATTATCCTTGAGTTTAATGAAATCCAAGTTTCTTGAGATACTTGTTTAAATTTAGGATGAAATATCCATGCATTGTTAAATCTGAATGGAAGATGACGTTTAGTCTCTCAGGGTACATGATTTTTTAAAATATGATGACGATCGGAATTTAATCTTTCAATAGTGTAACATGAAACTGAGGCCCAAATATCATGGGTAACATCATTTACAATGGACTTATCCAATATTCTGTCCACCAATTTTTTAGTATGACTTATTTAAAAAGTATATTTATCACAAACCAAATTGATTTCATGCATACTATTATTTTCAATACAGTCCTTGAAGTCTTTGGTTAAAGTAGAGATGTTAACCATGCATAACCATCCATACAAAATGATAATATCACTGAAATATCATAGAATAACTTAGAAAATACTCATTGAACTTCATAAAACCTGAATATAAATCCATAAATTGCTTATCTCTTGGTAAGCATTATAAGAAAAAATATAAGAAAAAAATTAATTCATGGAGAAACAACTATAATATAAAATGAAAATATGTTCTATAAAGTTTATATATTTGAATCCAACCTTTCTGGAGTCATCAAAACCCCAATGAATTTTAATATCTCTACTAGACTAATTATTTCTTATAAAATGGTAACCCATCTTGTAAAAGATGAAACATTCCAAAAAAATTCTTTTATTCTATGAAATTCCACCAAGATCATTTATGTTCATATTATTAAATAGGAAAATATAATTGATCATGTCATAGTTGGCTAGTCCATGAAAATTATAGGATAAATATTCATTCAAAATTACATATGGGGCTAGAACCCCCTCATTGATTTATACCATGGTTCTTGTTCCTAGAATATTTCTTGATTATGAAAAACTTCATCCCATCCCTTCTTGACATGTTCCTTACATGGAGTTTATGTAAAAGGGGAGCACAATGGATTTTTTATTTTAAGAAATCATCAAAATAAGGTTATCCTTTTTAAATTCCCTCAATGGAATTAGATACAACACTAACATTACAAATACCATTGCATCAATCAATTTTTTTCCTCCAAATATGTTTTCACAATAGTAATATAAATTGTTAAAATAAGAATAGAAATATTTCGTGAATTGTCACCTATTTTTGTGTCACTTTGAACATGATTAGATTTTGACATCACAATGTCTTTGGTATATATCTAATGATAGAATTAATTTACATTAACATTTTCAATAATGGTACACAAAAGTAGTTTTGATTCTTCCAAAATATTTCCAGTAGGATCAAGTATAACTATCTTGGAACTACAAGTGAGAGATGGATACATAGTTTTCTTTCCATCATTCAATACATCCAGTTTTTGTAGAACCTATCTAGGAATGTTGTAATCCCAATGCCCTTTGGGTCCCCTTCATGTGACAACAATATATTCAATAGAAGAAATAATTGGGATTCTCACTCTTCCATGTCAAGATAAATTCCTTGAAGGTAAATCTGCCTGAGATACTAAAAGACTATGATTCTTGTCTAAGAATCTATTAATTTGATCATCATGCATAGATTTAATAACAGTTATGATATCATGATAAATTTCAATATAAGTGATTTAATATTCATTGTTTCTAATACCATGAACTTCCTCATTTTTAATAGAAAGATATTCCAAATTATTTACATTTGTGGAATCCCTACCTAGATAATTTTCTTCCTTATCAACAAGTGCAGCCAAATATTTTGTACTTGAGTTCTTTATATCAACAAAATTCTATTTTTTCACCAATTTCTTAGGATCCACATTTCTTTCAGTCTCACCTTTATCTACAGAAAAAATCTAGCGTATTTCAATTGACATTAATCCCTGAATTGACATCAGGTGGGGGTTTCACAAGTTTTTGAATAACCCTATAATTGTCAATGGGATTCCCAATGATCCCTCATTCATCACAAAAGGGTTTAACATATTCATATTAAATATACACAACATGTTTTTGGTTACATTAAATAAATTTTATCCATCAAGTGTATTTTTATTAAAGATGGAATCAACCAATATTCAAGTATCTAATCCCAAATAACCATTCAGAGTAAAATGATCAATTTTCAATGTCACACCAATGTAATTAGAATGTTTTTTTAGAATATTTGGATGCCATAACACCCAATTTTGGGAATGTATCCTAACCAAAGTATGTGATATTAATTACATTGACTTAATGGTTGAATTTGATACCCATTTAGATATCATAAAAATACCATGTTTTAGACGGACAATCTCAATATTCCATACAGAATCAAGACCATTTTGATTTTATATATTTATATTTAAGGAACATGTCCAAATCATAATCATCTTCCATTAATTTCCTCCGAATTAGTTCACAATAATTGATTTAAAATCATAGTTATAGCATGATTTTTCATCCATTGAGTATGTTACATAACCATGAATTGGTAAAGTTCATAACTTATGTCTTTAATACAATGTCTCCATATCTGAAACAATCATGAAATCTCTATACTCCATTTTTTTTAAAACATGAGTAGTAGGTAACTCATCCCTGGAAGATTCTAGACCACTAAGGTCCTCCACAACTGTAATTCATATACTTTTATCAATCAAAAATGATAAAGAATGATTTATGTTTCCAATAGATTGCTTCTTGTGGACGGAATGTTCACAAACTACATTCATGAAGTAACATTCATATTTTCTATTAAATTACTCCATTCCCCAAGGGAAATCTAAATAAGGTAAATCATTGTCTAATTTGACAAAAAATGATGAAATTTTCCAAAGCATCGCCTCCACCATGAGAATGAGAGCCATGATTCCTATTTTTCTTATCAATTTATTCTTACTCCATTTTAATTTCTAGCATTGAAATAATATATTGATTAATCATCCAAATCATGCTTCAAATAATATTTCCTTTATATAAAAATAATATAAATTCCTATAGAAAATATGATTAGTTTTAACATTAATGACCATATTAAATAATATTTTTGATAGATTCATTATGAAATCGTACATTAAGTATGTACTCACAATTGAGATTCCTGGTGGTTAAAACATGAGAATCAATTTTATACTATCATGAACAGTCATGTTTGTAATGGAAGTTCCAAATATGTATTCCTCATATAAAATTTAAGAAATATCTCCATATTATTATCTACTATCTACATAATGTTGTAATGATAATATATTCTATTGTGGAAATGGTAGAGAGAAGGAAATCATGTATGTTCCTTTTGTTTCATAGTGGACTCACTGGATTGTATATATCAGACCTTTTGTTTCCCCATTATTTTAGATGTTTATAATATAATTCCTCACTGTAATTTTTTTTCATTATCTTATTATATGTTTATCATTTGATATTTTTTAATCAGAAAACATATGTATCTTTATTATATTAGATATCCAGGATACAAACATTACAATTGAAAAATTGATTGTTGTAATATAAGTATCATCAATTGGAACCCTGAAATGAGCACTCTAGAAATCATCTACTTCAATCCCCGCTCTAATGTTATGTTTTGGGAGTCCTTTTTTGTATAATGTTTATCATAGAATATTAAATACTATACCCCTTTAAAAAATACTATGCATGTGTGATGTTAGATATAAAGCACATACAACTTTACCCTATATAATTGTAGTAATATGAAGTTATCATAATTTGATTGATTCTCTTTTAAGAGATAGTTTAATGATAAAATTGATTATCTAATTTAAGGTATGAGATTGAGGGGAATGCAGAGCCTCAAAGCTAGTGGAGTAATTTATTTTTTATTTGTGTTTATATTTTTCCACTTTTTGTCACTTGGATACTTTATCATATATTTGTCATCAAAACTAGATGACAAAATAATATCAATAAAAATATATTTTCTCCTAAAACCCTATTATCATCTTATATGTATCTTCTTCTACTATTTTCTTCTCGACATAATTTCAAGGAGAAACTCCAAATCCAACACCACTAATTAGACCATATTGTTCTAGCTGCATCAATGCTACTAAAAGTAGTTTTTATTCTTGTATGATCATTTCATGATCTACTTTTTTAAAATATAAAAAACAAATATAGATAAATAGATATTTTAATGAAATACTATTACAAAAAATAAAAAATTACTATTTTGTCAATATTACACATGTTTCTTAATATTTATTTTTTCACCAATTATTATACCTTCATTATTTATGTGGGCATCCTTCCAAATCACATGACATGGGATCGATATTACATAAAATATTTATTCATCAATATGTATAAAAACAAAGGGACATGTATTTTTTATACCACGTAATATAATTATCATTGATTTGAAATAATTACAATGTTATTATCTAGTGATGTGTACCACATAATTTCTATGAGATATGGGTACACATGTTTTGATGCACATTATTTATATTCAGCACTCCTTAAGGGTATCATAAATTAACATTTTCTAATCAAATTGGATAAAACAAATAATTTAAATTAAAATATTTCACATGTGAATACAAAAAAAAACTGATTTATCATCATAAAAACATTTGAAATGATTCCATATTTCCTACCTAATAATGATTTCATACATATGTGATTGATGGGGAATTACTTTCCACTCAATATCCATAATATTAATCTTGTTATAAAATGTTTGGAATTTTCTATGGGGTTTTCTAGTGGCCAATAATACATATTTCATACATAAATCATCTAATATAAATGAACACTGTAAGGAATAATGAAAATTAAAACAATGTTTCATTATATATATTTTCAATTAAATATAGAATGTATATCTTAACATTACTTTAATATATTATTAAATTATTTTCTTTCATTATATTCTATACATGGAACCATGAATCTATATCAATTATCACATTCATCCTCGTAATGACCCCAACCCAACTAATGTTCATTGACTTGTTGGGGTTAATATGTTTATTGAATTAATTGTAGCCAACATCACATTTTACCCCCTTTATTCATTCCTTGATAATTTTAGTCACCACTTTGATGTTTCACCATTCTATTTTTTTTCATCAATATGTTTTGAATCTTATAATAATTTGACTGTTTCGGAATCAACTGCATGATCTTCTCCAAGATTGGAAACATCATTATTTGGAGAAGACATATTTTGTATTTGTAGTCAAACATTTTATATTTTTTTAATGCAGTAGAGAAAACATAATATTATGAAGAACATCATATTATATTAAAAAAACATTGTCCTTCTATTTGAAATGTATTTATTTTTTAAAGGTTGAATATATTTGGATTCTCCATTGACAATATAAATCCCATCTTTTTGGTCCCATTTAACATTCAAGATATTTTATTCAATAGTACCCCCATGTATTAATTGTGATCTCCCAATGAAATGGCCATCCTTGATTTAATTTTATTTTGAACCTATTGTTGTTTTACTTTCTAGTCAGACAACCAAATGATTCTTTTTTATAGGTTCTAGGACCTAAAATAGTTTAACTACTTTTTATTACATTATTTAAATATTATCATTTTCCACTTCAACATTAAAAATCACCTTCACGATGAAAATTTCATTAATTTTCACTGTACTCCAATTGTCAACCGATTTCTAATGGAAAATAAACACATAAAATTCTACCAAATCCAACTGATGTATATTTTCAATTATGATGAAATATGAAATATTCACATAAATTGAATTTATATTCTTGTATATAGATATGGTAATGCCATATACCTTAAGCGTAAAATACCTTTTTTCATCATAATGGGGTCATAATTTTATATTTATAGAATATAAAACCACAATTTACAAAACTAGTCTGTGATATAACATTTTCATTTGATCCCTTATCTACATATTAATGTTCATCGATAATTGAATTAATATTTTTAGATAGATCATTAAAAATATGATCTTGAAAGCATCCTATAAACTCTCGTTTATTCTTATTTGATATCCATATATTAGCCCATGATGAATTTAAATCTCTTGGAATTCCTTTGTGTGCTTAAATTTATGGATCAACATATTTAATATTTTGTAAAATGTAATTGTTAACTCACTCCTTCTCTATGATGGTAATTTTAACAACATCACTTCTTGAAATCCCTTCTCCCATAAGGGGTCTATTGTGATGAGACTTTGGGAGAATAATGAAAAAAAATTGATATGTAATCGGTAAATAATTCAACATCTTATAAAAAAATATATCATTCTAAAAAAATAGATGTGGAAACATCAAGAGTCGCAATGACAAAACAATGAATTAAGGAAGAGTTAAATGGAATGAATTAAATGAGAACACAAATATTTACGTGGTTCTAGAAAAATCACTATGTCCATAGAGATGAAAAACCTCACTATATGTCAGGAGAACAATTTAACAGAATATTTCTCAGAATTTATCACACACCCACAAACTAGCATGAAATGGAATAACATAGAGGAATATGAACTATTTAACTAACCGTCGGAAATTCCACTATACTACAATGAAAGGTTGCTGGAAGACCACAATGCTATAGTGAAATACATACGCCCATGTCAAAAGTGCTACAGTGGATACCGGTTGGATGTTCAAGAAGCTAATGTTTTGTTGACTCTGATGTCCGCACTGCTATAGTGCCTTATCAGTGTCAGTCAGTCATCTTTTCATGTGTGGTCAGAGTTCCTACAGTTCCCCAAAATTTTGCTCGGGTCCCTCCTGTCCCTATACCCCAAGAGCAGGGGTGATTTTCCCCTATAACACCCAATGAGATCACCGTGGTGCTCATCCCAAGATAGATGCAAGCTTGTGCAGAATACAAGTGATAAGCATTCATCCCAACTAAATTGGGATACACCAGTCCATCAATCTCCCACCTAGAGTCTGATCCACTCTATTTCTATGCATCGATGTCAATGACTAAGAAAACATTCTTAATCTGAGAAATTTCTCTTCTTCACTAACATGTGTGGTTATAATCCATTTACATCATCAATTTCTACCTGATGATTCATGAAATACATGCTTTTTTCTCATGGGCTCCAAATTTTTTCTCCCTTGTTCTAACTTTCATCCTCCATTCATTAGTGAATAAAAACAGAGGAATAGTAGTGACTCATTTCTTGTACCACAATGGGAATTGTAAAATAGTCTGGTGGATTTTTGTTTCCAAAAATCATCTATAATTTTATAAACCCATCCTATATCTAACCTCTCATTAAATGATACTTCCACTGAATGTACGTCATCTAGGAATGAAATAATGGGTTCTTTGTAAGATGTATAGAACAATGACATTCACCGTGCAATAGATTCTCCTCTCACATTCTTCCTAACTAATCCAAGAAGTTTTTCCCCCAAACCATATACTTCACAGCTTTTGATACTGAAATATATTCATCATCTGTGGTGGAAATAGCCACAAACTTTTGTAATTGTGAAATAAACCATACCACTGTTCCACCATTGGTAAATACATAACATGTGTTACTGCTCCATTTGCCAATGTTTCCTCCAAGGTCATCATCCACATACCCCGGCAATGATTTTCCTTTCTCAAAGTATAGTGATTCCTCCTTGCTCCCCTTAAAATACCTCAGTATCAACTTTGCAGCTTCCCAATGTTGCCTTCCAGGGATAGGCATGTACCTACTCCCAACTCCCACTACATAAGTGATCTCAGGTCGAGTGAACACATGACATACATCAACCATCCAATAGATGATGCATATGTAACCTATTCCATGTACTCAACTACTTTATCCAAATTTGTGAATTTCTCCTTTGAGAGTTTGAGATTTCCTTCCAAATGAATAGATACCATCTTTTTTTCATCGTATTGAATCATCTAAGAACCATCCAAATGTTTCCAGCTTGTGATAACAATAATGTTCCAGCTACACCATCTCTGTTGATCTTTATCCCCAAAATATTTGTATCTTCTCCAAGATCCTTCATTTCCAACTTCTCATCCAACAACCCTTTGTACACATCAATCCTCTGCATACATGATCCTACAATGAGAATCTCATCCACATATAGAAGGAAAATAATATATTCATTAGCAAAGGACTTGATGTAGCATCATTGATGCATGCCACATAATTTATATTCATTTTTTAATGAATTAAACTTTTTCTTCTACTGCGTTGGTGCCTACGTAAATTTATATAGGCTTTTATAATGTTTTCACATCTGGTCTTACTTTACAAACTCTACATATCTCTCTGATTGTTTCATGTGGATCTCCTCCACTAGATCTACATGAAGAAAATAATTCAAGACATCATGCTCCTAAAAGTATAAATATTTTGATGATATAATACTAAGAACCACCTAGATGGTGGTAAGGTTCACTACAGGTAAACATATCTCAGTGAAGTCTGCACCTTAATTCGCTTAAAATCATTTCACTACCAAGATTTCCTTGTACTTACTATTTTTAAAATATTCATCCTGGAATTGGTAGACCCACTTGTTCTACAATGATTTCATCCATGTTGTTTCAATGTGTCAGCACCCATGTGTTGTTATTATGCAATGAGGAAATCTCATCCTTCATATCTAGCTCCCACTTCCTTGAATCCTTTATCTAAATTGCCTCTTAAAAGCATTTTGGTTCTCCATTGTCAGTAAATAAATTATAATGAAAGGATGTTAAATACCTCTACATATGCCTTCTCAACCTTGTTGATCTCCTCAACTACACTATAGTAGTTGGTTCCACATGTTCTTATGTCTCATGATAAGGTACACCATCAGGCTAAAATTATCTTTTCACATATATTCAATGTTACCATATTCATGTTAAACTGTATTGTAATACTTGTATATGACCCCTTCATATAATACCACATTAATTCTATTGAAGAAATTCTTCTTGAGATCGTCTCGAAATCAGTAACCAAACTCCTCAAAACCATAGCCAATAAAGAAACATTCCTATAACTTAGAATCATTCTTGCCACTTGAGTTAGAATCACTATCTGCATAAGCCAAAATTCTAAAGACTCATAATCATGAGATTTTTATTTCATTACCAAACTAGATAACCATTGGTGGAAATTATTCAATTGGAACAGATAGACTCTTGTAGATCAGATAATCTTCCATGTTCACTTTATCATCCAAGATGGTATTGGGTGAAACCAAGTGAAAACTCTTACTTCTAGATGGTTCATTCAGTGTAAAATTCATCAGTTTTGATACACCATTCTAGTGTGTTGTTCTTAGTATATTCTTCCCAAACAAATTCCATTATTAAAGTATAATTATATGAACTATTGACTGCCACACACTCCACTGTTGTTTGACATAAAACATTTATCATATCTCCTGAATCATTCTCGACCATGAGTTTCAACTTATGAAACATCTTAAACACATCATATTTTACTTTTAGACAGTAAACCCTTACCTTATTTGATTATTCGTCGATGAATGTCACATAATATTTTGATACTCCAAGGTAATGTACTGGTGTAGGCCCCCAAACATCTCTGTGGACTAAGTACGACTTCCCGACCTTCAGTGTTCGGTATCCATCTAAAAAATAAACATATTTCGTATTTCTGAAGATAAAATATTCACATAGGGAAACATCCAATGACATCAACTCTAGTAGAAACCCATTTACAGCCTTCATCTTCATCCCCTTATCACTCATTTTTTCTATTCTATAGTTCCACAGCTGTAAATAATTGATATATTTCAGTGATTCAGCCATGTATATGTAAGTTTCTATCAAGTTGTATAGGGTATCATTCTTTGCTCCCTGATCTAAGACCATAGATCCTTTAGTTATCTTCCATTAACCACCAGTGAATGTGGTACTTAGCTCTGCATCATCATCTTTTTTGAAATGATTAATATTTATTCTCAATCTAGGGATATACATAACATTTTCCTGAACCAGTAGACGCTCACTGTTGGTCATGATTCATGCATCTCCATTCCCCACAATCTATAATGGTTCATCATCAGCAAGATGTACCTTGCCAAAATTTATAGTTACATAATTTATCAAGAATCCCTTTTCAAATGTATAATTTAAATACACCATGGAGTGTAAAATCCAAGACTCCAATAGGATATCCATTGTCAACAACAACACGTCATCTGTTCCTTCATCTACCTTGTTTTCTTTACTAGTTTCAGTTCCTTTA
This sequence comes from Viscum album, assembly GCA_963277665.1. Classification (NCBI taxonomy): domain Eukaryota; kingdom Viridiplantae; phylum Streptophyta; class Magnoliopsida; order Santalales; family Viscaceae; genus Viscum; species Viscum album. The sequence goes on from OY728136.1 coordinate 1,155,639,188, forward strand.
TATTTTTCTCTACACTCCTAGATATCTCTTTTATTCCCACAAGTTTAGTAGGTAGGACTATCCTTCATTTCCTTGTCTTGTCTTTTCCACCTGACATTGATTGACCATTATAATTGTCACATTGTGGGTACCTTATGCTTCCACCAACATTCAGAGAATAATTTTATAATCTTCATGATTAACATCTTCGCATATCCTCACGTAGGATTAGGTCTCGTATGTCTTTCAGAGCCAGCTTGGTATTCCCTGTGGGACTACTGATAGCTATTACAGTTTCTTCCTAACTATCATGTAAAGTGTAATGTAAGACAATTTCACATTCCTCATCACCAAGAACAATTTTTTACAATTTCAACTGACTTATGATGGTGTTTAATTCGTTGATTTTTTATGCAAAAAATATCCCTTCAATGATATTCACGTTGAACAATCAGTGCATAAAGTGAACATTTATTTTCACAAAAAACCCTCTCGTACATAATCATGATAGGCTTCATTAGATCAATCATAGACTTCTCCTCTCTAATGATGAATGCCACATTTTTTTACAATGTAAGGAACACAAATCTACAAACCTACCAATATAGTAGCTCCAATTTCGATTGCTCCGTGCCTGTTGGAATTAGACCAGGAAGGGGAAAATTCATACTTTTTTGATATAGATAATACTTAATATGAATCCTCCAGAAACTGAGGTCATTTCTATTTATGTGATATATCTTCAACATTTGTTCATCAATAGCCATCGTTACAGAATCCTGAACTCATCCTTTAATACTAGTTAATGCATAAATGGTAGGAGTCCTTGTGACAAAAAAATTAGAGAAGAGGTAAAGTTAAAAAAATGAAATGAAAACATAAGGACTTATGTGGTTCGGGAATAATTCCTACATTCACAGAGAGGCAAAACATGAATATATGTCAAGGGTACAATTTTATAGAAGATCTCTCATAATTTCTCACACACCCACAACCCTAGACCAAAATGGGATAATGTATAGGAAAAATCAATACTCCACCAACCATCGGAATTTCTATTGTACTATAGTGAATGGAAGCTGGAATTTTTCATTAATAATGTGAAATGTGGCCACCCTAGTAAGACATGATATATTGGTTACTGTATGGATGTACAAGAAGATACATTATTTTTTACACTGAAGTCCACACTACTATAGTGCCTTGTCGGTGTCGGTCGGTCAACATTTCTACAGTGGATAGAGTTGGTAAAGTTCTCTAGTAATTGGGGTTGGGGCCCTTTTTCTCCCATACCACTAGTGTAGGGGTGCGTTTCCCCTACAACCCACAATGAGATCACCACTGAGCTTGACCCGCAAAAGGTTTGTGCTTTTGCTCAGTATTGGACACAACCATTCGTTTCAATCAGATCGGGCTACACCAATCCAACAATATCCCACTTAGAGCCTAATACACAATATTTCTCTACATTGATACCACTGACAAAGTAATCATACTTAATCTGAGTTCTTCTACATCCTCACTCACTTGTGTGAATACTTTCAATTCACAGTATCAATTTCAACTTTTTGATTCATGAAATACATGTGGTATTCCTCTTGTTCTCTCAATGTATCCTCCCTTATCCTGCCTCTTATCCTCCATTCATCAGTGGAGATAAAGTGAGTAAAAAAATTCCCTAAACATCTATATAACCATGGTATTTTTCAAAAAGTCTTCTGGATTGTTGGTTCCAGAAATCTCTTATTATGTCAGCAACCCATCCAATATCAATGCTCTGATGGAATGATACTTTAACGGAATGTTCATCACCATGGAATGAAATATGGGTTCTATGCAAGATGTATGACAATCTAAATATCACAATTCACTATATTGTTCTATTTCATTTTTCCCAAATCAACTAAGAAGTTTTTCAGCCATACCATCTCCTTGATGGATTCTGCTACACAAAACTATTCTGCATCAATGGTGGATAAAGCCACCACCTTCGATAATTTTAATATCAATCTTATCAAAGATCTTATATAGGTAAATAGATAACCTAGGGTACTACTCTTATTTTCGACATTACCTCCATGGTTAGCATCCACATACCCCTTTCAATGAGATTACTTACCCAAAGCACAGAGATACCTCCTTGGTACCATTCAAACAACCTAGTATCCACATCAAAACTTCCAAATGTTTCTTTCTAGGGATAGCCATGTACCAACTCACAACTCCCACTACATGAAGGATGGATGGTCAAGGATAGACCATGAGATAAATTAGGCTTCCAACATCTGATGTGTATGGAACCCTTTCCATGCACTCAACCTAGTATTCTATCTTCGGTGATTGCTCCATTGAGAGTTTGAATTGGACTACCAAGGGAGTGGAGACTATCATCGCTTCCACCCTAGTGAATCTTCTCAGAACCTTAATAGTGTAGTGAACATGTGATAACATTAAGGTTCTAGCTAAACAGTCTGTCAGAACATGGGTTTCTAGAATGGGTCAAAATATTGACTCTGTTGGAATTTATGGCTTGTCCCGGAGAAAACTGAAGAAATTTGGAAGTTTCTAGAAATTTCCAGACTACATGCCATGTACTTTATGTACATTCCTTGTATATGTTAGGCGAGGGATCGATCGTGTGCTCACTGTGTACATGTGGTGTGATGACCGTGTAGAAATTTATTACTACACGGCGTGTAGAAATCGATAGGTCGTGTACCCGTGACAGTGTGGAGGATATACATGGCTTGTAGGCCTATTGGCTGAGGAGATTCATTTAAACCAGACACACATCATGTTCTCCATGGAGATTCAGTCTACTATAGTCGTGTATGAGAAGAATACATGGCGTGTGGGTAAGTTAGCAAGGAAGATAAGGAAAATCAATTACAGGCCATGTACTTTCAATTTTTTCTAAAAGGGGAAGTAGCCTCGTTTTTGAGACATAACTCATTTTTTCCACCGGGTTTCACAAATAAGCTGGTCAGGACTTCAGTATCTTCCCGGTCCTTTATCTGAAGTCACATTTGAACACTAATAGATGTGTTGGAACCACCTCAGTAAGGCCTTGATTCCACTTTAGCCATTTTGTTTGATTTCTGTCCTAGAATGAGTTATATGGGTTTGAGCAGTTTTGATACTTTTGTGGATCTACCTCATTTTAGAATGAATTGGAGGATGTTATCATAGGAGTAGTGTCGTACGAGTCTCATATAGGTGGTTTATACCTCTTATTGTGTTTTCATGGTCATTTGGGTGGGGCGACCTTTAGCACGTTTTCTGGTATTTTGAGTTGGACTCATTTTGTCTGTTGTTTCATATTGAATTGATTGTTTGACCTATGGTATGCCTTTGGGTATGCCTTGTTACCATTTTTGCTTGAGCGGGGCCGGGTGAGGGGTCATTGCTCCTCTGGTCATTTTGGTCGGTGGATTCCAAAATGGTTATATTTGAGTTATAATTTTTTAATCTTTTGTGTTAATTTACTCTGCTATTGTTTATATTATTTACATCCACTGTTTATTGATGTTGAATGTGCTTCTGGTCTATGGGTCTGGTTCGAGTCTGCTATGTCATTTTATTCCGCTGCATCTTTATTATTATAATCAGACTAGTGCCATTTTTATTATCCTTTGAGAGGGAATAGGCTCCCCACGATACCTATAAGACCCTCGCTACTAGTCGACATACTTTAACATTTGGGTAGGTCCACCTAAGGTAGTGTCACACGACACATTTAGAACTGTTTAGGTTTTTATTCAGGATCGGGTCGTTACAAAGTGGTATTAGTGGTGTTTTTGACAGGGATTTAGTAGCAGCATTTTACTAGATACTAATGAGATTGAGACTTCATTTTTCTTTCTGTTGGTTTTACTATTTGGGATATGGTATACTGGAGATAGGCTATTTTTAGAACTAGGTTTCTAGCTTGTGCTTAGGTGCCTGCAGCCCCTGGTACAAGGGTTGGATCAAGTTATCTTGGGTGGGAATTGCAGTTTTCTTTTTGCTCGGATTACAGTTTATATGATTTCCAACTTGGTGGATCACTTGGTGTGTGATGTTATTGATTGTGATATGTAACCCTTGACCCGATGTGGTAATGTAGAATTGGAACTTGGTCCGGTATGGCAATGCTTTTTTTTCTTGGATTTTGATAGGAACTTTTTAGGGTATTTCAATTTCATAATTGCATGTATGTTTTGTGAATTGATAATACCATGTGAATAAAATCAATTGCAATGATTTATATGCTATGAGATGTGAATTGGTGAAATTCCTGATAGAATTTATTATTATTTCAATGTGAAATCAATGCTTTATATTTTTATAGAATTGCATGTGACAGGGTATTAGGTTCTGGCTCTTGTACGAGCAGACATGTACTATCGGTTGAGGTGATTTTGATCACCAGGATTGGGAAACTTGGTCATTAGTTTGAGGCAACATTAGTTTTCAAGATGGGCATGGACCGTGGTACTTTTGATACATGGCTCTATTAGGGGTAGGTAAGGAGGCCATGAGGCCTGGATACCATGGGGCATGGGTTGCAGTGGGGGAGAGTAAGGTTAGTATTTATGAATTGCCTTTTACTACTTTCCTTATCTTCATTGAATATAAATTGTTATATATATATATATATGGGTTGTCTGACTATTTATGGTGTTCAATGGGTTCCTTTTTGGTGACTCAGATGGAGAGTTAGATGGGAAATGGCACAGTGTCGTAGGAGTAGGATCTGTTTCAGGATCCGGTGCAGGCAGAGTAGGAGCCGCATGTAAAAGCTCAGGGATAGGATTAGGTTTAGTATCCAGTGTAGGTAGGGCAGCAGCCGAGTTGGGAAATGTTTGGGCCATGTCTCGATGAGCAGCTCCCAGCTAGCCTGTTGCATGTCTTGCAGGGGATCGACATAGGCACACAGGTTATAGAGCCATCTTTGTCATATCTGATGTAGGATTTCTAGTTGCAACACCCGCTGCTTTTTCAGAGTGATGGTGGTTCGCCGGAGGCTAAGAACTGGATAGAGAGCACGCAGATGATCTTTATGCGGCTCGATATGCCTCCAGGGCGGAGGGTCAAGCCGGTGACATACATGTTGAGAGGACCGGCGAAGCATTAGTGGTATGTGCATGTTCAAGCTTGCAGGCATGAGGGATTTGCATGGAAGGACTTTGAGGACATTTTCTTTGAGCACTTATACACAGAGACAATGAGAGCAGAGAGCGATCGGGAGTTCTTGTGTCTTCAGCAGAGATACATGTCTGTCATGGACTATGCAACTAATTTCATTGAGCTTTCTCGCTCTGTACATGGTATGGTAAGAGATGATGTGGTGAGGGTGAGGCGCTTTGAGGATGGCTTATGACACGGAATTCGGGTCCAGGTGAATATTTTCAGGATAGGTTATTTTTTAGAGGTGGTGAATCAGGCACTCATGGCAGAGGGAAACCATAGGGTCAGGCCCTAGGTTGGCCAGCCGACAGCTTCATGTGATGGTTTGGATAGTAGGATGCGAGGACGAGATGAGTTCCAGAAGGGCAGTCAGGCCATGGACTCAGCAAGACCACCTCATAGAAGTCCTTCGGTGGTTTTCTTTCAGTGCGGACAAACATGGAATGTTTAGATTCAATGCGATAATACTCCAAAGGAGTGTCGGGCATGAGGACAGGTTGGTCACCTTGATAGATTTTGCAGATATCCTTCTCAGAGAGCCGGCATGATGGGACTAGGAAAGACTGAGGCATCTGGAGGTGGTTTAGGTTCTATACCAGGAGAGGGTAGCATAGGTTCTTCTGTATGGGGAAGAAATGACGGAGACAACAAGATCTAGCTGAGAGGTCAGTGGCTGGTGGCTAGAGTAGCGCAGCAGGGAGGTCATGCATCAGGTAGTCGTACTTCAGGCCAATTTCACACCATGGAGCTGCCAGAGGCTGAGCAGGTTGGTGATATGATTACGGTTATAGGTACACCATGGGTGTGGACATTATTTCCATGTTTCCTTTTTTGGAATGACCTATAGAGGCATATCCATTTTCAGTGCACATGGTGCACATGATCTATGAGGACTGACAAGATTCTAGTCAGTTGGATTGGCACCATATTGGGTGCGTGATATATATATATATATATATATATATATATATTAGATGTGTAGCATTCGGGGAATTGAGGATGTGGGTTACATGAGTTTCCTTGGGCATCGGGGCATCGAAGATGCAGGTTACATGAGGTGCTAGGCACCAGGACCTCATGGAGGCAGATACCGATGTGGTGTGGGATACGTTGGGTGTAGGGTATGACACAAGAGAACCAATGAGGCTTAGGGGGGACGATGCGTCACAGAAGGACTATTCATCTAGAAAACATGTTAGTGAGCCTTGTTTACATTGATTTTTATCAGGTTGAGACTGAGTTTGGCAATTCCTATTGTGGGGATCCCCTTGAGGAATTCAGCAAGGACCTCTAAGACCCGGGAAGTCCGGGATACTTTGACCGGGGTGGTATATTTGATTCCATCCATGAGTTTAATTTGATATCTCGGGGATGAGATATATTAAGGTGGGGAGATTGTAAGATCCAAGGTTTTTTGAATGGGTCAAAATCCAATCCCGGTTTGAATTTTTGACTTCACCCAGAGAAAACTGGAGAAATTGGGTAGTTTCCGGAAATTTCTGGACTACATGCCATTTATATTATGTGCACACCATGTATATGATAGGAAAGTGACCGGCCGTGTGCTCTCCGAGTACATGTCATGTGATGACCATGTAGAAATTTCTTACTACACAACGTGTAGTTTTCGACACGTCGTGTACCCATGACCGTGTGGAGGATATACATGGCATGTAGTCCTGTTGGCTAGGGATAATCGTTTAAACTAGATACACATCATGTCCTCCTTGGACACACAGTGTAGTATAGACATGTATGAGAGGAATACATGACGTGTGGGTAAGTCGTCGAGGAAGAGAAGTAAAATCAAGTACACGCCGTGTACCCCTAGGTAAACGTCGTGTACTCATGTCGGTAGGTTCTGAAAAGTAACACGGCAGAATTCTAGCTGCCATATGAATAGTTAAATGACATACCCATCGTGTATTCCTATAGTACACACAGTGTACATCCTTTTTTTCTTGCTAAAACGGGTAGTAGCCTCATTTTTGAGGCATAACTCATATTTTCTACAGTGTTTCGCAAATAAGCCTATAGGTAATTAAGTCTCTTACCGATACGTCATCTGATGTTGGATTCGAACATCAAAAGATGCTTTGGAACGACCATTGTAAGGCCTTGATTCATCTTGAGCAATTTTGTTTGATTTCTGTTCTAGAACGAGTTATAGGGGTTTGAGAGGTTTTGAATGTTTGATTGATCTACCACATTTTAGATGTAATTGAAGGCTGTTAATGGAGGTGTATCATCATACAAGACATTTGTAGGTGGTGCATACCACTTTTTTTGGTTTTTGTGGTCATTTGGGTGGTGCATCCTTCAGCATGTTTTTGGGTATTTTTAGCAGGACCTGTTTTATCTACTGTTTCATATTGAATTGATTTCTTGACCTATCTGATGCCTTTGGGTATGCCTTGTTAGCATTTTCACTTGAGCAAGGCCGAGTGAGGGGCCATTTCTCATTAGGTAATTTTCGCCAGGATTTGCAAAAATGGTAATATTTGAGTTATAATGTTTTAAACTATTGTGTTTATTTCCACTGTTGTTGTTTATATTTATTGCTTCCACTATTTATTGATATGGAATGTGCTTATAATCTGCGGGTCTGGTTCGAGTCTGCTGAGTCATTTTATTTCGCTGCATCGTTATTATTATACTTATACCAGTGCCATTATTATTATCCTTCGAGAGGGTATACCCTCCCCACTATACCTTTAAGACCCTCACTGCTAGTCGGCAGCCTTCGGCATTCGAGGAAGCTCTAATGTAGTAGCACCAGACCCGTTTAGCACTATTTGATGGCTTTTCAGGTCTAGGTCATTACACAGTCTCTCTGGATCTTCATCCCCAAAATCTTGCTAACGTCCCAAAGATCCTTCATTTCAAACTCCTCATCCAACTTCCCTTTCAACTCATTATTCCTTTGCATACATGATCCTGCAATTAGCAGGTCATCTACACCCAGAAGTAAAATAATATATTCATTACCCAAGAACATTATATAGTAACACTGATCCATTCCACATAATTCATATTCATTTTTATAAATAAATGAATCAAAACTTTTGTTACTCTGCCTGGGTGCCTGCTTCGATCCAAATAATCTCTTCTGGAGATTTCACACCAATTATTCTTTCTTAGACTCTATATATCCCTCTAGTTGTTCCATCTAGATGCCCCCATCCAGATATCCTTGATGTAAAGAATTCTTCACATCAAGCTGCTTAGGGTAAAAATATTCGGATGCTATAATACTAAGAAGAACCAAGTTGGTATAAATCATAACTATAAGAGAAAATAATTTAGTGAAATCCACCCATCCTTATGTTGTAATAATTTCAATACAAGTATTTCCTTGTACCTAATATTTACATCATTTTCTTCCTTGACTCGGTAAACCCACTAGTTATATAATGCTTTCATTCCAATTAGTAGATGTGTCAGCTCTCAAGTATTGCTATCATGCAAGGAGGAAATCTCATCCTTCATAACCAGCTCCCACATGCTCGACTCCTTTAGGTTCATTGCCTCATAAAATCATTTACTTCTTCCAATACTAGTCAATAAATGATAATTCAGGGATGGTGAATAACTATGCATAGGCCTTCTCTCCCTTGTTGATATCCTCAACTCCATTGGTGTGGTGGGTTCTACTAGTTCTGATGTCTCATGCTCAGGTACACCTTCATGCTCCACATTCTCTTTGCACTCAGATTTGATGTTCCTATTTTTATCTTCAACAGTATGGTGATCTTTGTACATGAAACCTTCATTGAGTACCATGTTCTAGATCCTAATGACCATATTCTTGAGATCATCCAAAAAGTTGTATTAAAATTGCTTAGCACTAAAGCCAATAAAGAAATGAGGGTTGGACTAAACATCATTCTTTTCACTTGAGGTAGAATCAATGTGTATATAAGAAAAAATTCCAAAGACTCATAAATGTAAGAGTTTTACCACCTTAATAGACTAGAGCTCCTCGTGTAGATGTTCTCCCCTTAGCACAGAGGGACTCGAATAGAACAAATATGCATCCATGTTCACCGCATCATCCCAGAAGGTATTGAGTAACCTCTGGTGTAACCTCGAACTTATAGAACATTCGTTCAATCTTATATCCATCCTTTCAGCTGCACTATTCTATTGTGGTGTTCCAAGGATAGTCTTCCCCCCACTGAATTCCATTTTCAAAACAGAATTCTATGAACTCCAGACTGCCATACTCTCCACTACTGTCAAACCTCAAGAATATCAGCATATCTTCTGTCTCATTATCCTCCATGACCATTCACTTCTAAAACTTCTTAAACTCATCAAATTTACATTTCATAATGTGAACCCATTCCTTCCTTGTTGATTCGTCAATGATTGTCACATAGTATTTTGAACCTCCAAGGTAATGTACTTGTTCAGGACCCCAAACATCTGTGTGAACTAAGTACAACTTACTAGCCTTTGTTTTTATGCCTCCTTTTGCAAAAGACTCTACTTCTGCATTCAAAAGATTCATTATTCATATAGGCCAAAAACCATTGACTTCAACTCTGGTAGCTACCCTTTTGATTGAATAACTTTCATCCCCTTTCCACTCATGTTTCCTTGTATATTGTGTGACAATTCTGAATCTCCAACAGCTTTTTGTTGGCATCCATGTCCTTTCAAGATTTGTTCATGTTTCATAGGGTACCTTTATTTGTTCCTTGAGCTATGACCAAAGATCCTTTGATGATCAACCATGATCCACTAGTTAAATTGATACTCAGCACTGTATCGTCGAGTTATACTATTGAAATAATATTGAAACTCTTGTTATGGATATACCTTACATTTTCTAGAACCAACATACTCCCACTATTGGTATTCAAATATTTATCTCCTTTCCCCACAATCTATAAGGGTTCATCATCAGCAAGATGTACATGTTTGAATGTTTTATAAACAAAAGTTTTAAGTAAGCCCTTCCCCAGTTTAGATTGTAAAGATTCCCCAGATTCTAAAATACAAGACCCCATTTGGATATCCACATTCAGAATCATCATCCGCATTTTCTCCACTATATTCAGGTCCCATTCGATTATATCTTCTATTCTTCATAACATGTCCTTTCATCCTACAACTCCACTAGGTAAGACCAACCACCATTTACTTTTCCCAACATTTCCCTATTGACATTCATCAACCTCTATGATTATCTCATTGTGCGTACCTTCCCATTCGTTAAACAGTCAATGCATAACTATAGAATATTCATGATTCTCTTTTTTTCATATCCTCACTATGTATTTTGTATCGTACAACTTTCCGAGCCAGTTTGGTATTTTCTGAGGTACTTCTCATAGCTATTAGAGTTTCTTCTCTACTGTTAGGTAAAGAGTATAATAAGACCCATGCACATTCCTCCTCACCACGATCAATATTCTCTAATGTCAAATGACTTATTATTTTATTGAATTTGTTAATGTGGAATATAAAATTTATCCCGTCAATGATTTTTAGGTTAAACAATCATTACATCAAGTGCACCTTGTTTTCCGCCAAAGGATTGTCGTACATATTATCATGGTATTTCATCAGATCAATCACCAACTTCTCCTCTCTAATAATGAATTCCATATTTTTTTGAAAACATAAGGCACAAAACCCCAATATTCTACCAATGTTGTAGTTCCCACTCTGAATGCTACTCGTCTGTTGGATTTCAACCAAGAAGGGGAAAATGATTATTTTTTCTAATGAAAATCCACGATCTGTGTCATCCAGAAACTGAATTCACGTACATCGAAGTGATCAATCCTCACCATGCCTTCTTCTATAGCCGTTTTTGGAGATTTATGAACTCAACATTGATACTAGTTGATGTTGAAATTTTGGGAGTCACATCGATAAATAAACAATTAGAAGAACAGCTAAAGGAACACAAATAAAAGATAACACAAGAGTTTACATGGTTCATAAATAATCCATATTTCCATATAGATAAAAACCTTCACTATATGTTTGGATTACAATTTTACAAAAGATCAATCATAATTTCCTTCACACCCAAAATCCTAGCCAGAAATAGGCTAATATAGATGATAAAGCAGTATTCTACCAACCGTTGGAACGTTTTTTGTGCTATAGTGAAAGGAAACTGGATTTCCTCATCAATACAGTGAATGGTGGAAACCTAATTCAAAAGTGAAACAGTGTTTGTCAGATGGAATTCAATTAAGCTATCGTATTTTGACTCCAATGTATGCACTACTACAGTGACTTGTCAGTGCCGGTCGGTCAGCTTTTCTATAGTGGTTAGAGTTTCTATAGTCCATAAAAATTTTGGTCAAGGCCCTTCGGCCCGAGGACCCCCAGAACAAGGGAATGATTCCACCCTATAACCCCCAATGAGCTCACTGTAGATATCTCCCCAAAAACGTTTCGTGTTGGTGCATAGTATGACCCACAAACATTCGGCCCAACCGAGAAGTGCTACACCAATTCAATAATCTCCAACATAGATCATAGTCCTCTAAATTTTTCTGCTTCAATATAAATGACTAAGAATATGTACTTATTCTGAGCTATTCCTCTTATTTACTCACTAATGCACCTACTTTCCATTCACAGCTTCAATTTAAACCTAAAAAGTTATGAAATACATGTTGTTTTCTTATTGTGCTCAAAATTTTTCCTCCCTTGTTCTGCCTCTCATCCTCCATTCATTAGTTGAGAAAAATATAGGCAAAAAAGCTCATTAGCATCTATATTACCATGGGCTTCATCAACATGTCTTCTAGATTGATGGTTCCACATGTCTTCTGCAATGTCAGCAACCCAACCTATATCAATCCTCTAATTAAATGATAATTCAGCTGAATGTGATTCATTTGGGCATGAAATATTGGGTTCTTTGCAAGATGTATAGCACTCTAAATGCCATAGTGCAATACATTCTTTTATCTCATTCTTTACAACACATCCATGATTTTTTCAGTTAGGCCATCTCATTCTAATCATCTTTTTCAACAATATATTTGACCTCTGTGGTGGATAAAGCCACCACCTTTTGCAATTGTGATATCTATTGTATCATAATCCCTCAACAAGTAAATACATAACATGTTTTACTCATCCTTCTGTTGACGTCGACTCCAATGTCAGCATCCACATACCCTTGAAATGAATTTCCTTCCCCAAAGAATAGTGATACATCATTCCATCCCTTTGAATTCTTTATTATCCACTTCACACCTTCCCAATGTTGATTTCTAGGGTTACCATGTACCTTCTTACAACTCCAACTACATGTGAACTGTCAGGCCGAGTGTATAACATGGAATAGATCATTTTTGAAACAACTAATGTGTCTGGAACCTTTTACATGTGCACAAAATCTTATTCTAACTTTAGTGATTGATCCTTTGAGATTTTCAAATAGCCCTTCTGGGAAATAAAAATTGTCTTTGCTTCCCGCATACTGATTCTTCTCATAACCTTCCTAGATTAGTCAGTACATGATAACATTATGTTTCCAACTGTATGGTATCTCTTGATCTTCATCCCAAAAATCAACCAAGCTTCTCCAAGATCCTTTATTTTGAAATCCGCATCCAACTTCCCTTTCAACTCATCAATCTTCTACATACATGATCCTACAAAAATCATGTAATCCACATACAGAAGAATAAAAATATATTCATCACAAAATGACATGATGTAGAACCATTAATCTATGAAACATTGTTTATAATCTTTTTTAGACATAAATAAATCAAAAATTTTGTTCCACTACATGGGCGCCTACATCAATCCATATAAGTTCTTCTGCATTTTTCACAACAAGTCTACCTCCACAGACTCTCTATATCCCTCTGGTTGTTGCATATATATTTCCACTTCCAGATATTCATGATGGAATGAATTATTTACATCATGCTAATCAAGGTATAAATATTTGGATGCAACTATACGGAGAACAACCCAGATGGTGTTAAGACTCACTACATGTGAAAATATTTTAGTGAATTCCAAACATTCCTTCTATTTAAAGCCTTTCACCACCAGTCTTTCCGTGTACCTCTTAATTACATCATGTTATTCCTTTACATAGTATACCCACTTGTTCCATAATTATTTCTTTCATGTTTGCAGATGTGTCAAATCTAATGTGTTGTTATCATAAAATGGCGAAATCTCTACCTTTATAGCAAGTTCCCACATTCTCTATTCCTTCATTTACATTTCCATTACAAGTAATATGGTTATCCACCAAACGTAAAAAATAATAATTCAAGGATTGTGAATACATTTTCAGAGGCCTTCTAACCCTTTTTGATCTCTTCAAATCCACTGGAGTAGCAGGTTCCATAGGTTCTGATTTCTCATGATTAGGTTCACCTTCAAGATCCACTTTTTCTTTGCAATCAGATTCAATGTTTTAATTTTCATGTTCAATTGTATGGTGATCCTTGTACATGAAAGCATCATTAAATACCAAATTTTGGTTCCTAATGACCTTCTTCATGAGATCATCCCAAAAGAGGACACTAAACTCCTCAGTACCGTTTCCAATAATGTAACATGTCTTTGACATAGAATCAGTCATGTCTGTTAAGTTTGCATCAATGTGTACCTAATTCAAACATCCAAGACATATAAATGAGATAAGTTTACCTCCTTAATATAGCAGAACTCCTTGGGTAAAAGTTCTACCATTAGAATTGATGGAATCAAGTTGATCAGATAAGCTACCATGTTCACTGTATCAGTTCAGAAGGTCTTGGGTAACCCAAGTGTAACCTCATACTCCTAGCACGTTCATTCAGTGTCCAATTCATCCTTTCAGCTACATGATTATGATGTGATGTTCTTAGTATGTCTTCTCCCACTTAATTCCATTATCAGAATAGATTTATATGAACTCGTGAATACCATACTCTCAACATTTTTCATATCTAAATCATTTCAGCATAACTCCTGACTCATTTTCCACCATGACCTTCAAATTATGAAAAATCTTAACCATATTATTTTTAAATTTAGTAATTTAATCCTATATCTTCCTTGTTGATTCATCTATGAATTTCACTTAGTATTGTGACCTTCCAAGTGAATGTGCTGGTGAAGTCACACATACATCCGTGTTCACAAGGTCTATCTTCTAGGAATTCGGTGTTCTTCCTCCTATTGAAAAAGCACATTATTTTTCATTTTTAAGACACAATCCTCCTATAGGCCAACATCCACTGAATTAAACTCTAGTAAAAACCCTTTTGTTTTCATGAACGTCATCTCCTTATCACACATGTGTCTTAGTATGTAGTACCATAGTTTTGAATCTCCATTATCTTTTACTGATATATCCATGTCTATCTATGTTTCTGTCATGTTGTATAGGGTACCATTCTTTTCTCCCCGATTTAGGAACATAAATCATTTGGTGATCTTCTATGAAAAATGATGGATAATTGTATTCGAACCTAAATCATCAATTTGTTCAACAAATATAAAATTTTATGTCATGCTTGGGATATAGCACACATTTTCCAGACCCAGTAGACTCCCACTATGGTCTTCATCCATGCATCTCCTTTCCCTAAATTTGTAAGGGTATATTATATGCATGTTGTACCATGCCAAATTTTCCTTGAAATATTTTTTCAGGAAGCCCTTCTATGACGTATAATGGAAAGGCACCCCAATGTCTAAAATCCAAGACCCCATCGGTCTATCCTTGCTCAAGATTATCATGTCATCTGTTCCTTAAATTGTCATGTTTTCTCCACTGGTTTCATGTACCTTATGTTTATCTCTGCACTCCTTCTTGACATGTACATTCTTACCACAAGTCTAGCATGTAAGAATATCCCCCATTTACTTATCTCGTCGTATACCTCTTGACTTTGACCGCCCTCTAATATTGACTCATTGTGGGTACCTTCCACTTCCATCAACATTCAGAAAAGAAACAAAACATCTTCCTAGTTATCTTGTTCACAAATCTTCAATGAGGATTAGGTCTCGTACATATTTTAGATAAAATTTGGTATACCCTAAGGTAATGTCCATAGATTTCACAGTTGCTTCTCAGCTATCAAAAAAAGAGGATAGTAAGACTAGTGTACATTCCTCTTCACCAATTTCAATTTTCACCAAAGTCAGCTATCATATGATGGTGTACAATTCATTGATGTGTTTTGAAACAGTTATCCATTCAATGATTTTTTGGTTTAACAGTCATCAAATTAAGTTCACCTTGTTTTCCATAAAAGGATTATCATTTATATATGCCAGATCCTTCAACATATCAATCTCCATCTTCTGCTCTTTGATGTTGAACTCCATGTTTTTTACAATGCAAGGGGCACAATTCCTAGAACCCTCTGATCTGTTATCTCCCACTTTGACTGATCTAGGTCCATTGGCATTAGACCTAGAAGTGGAAAAAGCATCCTTTTTTATAATGATATTTCTTGATCTACATCCTCCTGAAAAATAATGTTAGTTCCATTAAAGAGATATCGCTTCAACATGCATTCTTCCATATCTATTGTTAAGGAATTCAGAACTCATCCACTGGTACTTGCTGTTGTTGAATTTTTAGGTGTCGTAGTGACAAAACAACGATTGAAAGAAGAGTTGGAGGGAAAAACAAAATAGAACAAAAGGATTTACATGGTTTTGGGAATAATCTCGAATTCCAAAGAGAGGAAAAATTTTGTTATATGAAAGAATTACAATTTTACATCTGATCTCTTAGAATTTCCCACACACCCACAATCCTAACTGGAAATGGGCTAATGTAGAGGATGATAAACTATTATACAACTATTGAAATGTCCGCAATTCTACAGTGAAAATAGGTTTGAAGTCCACATCAATACAATAAAAGTCACACACCCATGTAAAATGTGATACAGTAGCTGCTAACTAGAATTCAAATAAGCTACAATATTTTTGACTCTCATGTACACACTGCTATAGTGTATTGATGGTGCTAGTCGTTCATCTTTTCTATAGTGGTTAGACATCCAACAGTCCACAAAAAATTGGGCTAGGGACCTTCCTCCCTCGACTCCCTAGCGTAGGTGTGTGATTCCACTGACAAACCCCAATGAGTTCTCTGCGGATCATAACCCATGAATGTTTTTTTCCAGTGCACAGTACAAGCCACGAAAATTTGGCCCAACCAAATCAGGCTACATGAACCCAAAAATCTCTCACAGGGAGCCTGATCCACTATTTTTCTCTGATTAGATTCCACCGAATTAGAAATCTTAATAAATTTGAGTTATTCCTCCTCTTCACTCACGAATATGTGTACTTTCCATTCAAAACATTAATTTAACCCAAATGATTCATGAAATACAAGTTATTTTCCCCTTGTTCTCCCAATGTGAGAACCCTTTTTCTGCCTCTAATCCTTCATTAATCAGTGGAGACCAATAGAGGAACTACTGTCACGACCCGTCCTCAGGGCCCGTGTCGTGACTACCACAAGCCCGCCTTCCATAGGCTAGGGGCTGGCGACTAGCACCAAGGAGTAAATCCCGGTTAAAAGGGAAGAAATTGAATATGTAAAGTAAACAAACACCACAGAGCAAGCAAGCAGTAGAAGTAAGCACTAAGAAAAAACTGAGTACAACAATAAGTGCGGAAATGTAAGTGGGCCAGTATACAAACCAAAACTGAATGAAAAGTACAACTAGAAGGGGAAAACCGTAACTAAAAAGTAAAGCCACAACGTCGAGCTTTCCACTGGAAATACCACCTGATGGGTGGGTACAGATAGCCTCCACTGCACCTCGGGTCCAGCCGACCACTCCAAGTACGTCCCGCCCAGTAGTCCACCTCCTTGTACCGTCCTGCTCCACAAGCCTCAACCATGATCAGCGATGTCCGTCGTCTGCAACCAACACAATGTAGTGCGGGCATAGCCCATGAAGGGGTGAGTATAAGCTACTCAGCAGGGACCTAGAGACCCCCAAAGGTCTCCCAGAATCCACAAAGGATAAATCACAAAGGAAAGATACAATCACGAATTAACATCCGACACTGCTTAGGTATATGCCCATACATATACCGAATTCATCAATTCTGGTACGCTCCAACTTCCGAGCCCAAGTACAACCCAGTCCACAAAGGAAAGCAAAACGTAAATCCACACAGGATAGTACAACACAATCCACAATGTAAATCAAAACATGATTCAGCTCACATTGTTATACTTCTTCATATGACGATAGAGATGATCAGATGTAGCCACTGATTCATCTAAGCCGTCGAACCCACAAAGGATCGATAGGTACTAACCCCCACAATGACCCACAAAGGATCTGACCTAGACATGATCGATAGGTAACTAACCCCCTCAATGACCCACAAAGGATCTGACCCAAAAAGGATCTATAGGTAACTAAACCCAGCAATGACCCACAAAGGATCGATAGGTAACTAACCTCTGCAAAGACCCACACAGGATCGGACCCACACAGGATCTGTAGGCGCTGGCCCACACAGGACCACTGAGCGCTAACCCACACAGGATTGGACCCACACAAGATCTGTAGCAGTGATCCACGTAGGATCGCTGAGTGCTGTAATCGTCGTCATCGAATCCACTAAGGATCTTTGTACAGTCGTCATCGTCACAGTCATAGATGCAGCCAGCTCTAGGGTTCCCGCACACAAAAAGCTCATTCGGGAGGGTCCGCTCCACGATCCAAGAGGCTGATACATTAACTGACACATAGTCTAGAGTTGATGTATCCAAAAGTTCCGTATCGTCAACAGGAACTCAATGTCGTAGACGGCGCATCAATCGGACGCCCTGTCTGAGAGTTATTGGCTTTTTCGTTCTAGGGTCCCGGTTGGTTTTTAAGGCAAAATCAACCCGACCGTACTCCACCTGCATCCAAACCTCGGGCGGAGTAATCCAAAAGATCAGTCTCACTTAAAGAAATCCATCAAAGTCGACTACACGTCAATCGGACGTCCGAAGCTCATGTAATGAGCGTTTCTGCTCCGAGGCCCCGGTTGATTTCGTGTACGAACCAACCTGGCCGAACGTAAAGTACTCTGAAACCTTGAGTGTGATATACCTAAACGACCGTTTAGATCCAAGGATCACATCGCCACTGACAGTGCGTCGATCGAAGGCTCGTAGCTCATGTTATGAGCAAAATACAAAAAAGGTCCGAAAACGGGGGTCTGGGCCCGGACCGACCCAGCCCAACCCCCCATGGGTCGGCCCGAACTGGGTCGACCCGAACCGGGTCTGGGTCCGCCCCGGCCGGCGCGGCCCAGCCTGGCCTGGGTGGCCCGGCCCGGCCTAGGCGCGACCCGGCCCGGCCGGCGCGGGCGCGGCCCGGTCGCCAGGCAGGTCGGCTCGGCCGGTTACGGCCAAGCGGAGCGGGGGGCGCGCTGCCCCCGCGTGAAGGATCTACGGCCCCGCATGTGGCATCCCTTGCCAGCGGACACTGCCGGATGCCGCATCCCGTCCCCCTCCTGTCCCGCGTGGTCGCGGGACCACGTCCTGCGGGCACGGCTTCAGCCGCGACGGCTCCTTCCAGCGACGCGCCGGGCACCGCCGCCGGCGCCGCCGAGGCACGCCGGCGGGCTACTCCACGGACCACCGGACGAGTTCTGGTGGTCGGAATTCCAAGACGTCTTCGCCAATGTCCCTCTCGGGGTCCGTCCTTCACTGCGAGGACTTTATATTGCCCGTGCATCTTGTTTTGGCATCGACCTCCGTTCCGCACACCAAGAACGAAAAGGGCGGTGAGTTCGGACTTGTTCGTTGGTCCGCACCCACCGCGTCAGCGGATTTCAAAATCTCACAACAAATATTATATCATACTCCGTGGGTATATATCACAAATACTTAAATGAATCATAAACCCTACCTCAACGTTGTCATCGAACGTTAGTTCGTCGCGGAATTGACCATCGCGGAAGGAGGCGTCGCTATCGTCACGGTACACGGCGTTGTGCAGTCAAAACACCGAAGATTTAAAATCACACAAATTTAAGATGCACCAAAAGAAACCATGTTGAGGATATAATTCACAAAGAATTAAAAGGACCGCAATACCCTACCTCAATAGGTTGTTGATCGAAGATTGTCGTGGGGAAGGAACATCGCGGAAGAAACGTCGCGAAAGGAGAATCGTCGGCATCGTGGTACACGGTGTCGCATCTTCGATCTCCGAGGGTTTGGCGTTTTTCGCGTTCTTCGCGTTCTTCACGTTCTTCGTGAAGGAGGATGAAGAACTTCGAGTTTTTCCAAATCCTCTCAATAAGCTACCCACATGTGTTGGTCTTATTTTATTCTTATGCCAACAAATGATAATCAAAGATAAGAAACGAACCATTAATTTGATGAATTAATGGCAATGACATAACTGCCCAATTAATAGGGGCGTTAAGAATTTAAGAAAACGCACCAGTTGAATTTCATTTAAAAGTTGTTTTTGAGGGTGTGTTACTTAGAGGAAAAGAAATGGTGGTGCGCGTGCGGGCCCCACCTCCTAAATATCCTACCAAGTGGTTAGGATATCATAGGTCCCACCTTATCCGCTTAACTTGGATTAAGTGGCATTAAGTGGCTTTAAGTGAAATAAAATAAAGTGGCGCACCACCTTTATTTTATTTCTTAACTTAACCCCAAAAACTAAAAACCACACCCGAGCAAACGCAACTCCAGAAAAGGCGTTTCTAAGAAAATACCGGCGCTGCAATTCCATAGGTGCCCTCGGAATTCTATTCCAAGCACCGGTTCAAAAGTTAGAAAAACCAGCTCGTTTGTTCACTGAACGTACCCGAGCCAAACTTCTGAAAATGATTCCGGGCACACCGGGCCTCAGAATCAGGTGCCGTCAGAGACTACGTTCTTGTAAAATTACAAAGAAGATTAAGAAAAAAAATTTCCTTGTATTTTATGGGTCTTTACATCACTCCCACCTCAGGGATTTACATCCCCGTAAAGATACATAAAAAACTAGGGAAACAAATGTGGGTACTAAGCATGCATCTGAGCCTCCCAATCCCAAATGCTCTCGTGGAGGTTCCCGTGCTGCCATCTGATGCACACTAGAGGAATCGAATATCCACATAGGTCCCGCTCCTGTCGATCCTCGATCTCCACCGGGACCTCCGCAAAAGCAGCCCCATCATCAACGTCCAGCTCACCATTGTCAATGATGTGCTGCGGGTCATGCACGTATCTCCTCAGCTGAGATACCTGAAAGACGTCGTGCACCCGGTGTAGATGAGGTGGCAGATCAAGGTGATAAGATACCTCGACAATCCTGTTGAGGACCTGGAATGGTCCGATGAAGCGTGGAGACAACATTCCATCTCGGCCAAATATCTGTAATCCAAGTCGAGGTGAGACACGCAAGAAGACATGGTCCCCATCCTCAAACTCTAGTGGCCTCCGCCTCCTGTCAGCATAAGACTTCTGCCAGCTCTGAGCTGTCCTCATCCACTCCTGGATGACCAGGACTTTCTCTCTTGTGGCCTGGACCATCTCCGGTCCCACAAGTGCTGACTCCCCAAGGTCTGTCCAACAGAAATGAGATCTGCAAGGTCGGCCGTACAACGTCTCGTATGGTGCCATCCCGATGGTGGAGTTGTATCTGTTGTTGTATGCAAACTCCACCAAGGGTATTTGGTCCTCCCAGCTGTGACCAAAGTCAAGGACACATGCGCGGAGCATGTCCTCAAGAGTCTGAATGGTACTCTTCTTCTAACCATCCGTCTGAGGGTGAAAGGCAGTGCTCAGACGTAGCTGCATCCCAAACGCCTCCTAGAACCCCTTCCAAAGCCAGGAAGTAAAGCGATCATCTCGATCGGAGATGATAGATGATGGCACACCATGAAGCCTTACAATTTCATGAACGTAGAGACGTCCCAAGCTCTCCACTGAGACCTGCTCTCTGATGGGTATGAAGTGAGCCGACTTGGTGAGTCGGTCGACAATCACCCAAATGGATTCGTGACCTCTGGAAGTGAGTGGAAGTCCAGTCATGAAGTCCATAGATATCCCATCCCACTTCCACTCCGGGACCTCCAAGGGCTGTACCAAGCCAGCTGGTACCTGATGCTCTGCCTTCACCTTCTGGCAGGTGAGGCATCGAGAAACGAACTCTGCCACAGCCTTCTTCATGCCCGGCCACCAGTGTTGTCGTCTGAGATCCTGGTACATCTTCGCCACTCCAGGATCTACCGCCAAGGGAGATGTGTGAAACTCTCTCGGCACCTCCTCCCGTAAAGAAACTCGTACCATGGTATGTCCTCTGAAAAGGACATAGTGATCTTTTCCAAAGGAGAAACCATCAGGTGCATGTCCTGAAGATATCTACGGATGCCGCATATCACAGTCAGCGTCCCCACACTGTGCCTCTCTGACCTGTTGCAGTAGTGGAGGGGTGACTATGAGAGACTGAAGGAAGGCTGCACCATTTCTATCCATGAAGGACATATGCAAAGCTTCTAGCTGCTCTATCTCCTCCTCAAGTAGCTGAATGTCCATCCTCCTGCTGAGAGCATCGGCTACTACGTTCCCCTTCCCTGGAGTATAGACTATCTCAAAGTCATAGACCTGGGGGAACTCAATCCATCGCCGATATCTCAGGTTCAGGTCCTTCTGAGAGAATATGTACCTGAGACTCTAATGGTCCCAAAAGATTGTAAAGTGCTCGTCCATCAGGTAGTGTCTGCATGTCTTCAGAGCGAATACCACTGCTGCTAACTCTAGGTCATGGGTAGCGTAGTTCTGCTCATGCTGCCTCAACTGACGTGATCCATAGGTGATCACTGCCCGCTCCTGCATCAGGACACATCTGAGTCTGGTCCCTGATGCATCGCAGTAGACTACGTACCCTACTCCCTCCTCCGGCAACCTCAAGATAGGGGCGCTGGTCAATCTCTGTCTCAGCTCCTGGAAGCTCTTCTAACATCTGTCTAACCACACAAAGGGTTTCCCCTTCTTCGTCAAAGCTGAGAGTGGTGCCGCAACTCTGGGGAAGTCTGGAATGAATCTCCGATAGTATCCAGCTAGTCCCAAGAAAATCCGCACCTCCGTCACGATCCTCGGTGGCTCCCAAGCTAGCACTGCCTCGATCTTCGCAGGATCCACCGAAACTCCCGCCTCAGAGAAGACGTGTCCCAAGAAGTGGACCTTGCGTATCCAGAACTGACACTTCGATAGATTTCCATAAATCTGGTCCTCTCAGAGTGTGTCTAGTATATCCCGCAAGTGGTAGGCGTGCTCCTCCTCAGTCATCGAGTAAATCAAAATGGCGTCGATGAAGACCACGACAAATCGATCGAGGTATGGATGAAAGATCCTGTTCATGAGGCCCATGAACACTGCTGGAGCATTGGTTACACCGAATAGCATAACCAAGAACTCATAGTGGCCATACCGACATCTGAAGGCCGCCTTCTGCACTTCCTCGTCCCGAACTCTGAGCTGATGATAGCCTGACCTGAGCTCTATCTTTGAGAACCACCGTCCTCCCTTGAGCTGATCGAAGAGGTCATCAATCCTCAGTAGCGGATACTTGTTCCTCACTATCACCTGGTTCAGGCGATGATAGTCAACACAAACTCATAAGCTCCCGTCCGCCTTTTTGGTGAACAATATCATGGAAGCCCAGGGTGAAACACTAGGTCGGATGAAACCCTTGACCTGCAAGTCCTCCGACTGTACCCGTACCTCTCGAAGCTCAGCAGGGGCAATCCGATATGCTGGAGTGGATATCAGGGCTATCCCAGGGTATAGATCAATATAAAACTCTACCTATTTGTGAGGAGGTAGTCCTGGAACGTCGTCGGGAAAGACGTCCGCATACTGATCCACCACTATAGGAAAACTAGGACTCCGCATGTCCACTGCTCCTAGGATGAGGTGAGCCAACTGATGAGTGATGGGTTGTCCTCTCCTCCGCGAGAGTCCATATTGTGCTACGAAGGCTCCCTTCTCGTCGGTGAAGGTGAACCTGCTCCTGTGGGTGCGTACACATCACACCTTGCGCCTAATACAGTCAATCTGTGCATGGACTGTAGATAACCAATCCATGCCCAAGATGACGTCGTAAGGCCTTTACGCTACTAGAAGTAGATCCCAGCCGAAGCTCTCGCCTCCTAGAGTACGTTCACACTACCGGCACCAGTGCGTAATCATCGAGTCTGCTCCCGTAAGAGTCTCTAGCCGTAAGGATCGAGCCAACGGCTCTGTCAGAATCTCCGAGCTCCAAAAAAGGGTAGCGACTATGAAAGAATGACTCACTCCTGTGCCTATAAAAACTACAGCAAGGCTGGAATAGACAAAAATAGTACCTCGAATCATCTCGGGTGCACCATGGTCATAGGCCTCTACTGACTTGAGTTGTGCATGTCTCTGCCCGCTAGCTCCCCGTGGTCGGGGTGGACCTCCTGGTGGTGGTGGTGGTAGAGCCTCAATGCGTCGCCCACCACCTGTTGCTCGGCCAGCTCCTCTGACTCGTCCTCCTGCTCCATGCAGACCACCACGGTCGACCCTATGCCTTTTCCTGGGTGTCCCCTCAACCATCTCCTGCTCCTCGGCTAGGTGGGTTGGGAAGTCATGAGCCATGTGGCCCTGCCCGCCGCATGTGTAGCATTGTCTCCCTCTCGAAAGACTGGCTCTACGCTGTGTGCTCCGAACTAATAAGCCAGTGTCCTGAGGTCATCTTCCTGAGGGTCTGGTCTGCCTGGACCCATGATTCATCTGTCGACTACCTGCTGCAGAAGATTCTTCTACGTGCCGCCCTGCGGTAGGTCTCGCTGCTGAAGCAGGCTCACCAAGAAATCTCTCGATCAAAAGGGCCCTCTCCAGTACTCCTGCATGAGTCGGAATGCTGAGGGAGATCAGTGATTCCCTGATCTCATGCCTCAATCCCTGCTCAAATGTCTGGGCCTGGAAGAATGGGTCCCATACCATGTCTGTCGAGTAGCGTGAGAGATCGGTAAATCTCGCCGATTACTGGGCGACCGTCAAGCTGCCCTACGGTAGCTCTAGAAGCACATGGATGCGTACCACACTGAGGGTGGTTGGATCGAACTCCAAGCAGAAGAGGCTCTCAAAGTCTATCTAGAAGAGAGATGCATCATCGTGTACTTGTATCATCAAGATCCATCATCTGCCTACTTCCATGTGCAGTAGGCTCACTGCGAGGATCACCATGAGGTCTGCTGGTGTCCTCACTAACCTAAAAACTCATACCACTGCCTCCAGCCAGTCCTCGGCTGCCTGGGGGTCCGTCTCCCTGTGGCACCTGGGCGGTCACTGGCGCTGAAACTCGTGCAGTGCACTAAGGCGACGTGCATCGTCAGCGGTTGGGGCTGATAGCATCGGTGGATCGGCGAGTAGTGGTACTGCTGGTGCCTCTGCTGTCAAAGGGACCTGTACCGAGGCGTCGTTGCTCAGTGGGCTGTCATCACACACAACACTTGGAACCCTAGCTGGCTACTGTCGTGGGGCCATCCTGAAAAGGAAACAGGTGCGCCACGGTCAGAATAGTATACCTGGTGAGCAGACACAAAGTAATCACAAAGAAAACTTGAAACACAAAAGAAACCAATGTTTTCGTGCATTATGTCGGAAATCAGAAGTCAGGATCCTAGTGTACGGACACGTCGGCCACCGCACCAACACTGGATTCACTAGACTGATAACCACAACCAATACTCTTAACACCATTGCTTCACATAGAAAAAGGCTAGAGTCCAATGTTCTACGGTAGAACCCAACTCCTTTGATACCAATTTGTCACGACCCGTCCTCAGGGCCCGTTCCGTGACTACGCCAAGCCCGCCGTCCATAGGCCAGGGGCTGGCGACTAGCACCAAGGCGTAAATCCCAGTAAAAAAGGAAGGCATTGCCTTTGTAAAGTAAACAAACACCACAGAGCAAGCAAGCTGTAGAAGTAAACACTAATAAAAAACTGAGTACAACAGTAAGTGCGGAAAAGTATGTGGGCCAGTATACAAACCCAAAGTGAAAGTAACGTACAACTGGATGGGGAAAACAACAACTGAAAAGTAAAGCCGCTACGTCGAGCTATCCACTAGAAATCCCACCTGAAGGGTGGGTACAGATAGCCTCCACTGCACCTCGGGTCCAACCGATCGCTCCGAGTACGTCTCGCCCAGTGGTCCACCTCCAGGTATCGTCCTGCTCCGCAAGGCTCAACCACGATCATCACTGTCCGTCGTCTGCAACCAACACAATGTAGTGCGGGCATAGCCTGTGCAGGGGTGAGTATTAGCTACTCAGAAGGGACCCCGAGGCCATCGAAGGTCTCCTAGAATCCACAAAGGATAATTCACAAAGGAAAGATACAATCACAAAGTAACATCTGACACTTCTTAGGTATATGCCCATACATATACCTAAGTCATCAATTCCAGTACGCTCCATCATTCTAGACCAAGTACAACCCAGTCCAAACAAGAAAGAAAAACGTAAATCCACACAGGATAGCACAACACAGTCCACAAAAGAAAGCAAAACAGGATTCAGCTCACACAGGTATACTTCTTCGTATGACAATAGAGATGATCAGATGTAGCCACTGATTCACCTAAGTCGTCGGACCCACAAAGGATCGATAGGTACTAACCCCCGCAATGAACCACAAGGGATCTGACCCACACAGGATCGATAGGTATCTAACCCCCACAATGACCCACAAAGGATCTGGCCCACAAAGGTTCAATAGGTAACTAACCCCCATAATGACCCACAAAGGATCTGACCCACAATGGATCGATTGGTAACTAACCCCAGCAAAGACCCACACAGGATCGGACCCACACATGATCTGTAGGCGTTGGCCCACACAGGACCGCTGAGCGCTGACCCACATAGGATCGGACCCACACAAGATTTGTAGCACTGATCCGCGTAGGATCACTGAGTGTTGTAGTCGTCGTCGTCGAATCCACTGAAGATCTTTGTACAGTCGTCGTCGTCAAAGTCGCAGATGCAGCCAGCTCTAGGGTTCCCGCACACAGCAAGCTCATTCCGGAGGGTCCGCTCCATGAGCCAAGAGGATGATAAATCAACTGACACATAGTCCATAGTTGATGTATCCAAAAGTTTCGTATCGTCAACAGGAACTCAACGTCGCAGACGGCGCGTCAATCGGACGCCCGGTCTGAGAGTTATTGGTCTTTTCGTTCCAGGGGCCCGGTTGGTTTTTAAGGCAAAACCAACACGACCGTACTCCACCTGTGTCCAAAGCTTGGGTGGAGTAAGCCAAAAGATCCGTCTCACTTAGAAAAATCCATCAAAGTCGACGGCACGTCAATCAGACGTCTGGATCTCAAGTTATGAGCGTTTCCGCTCTGAGACCCCGGTTAGTTTCATGTACGAACCAACCCGCCCATACCCAAAGTACTCTGAAACCTTGAGTGCAATATACCGAAACGAACGGCTCGATACAAGGATCACATCTCCGCTGACAGTGCATCTATCGGAGGTCTGTAGCTCATGTTATGAGCAAAAGACCAAAAAGGTCTGCAAACGGGGGGTATGGGCCCGGACCGACCCGGCCCCACCCCCCCCCCCCCCTCGGGTCGACCAGACCCAGGTCCGGGTCTGACCTGACCAGCGCAGCCCGGCCTGGCCGGCGTCGGTGCGGCCCGGTCGCCAGGCGGGTCGTCTCGACCGGTTACGGTCGAGCGGAGCGGGGGGCGCGCTGCCCCCGCATGAAGGATCCGCGGCCCCACGTGGGGCCGCCCTGGCCAGCGGACGCAGCCGGTTGTCGTGTCCCGTCGCCCTCCGATCCCGCGCACTCGTGGGACCGCGTCCTGCTGTCGCCACCTGCTGCCGGCGCCGCCGTGCCGGCGAGGCGCGCCGACGGGCTACTCCGCGGACCACCAGACAAGTTCCGGTGCTCAGAATTCCAAGCCGTCTTCGCCAAAGGCCCTCTCGGGGTTCGTCCTTCACTTTGTGGACCTTACATCGCCTGTGTAGCTTTTATTGTCATCGACCGCCGTTCCGCACATCATGAACAAAAAGGGCGGTGGGTTCGGACTTGTTCTTTGGTCCGCACCCACCGCGTTAGCAGTTTTCAAAATCTCAAAACAAAATATTTTATCATATGCCACAGGTATAAATTACAAAGATTTAAAAGAATCAAAACCCCTACCTCAACGTTGTCGTCGAACATGAGTTCGTCGCGGAATTGACCATCGCGGAAGGAGGCGTCGCTGTCGTCGTGGAACACGGTGTTACACTGTCAAAACTCCGAGGATTTAAAATCACATAGATTTAAGATGCACCAAAAGAAACCATGTCGAGGATATAATTCACAAAGAATTAAAAGGACTGTAATCCCCTAACTCAATCGGTTGTTGATCGAAGATTGTCTTGGGGGAGGAACGTCGCAGAAGAAACATCGTGGAAGGAGAATTGTTGGCGTCACGTTACACGGTGTCACGTCGTCCATCTTTGAGGGTTCGGGGTTCTTCGCATTCTTCACTTTCTTCGCGTTCTTCGCGATGGAGGATAAAGAACTTAGAGTTTTTCCAAATCCTCTCAACAAGCCACCCACATGTGTTGGTATTATTTTATTCTTATGCCAACAAACAAAAATCATTGTTAAGAAATGAACCATTAATTCAATGAATTAATGGTAACGACTTAACTTCCCAATTAATAGGGGCGTTAAGAATTTAACAAAACGCACCAGTTGACTTTCATTTAAAAAAGGTTTTTGCGGGTGCGTTACTTAGAGGAAAAGAAATGGTGGGGATCGTGCGGGCCCCACCTCACAAATATCCTACCAAGTGGTTAGAATATCATGGGTCCCACCTTATCTGCTTAACCTGGCTTAAGTGGCTTTAAGTGACTTTAAGAGAAATAAAATAAAGTGTCGCACCACCTTTATTTCATTTCTTAACTTAACCCCAAAAACTAAAAACCAAACCCAAGAAAATGCAACTCTGGAAAAGGCTTTTCTAAGCAAATACCGGTGATGTGATTCCATCAGTGCCCTCAGAATTCGATTCCGAGCACCGGTTCAAAAGTTAGAAAAACCCGCTCGTTCGTTCACTGAACGTACCCGAGCCAAACTTCGGAAAATGATTCCGGGCACACCGGGACTCGGAATAAGGTGCCGTCAGAAACTGAATTCTTGTAAAATTTCAAAGAAAATTAAGAAAAAAATTTCCTTGATTTTTATTGGTCTTTACAACAAAAATGCCTCAACTTCTATATTACTATGGTATTTTTCAACATGTCTATTGAATTGTTGGTTCCAAAAATCTTCTACAATGTCAGAAACCCATACTATATCAATCCTCTGATGAAATGATTCTTCAACTGAATGTGCTTCATCAGGGCATGAAATTATTGGTTCTCTGCCATATGTATAACACTATATCTACCAAAATGCAAAAAATTATTTTCTCTCATTCTTCCCAAATCATCTATGAAGTATTTCATCCAAACCACCTCTTTCCATCTTCTTTGACAATAATCAATTATGCCACTATGGTGGATAAATCCACCACCTTCTGAAATTGTGATATCCAGCTTACCGCATTTCTTCCACAGGTAAATAAAAAACATGTTTTACTCCTACTTCGATTAACGCTACCACCATGGTCAATATCCACATCACCTTGCAATGAATTTCTTGTCCAAAATCCCATTGATACCTCCTTGATTCCATTTAAATAACTCGGTATCCACTTTATAGCATCCCAGTGTTTATTTCCAGGGATATCCATGTACCAGCGCCCTACCCCCACTACATGAGCGATGTTAGGTCATGTTCAGACCATGGAAAAAATTAGGCTTCTAACAGTTGATGCATCTATAACTATTTCCATGTATTCAACCTCTTCTTCCATCATTGGTGACTGCTCCTTTGAGTGTTTGAAACCGAACACCCAGGGAATAGAGACTATCTTTTCTTCCAGAATACTAAATCTTCTCAGAATATTCACAATGTAGTTAGAGTGTAATAACATTAAGGATCCATCAACATGGTCTCTCTTGGTCATCATACACAAAATCATGCTATCTTCTCCAAGATCATTTATTTCAAACTCCTCACCCTACATCACTTTCAACTCATCCATCCTCAGCATACATGATCCTACAATAATCATGTCATTGAGAAATAGAAGAAAAATAATACATTCATCACCAAAGGACATGATTTAGCAACATTGGACCATGCCGCATTTTTTATATTCATTTTTAGACAAATATGAATCATTCTTTTTCGTTCTAATGCCTGAGTTCCTACTTCAATCCATATAAGCACTTCTAGTGTATTCACACTAGTAATTCCTTCCCAAACAATATATATCCATTTGGATATTTCATGTTGATTTCCTCATCCAAATCTCCAAGAAGGAAATCATTATTGACATCAAACTTCTCAAGGTATAAATTATATCATGCAACAATACATAGAACCCCCCGAACGGTCGTAAGCTTCACTAAATGTGAAACGATTTCAATGAATTCAAAACCTTCCTTAATTTGAAATCCATTCACCACCCATATTTCCTTCTACCTCCCCTTTACATCATGTTCTTAATTGACTCAGTAGACCCACTTGTTTTGCTGTGGTTTCTTTTCTATTGTATGATGTGTCAACATGAAAGTGTTGTTATCATGCAAAGAGGAACTCTCCTCCTTTATAGCCATCTCCCAATTTCTAAGCTCCTTCAGTTGCATTGCCTCTTTAAATAATTTTGGTTCCCCATCATTAGTGAATATTTGATAATTTGAGGATGTTGAATAGTTTTTAATAGGCCTTCTCACCCTTATTGATCTCCACACCTCCACTGGAGTAGTAGGTCCCATTAGTTCTAATGTCTCATGATTAGGTATACCATCAAACTCCACTATAATTTTTCATTCAAATTCAATGTTCCCAATTTCATCATCAACAATATAGTGAACTGTGTACATGAAACCTTCATTGAATACATTACTATGGATCCTAATGACCATCTTCTTGAGATCATCACAAAAGTGGTGACCAAAATCTTCACCACCAAGGAGTGTAAAGTAACATGGATTGGACATAGGATTAAGCATGTAAATTGAGATAGAATTAATGAGTACATAATCCAAATTTTTAAAGACTCGTAAATGTGAGAGTTTTACCTCCTTATTAGACCAAAGATCCCTGTGTATACATTCTACCATTGGAACATATGGAATCCTATTGATCAGATATGCTTCAATGTTCACTACATACTTCCAGAATCTCTTACGTAACCCTGAGTGTAACCTCATACTCAAGAAATGTTTAATCAGTGTCTTTTTCATCCTTTCATCTTCACCATTATAATGTGTTGTTTTTGGGATATTCTTCTCCCACTGAATTCTATTATCAGAACAAATTATATGAACTCTTGACTACTATATAATCCATTGTTGTCTGACCTCTTGAATTTTAGCATAGCTCATGACTCATTCTCCACCATGACCTTGCACCTCTGAAACATCTTAAATACACTAGATTTAATTTTCAGAAATTAAACCCATTCATTATCTATTGATTCATCGATTAATATCTTATAGTGTTGTTACCCACCATGGAAATGTACTGGTGTAGGCCCCCAAACATCTGTGTGGACAAGGTCTAACTTCCTACCCTTCAGTGTTCTGTCACATTTTTTAAAACACCACTTCTTCTACATTCTGATGATATAATACTCATATTGGTAGACATCTATTGACATGAACTCTGGAAGTGACCTTTTTTTTATCACCTTCACCCCCATATCAGTCATTATTCCTAGTATGTAGTACAACAATTGTGAATCTTAGATAGATTTTAGTGATGCATCCATGTATGTTTAATTTTCTGTCATGTTGTATAGGGTTTTATTCATTGCTACCCGAGCTATGACCATAGCTCCTTTGGTGATATTTGATGAACCACCGGTGAATGTGGTACCCAACACTACATCATCATATTGTTCGAAAAAAATAATATTTCTTCATATTCCCTGGATATACATTACATTTTCTATGACCTGAAGACTACCATAATTAGTCTTGATCCATGCATCTCCTTTCCCCAAAATCTGTAAGGATTCATCATCAACAAGATGTACCATTCCCATATTTTCGGAAAAATAATTTTCTTTGGAATCACTTCTCTGATGTAGAATGGAAATTTACCCTACAAAATATAATACAAGACTCCATTTGTCTATCCAAAGCCAACAACAACATGTCATCAGTTCCTTGAATTTCCATGTTTTATCAAGTAGTATAAAGTCCCATCAATTTTTCTCTACACTCTTTCTTGATATGGTCTTTCATCCAGAAAGTCTATCAGGTAGGTCCATCCCATTTTTCCTTATCTCAAATTTTTCCACATGTCTTTTATTTCCCTTTATGATTATCTCGTTGTGTCAACCTTCAACATCCTTCAACATTCAGAGTAGAACCAATTAATCTACCTAATTCTATTCTTCTCATATCCCCAATGAGGAATAGGTCTCATACATCTTTCAGATCTAGTTTGGTATTCCCTGAGTTACTACACATAGATGCTACAATTGCTTCCCAATATTTATGTGTAGAAGATAGTAAGACTAGTTCACATTCCTCTTCGCCAATATTATTTTTCACCGAGGTCAAATGACATAATATGGGGTTGAATTCATTGATGTGGTTTGAACTAATTCTCCCTTCAACGATTTTCAGATCAAACAATTGTCGCATAAAGTGCATCGTTTTTGCCACAAAATGATTCAAGTACATATTCTAGAGATCAATCATCAAATCAATCATCATCCTCTCCTATCTGATGTTGAACGCCATGTTTATTCCAACATATGGTGTACAACCCCCAGAACCTACTGATCAAGTAGATCCTACCCTGACAGCTCTACGTCTGTTGTCTTTAGACCCAGAAGTGGAAAATGAATCATTTATTGATAATGATAATACTTGATGTACATCCTCTATAAAAGGATGTCAACTCTCCCAATATATTGATCTTAAACTTGTATTCTTTCATAGCCATCCTTGGAGAATCCCTAACTCAATCTATGATACAAGTTGATGCGGAAACATCCGGAGTTGCAGTGACAAAAAAAAAGATTCAAATATGAGTTAACATGAAAAAATAAATGAGAACACTAGGATTTACGTGGTATGGGAAGAATCCCAATTCCAATAGAGTAGAAATGCATCAATATAAGTCAGAAGTACAATTTTACTGAATAAATATAATAATTTCTCACACATCCACAATCAAGCCAAAAATGGCCTATTATAGAGGATGAATGACTATTCCACCAACTGTCGAAAAGTCCACTATGATACATTTAAAGGTGGATAGAAGTCTGAGTTGATACAGTTGAAGGTGGACACCCAAGTCAAATGTTATATAGTGTGTGCTATCAAGAAGTCCAATAAACTACATTATTTTTTACTCTGAATTCTGCATTGCTATAGTGGCTTTTCAGTGTTGGTATTTCATATTTTCTACAGTGGTGAGAGATTCCATAGTCCATAAAAATTTGGGATGGGGCCCTTTGCCCCCTAAACCACTATAGGAAGGACTCATTTCCCCTTGACACCCCCAATGATATCACCACCAAGCTTGAACAAAGAACATTTTTTGTTGGTGAACAATACATGCCACAAGAATTCTTCCCAACCAGATCGGGCAACATCGATCGAATAATCTCCCACTTATAACCTGATCCACTATATTTCTCTAATTCGATGCCTCTAACAAAGAAATCATACTTAATATGATTTCTTTATGTTCTTCACTCACCATTAATTGTACTTTCCATTAAAAAAATCAATATAAACCTGGGGATTCATGAAATACCAGTTTTTTTCTTCTTGTTCTTCCAATAGTTCCCCCTTGTTCTACCTCTCATCCTATATTCTTTAGTGGAGACCAACAGAGCCAATAAAGTGCCTCAATTTCTTTATTACCATGGGATTTTTCAACATGTCTACAGAATTGTTGGTTCTACAAATCTTCCTCCATGTCAGCAACCCAACCTTTATCAAATCATGGATGGAATGATATTTCAACTTGAATTGATTCGTCCATGTATTAAATACTGGTTTCATTGCAAGATTTATAGCACTTTTACTATCACAGTGAAATACATTCTCCTCTCACTTTCTTCCCATCTCATCCAAAATGTTTTTCAGCCAAACTATCTCCTTCCCAACTTCAGTTACAATAATATATTATGACTCTATGGTGGATAAAGCCACTACCTTCTTAAATTGAGATATCCATCTTGCGGAAATTCCTCCACAATTAAATACATAACCTGTGGTACTCCTTCTATTTTCAACGTCTCCTCTAAGGTTAGAATCCACAATCACCTGCAATTTATTTACATTCCCAAAGCATGGATATACCTTATTTCAGCCCTTCAAATACATCAGTATCCACTTCACATCTTACCAATGTTTCTTTCTAGGGTTATCCATGTACCAACTCCCAACACCCACTGTGTGAGAAATGTGAGGTCCAGTGCAGATTAGGAATAAATGTTTCCTCCAACAACTAATTCATATTTTTCCATTTCCATGTACTCAACACCTTCTTCCATATTCATAGATTTCTCTTTTGAGTGTTTGAAATGTCCCATGAAGGGAATGGAGAATGTCTTTGCTTACAATATATTAATATTCTCAAATTCTTTTCCAATGTAGTTATCTTGTGATAATGTTATGGTTCCATATACACTTTCTTACTTGATCTTCATCCCAAAAATAATACTAGCTTCTCCAAGATCCTTCATTTGAATCTCCTCATCCAACCACCCTTTCAAATCATCATTCCTCTGCTTACATGATCATGCAATGTTCATATCATCCACATACAGTAGAAAAATAATATATTTATCACCAATGGAATTTATGTAGAAACATTGATCCATGCCACATTTTTTATATTAATTTTTCGATATAAATGAATCAAACTTTTTATTCAACTACATGGGTTCTCTCTTAAATCTATATAAGATGTTCTAGAGTTTTCACACAAGGTGTTATTTCCCAAACTCCACATATCCCTCAAGTTTTTTCATGTAGATGTCCTCCTCAAGACCTCTATTAAGGGAAGTAGTATTGATACCAAGTTTCCCATAGTATAAATCTTATGATTCAACAATACTAATAGCCACCCAGATGGTGGTATGCTTCGCTACGTGTGAAATGATTTCAGTGAAGTCCAAACCTTTTTTCTTTTGAAAGCCTTTGACCATCATTCTTACCTTTTACCTCCCCTTTCCATCATGTTCTTCCTTGAAACGGTATACCCACTTGTTATACATTTATTTCCTTCGTGTTGGAAAATGTATCAGCTCCCATTTGTTGTTATCATGCAATGAGGAAAACTCCTACTTCATAGCCATCTCCAAAATTAATGACTCATTAAGAATCATTTCCACTTCTAATAATTTTGGATCTCCATGGTCAGACAATAACTAATAATGCAGGGATGGTGAATACCTCTGCATAGGCCTTCTCACCCTTATGGATCTCTTCAACTACACTAGAGTAGTGGGATCTACTGGTTCTGATGCCTCGTGCTCTGGTAGACCTTCAATCTCCAGTTTCTCTTTAAACAAAGATTTAATGATCCCATTTTCATCATCAACTTTATGGAGAAACTTGTATAAGACACCATTACTGAAAACCACATTCTTTCTCCTGATGACCATCTTCTTGAGATCATCCCAAAAGTGGTAAAGAAACCCCCCATCACCATAGAGAATAACTAAACATGGCATGGAATTTACATCATTCTTTTCCCTTGAGTTATAATCAATGTTTAAATTAGAAAAACTACCAAAGACTCATAACTGTAAGAGTTTTACACACTTACCTGACCAGATCTACTCGGGTAAATATTCTCCCATTGGCACAAACAGAATCCTTTTTATCAGATATGCTTCAATGTAAACTGCATTTTCCCACAAGGTCTTGGGTAACCCCAAGTGTAACCTTGTACTCCTAGCACATTCATTCAGTGTCATAGTCATCGTTTGATCAACACCATTCTGTTTGGTGTTTCATGAATAGTATTATCCCATCGAATTACATTATTAGAAAAAAATTCCATGAACTCTTTAATATCATTCTATCCACTATTATCTAACCTCTGGGATTTAAGCATATATATTGACTCATTATCGATCATGACATTATACTTATGAAACATCTAAAAACATCCCATTTACTTTTCAAAAATTAAACTCATACCTTCCTTATTGAGTCACCGATGAATGTCACATAGTATTGTGACCCTGCAAGGGAATTTACTGGTGCAGGACCCCAATCATTTGTGTGAACCAGGTCTTACTTCACATCCTTCAGTGTTATACCTCTTTTGGAAAAATTCATCTTCTTTATCATTCTAATGATAAAATATTCACATATTCTAATATCCATTTACTTCCAATCTTGTAGAAACCCTTTAGATTCCATCACCATAATCCTCTTCTCACTCATGTGTCCTAGTATGTAGTTCAATAATAGTGAATCTATGATAAAATTCAATGATGCATCCATTTCTACGCTTGTTTCTGCAATTTTTGTATAGAGTTATATTATTTTCTCCCCGAGCTATGACCATAGATATTTTAATGATATGATGTGCACCACCAGGGAATGTGGTACTCAACCCTACATAATTAAGTTGACAAAAAAATATGATTTATTCTCTATATTGAGATATACCTCAGAATTTCTTGAGTAATTATACTCCCATTGTTGGTCTGGATCCATTCATATCCTTTCCCCGCCATCAATAAGGGTTCATCATCAGCAAGATGTAACCTTAAGAAATTTCCCAAAATAAAATTTTCTCAGATTACCTTCCTTGATAAATAATGGAATGAAACCACAGAGTCTGAAATCGAAGATTCCATTTGGCTATCCATGCTCAATAGCAGCACATCATGAGTACCTATAGCTTCCGAGTATGCTCAACTGGTTTCTGGTCCCATCCCTTTATCTCAACATTCCTTCTCGACATGTACTTTATTCTCACATGTAAAACAAGTTATAGCATCCCAATTTAATTTGTCTCAACTTTTCCATCAAGACTTTGAACTCCCTATATGAGCATCTAGTTGTGGGTACCTTCCTCTTCCTTCTATGCTCGGAGGAGAACCAAAGAATATTCCTGCTTCTCTTCATCAGATATCCTCACTTAGGATTAGGTGGTGTACATCTTTCAGATCCATTTTTCTATTACTTGACGTACTGCTCATATCTTTTACAATTACTTCCCAACCATTAGGCAAAGATAAAATTAAGATGAGCACACATTCCTCATCACTGAGATCTACATTCATTTATGCTATTTAATTTATGAGGGTGTTGAATTCGTTGATGTGTTCTGAAACAATTCTCCCTCATACTATTTTAAGGTTGAAAAATCATAACACCAAGTGAACAAAGAACTATTCCACCATCCATCGGAATTTCCATTGTGCTACTGTCCAAGGAAGCTGGAATTCTGCTTCAAAACAGTGAAAGGCAGCCACCCAAGACAATAGTGCTACAACAGATGTCTAATGGAATTTCAAGAAGCATCAATATTTTTTACTCTGATGTCCTCACTACTATAGGTCTTTATCGGTGTTGGTCGGTCAACTTTACTACAGTGGTCAATGTTTCTAATGTTCCCCAAAATTCGGTTTGTGACCCTTCCACCACCAGATGCTCAGAGTAGGGGCGTGTTACCGCCTACGACCTCTAACGAGCTCACCACGAAGCTCGAACCATGATAGATGTGGGATGATGCATAGTATGGTCCACAAGAATTCGACCCAACTGGATAGGGATACACCAATACAAAACAACCTTCTTGTAGAGTTTCATTCTTGACATACCCATTAAAAAAATTTATATATCATTTAATGGGTTACATACATATGTAAGGGTCATGCCCACATAGATGAACTAATATGACATAGTAAACCATCGAGTGGACCATTGTATTATTGATTTATGGTGGGAAGAACATCTATAAATAAAAAATATGAGTATAACCTCCATATTAAAAATTAGAAACATCATTGTGTGTATAAAATTACTTCATATAGTTGTCAAAAATATGAAATGTCTGGTAAATGTATGTCGTACATTTTTATACAGAATATAATGTATGGAGTCAAGTATCAAATCATATATCAAAATCTAATATTTGTATAACTTTAAATCATGTTACATTAAATTATTCATTTACATGAAATTCATGATACAAGATGAATATCCCAAGGAAACCTTTACACCATTAAAGAAAATGCTTTATTGCACTTTTTCCATTCATGGTAGACTGTAAGAATTATGATGAATAAAAGAATTCCCTTTAACCTTCACAGGTGATAACTCTTTCATTATCCCCATGTAATCACCTCTAACCTATCATCAATTCAGTCTTTTGTTATTTTAGAAACATTTATTAATGTGATAATAACACTATCAAATATATTTTTTCTATATGCATGAAATCATGAAAATGTCTAACATGAAAAAAATTCCAATATGGTAATTAAATGAAAAATGTTCACTATTTCCAACCTGATTTTTAAGGTACTTTTTAAATGGATTTCCATAAATAGTCTGAATATCTTTTACTTTGTAGAAAAGTTGATCATCATTTCACTGTGATAATTTTGAACCTTGTATGATATTCAGATTGAGGGTAATCATTCAAGATTGGTATTTCTGTCATAGAGATAAAAAACATTAGATGTCTCAAAAACATTTTTTCTAGGAATGTCTCAGCCGAACTGAGTATTTTCATTCTTCACAAATGGTAAGCCCAAACAGTCCTTTAATTTTATACCATTACAAATTTCAGGAAGTATGAAATTCATTTATCATCTATTAAAAAATATCCTTCCATGTGTATTCTTCACTTCTATGAGAATACTAATTTTTAACACATTTATACCAAATTAATTTTAGATATTTAATCAATGGATCTAAATATACATCAATTACATTATCATTTTGTTTAGGTTCTGATATAAATAGTGAAAACATAATTTATTTGCGCATCATGCATAACCATGGTGGGAAGTTATAATTTACCAATGTGATTGGACATGTACTATGAGTACTACTATAAATAGAAAAATGACTAAATTTATTTTTAGATAATAGAAGACATAATTTTCATGGATCATTTCCATATTTAGGATACTCATAATGAAGATTCTTCCAATGAAGAGATTCTATTCGATGATGTCATTTCCCATATTCATTTCTTGTGTCTGAATTTCATGTAAATTATTTCATTATTTCCTGAAATATATATTATCTTATAAAATATTGAATGATTTTTATTTTAAATACACATTTCAAAGGAATAAATTCATCATTCATGTATATATATTCTCCATGCAAAAGTCATTTTGTGATTGATTCGTGGACCTTAAGGAACAATATGAAATCATTATGAAAGGAATGTATTTTTTAGATATCATTACCATTTATTATAAAATGCGTTTAGAAATATATGTTTCAAAAGGATGTCAATATTATTATGGTATCATATCATTTTAAAGACTAAGTAGTTCTATAAATCTTATGACGATCCCTCTGTTTCCACCTTTAAAATTATATAACTTCTTTATAAATGACTATGTTTTTTATATTATAAAATTGGTATCAAATTGTATATTAGAATAGTTATTTAACTTCTCAAACAACATTAGACAATAAAAAATTTCATCTTAAATTGTCATTTCCATTTCTTACATATGATCCCCATCATCATTTACACTGTTTTTCATATCAATACATAAACCATATTATCATCCCAATAAGTACACTCGTTCAATTTTTTCTTATGTGTAGTCCAGAATTTATATAATTAATCTATTTTATGAAAAAAAAAATTTCCAACTCTTTTAGGGTTAATTCTATTGAATAAAAATAATGTAAATACGGACAATGGATATGAGAGTTTCATATGAATGCTCTATTGAAAACTTGAGGAACTCTTTAACTCTGTATTTATAATCATTTATTATACTATTATTGTGCATCCATTTTCCACTCATATACATATTATTAGGTTCATAAAATATTCATTTTGTACAATATTTAAATAAATACATATAATATAATCAAAATCAAAGGATAATGTTAAAGATAATTAGAATAAGGGGAAACCAAAATTTGAATGTTTCAAATAATTTTAGTATGACTTCAAGTAAATAAGAAATTAAATTTAAGGAAATAACAGCTCCCTCGGTGGTCGGTTATATCCTCTAAATTCATCCAAAATGATCCTTCATACTCGATATTGGATGAATAAATCTTAGAGCAGTTAGTGTACTTTATGTTCTTCTATAAAATAGATGTGAGATGAGTCTCAAGATACTACAAGTAGTAACAAAAATTCAAGATATGTTACTGATGAGGAATAAAATTTTCAACTCAAATAAAAATGTTGTTAGTATGGGAGTTGGAAAAGCACTAGAGAACATTTTTTTTTATTTTTCATTATGATGATAAAATAAGTATCAACGGTCTTATCCCTAAAAGGGTCTCCTATGTTTTTGTGACCATAATAAGTCTCATCTTGATGGTCTTACACACAATCATGTTGAGAAATATACTGTATTTTGAACATTCAATGAAAGCCTTCAATTATTCAATGAAAATAAAAAAACATTTGGTATGAGGACTAGATTTCAGAAGTTCTTATCATTCTGTTAAAATATGTGGTATTTCTAATATGGTTCCTATAAGCTTTATAGGTGGGAGTCCAATATGTTGGAGGAGTTGATATTTTATGATTTCATCACTTGATATGTGGTGGTCCAGGTGGTATTTCATTGGCAAAAAGAGTGTATCAATAAATGAGTTAGAAGAATTTGGTGACAGTCACCTATTAATCGAAATATGTGACATATAATTAATTTTATGTTCAGAAAAAATAA
This sequence comes from Viscum album, assembly GCA_963277665.1. Lineage (NCBI taxonomy): Eukaryota > Viridiplantae > Streptophyta > Magnoliopsida > Santalales > Viscaceae > Viscum > Viscum album. Next base: position 1,155,679,283 of record OY728136.1, read on the forward strand.
TTGAGCAATTGAAATCGTATAGGATATTTGACCATTGATAAGTATTGGTTGAACATTGATCCTTCTTTCCTCTAAATATTAAATATTCCAGTGATAGGTATCCACTTCATGCATAAAGGTTTCCTCTCCCATTAATTCCAATATACAATTTTCTGATACACATTAAATTATAAATCATGGATTTTAAATTTTTTATTTTAAGAATAATTATAAAATTCCACATTAAAAATGATAATGAAATGGAATTCTTACTCAAATCATTAACTTAGAACCATATATTTATCATATCATCAGTAAAAACTATGTTGGAAAAAAAATATGTTTATTATTTGATGAAGACATCCCTTGTAAATTATTTTTATTTCATGAAATTTAACTTTTAAGAATCCACAACAATTGGTATGCGATTATTATTTTGAGTATATAACAAATAATAGTTATTTTTTATTGTTTACAATTTATTTTTTACCCCATTTTAGAAATTAACTTTGTTCTTTATTTGATGACAACAATAGATCATATTAATTTAGTGAATAAATATGGTTTTTTGGACTTTTAGTGTAATAATTATCATATGTGGAAATTTAGAATTTTTATATACCTATTATTCATTAGTTTGGATGCACTTAAAGTTAAAAAAAGTGATATATTCCTTATTTTGATAATGTTGTGTTGACTATGGTAGATTTTAAAATATATAGAATAATGGATAGACTGATAACATAATACATTAATTATTTTTAGAGAAATAATTCATTATATTCAAAGGTATTAGGATTTAAAAATCATATGTGATAATCTTAAGAATATTTATGAAGGAAATGTGATAGTGAAGGAATATAAATTAAATGTTGATCATTCGATTCATGATTATATTTTAATTCATGACGAAGATGTTAATGAATAATCTGTAAAATACAATGAAGTGGTGTGTAACATATCATATTTTATTGTGCACTTATTAATTCTAGATTTCCAAAAACATACTATATATATTGTAAAATAAATTTAATTTTAAGGACTCATCTCATGAGAATCAAGATTCTATAACACATATACTAGAAAACTATATAACATATTGATTAGTTATAAATGGTGGAAAATAAGTGATCTTAAAAATGAGTGTAAGTCTGAAAAGTAAATATCCTTTAAATATGTGATGTAGAATATGGTTAAAAAAGATATTAAGGAGGAAAATAATAATATTAATGATAAAAATATTTGAATATTATATTTAAAAAATTTATTTCATTCATCTAGAGAAGTTTTCAAGAAGGTAAAGTACCAAGGAAATATTTTTCAAAAATATATCATTTGTTGGGAAATTTGATATTCTGTACTTAATTTACAAAATTTTAAAGAGGAATAAATATATGATGAAGTTATGTCTTCGAGTTCTCTTTAAAGAAGAAAGATTCAAAATTAAATAACTGGAAATTACATTCCAATGTAAAATGAAATATTTTTTGAAAATTTTGAAAGAGAAATTTCTTGCCCAATTTTAAAATAAAGGAGGCTACAGAAATGTGGTTATAGAAAAAAATATTATATTTGAAAGTGTTTAGAATAAAATTGGTAGCTAAAAATAAAGTGTATATATTTAGGGTTAGCTTTGAGAAATCGTTTCAAGATGTTTCAGAAGGCATACAGAAAATGTGAATGATCGTGAACGCTTAAAAATGTGATAGATTTGTTAATTAAAAATTATCTCGTTAAATAGAATTAAAAGATGAGGTATGAATGCCTAAAAATATTAACTTGAAGTTTAATACAATGAAAATTATCATTATGAAAAAAGAAATGATATTTAAAAAATATAAAGATTTTAAAATTCTAAATTAAATGGAAATTATACTAAAAAGGGAAGGATAAAAAATTTAATGAAGATCTATGATGATAATAGTAATGTATTAGAAATATATTTAAATTTTGGATCAAAATAATGAATGAAATAACTGGTTAAAATACTAAAAAATTATGGTGATGATGTCCAAGAAAATATATCTTTATGGAAGATTGTTTTTATTTTATATATATTGGTTTTATTGTAGAGGTTTTGGATGGAAATATTTGAGGGGATTTTGGAAAACCCAATGATTGAAATTTTAGAGGAATGGAGATATTTTTATGGTGGAGGTGGATAATAAATTTTGATATTGAATGAAAATTACGTTTGTAGTGATCAACCATGTCACAAAGCTAAAACTTATCTTAAAATTCTATCATCATAGTGATGTATACTGTGAGATAATAAAAAGGATAAGAAAAAGAATAAAGGTTGGTAGAATGATTCTGTTGTGAATGGTAAATTTAAATACTCACAAAAATAAGTACTCAGGAATTTAAAATATTGGATATTATTCAGAAAAATTTAACCATTTAATTTTCTATTTAACACTAATTGTCACCCAAAAACCCATCATAATTCATAGAGGAAGTAATGATTGAAAATTCACGAATCAAAGGTATATTATGAAAAAGGGGTAAACATGGAATCACCATTATGGAATATTTATAGTTGAATAAAGTCTCTAAAAATGATGATAGGATTTTCTTAAATAAAAGCAGAATTCCTTAATGATCGAGATAATTATCATTTATAATATTAACAATATTAGGGTTCAAAAAATATAATTAATTAGTGGGTGAGAAGAAATAAAAACAGAAATGGAGAATAAACTGAAAGGGAAGGATTCAATACCCAAAACATAGAACCTTGAGTCTGTATATCATATATAACCTAGCATTATTGTATACCACTGATCCCAAACAAGAATGAAATGAGCTAAGTCAATAAAAAAATAAGACACATTGGATTTGAGGCTTGACTCTTCTAAGAGAAGGTTTAAGGAGAGTTGAAAGAGTAGTTGACTTCAGTAAGAGCATGAGGAGCGTGAAGAAAATCGATTTGGCTTAGGTTCTTTTTAAAATATCAGGGAGGGTTTTATCACTGCATCCAAAAATGCACTAATAAATATGGGTTTCATCATTGATAAAATAATAAGAATAGATAAAATTTACCTTTATCAGTGCTAAATATAGACTGGTCAAAGGTATCTTTGGATGTGCTAAAACATTAGTTTTAGTAATGAAATCTATTTATATATAAATATATGTATAATTATTTTTTTTATAACTATAAATATATTTATAGAATTATATATAATTATATAATTATATTTAAATATATACTAACTATATATGAATATAAATATAGTAAATATAATTATTATTAAAATATATTTATTAAAATTTTATAATTTTAAATATATATAAATAATTATATATATAACGCTCTTGGGGATATAAATAAAATGAAACACACACACACACACAATGACTGGAATGGTAGACCATAGCCCCCCCAGGGGAAAGACCACCCATGAAGCCTTATTTATTCCATACTGGCCAGAAGACTCAGTGTAGCGTCTGGCCTACAACATACTGCCTGCGTCACTAGGGCTATGCCACTGTGTACTCACATCATGTGTCATGCTTGGGTCATCACCTCCCTCCATCATCATCAGCTATAGTACAACAATTGTACATGTGGAAATTCACTAACACCCATATTTTAACTTGGGTCTGATGCAAGATTACAGAGAGCATTTACCATTGGGGTAATCCCACACCAACAATATAAATATTTACATAATTGTATATATATAAATAATATAAATTTAAAGATAAATATAGTAAATATGTTCATTATTTAAATAAGTTTATTATAGTTTAATAATTATTTTAAAATATATTTATTTATTTATAATAAAATAAATACTTTTAAAAAATATTTATTTATATATAATTTTATATAGTTAATTTTATAAATATAGTAAATATAAATTTATAAATATTTATATAAAAATATTTTTTAAAAATTATTAATATATATATATATATTATTAAATGAAATAATTTTATAAATTAGAGAGATCGAATAATTATAAATGAGAACACATTAAATATATTTCAAAAGTTGAATATTTTTTAATTAAAATAATTAATAAAAAATACTGATATATATTGATATAAAGATAAATACATTTTTAAAACATTAAAAAATTGTGTGTGTATATATATATACACTATAAAATGATTAAATTTGAAAATAAAAATAAAAAATACTAACATTAATAATTTTAAAAATAAATAAATAAAATTCAGAAAATAAAATATTAATATATTAAATATATCATGTTAATAAATTAAATTTTAAAATAAATATTAAAACAATGATAAATTGCATAGATGTTTGGTGTATGTGATTCTATATAAGCTTTATTTAATTACATTATTATTTTTGTTTGTGTGTTGTATATAAAAATAGCATTAATTATGTATATGAGTGTGTGAAATCAACGTAAGATGCATTTTATATAATCTAAATTTAAAAATAAAACAACATTTATTTATATGTCCATTACTCGATAGTATTATACAATATTTTTAATTCATCTTAATTTTTAATTATAAACAATTCTTTAATGAATATATGACTTATTTAATGCAAGTATAAAAAAATTATTATATAAATCATATTTTATGAATTATTATATATATTCATATATAATTATATATTTCTGAAAATATTTCTAAATTCAAAATATTAAATCTATTAATGAATAATTATGTATTAAAATCATTAAAAATTAATAAGATATTAATATGTTTTCAATTGATAAATTTTTATACATTTTAAAGAGTTAGATTTCATATATATTATTTATTAATATATAACATTAATTTATATATATCTACATTTAAATTTTCATTTTTATTAATAATTTTTTCAGTAATAATTTTTTAGTAATTTTTTCATTTAATCATTTTTTATTTTTTCTTTATTTTTTTAAATTTTTAAATTATATATATATATATATTTAACATATATATATATATATATATATTAAAATTTATAATTTATATATCAGGAATGGTGTGGACCATTGGTCAAACCCCCTGGTCCTAAATTGTTTATTATAATATTGAAAATGAACAAAGAGACAATGCGGTTGAAAATAAAGAACGAACACACAAAAATCACTATAAAGCAACTACAAAACATATACATTTATCATTTCTTATGCCTAACGCCACTTATTCAAAATTCATCAAGTCCTCTCTTGTGCCTACCTCTCCCCCACTATTTATGAACTTCCCATATAGTGCCTTGATGATTCTTTTTTGATGAATCATCCATATCACTAAGAGATTCAACATCATTACCTCCATCCATATCATCATCCAGAATCAAAACATGATTCTCTTGATGATCATCACTTATGTATTGTTCTATATAATCATTCCTAGGAATGGGATTAGTATTAAGTGTCTTATCCCATTAAAGGTCTTGAATGATTGCATTATCATGAAGTAAGGGCTCCCCGCAATGAGAATCTTCCACAAGGAAATTATCACTTATTGCATGTATATTCACCAAGGAGGATGTATTATTGTTAACTTTTGTCTTCATCCTCATTTTGTTTCTGATTCCTTTCGTATTTAGGATACCAAGATAAAATTCATCAAATTAGATGTTGTTAATGGAGTCCAACATATCAAAGGGTTTGGGTTTAGTAACACCATCATTATTCCTTATTCTATCAATCTATGAATAAACACTCAATTATTCAGACCTGACATCAATGAAATTTACTTAGTGGAGATATAAAGTTTTCCATCAACCTCTCCATTATTTGACTTAAATTATTTTGGATCAACAGACTACATATCCCCATACATTCTATTAAGATTAAATGGGGGACCCTCAAGCCCCCATATATCATTAATTGCAATAAGAGTGGGATGTCCATTATCACAATTGATAGGGAATGAAGACTCTAGTAGAATTGAAGACACACGGGTTGTTGTCTTTAGGATGGTGAGTACCATAATCATGGAATCATGTGTGATAGTCCTTCAAGTGGACGTCTAGGGTGTTAGAAAGGCCTTATTATCATTATCGTTTCCACCACCCTTTACCAATTTCTTCAATTGGAAGGATTTGAATTAATTATAATATATTTAACCTTAAAAAAATTTCCAATTAACTCAACAAAATTTTTTGTAGTTGATTCAATGTGAGAACTCCTTTCATGCATTCTGACATTCAAATCAATAACCTGGTGGATAGCCTACACTAATTGAGCAGTCCTCCCCATATCATTGTTACTAGCCTCAACTGGATTTACACTTCATGAGACTAATGAAAAAGTATTGTCCAGGTGGGACCTTGTTCCTCTTTATCGTGCCTTAAAAGTAATATCAAGAAACAAATCCTTTCATGAAATACCATCACTAAGGTCCTTCAAACCATCATAGATATAAATTCCCCCAATAGCTCAATACTGGTTTGTAGCCTTTTAGAATGATGTGATTTTGTAGCCTTCTTGGGAATATCCCCATCATTGTCAATATGAACAATGAATTTAATACTCTCAAATAGGTTTCTAGTCATCCTAAAATTTATTCACTTCAAATTCATTATGTATCTTTCAACTAAATGACCTATGAAATTACATATGAAGTAAAAATTAGGTTGCCAACCAACTTCCACTGTAAGATCAATACCAATGTCACCAGTAACCAAACATTTAGTTTCATTAGGTTTTGAATAAAGGTAAACCTCAACCAGGAACATATAAAAATGGCCATATCAGGCATTCTCAATATCATCATCAAACTTGAATGTAATTCCCACGTAAGATTCAATATCCCAAAGAATTTATATGTTCTAAAAGAACCATTTTAAATACCTAATTTAATCCCATGCCTATGTAAATGAATTTTTCATAGAGAATAAATCGAGAATGAAATCACATTAATCTATTATAAAAAATTTTGGTTTTAGAGAGATAGATCCAAAGCTCAAGGATTAAAATATTAAATCCCTAGAAGGGAAAATAAAATGAAAAAATGAGTATAACAACCATGAATAAAATCCCCATACATGGACAAGCCAGTTCTAAATATCTTAAAACATCAAATTGAACTTCACGGTTAATAGAGTGATCCACGAAATAATCATGTACTACAAATCATTAATATTATCCTCTAGAATACATGGATTTCCTTTGAAAAAGATAATGATTCATTTTTTGTGATTCATTTGCAGGTAGAAAAATAATTAACAAAGTTGTTCAAGTAGAACTAATTCACATCAGCATTCACCACACCCAAAATCATCTTTGTGATTAGTACTTCTATAGAGTTTGAGAAATCAATTCCCATAGATCTTAAACTCCCATTAATATTAGGCATTGTTTCCTCTTTCGTAACCATGATAGTTTTTGACACCTCTTGACTCCATGATCAAGGATCAACAACCCTTGCCTAAGCACCAACAACATGATTTGATATCTGATTAGAAAAAAAACATCTTTTGGAGAAAAAAAATATCTAGATTAATCACCATGAGAAGAAATACCTATATCCCATTGTGTGCTAGAGATAGATTCCCTCATGTTTGCAAGTCAATATCTTCACATACTATATTGGAAATCTATAATTTATATTTATGTATATGACATAAATTTTTTTATTAACAATTATATAATCAATAAAATGTTCTATAAATATTTAAATTACTCATTTTTTATTTTTATTTGTATAATCATTTTAATTTTTTCATATTATATGAATATATTTAATATATACAATTTATTAAAATTTATAATTATATATATATATATTAATCATATTAATTATTATTTTATTTATAAAAATTTTATTATTATTTTTTATTTTAAACTTTTTCAATTTTTATTTCATTAATTATTTATATTTTTTCATCATATATATCTTTATTAAATGTATACTATTATTAATATTTATAGTGCATGTATATATATATAATTTATTGACAATTATTTAATCGTTTTGTTTTGATATTTTAAATACTTTAATTTTTTAAATATTTTTATTACTATATGTTAGAAATGTTTGATCAGGAAATTTATAGGCCCGAATTGTGAGGAAGGTGGGCCAAAGTAGCCATATTAGGGTGGGTTAAACAGTTAGAAGCCAAAGGGGGGTTATTCCTCGCATGATCCCATATTTATATATTAGTTTGTGTAAAGAGTGTATGCGAGAGACCAACACAACAACATACTTCAAGGCTTGGAATATAATGGATTAAACCCCAAATAAGTGGTCTCACTTGTGCTATTTCGATGTAAGAAACCCAAATGTGATCAAGACCTTAATCATTGGTAAAAATCACTCATAAATTGTAACACCCCAAGATTTCATAGTGTGTTATTTCTTCAAAATAATTCAATAACTTGCACTACACGCAACACTGAGTTCAATCTCACCATTAAAAGAGGTCATGAATAGTATTAACTACATTTTGAACTTTATATAATCCTTATAATTTTAGAATCCCTATTATGAGTTTCTTAGTCATAATGCAAGAACAGATTCATTTTCAGTATTTCACTTTTATCAACTTCTAATAGTGAAACCTTTTTAAATACAATATTTTAAACTTTTTGACTAAATGGGGACATCAAAAATTTAAAATGAAACACCCCAAGCTTCCACGGTACGTTTCCCTTTGAATAATGTGATAGCGTGTGTTGTACGCAACACCGAGTTCTAACACACCATAACTAATTAAACTAGCCGTTGTGAATAGTAATACCTACTTTTTGATTTCATATATATTCTATATTTCAAAATGGACTTCATTTTTGGATTCGGAATATCAAAATTAGCCTAGGGTGAAATTTTGGTACATTTCGGATAACTTTCATATTTTGATGAATAGTGAAAATTACTAAATTTTAATTAAAAACAACTTTTTTAATCAAAATAATTAATAGTGATAAATTATTAATTTGAGTGGTTTTAAAGTATATTTAGAATATATTTTTACCATTTAATATAATGTTGGTCATTGGACATAATTATACAATTAAACCGAACATAAACAAGTGTCAATCTTTTGATAGTTATTATCTCTTAAAAACACGCTTTTTGTTTTGACAGCGGGAATTAATTTTAAATTAATTTCTGCCACTTCTGTGTTTCGAATTTAGAAAAATGGATTCCATATTTGGAATCAGGATGTTCAAATTGTGTAAATAGGCAACTTTTATTTTTAGACATTTTGAATAATTACTGCGGTAAATATTTTATTTACCATGGTTAAGGGTAAATCCGGTAAATAAGGGTTAAAAAAATAATATTATAATAATACTAAATTACCCTAAAACGTGTCTTAACCCTATTGGTTGATACATAGTCGACCATGGGCATCTTTGGGTCTATTTTGGGACCCCATGGATCCACTTGTAAGTGATAATGACACTTTATTTTAATTAAGTCAAAATGAATACAAAAATGACACAAGCATATATCTTTTAGAACAACAATTTTTACATAGGGTTATACATGTTGGATTTTCGATTATAAATATTCATTAGAAAGATAAAAAGATTTCCTACATAATTATGTTTTATTTATAATTTTTAGACATTTAATAATTTATTTTATTTATGACTCAATGATGATGCAGTAATTACTAAAATAGTAGAAAATTAACATAATTGATATTATAAATACCCAAATAAATATAATATGAAACTTTTAATGAATTACACTAATTTTCTAGGATAATATGATATATTAGGATTGATTTAATTGACTTTGTTCGAAGTAATCAATCTGTTATGAGTTTCACAAAAATCAACTATTGAATAGTGCCAAAATTGACATAAAAGAGTTCTTAAAACAAATATTATATTATTAATTGATATTAAATTCCTAAAAATCTAAGGTTCGGCCAAGAGACTTATATTATGATAGGTTAATCATTAATGGACCACTTGGGGGTCTCTTGGATGTATATAGTAAGTTTATTAACCATAATATATAAAAATACAAAGAGACATTGTAAAAGTGAAACTAATTAACTTAGAGTTAATACTTAAAGATAAGGTTAATATAAGTACCCAAACCTGTCTAAATTCTATTGGATGAGTTGTTTTCGACCTATCCCCACCTCATACTTTGAATAGTCAACTTTGGAGCCTTTAGAAACCGAATATGAATTTATTATAAATTGATATTTCTAGCTTTTCCAAAGGTTCCCCTCACCCCTCTTATAAAAGGGCACTCCTCCTTCCCATTTCTTCACACCTTCAAAGCCTTTTGGTTCGGCCAAACTCTGCCCAAATACTCTCCCAACATCCCTCACTACAACCTAGAGGCCTTAGTTTGATCAGAAAGCCATCCTAAGGAGCCCTTTTGATCAAATCAAAAGGAAGAACCCGAAGAAGAGGTAATGATTTCACCACCCTTTTCTAAGTTCATTTCTTCTTCCACTTCTTCTTCCTTTGTTCTTACCATTATAAAATAATAACTCCAGTATCTCACATATACTGTGATGTTATTATAAGTATGGTACAACCATATTCAGTATTCTATCCACCCTTTGAATAACATGTCACCATACGTGCGTACGTACGGCTTACCGTCTCCACGTCGTGGTGTAATTGTTATTCAATATAATATTATTTGGATGGGTATAATAATGATGTGTAACTCATGTAAAAAAATAAATATAACATGTTAATGATTCTGTATATATGATATACCATTCATTTATATATTATTTTAATATCAAAAGAATGATATTTTCGCTCGTGCGTACGTACGGACTACCGTCTCCACGAACGCGATGAGATTCATTCTCCATCGTAACCATTAAAGTATAATTATCATTTTATGATTTAAAAATGATGTTTAAGGACTTGATATCATTCTGGATATGAATAATATACAACCTATCCTTTACAAACATGTCTTACGTAACAAAACATATGAAAGAAAACAAGTAAGTTAACACCCGAAACAACGATAATACTAAGATATTATTATCAAATCAATATTAAAAGATCATATATGATATCATATTAATGTATATGATTCTTGTATAATTTAATAACAATTATTTCACCATTATACAGGAGGTTAACCTACCCCAACCAAGGAAAAGTACAAGGTAAGGGTTATTTCACAATCTCTTCATTATCCGAGGTTGTTTATATGTAATAATCTACTGGGATCTCTTTATCATCCACATCCATGTTTCTTAAAAATGTATTTCAAAACATTTTTACTATTTACAAGAATATGGGTTAAAGTCATTTATACCCTTTTTTGACTTTTTATAAGAGGTTTATAAAGGAATCTTTCCGTCATTTTCAAAACAAGGTCCTTTTTAACCTTTTCGACAGAATTGAGGTAAGAATGTTTTTTTTAACTTATACGGCGGGTGCGGTTATTTTACGCCGTTATAAAATCTTCAAAGCTTTCCTTACAAGCTTATAAGAATATTTTCAAAGAAAATGTTTTATTTTATATGGATCTTAAATGATTTCAAAATAAAAGGAGATACTTCTTTAAAAAGAATTTTGATTTCATCTATGTCAACATCCTTTGATGGATTTTAAGATTATTTGAAGTTGATTTATTATGATACAAAAATTCTATATTGAATTGAAGGTTTTGTGATATGTTTGACTGTGGATGTGCTATTTTTATACCATTCAAAGTTTATGGTGAAATTATTGACATTTCGTATGCTAGTTTTAATACGAATGTTTATGTTATATTTCAAACTTTTCTTCAGATGAATGTGCTAAACAAGTATGTTCCGGGTTGGGGACCGGTAAAAGTAAGCCCTCCAGGTTGGGGACTGGTAAAAGTAAGCCCTCCAGGTTGGGGACTGGTTAAAGTAAGCCCTCCAGGTTAGGGACTGGTAAAAGTATGCCCTCCGGGTTGGTGTCCGGTTATTAGAGGCACTCCGGGTTGGTGTCCGGTTATTAGAGGCACTCCGGGTTGGTGTCCGGTTATTAGAGGCACTCCGGGTTGGGTTCCGGTTAGAAGTAACCCCTAGGTCTTGGGATGAGGCCTAGACAAAGAAATTAACATTTAGCATTATGCATTCCAACATTATGAAAGTGGTTATTGATTATTGCATGTGATTATTCGATTAGTAGAATATCCGTGTGAATAAGTAAATGGCATTATTTCATTTTTATTTTTGCCATACTATGTTGAAGTTCATTTTTAAAAGGCTTTTGTTTTAGTAATTCATTGCCTTAAATGTTTATGCTTATTATGAATGTTCCGCTATATTGTTATCCTTACTGGGCATTTGAGCTCACCCCTTTTCTATGTTTTATTTTTCCCAGGTAATGAAGAAGTAAATTATGAATGACTTGCAGGGATATTATGAGGGGTTAATAGTGTGGATATGAAGACTTTGTTGTTGTAGTAGTTTTTCACTTTGAAATGTAATATAAAACTTTATGATTATATCTAGTGTTTCCAAGGCTACTAAACCAATCGGTCTTTCGAGATTTGATCTTTCTTGTGATCATGCCAATGTTACGAAGTAATGCACCGACTCTGGGCAACTGGGGTCGGGGCGTTACAGTTGGTATCAGAGGAAGTTTAGTACAAACCTTGGAAGCTAGATTTAGATAAACTCTGATTAGAGCACGTAGACCTAAGATGAACTTTGAGGATTAGTATAGAAGAACTTCCTAGAATTTTGGTATTGTAGAGATTTTGTGAGTTTTCCGAGCAATACATCCCTGTCTGGATACGAGCAGGTAGAGGCGGCTCTGGCACAGATGTACCTAGGGGTAAAACCCGAAAACACCGCTTTGAGCTAGACTCGAACGGGAACTGGTGCACGACAACGGGCCTTGCTGCACTCTTGGTTACGACACTCCCGGGGGATATGCTTAGGATAACTCTCATTTTCTTTACAAATCATTATGAAGGGTTTATGAGTATATACTTCCTCAAAGAAAACATTTTTATGATTATGGATTATATCCATAAATAGTTCAATTTATGTTAAGTGTTTTATAAGTATGGGATTATGTATTTTGATTCATAAACTGATCTAGTTTATGCCATTGTTTAGAAATGGCGCCCAGTAGAAGGAATGAGAACTCCAGAAATACACATGATTCAAAGAGAAGGAAGGATCATATCTTTCATGGTCTTAAGCTAGAATTTATAAGAGAAATAGTCTCCCATGTATTATCATCATATGAAGAAATAATATCATGTGTTGATAAGATAAGTAAAGAGTTTACTGAGTCCTATGGCTTTGAAGGGAATCAAGAGAAGAAAAGGATGGAAGAGAGAATGATGGATAAAGGGAAAAGGGAAAAGAAGAATTTTCCCATATGTGGTAACTGTGGAAAGAAACACCCTGGAACTTGCCTGAAAGGAATGGGAGTTTGTTATAAGTGTGGAGGAAAAGGGCACAAGGTACGTGACTGCAAGGGTAAGAAAATGGTTTTAAATGTACAATGCTTCATTTGCAAGGAGTTTGGACACTACGCGAACCTATGCCCCAGTCATCAGACTATGCCGAAAATGATGTTATTGGATAATAATCAAGTTATGATACTACCACAGATGAAGAGGAATGATTAGAGTTCTTATGTTGATTATGTCAATTGAGTGTTGTATCAACAATGTACTTGTTACAATAATTATGGAGTATATAAGGATTGTACTGCAGTACTATTTCATTAAGGACTTGAGATTGTGTGGAACAAAGAAAAGTGACTCAATAGCAGGATAAATTTTTAGAAAATATATGGTTGAGAGAATGATAAATCATAACATAGTTCTGATACTGAGGTAGTGATTTTGGAATAATATGTGATTGTTTTGGATAAATTATATTGGATATTCCTGACTACCCTGGAACTGATTAATGATTTGTATATTCCATCATTGTTGGGGTTTAAAACATTTTTGGATTAATGAAGTATATCCAGCTTTCTATATGGAATAAGGGAGCATGAAGGTAATCAATAAGGAATATGGTAATTCAGGATGTTTCGGTGTATTAAAAGAATACATGATGAAGGTATTCATATGCTATTACGGGGTAAAAAGGTTCTACATTATGTTTACCTTACTTATAAATGTTGGACTGTGAGTTTGGATAGAAGTATTTTGGATAGTTCTAGTTTGGATTATTTTGGATTTCCATAAAAGGACAACCCGGAGGTCGGGCGACAACCCGTCGCGTCCGGCAAGGCTGCGAAACTTGGACCCGAAACCGAAGGGCGACAAGGGTGTATCACCTACCACTGGCCCACGAGATGTCCTGGATTAAATAATGTAGTTTTTATTAAAAGATCTTGTAGATGAATTATAAATTCATTTATTTTGGAACCCTATACGAATAGTGTAAATAGAATTTTTCTTACATTCTATTATCTTTTAGAGTGAAAGATGAGTTTGTGGTAGAAATTTATTAATGGATAAAACTATAATTATAAAGTAAGTATATCTCCTTATGATCTTAGTCAATCTCATAAATAGATTCCTCAATATTAAGAAAAGCAACTTAGAACAAAAATGTTTTCCTAGATGGTTCCTTAAATCATCACTAATTTATGGCTTTGGGATTGTTGGCCTTTTCATAGCCATGTTCTCTACCACTCTCCATCAGATAATTGATGGCTAGATTTTTCTTCCATATCCATATTTTCTTACATGGAACCCTAGTATGTATTATTTTCGGTAATCTTCATACTTTCCACTCTTTATTTTAAATAGAGGCCTCATTAATTCATTTTTCGATGTGGGATTTCAACTAAGATATTTTGAAACGTCAAAAATGTGTTATCCTAATACCCTATGTTTTGTTGAACCGATGGTATTTCAAATCATCATAGATTGATGAATTTAAGGACCTCAATTATACACTTGTTTGTGATTGATGAACTCAATCACTACCTATAAATATTTACGTTTTTCCTCCGATTATATGTCTCTAATTTCCACCAATGTTCTCCTAATCGAGATCATAATTTGGTGGTGACCCTTTGATTTCTCTTTTCCTCATATTAAGACTAAATTTTAGTAACCCAATTTCCGATGTGGTTTTTCCCACAAATATATTTTCTACTTTCAACCTTTTATTTTTGAAGAACAATTTCAAATTGCGAGGACGCAATTTATTGAAGGAGGGGAGAATGTAACACCCCAAGATTTCATAGTGTGTTATTTCTTCAAAATAATTCAATAACTTGCACTACACGCAACACTGAGTTCAATCACACCATTAAAAGAGGTCATGAATAGTATTAACTACATTTTGAACTTTATATAATCCTTATAATTTTAGAATCCCTATTATGAGTTTCTTAGTCATAATGCAAGAACAGATTCATTTTCAGTATTTCACTTTTATCAACTTCTAATAGTGAAACCTTTTTAAATACAATATTTTAAACTTTTTGACTAAATGGGGACATCAAAAATTTAAAATGAAACACCCCAAGCTTCCACGGTACGTTTCCCTTTGAATAATGTGATAGCGTGTGTTGTACGCAACACCGAGTTCTAACACACCATAACTAATTAAACTAGCCGTTGTGAATAGTAATACCTACTTTTTGAATTCATATATATTCTATATTTCAAAATGGACTTCATTTTTGGATTCGGAATATCAAAATTAGCCTATGGTGAAATTTTGGTACATTTCGGATAACTTTCATATTTTGATGAATAGTGAAAATTACTAAATTTTAATTAAAAACAACTTTTTTAATCAAAATAATTAATAGTGATAAATTATTAATTTGAGTGGTTTTAAAGTATATTTAGAATATATTTTTACCATTTAATATAATTTTGGTCATTGGACATAATTATACAATTAAACCGAACATAAACAAGTGTCAATCTTTTGATAGTTATTATCTCTTAAAAACACGCTTTTTGTTTTGACAGCGGGAATTAATTTTAAATTAATTTCTGCCACTTCTGTGTTTCGAATTTAGAAAAATGGATTCCATATTTGGAATCAGGATGTTCAAATTGTGTAAATAGGCAACTTTTATTTTTAGACATTTTGAATAATTACTGCGGTAAATATTTTATTTACCATGGTTAAGGGTAAATCCGGTAAATAAGGGTTAAAAAAATAATATTATAATAATACTAAATTACCCTAAAACGTGTCTTAACCCTATTGGTTGATACATAGTCGACCATGGGCATCTTTGGGTCTATTTTGGGACCCCATGGATCCACTTGTAAGTGATAATGACACTTTATTTTAATTAAGTCAAAATGAATACAAAAATGACACAAGCATATATCTTTTAGAACAACAATTTTTACATAGGGTTATACATGTTGGATTTTCGATTATAAATATTCATTAGAAATATAAAAAGATTTCCTACATAATTATGTTTTATTTATAATTTTTAGACATTTAATAATTTATTTTATTTATGACACAATGATGATGCAGTAATTACTAAAATAGTAGAAAATTAACATAATTGATATTATAAATACCCAAATAAATATAATATGAAACTTTTAATGAATAACACTAATTTTCTAGGATAATATGATATATTAGGATTGATTTAATTGACTTTGTTCGAAGTAATCAATCTGTTATGAGTTTCACAAAAATCAACTATTGAATAGTGCCAAAATTGACATAAAAAAGTTCTTAAAACAAATATTTTATTATTAATTGATATTAAATTCCTAAAAATCTAAGGTTCGGCCAAGAGACTTATATTATGATAGGTTAATCATTAATGGACCACTTGGGGGTCGCTTGGATGTATATAGTAAGTTTATTAACCATAATATATAAAAATACAAAGAGACATTGTAAAAGTGAAACTAATTAACTTAGAGTTAATACTTAAAGATAAGGTTAATATAAGTACCCAAACCTGTCTAAATTCTATTGGATGAGTTGTTTTAGACCTATCCCCACCTCATCCTTTGAATAGTCAACTTTGGAGCCTTTAGAAACCGAATATGAATTTATTATAAATTAATATTTCTAGCTTTTCCAAAGGTGCCCCTCACCCCTCTTATAAAAGGGCACTCCTCCTTCCCATTTCATCACACCTTCAAAGCCTTTTGGTTCGGCCAAACTCTGCCCAAATACTCTCCCAACATCCCTCACTACAACCTAGAGGCCTTAGTTTGATCAGAAAGCCAACCTAAGGAGCCCTTTTGATCAAATCAAAAGGAAGAACCCGAAGAAGAGGTAATGATTTCACCACCCTTTTCTAAGTTCATTTCTTCTTCCACTTCTTCTTCCTTTGTTCTTACCATTATAAAATAATAACTCCAGTATCTCACATATACTGTGATGTTATTATAAGTATGGTACAACCATATTCAGTATTCTATCCACCCTTTGAATAACATGTCACCATACGTGCGTACGTACGGCTTACCGTCTCCACGTCGTGGTGTAATTGTTATTCAATATAATATTATTTGGATGGGTATAATAATGATGTGTAAATCATGTAAAAAAATAAATATAACATGTTAATGATTCTGTATATATGATATACCATTCATTTATATATTATTTTAATATCAAAAGAATGATATTGTCGCTCGTGCGTACGTACGGACTACCGTCTCCACGAACGCGATGAGATTCATTCTCCATCGTAACCATTAAAGTATAATTATCATTTTATGATTTAAAAATGATGTTTAAGGACTTGATATCATTCTGGATATGAATAATATACAACCTATCCTTTACAAACATGTCTTACATAACAAAACATATGAAAGAAAACAAGTAAGTTAACACCCGAAACAACGATAATACTAAGATATTATTATCAAATCAATATTAAAAGATCATATATGATATCATATTAATGTATATGATTCTTGTATAATTTAATAACAATTATTTCACCATTATACAGGAGGTTAACCTACCCCAACCAAGGAAAAGTACAAGGTAAGGGTTATTTCACAATCTCTTCATTATCCGAGGTTGTTTATATGTAATAATCTACTGGGATCTCTTTATCATCCACATCCATGTTTCTTAAAAATGTATTTCAAAACATTTTTACTATTTACAAGAATATGGGTTAAAGTCATTTATACCCTTTTTTGACTTTTTATAAGAGGTTTATAAAGGAATCTTTCCGTCATTTTCAAAACAAGGTCCTTTTTAACCTTTTCGACAGAATTGAGGTAAGAATGTTTTTTTTAACTTATACGGCGGGTGCGGTTATTTTACGCCGTTATAAAATCTTCAAAGCTTTCCTTACAAGCTTATAAGAATATTTTCAAAGAGAATGTTTTATTTTATATGGATCTTAAATGATTTCAAAATAAAAGGAGATACTTCTTTAAAAAGAATTTTGATTTCATCTATGTCAACATCCTTTGATGGATTTTAAGATTATTTGAAGTTGATTTATTATGATACAAAAATTCTATATTGAATTGAAGGTTTTGTGATATGTTTGACTGTGGATGTGCTATTTTTATACCATTCATAGTTTATGGTGAAATTATTGACATTTCGTATGCTAGTTTTAATCCGAATGTTTATGTTATATTTCAAACTTTTCTTCAGATGAATGTGCTAAACAAGTATGTTCCGGGTTGGGGACCGGTAAAAGTAAGCCCTCCAGGTTGGGGACTGGTAAAAGTAAGCCCTCCAGGTTGGGGACTGGTTAAAGTAAGCCCTCCAGGTTAGGGACTGGTAAAAGTATGCCCTCCGGGTTGGTGTCCGGTTATTAGAGGCACTCCGGGTTGGTGTCCGGTTATTAGAGGCACTCCGGGTTGGTGTCCGGTTATTAGAGGCACTCCGGGTTGGGTTCTGGTTAGAAGTAACCCCTAGGTCTTGGGATGAGGCCTAGACAAAGAAATTAACATTTAGCATTATGCATTCCAACATTATGAAAGTGGTTATTGATTATTGCATGTGATTATTCGATTAGTAGAATATCCATGTGAATAAGTAAATGGCATTATTTCATTTTTATTTTTGCCATACTATGTTGAAGTTCATTTTTAAAAGGCTTTTGTTTTAGTAATTCATTGCCTTAAATGTTTATGCTTATTATGAATGTTCCGCTATATTGTTATCCTTACTGGGCATTTGAGCTCACCCCTTTTCTATGTTTTATTTTTCCCAGGTAATGAAGAAGTAAATTATGAATGACTTGCAGGGATATTATGAGGGGTTAATAGTGTGGATATGAAGACTTTGTTGTTGTAGTAGTTTTTCACTTTGAAATGTAATGTAAAACTTTATGATTATATCTAGTGTTTCCAAGGCTACTAAACCAATCGGTCTTTCGAGATTTGATCTTTCTTGTGATCATGCCAATGTTACGAAGTAATGCACCGACTCTGGGCAACTGGGGTCGGGGCGTTACATAAATTGTAACTGATAAAATATACCCTTTATCTACAATTTTTTTCACTAATAATGGAATCCGTTTTCAGTACATTTCTCTAGCACCGATAAATGTAGGCACTGTATATTTCATTTTTTATAGTAGTGAATAACCATTGTTCATTATACATATCTGGACTTTCTGGGTAATTAAAATAAAGTATATAACTTAAAAGAGAATATCAGTTTTTTATACCAACACATTCTATTGTAAAATAAATCAATTTCTATTTTATTTCATTGATTAAAAAAGAAAAACCAGTATATTTGAGTCCTAATTGTTTTTACAAGGAAGGTTATGAAATAGACATACCAACAAACATTTATATTCCTGACGTTCAATATGGTATCAATGTCTAACGCTTTACTCAACTTAAAATTGTACTTAATGTTGGGGTTCCAGTCATCTGGTTGTGTAATGTCGATAAATAATGTGATCATTATAATGGTACTCTATTGGTTGTTACACATTTGGCAGATCATTTCATTGGAGCGAATATATTGATGGTGACTCATCCCGGTGAAAAATCATTTATACAGAGGATCAACATGACTCATTCTGAAATAATGAGTTTATTCACGCTTTAAAGGAGCTAGTATTCTTTAATTATATCATCTACTATGACTATTAATAAAATTTTAGGGAAATATCCTTCTATTTTTGGGGTGTATATGCGAAATCTAGATTTCTGTCATGGACAATCACTAATACAAAACATACTTTAGGGTTTTATCAGCTCTCAACAAAAATATTTGATAAATGTATCACCTTTAACAGTTCCAGCTAAAAGTCCCAATAAAGGTGGATCTTTTTCAGTTCTATTTATAGTGTGGATGGAAACTATTACTAAAAATTAATATTATAATATATATAATTATCATAATTATTTTAAAAAATTGATGTTTATTTACAGAAATTAATTAAAAAAACAATGTCTATAATTAATAAAAATATTATATATATATATATTAAATAAGTCAATCAATTATATAATTATAAATAATGTATTTATAAAATGAGATATGTGACCATATATATTTATCTCAATGTCAATGTGCATATATGTGTATTCATTATATTGTGGGTGTGTGTTTTTTTTCTTATATGTATATACAGATGTGGTATAAGAAAATTGGTATGTATGTTTACATATATCTACACATATATGTGTGATATATATATATAAATATATAAAACATTTGCACATGTTTATATATGACATGTAATTAAATAATTAATTTTAAAATTATAAATTTATATAATGTTTTAAAAAAATTATTTATAAAATTATAAATAAATATTTCAATATTTAAATAATTATAAATTTATAATAAATATATTTAAATAATAAATATATTAATCTTTTTTTAGTTATATATATATATATATTAATAAATATAAATATATATATAAATATATAAATCAATTTATAATATATATATATAATTAAATAATTATATGTAAGTATATATTTATAATTATATTAACCATCTTTTATGTTATATATGTACATTTATAATTATAAATATAAATAAATATATATATATATATATATATATATTTAAATAATTATAACATAATTATAAATAAATTTAAATAATAGATATATACATATATTCTATTTATAAGTAAATAAAAATATATATAACTTAATTAATTAATTAATTAATTAATATATAATTACATAATTATATATAAATATATATTTATAATTATATGTAAATATGTATTTATACTTATTTAAAAAATTGTAAATATAATAATAAATAATTATAATTATAATTAATTATACAAAAAAGGATGGGGGCCAACCAATTGATTAAAAAAGATAAATAGAGAAACCCCTTTTGAAATAGTTAACGGACAACCTATTACAAATTCGAAGACCTAAAGACACAAAGCATTAAAAAAATTGTGGCTCCAAAGACCATTGGACCATACACCCCCATCACATGCCCAATGCCCAACTAATGCCTCATTAGACCCATCACCGCTCGCAACTACAGTCCTACATAATGTAGAACTGTATCTTATTTGATAAAAGCCCACCTCCATGAGCTATAGAGCCTTTCCGGTAATGCCTCGTATAATATTAAGTTGTCGTACCAGAGTACCTCTGCACCATAGTGACATCCTCCAAGAGATTCCTCAAAGAATTCCTACAATAGACCATCAAATTCAAACTCATCTTTCCTGATCCGATTATAGAAACACCGACACAAAAAACTGCACAAAAGCTCGTTGACCTCCACCCTCGCTGCTACCAAAGGTCTCAACCCATCACCCTTCACCAACGCCAATGTGAAATCGAATCCACCGCTCTCCCATCCAAAAGGTAGGGATGGAATAGCTAGGGAATGATATAATTAACTACCATGAGCAGAAGTTATTGGAAAGCCAAATCCTTGATGAATACATTTTGCAGATTCAGTAATTAAATCCATATTTTTTATACTCTTTTTGATTTTATTAAAATGTCCTAGGTTATTTTTTTTAAAATACCACTCTAAGGTATTATCTATTATGCTTCCTTTTCCCTAAAACACTAATTATTTTATTTTATAATTATATTTTTTATATATATTTAAAATTTTAATGTTTTATTATCAGGTTCCTATGGTTATCTATATATATATATATATAATATAATGTTTCCGTATAATTTATCTTTAATTCAAGTAAATGACTTCGCTAGCCTATATAATATAAACTATAAGACATATATGAATAAAATTTTAATCATTGTGTAAACATATAACAAGTAGTCCAAATAAAAATAATTTCTTAAAAAGTCAAGGTGAAAAATTATTTATAAGATTTCTAATCCACCTGGTTGAAACATAAAAATGACTCAAGTGAATGACTTTGCTGGCCTTTATAACAGAAGCTATAATACCAAAATGACTGAAATTTTAAACATTTCATAAACATAAAACTAGTAGTCCAAAATAAAAATAATTTCTTAATAAATCATGGAGAAAAATCATTTATAAGTTTTCAAATCCACCTACTTGAATCATAAAAATGTTTCAAATACATGACTTCTTTGGCCTTTATAATATAAACTATTACACAATTATGAATGAAATTTTAAACATTGCTTAAAAATATATCCATTAGTCCAATTTTTATTTTTATTTATATGGATCTTATAGTGCATATTTTATAGGGTTTAAAAGTCATGTATTTGTCTTAGGATCCTCCTCGACATTCATTATTTTCATGCTAACTTTTTAGTTACATTACATACATTCCATTAATTATAAATTATTTATTGTAATTATGAAACTCTTTATTTTCAACAAATTTTTAGATGATTTAGCTATATTTGATATTATTTTTACATTTTTTATACTATATATTTATTAATATTTTAATGTTAGTATCTATGAATTTACTAATTATTTATCTATTTCAAGTAGTCAACTTGGAAAGGTTTCAAATATAAGTTGTGCCTAAAATAGAATTTAAAACTGAAATACTGGACAATAATATAAGAAGAGATAATATTAATAATAGTATTTGGATTTCAGTAGACAAAAAACATGCAAACAAAAATGTACAATCAATGCCTATGTTTGTGGCGAGGATATTCAATCCGACATGGTGGTCTACGAATAAGACATTCGTGTCGAGTGCGTAGTGGAGTCTGATCACCTAGAGAAGGATGATCCTCGGGCACTAAAATTCCAACTAGTGCATCCCCCATCTATGGGTTAGTGGGAGCTGTCAACTTCATCTTGTACTGCCCTCCGAATCCTTCTCCCACTAGGGTGGTAGAAGGACCTACCTCCATCATAGTGGGGAACCAAGCCTGTGATGGAGATATACCTCAAGATGGAGATAGATATGGAATCCATGGCTGCAATGGATCCCAAGGATGCGAAAGATCTGTAACCCCAGATGGATAATCTATAGATATCTTGTCAGGAAAGTTGAATCCCATGACACATGAGGCACATCCTGAATTGGCTAATCCTAGAATGCTAGAGGTACATCATATGCCTGTGGAACAGGTGAGGCCTCACGTGCATCACGAAGCTGTCTACGTCGCCGTGGATATGGCTCCTCAGCACCAACATCAGCTGCAAGATGTTCTTCTGGGAAAAGAACGTCCTCTTTCTAAGTCGGACGTATGAAGATGCTCTCAGAAAGCACACAAAAAGATTCCCTCGCCTCCAATGCTGTAGCATGGATGACAGCCCGACTAAAGACACCCGCCTCCTCTTCATAACTCTTGCAAACGAGATACTCTATGTGGCTCCCCTGTATATAGATTCAAATTGAATTATAAAATAGTTCAATAAACAAACTAATTTATGTTTATTGACTCACCATCCTCTGAATCTCCTTTTCGGATTGAGTAAGATACCGTATAGACATTAGTTTATACCATGGCACATACTCAACCAACACCGAAAGAGAGAATATATTCATAGGAACACCATAAATATGATACTCTACATATCTATGCCAACCGTAGATAATGATTCTATGTACTCAGGACCAATCATTATCCCACCTCCCTGTCAGCTTCATCCGATAAAGCTCGTTTGTCTGTCTCGATCGTAATGTAATTTTCATAGTATGAAAAAAAGGTGCACGACTCTGTCATGCTACTACACAATAATATGAAAGTGAATGAGGGTCACTAAAACCATAGTATCCTCATGCCCAAAAGTTTAGTATGCTGGAAACTAGTATGTAATACTCAAGTATGGAAGCCATGAAATATGAAATGAAAAGTGATTTTCTCAAAAAAGCACCTAACCGATAACCAAAATTGAAGCTATTATGAAATATGTTATACAGTGATATATTGTATATACATACATGATCCGGTAAGAGATTTTACAACTGCAGCCGATATATGCCCAAAGGCTGTCTCAGAACCACGTCCAAATTGTGATGCTAACACCACCTAAAAAATACATCAATGATAGTGAAAAATAATGAGAAATTATAGTCAATAACTCATAGTATAATTAGAAACCAATAGAATTGACTGATCATACCAGCATCTACAGGGAACGTCATGCAGCACCTTCCTCGTGCCTAGAAGATCTGCAAGGTCAAGGTGGAATCCTAGGATGTGCTCCTATGCCCACATCTGAATAAGGAGGACACATATCCCGAGACCTGCGTTTTCCCTATGGGTTAGCCTATGTAATGCTCTATATGTGTAGGCCAAGCTGGATGATCCCCAGCTGTAGTTCCCATCCAGATCAAAGTCTTCTAGTATGGGTAGATACATCATGTGCATGTGATTCCCCGAGTGATCAGTACACATGGTCTCGCCAATGAGCCATAATATATATGCACGAGTATAATGCATGATAGTCTACTTGTCATCATCATCCTGTAAATGTGGAATATGTGACTCCATCCAAGCCATAGATATGGACGCTCCATCATTTTCCCAACGGTCAGATGAAATATCAATTCCATACAAGCACTGAGCAAGGTCTGGCCAAGCTATAGGAGTTAGTCCATAACAGGTCTCCCCTAGATCGGAAGACCGAGATGCACTACCACATCTCCGAGGGTGATGGTAATCTCTCCCTCAGGCTGGGTGGAATGTATGTGTCTTTGGTATCCACCTCTCAATGATGGCATCAAGTAGGTAATGATCTACAAATGTGAAATATGATACAGCAAGGCCACAAAAGCTAGCACGACACATGTATGGTCTAATGGAATGTGGAGGCACCCTATTATGAAAATAGTGTGCTTGAAGCCCCTTGATCAATCGATCTGGACGACCCTCTAACACGGCCTATGAAATATGGGTAGGATGCTGAGTGAGTAGTATAGTATCATCCATCTACGTATAAACAAATGAAATGAGTCATAAATGTAAAATGCAAATATAACATTATGGTTAGAATAATGTTATGACTTGTAGAATAGATGTAATGAAATTCTTATTCACATTGTTTTGTGATGTTATTTTTACCAATGTAAATATAAATCTCCATTTTGTTTGGTTCTCAATGGAAGAAACATAACAATAGGAAAGAAGAGAAAAAAATAGATTAATGAAATTATGTTTTGAAAAAATTTTATTAATGAAATTATATATGTTAGAATTTTATTTTGGTTTAGGAAACATGTTTTTAGGTCTTGAATTAGGTTAAGATGTATTATGGTGGACATTATGATTATATAATTATAGATTGTATTAAGATAAACCATGTTAATTAGTAATGTTTTTTTATGAATTTATGTAATAATCTATATTGAATAACTTCTGATAATCATTATTATACTATTATTTCATTATAGAGTAGTTTATTAAAATATCACAAATAATTTAACCAAAAATCATGGAAAAGGGATGTTTCTTTTGGATTGAGGTTTATGTTTTAGGGTTTAGGCTTTTAAATTTTGTTATTAAGGTATAAGAATATTGTTTCGGGGTTATGTGTTTTGGTTTTGGATTTTGGGGTTTAGAAAACCATGAAAGTTTAAGAATAGTGAAAAAGTTATATCTTGAAAACATGAATGTTTTTTAAAATAAGTTCTATTATCAAAAATACTGGGTCCGGAATCTAGTTAAGACATATTATGGTTGAGCATTATGATTAAGTAATTATGGATTAGATTAAGGCAACCCATGTCAATTACTAATGATGTTTTACGAATTTATGTAATTATCGTTTTTGAATAACTTATTATAATCATTATGATTATATTATTTTGTAATAGAGTAGTTTATTAAAATATCAAATATAATTTAACATAAAACCATGGAAAAGGGAAGATTCTTTTAGGTTGGGGTTTATGTTTGAGGGTTTAGGGTGTTAAATTTTGTTATTAATGTTTAGGAAACTTGTTTCTGGGTTAAGTGTTATGATTTTGGGTTTTGGGGTTTAGAAAACTGATAAAAAAAGAAGAGACAAAAACATTTTCTTTACAATATAAGAATGTACAAATAATGACAATACATATTTCTAGATGAGACTATGAACTCGACCCAATAACATTAGGGAATCATTTCTGCTTATGACATTCTTTATGAAATATCATGCATCACAGAATATTCCCTTGTTCTTGAGGCCAATCCATCTCATTACACATCCTACTAGCCTTCGGTCTCTGACCAGGACATAACCGATTCATGTCATGTATGACTATCGGCAGGACTTCGGGCATCGGGAAATAACGATACTCTATAATAGGTGTCCATAGTGCAAGATAACAGTTGGCAATGGCATCCATCCAGTACACTAGATCAACATATGCTTCCCACGATATGTTCATTGATGCACATGCTGTGATGGCATGTGTGCATGGAAACCATAAGGCCTGAATGTTTTCTCCTTGACATTGCCTTGTTTCCAGTAATACCACCATTCTCTCCGATGAGATTTATGATGGGCTCTGAATGCTCTAGAACTTCAAATCTAGAGTCTTCTTGTCGAATAAGAAAGACATGATAACTAGAAGCTAATTCAATATTATTTTCAATTTATTGTTGAATGTTTCTTTCATATCATATCCCTTGCTATATTCTATCTGATGCTAGTTTTTTTCTATCAAAAAAGAAAATCACACATCAATATAATGTCTCCTAAATTAGGGCGGTTATAGGTAGCTTTTGGAACGTCTTAAGGACACCATTGATGCACTCCACAGTGTTCGTCGTCATGTGTCCATACCAGTTCCCCCTGTCATTTGCAAATGTCCATTTCTCTTTTGGAATCTGCACCATATAATCATAAACTTCTTGATTAGACATGAATATTTGTTCAAAATGTCCATCAAACAAACATTGGTCCATCTTATATGTTACAGAGAATCAATGATTTTTCACACAAATTTATTTTATCTTTATGTTGAAATAGTAAAAAATAATGAATACAATGACTACCAAGAATCATGATTTCCTTCTTCATCGGTTCGTTGTGGAACTTTTTATTCACATTACTAGAAATGTGTCTAATGTAGAACTGATTATGTGAATTTGGTTATCTCCATGTATCACGATCCCCATTGATTGCCTCATTCATTACAATATGGAGATTTGATATCAAACAAACACCCTGAATGTTGGTGAAATGGTTGTTGATACATTCTAGAAACCAACTTCATGATTCATAGTTTTCATTCTCTAAAATGGAAAAGGAATGCAGAAGAGTTGAATGGTTTCTATCTTGGGTTGTTGCAATAAACAATATGCCTTTGTATTTTCCATACATAAATGATCCATCAATCTGAATAAAATGTTTGCTGAAATGAAATGCAGAGAAAGATGGAAACAATTCCCAGAACAACTGATGTAATTGAACCCGATATGGATCAAGTCAGTTATCATGAGACACATGTTCATTTGTATCCAGATTGAAGACAACATAGTTATGATTCCTCAGTATGGATAGCAATTACGACAACACCTGATATGAGTCATCCCAGTCACTATAGACCTTCAAAATTGCATTATGTTTCTCCATCTAAGCCTTATTATAAGAAATCTTACAACCGAATGTCTATTGAATATAATCTTGCACAAGGGCTATTGGAACATCTTGAAATGTCCTAATAATCACATCAAAAATTGGTGACAAAAATTCTACATCCAATGAGGTATGATCTTGTGTGAGGCATAGATGAACACATGTATGAGCCGCCTCAGTCCTCGAGATTATCCAACCTCCAAATGAAATGTTCAGAATCACCCTCAAGTGAAATCTAAAATTATCCCCAAACATCTCACACCATATTACAGATTAACAATGGAATGATTTGAGAACTGTATAGCTGTAATGCCTCTCAATATTAATTCTCTTTAGCATGATTTTAATGCATCTTTAATTGGAAAATTTATTCCAATATAGAATGTTCTGTCCAGCTCAGTAAACCTATCTGGTACAACTTCGGGGAAGTCAATTGCCGATGTGGGAACATTATTTTCAAATTCAGGCACACTTGTCATTTCATCTGACCAAGATGAAAGGAGTGGTGGATGATTTATTTTAGGTTGAGGATGATTTACAACTAATGCATTTCTCAAAACCTCATTCCTAACTTCAGATGATCCCTCTTCATTAGCATTGTTTTCACTATCTGATCCAGCATTAAGAAACTCCTAATGGGAGGTCATATTGAAATATATATCCAGGAGATCATTTAAGTTGTCCTCTTCTGTTGCATCATTTATAATAGGCTCAATTTTGTTGGGTGGACTGTCTTCAACCACTCTTGTAATTATAAATCTTCATACAACTGGACGTTGTGTTGTACAGAAACAACATCAACATATAACTCCATGATGGTACCATCTGACCTTTGAGAAAATAAATTAATTGCTTGGACCCACTGCACATCAGCAACCAATGGAAAAGCTATATGCCATAGTGTTGTCGAGAATTTCCAATATCTATAACTCATAGACATGATCTCTTGACTGGGTCGCAAATTTAAAGAACCCCAAATTCTCTCTTGAATGACACTTATCATTACACAATAAACTGTATTAACCACTGTTATTGGTTGTGTACTATAAAAATCTCCTTGCTTAGTTTGAATAATGACCCCATAGAAATACACATAGGAAAACATGATTAACTACGTCTAAAATGTTTCTTTCATCAGAATTATGATAATGTAACAAATATTAATATTTAATTATAATTAATGTATCATATATATTCATTTTTAATTTTGAGTTATCATTAATTAATATATAATTAATCATTACTAATAGTATGTATTATTTCAAAACTATATTTAATTTACTTGTGTAATGAATTATATTCATTAGTTATTTATAATTAACTAATCATATGTATTCATTTTTAATCCTACCTTATCATTAATTAGTATATAATTAGTCATTACAAATAATAAGTATTATTTCAAATCAATATATATCTAATTAAACTACATAAACAGATTTAATTACTAATAATAACTTTCATTAATTAATGCTTTTGTCCTTATTTAATTCTATAACATCATAATTTTAATTTTATCATAAATAAATATACTATTTCAATTTGTTTTTTCTGAGATATTTTAATAGTTTTTAAAGAAAACATGAATCATCTTAAGCATATCCCTTAGGAGTGTCAAACCAGGAGTTCAGTAAGGTCCGTTGTCGTGCAGCAATTCTCTTTCATGCCTAGCTCAAAATTATTATAAAATTATTATTATATAATATTACCAATATAAAATATCTTTTAGAATAGATGGAATAATTATAAATAACTTATGAAAATTCATAGTGAATTCATTGAGAATCAATTATTTATGAAATATATAAATCAATTAGATATTTGAATTATTGATTGAATTAATTTTGAAAATAAAATTAATGAGATATTTATGTATTATATACTTAATAAAAAAATTTATATTCATCTAATGGATATTTTATTCATAGTTTTGGTATAAAAACCTATTTTATGTACAGAAACCAATTTTTTTAAAAGTTTAATTTTACATCATTAAATAGTGATCACCTTTTAAATTAAGATTACCACAAATTAATAATTTATATATGAAAAATTAAAAATTTTATTTTTATGTGGGATACTAGAATTTACTTTGAATTAACTTCTTATATTTTTTTGATAGCTTTCATGTATTGATGAATAGTAAAAATACAATAGATTTTAACTGAAATTAACTTTTTTTCATTGAAATAATTTATATTAAAAAATTATATTATTGAATGATTTCAAAGTATAGATAATATTTTTTATGAATCAATATAATGTAGGTCATTGGAATTTATTTTACATTAAATTCAGATGTAATAACATTTCAATATTTTGTAATATTTTATCTTTTATAACTTTTTTCCTCATTTCAACAATGGGATTAATTTTCAATTCATTATTTCACCTTCGGTGTTTTTAGTTTTGAAAAATGGATTCCATATTTATAATATGTATTTTCAAATTATGTAAATATATTTATTTTATTTTTGGGAAATATGAATAGTACCTTTGTAAATTCTATCAACACGGTAAATGGGCATATCATGTAATTAAGTATAAAAATAATATTATAAAATGACCCTAACACATTTCATAATAGAATTGGATGATCATAATTTTTCCTAAAATAGACATAGGTCGAAATGGTATCCATTTTAACCAAATTTTATGATATTAAGACATTTAATTTATTTTATTTAAATAAAAGTGAAATATGTCTCACTCAAACATTAATAAATAAATTATTTTTAATATAAGGTCATACTTAAGATAAATTTGATTTTAAATACTAACCTGAAAGATAAAATGTTTTTCTTTATGATGAAAGTTTATTTCTAATATTTAGTAAATAAATAATTACCTCCATGCCATATACATGGTTGTTGAAAAAATTAATTAATTGATGAGAATTCAATAAAAAATATTAAAATACTAATAACCTTCAAAAGGCCCAAAACCATGAAAAAATATGATTGATCAAGTATATATCGACCATAATCATCCAAGGATCTACTTATTATCCTTTTTTAGGCTTATAGAAGAGATCATGACACTTATATTATTTTATTTAATGGGAAGATAAGTTTATGGAATTCATGTTTGAAAAGAGTATAACATTTTTAATGTTGGGGTTTTCTGAAGATAAATCCAAATATTATTAAAGCTAATGGTTTTATCTTCAACATATTATTCTAATAATAATTTTTATTCTACAAATAATTATATTAAGTAATTATAGAAAATTTATTAGTAAATATTTTATTAATCAGGATATCTAATAAATGTTTTAAAAAATATTTGTATAAATATAACTTTTTGGCAATTATTATGTCACATAAATTTTATACATTTATTTAAACCAATAGAGAAATAATAAAATATTCTTATCGATGTTCACCTCTATTTTTCATATTTTAAAAACCCATGATATAAATAGTGTCAAAATTATCATTATTAATATTTTTTCAAAATCAGGTTATCATAAATTATGTAAATATCATAAATTTTTTAAATATAGAATAACTATAATATGGTCTTTAATGATCTAATGTATTCATTTATGGTCTAACTGACTTTAAATAAGTAAATATTTCACTCTATTAAAATTGAAATATTTTTTTACCATCATTAAAAATTAAATAGAATTACTATGTATTAATTAAATTGATAATTCTAAAATTGACATAAAAAATTGTTTGAAATTTATTATTTGTTGAGATGAAAAACCTATATCATTTCATCTTTGACATTTGGTAATTTTTTGAGGTTTTTATCTAGGGTTAAATTTTATTATAAATTAAAGTTTTTGAGGTTTCCAAAAGACCCCCTCGACTCAATTATACAAGAGAACATCTTCCCTCAACTCTTCACTCCATTATGAGCCTTCAAGATCAACCATACCCAGACCATTTCCCTTCTAAACATCCCTAGCAACATTATAGAGTTTCTGGTCTTCTTTGAAGAGAACTCTAGTACTCTATGAGAAGATTTAAAGGTGGCACGTTGAAGAATAAGTAATATAATTTACTGATTCATTCAAAATTCATTATTCTTCTACATCCTCCTCATGAGTTGTTTCATTATAAAGAAATAAAAAAATACTACTTATATAATGAGAATTTATAATGATTATGAAACCACCATTGTACACCATCTTCCAATCCTATGAAAAATAAAATCAATACATGTGCGTACGTATGTATTACTGTCTCCACATTGTGGGCCAATACATTTTTCACCACCACCATACAAGGATGAGTATATTGATGGAATTAATAAATATATATTATTAATATAAAACAATATTTATTCTGATATACTATACAAAATAATATTTTATAACATTTAATAGTTTTGGGAATGATATCATCGCTTGGGCATACATACAAATTACCGCCTCCATGGTGCAATGTGATTCATTCTACATAATATTAATTAAAACATGATTATATAAATGAATTTAATGAATAAATATGACATTTATTATACTAAAATATTGACATAAATGTTATAAATATAATCTAGAAAGATGAAAAATAACCTATTTATCAAACATTCCAAAGAACATAAATCAGTTATTACTACAATAGCGAGTAATAATGAAATTCTACAATAAAATGGATGAAAATATGATCATAAATATTTAAATAAAATTATTATGATTCTGGAAGATATTTTTAACATTATTTAAATTATTATATAGTATTTTTGGTTACATACTAAACATATCAGACCTAATGTAAGGGATAACTTTGAAATATGGTTTTTATCTGAGATAGTTTTCTTATAATTATTTACTGGGGTATATTTATCATCCACGTCTATGTTTACTAAAAATGAATTTCAAAATATAATTTATATCCATATATAATTGTTTATAGTCTATTTTACCCATTTTTGAATTTTAACTAAACGGTATGAATGGAATCATTTGTTGTTTTAGGTATGAGGTACTTTTTGACTTTTCTGAAAAATGTATAAGATGAATAATTTTTAAATTTGTTTGGCTTGAATGGATTTATACAGTTTAATAATGCCTTATATCCCGGAATCATCACCTTCATTCATACATGGTTATTTTAAAATAAAATTATTTCCTATAAAATTTTGTGGAAATTTGAGGAAGGAATACATTTTTAATGAAGAAAAGGATATTTTCTCACG
The DNA here is from genome assembly GCA_963277665.1 of Viscum album. Lineage (NCBI taxonomy): Eukaryota > Viridiplantae > Streptophyta > Magnoliopsida > Santalales > Viscaceae > Viscum > Viscum album. The sequence continues at coordinate 1,155,712,158 of OY728136.1, forward strand.
AGATTATTTCAAGTGTTTTCTCAAAAAAAATTCCATATTTGGAGAAACTCATTAAATCAGGTTATTCTTATAACCCTGTTTTTACTATGATATTATTTTGTATATGATGGAATGTTATATGGTAAATCCATTTGTTTTATATCAATTATGATGGAATGATATTTAAGAAACCCATTTTATTTCATGGGTTATTGTATGGTGAATGTTTTTTTTATATTTTTGTGGAACACTTAAGAAAGGTTTTATTATGAGATGGCTGGGACCTATATTTCCTTCAAATTAATTAGGTATTGATTTCTATTTAATGACATATACATGACTATAATGACAAGTAAATCTAGTTTCGTAATACAGGGTTGGAAGAAGGAGTGCACCCCATTCAGTAATGGACTCTGTCTGCTATAATGTTCTAGGGAATGAGCCTTGAATAATATGAAATGATTTTCTATGAATACGTGTGTATGGGAAAAAAATTCATGAATTATGTTATGACTATTGGGATTACAATGACCTTTTATTTTTTATCCCATGACATTATATATGATCTTTTATATATTGGATAAGATTTGAAAATGTTATATTCATATGATTACGATATGATGGATATTTCCCTTCTTTTCCCTTACTGAGAAATTGACCACACCTTTCTATATGTTTCATTTCCACAGGTCATGAATATGGTTATTAAGTCTGATTAGTCAAAAACGTGTCTAGTCATGAAGAAATAATTGGGGAAAATGTAGATGTTTTATGAACCAATTGTTTATGTACACCTATTTCTAAAGACACTAAACCTATACAATCCTAGCATGGTTTTTGTTGTGTTGTGAAATAAATATTCGTTATTGTTGAGGTAAAATCTATATATAATGTGTGGGACATTATAGTTGGTATCATAGGGATGGTATAGTTAACCATTAGAAACTATGATGATAATACCTTGTTAAGAATCCTATGAATATCTCTATGTATAGGTTACCATCCAATCCTAGTGTCCTAGAGATGTTCCGGAATATCCTAGGATAAAACCAAGAGTGTCATTAATTGAAATTTTATTCTTGGATTATATGGGTTTCCCATTATGATTAGATTTTTTCATACTACGCTTCTTGGTTTTATAGAATGGCTGGAAGTCGAAGGAAGTACGTTAATGATGACTGTGATGGGCAATGATATGATTGTCCCACTAAAAAACCAAATGTTATGGTAGATTGAATGAAAAATCATGTTGGGGTGCTCACACAACTCTCTCAATCTATGAATCATTATAGACTTCTAATAAAGAAAATGAGGAAGGGAAATTCTGTTGAATCCTTTATGAGGTAGTGTCCAACTACATTGAATTGTTATTCTAATCCATTAGTGAATGAACAATGGATCTATACCACTGAAAAGATATTTTTACTTTTACAATGTTCTGAACATGATAAAGTCATTATATCAGTATATCGTTTGGAAGTTGAATTTGATCAATGGTGTAAAATTATAACGAATACGGGGCAAAGAGATGAAATTGAGACCACGAAATGGGACAAGTTCAATAACTTAGATTTCAATAATTACTTTCCTTGAATTCATAAAAAAAATGGAGAAGGAGTTCTTCAAAATTAATAAAAATATTGATCAATCCATTGGTACCAACGGGGAACATAATACAAGACATTCAAGGTACACTTCTGGAATTTTTATCCAACCATAGTGTAAAGTTGATCGATTATTTAGTGAATTAAAACCATGTTTATAATGATGAAAACAATGAAAACACTACACAGAATGATCCTTCTACACATCAATGCTACAAGTGAAAGGAAATGGGTAATTATGCCAATCAATGCCCTAATCCAAGGGAAATTGATGATGATCGACTTCAAGAAAATCATTAGGCTAAAGATAAAGTGAAGTCACATGAAATCACTATTAGAGACGTGTTGTATGATAATGAAGTGGTAGAAGGTACATTTACCATCCACTCTAAAGTTGAAATTGTTTTTTTATTCGAGATCCACCAACTCTGTTATTTATGAGGAATTTTCAAAGGGTATATCTAAATTTCCTCAACATTTAGATGTCTTGTTAGCTATTGTGACAACTCGACTCTAGGTACCCAGAGTTGGTGCATTATTACATAACATTAGCATGATCACAAGGGATCAAATCCTGAAAGACCGATCAGATTAGTAGCTTTGAAAGTACTAGATACAAACATATGTTTTACATTAAATTATAAAATAAAAAACAACAACAAATATGTCTCTTTTGATCATATTTATATTCCTTATATGATACATACAGTTCATTCCTAATACAAAACCTAGGAAAAGAAAAACCTTGAAATGGGCGAGCTCAGATGCTCAGTAAGGATAACAATATAGCTGAAACATTCATAAATAAGAAAAAAAATTAATGAAATGAAAAAGACTAAAACATGAGATATTTAATCATAATCTTCAGAGTAATATAGCAATGACAAATCAAATTAATACATTTACTTATCCACATGGAAATTCTACAAGTCTAATAATCACATGTAATATCAATATCCAATTTCATAATGATACAATGCATAATGCTTGACTTCATTGCCGCATAGTCAAGGCCGTATGCCAAGACTACAAATAATATTTTTTCAAGGCCTTATTCCAAGACCCTATTTTATCTCATGAGACATACCGATGCATAGAGTATCTATAGCTTTCCCCAACCATCACTTACTATTTCCAATGCATTCCTCATATGAAAATATTGAAACATAACATAAACATTTGTATTAAAACTAGTATATAAAATTTAAATACTTTAACCATAAAAAATGAATGGTATTAAAATTACACATCCATAGTCAAACATATCAGAAACCTTTAATACAATATGGAATATTTTATCATAATAAATCAACTTCCAAAAAGTGTAAAATCCATCAAAGGATGTTGACATAAATGAAATCAAAATAATTTGATAGAAATATATCTTTCTATTTTGAAATAATTTTAATGTCACATAATTATAAATGAAAACATTTATATTGAAAATATTTGTATAAGATTTTAATGGAAGATTCGATGTTATTATAACGGTGGAAAATAGTCGCACCCGCTATATAAGTTAAAAACCCTACTTTCCTTAATTTTGTCGAAAAGGTCATTAAGGAAAATCTATGGAAGATAATGGAAGGATTTCTTTATTAACATCTTATAAAATGCCAAACAAGTGTATAAATAACATTAACCCATAGTCTAGTAAATATTAAAAATGTTCTGTATTACTTTTTTAAAAAACATAGATGTGGATGATAAAGAAGTCCTAGTAGATTCTCACCTATAAACAATCTCAGATAATAATGAGAGTGTAAAATAAACTCTTACCTTGTACATTTCCTAGGTTGAGGGTATCTTAACCTCCTATATAATAGTTAAATAATTGTTATTAAATTATTCAAGAAAACAATACTTGAATATGATATAATATATGATCTTATAATATAGATTTGTTAATAATATTTCAGTAGTATCGTTGTTTCGTGTGTTAAATGATTCGTTTTCCATTATATGTTTTGTTAAGTAAGTAATGTTTGTTATGGATAATTTGTATTTTATTCATATATAGAAATATATTATGTTCTTAAAAATTATTTTTCTAATCATAAAATGATATCTATTCTTGAATGGTTACCATGGGTAACGAATCTCATCATGTTCATGAAGATGGAAATCTGTACGTACGCACGAGCGATATTACCATTTTATTTAGTATAGAATCATTTGTATTTGGTTGGTATATAATATATACATAATAATTAACATGTTTTATTTATTATTTACATCAATTATTCTCATTATTTTACCCAACTAAAATAATTATGTGTTGAATAACAAACTACACCACAACGTGGAGTCTTTAAGCAGTACAAACGTATGTATGGTAACTTTTTAATTAATACGATATATAAAATAATTAATATTGTTTTAAAATATTTACAATAAAATCCTAGTATTTAGGAGGTACTGAAATTAATATTTTGGTATGGAAACAACAAGGAATGGAATTGTAAGAAGAAAATAACATTGAAAGAGGTGATGAAACTATTATCTCTTCTTTGGGTTCTTCCATTTGATTTGATCAAAAGGGATCCTTAGGATGGATTTATGGTCAATTAAATGATTCTAGATTGATGTGTGGGTAGATGGGAGTATATTTGTGCAGGTTTGTTATGAGCCAAATGGCTTTGTATGTGTGAAATTAAGAGAAGGGGAAGTACCCTTTCACAAGAGAGGTGAGGGTCACTTTAGAAAAACCTTGAAATATTATTTTATTATACAATCATATTCAGTTAATAATGTATCCAAAAGGATGTATTTCAAAGTTAAGGTGGGTCTGGGTTGAAAACCCTTCAACCAATAGGTTTTAGATTGGTTTAGGTCACCATATTTACATTATCTTTTAGATTTAACTCTTGGTTAAATAGTTTTACATTTTCCATGTCTCCTTGTATCATTATTTTATATTGGTAATAAACATAATATAAAATTTAAAGAGAACCCCAAGTGGTTCATTACTGACATATAAATTATTATATATGTCCTTTGGATGAACCTTGTATTTCTAGCACTATTATATCATATAATAATATAGTATTTGATTAAAAAACTCATTTATGTAATTTTTTAATCAATTTAGTATTTGATTTTTGTTAAAGACATGAAAACATCATTAATATTAAATAAATAAATTTAATAAACCCTGAAATGTAATATTAACCTATAAAATTCGTTAAATTCGTCCAAAGTCTAAATTTAAATTTATTTAGATATTTATAATATCTATTATTTTAATATTTCATTAACAACATAATTACTGCATCATCACTTTGTCACAAATAAACTAACTTATTTAATGTCTAAAAATAATAAATAAAATACTATTATGTATGAAATATTGTTATATTTCTAATTAATATTTATAGATTAATTTATCTTATATTTATCCCTATATTAAAAATAATTTAGTTTTGAAAATTTGAATTTAACGCTTTTAACTATTCTTTAAATAAAATAATAATAAATCTCTTCATCAAATACATGTGGACCAAAATGATAATAGTTTATTCCAATGATTTATTTTATTCTAAATACACTTATCCAATAGACTTATGACATGTTTTAGGGTAATAATAATGTCATTTTTACCTTTAAATACCATATTTATTTTAAATTGTGGTAAATAAAAGTCAGAAGAAACTAATAACCAAAAATTATTTTCATCATATTGAACCACATTAAACCTACTGATATTAACCACATATCACAGAATTTTGAAATTTAATTCACAGATGTGTTAAAAGTATGTTTTATTCAAATTTGCCAACGTGCCTAAAAGGTGGGTAAAACACGGTAAATAGTTCAATAAAATATTATATATCTAATATTATTATAAAATGACTCTATTTAATTACATTAAAGATATATTGGTATTGTGTATCTATTTTTCCATAATATAAATTAAATTAAAATAACTAATTCTTCAAATAAAAATTTGTTTTTAAACAATTACCAAGTGTTTTTAACTATTCATCAAAAATTGAATGTTTTTGGGAAAAATAAGAAAAATTCACGCTAAACTAATTTTGGTATTCTGAATCAAAAAATGAAGTCCATTTGAAAAAATAATATTTATAAAACTCCAAAAATTGGGTATTAATATTCAGAACGGCTTGCTTGACTGGTCGTGGTGTGATAGAACATGAAATTGGGTACATCGCAAGTTATTGTATTATTCAATGAGAAGCGTACCATGGTAGATTTGGGTGTTACATTCTTCCCTTCTTAAAATACTTTTTTCCTAGAAATTTATAGACTAATATTGTATAAAAAGATTCAGGGGGTTCTTTATCCTATGTTCCTCGGGTTCCAACATTGCCTTTTCCATCTTATGGTTTCTCAATAAAACCTTTCACAAGACGAGTCGTCCGGTTTCTCAACACTTGTTCTCCGGTATCATGAATCATGACATGCTCTTTAGAATAAGACAAATCAGGTTCTATTTTTATTTCATTATAGGTGAGTACATGCATTGGGTTAGGAATTTATTTTCTCAACACTGATACGTGGAACACATCTTGAACTTTGGAGACTTGGTGGCTTTCCAGACAATAATCTACAACTCCAATTCATTATATAATCTTGAAATGGATGATGTTCCTAGGACACAATTTACCTATCTTACCAAATTGTATAACACCCTTCCATGGAGATACCATCAAGAAAACATGATCTCCAACTAGAAATTCCAAATCATTCCTTAGTTTATCGGTAGAGGTCTTTTTCCTCGATTGAGCTGCTTTGATGTGGGTTTTGATAACCTTCACCTTTTCCATTGTTTCCTCATCATGTTCTAAGCATACAAGTTTTCTTTCACCAATATCACCCCAACATGGTGGTGCACGACATCTCTTTATATATAATGCTTTACATGGTTCCATATGAATACTTGAATGGAAGGTATTGTTATAGAAAATTTATACCAGTTGTAAATACTGATCCCACATACATTGAATGTCATGTGAGAAAGATCTCAACATTTCTTCAAAGATATGACTAGTTTGTTCTGATTGTTGATTATTTTGAGGGTGGTAGGATGTGCTCAAATAATGTTCAATATTAAGGGCCTTTTAAAGACTCTTCTAGAATCATGATGTAAAATGGGTATCACGATTAGAAAAAATTGATAGGGGTACTCAATGAAGTCTTACATCTTCATTTATATATAGTCTTTTTAATCGTTTAAGTGGTAAATCTTCACTTATAGATAGAAAATTTGATGACTTGGTAAGACGATCAACAATGACCCATATTGCATCATTCTCTCTAGGTGTCTTTGGTATCCCCATGATAAATTCCATCGTAATATCATTTCTTTTCTACTCGGGTATGGAGTAAGGTTGCATGACTCCTCTAGGATGCTGTCTTCAAGCCTTCACCCGTTTAAAAACCATACATCTTGACACATAATCCACAATCTCTTTATTTGTATTGTCTAACAAAAAATGTTCCATCAAATCTCTATACATTTTAGTGCTACCAGGGTGTATAGAGAAATTGGAGCTATGAGAATCATTCAACAATTACTTTTTTAGATCGGGTATGTCTGGTACACAAGGTCTCTTCCCAAATTTCAAAATTATATCTTCATATACGAAGTCAGTCAATCCCCCATCATTAACCGCTTTAATTTTATTTTGAAACTACCCATAATCAGTCTGAGAACATTTTATCCTTTCTAGTAAATATAGTTTTCCTACCATTTGAAAAGATATTGATGTTTCACCATATATGATTATTCCCATATCCATCATTATTAGATCCATGAACATAGGATCCCTTTCAACACTCATCTTGTTCAAAACTGATTGACCCTTTCAACTCAATGCGTTTTCCACATTATTTTCCTACACAGGGTGGTAGTGTATTGTGCAATCATAATCCTTTAATAGTTATAGACTTATCTATTTCCACATGTTGCGAACTTTTTTTGAGAAAATATACATCAAGATCTTCTGATTGGAATATATCTCACATTTTTCACCATATAGATAGTTTCTCCATATCTTCAAAGAAAACAATACAGATGCTAACTCAAAATCATGAGTGGTATATATCTATATTTGAATTATTTTCTATCGTGATGCATATAAAATAACTCTATCATTCTTCATATTGACACATCCAAGTACTTTCTTTGATGCATCACTATAAATAACAAACCCATCATTCCCCGATGGTAGAGTCAATATAATTGAATTGCCAAATCATAACTTTATATCTTCAAAACATTATTCCAACTCATTTTTTAAAACAAAATTCAACCCCTCTATGTGTGAGATTGGTTAATTGGGTAGCCAATCAGGGAAACTTTTGGAAAAAACACCAATAATAACCTTCTAACCTAATACAACTATATTCCTGAGTTATACTCGTCAGTTCTGGACATTCTTGAATTGCTATTATCTCAAAAGGATCAACATAGATTCCATCCCTAGAGACAATATGACCAAAAAAATAAATCTCATGAAGCTAGAACTGAAACTTTCTAAATTTCCCATATAATTCATTTTTCTGATAGTTATTAGAATAATGCACAAGTGATTTTCATGATATTCCTTATTTTTTTAGTAAAAAAAGATATCATCAATAAATACCATTACAAATTCATCAAGACATTCCTTGAAAACACTATTCATTAGATCAATGAAAATATAGGGTGCATTAGTCAGTCCAAAAAGCATTACTGTAAACTCATAATGCTCATACCTGGTTCAAAATGTTGTTTTCAGAATGTATTCTTTATTCACACACAAATAATGATATCTAGATAAAAGGACAATATTTGAGAAATATTAAACTCCACGAAGTTGTGAAATAAATAATCAATGAGAGGTAGGGGATACATGTTCTTTATTGTTATAGAATTGAGCTCCCTATTTCCAATGCACTACCTCATAGATCCATCTTTCTTCTTAACAAAAAAACAGTTTCTCCCCATGGAGAAAGACTAGGGAGAATAAATGCAATATTAATCAACTCATCAAGTTGTTTCTTTAGTTCCAATAATTCCACAATGGATCTTCTATAATGGGTATTCGATATGGGCCTTGAACCAGGAATTAAATCAATGGAAAACTCAATTTCTCATTCTGGAGTATGTTCAAGAAAATCCTCTAGAAACACATCAACATATTCTTACACAATAGGTATTTCCTCTATTTTAAAATTACATTCCTCAACTATAGTTATTTCATTCACTTACTCCCCGATATATGAATTTAGTAGAGCTACTATGGGTGGATCTAGATAAGAACCAGGTGGTGGTGTTTCTTTTCTAAAGATAAGGTACTTATTATCATCATCAAAAATTACTACCTTCATCATCTTAAAATACATTTTCACATCATGGTATGAAATCCAATCGATACTAATGATTAAATAAAATTTAATAATTGTTATGATGATGATATCAGAAGATAAAGAACATTTATCTGCCCTAAAGGGGACAGATTCACAATACATTTTAGCAATGATATGTCCGTTACTAGTTTTTACTAAAAACACTCTTTTTAAATCAAATTATAAAGATCAAATTTTCTTAGAAAACTGGGAACATATAGAACAATGAAATCATCCAGAATCAAATAAAGCATTAGCTAATCATATGGAAACCATTAAATTACCTTCTATAACATATTTTGGAGCTTCAACCTCAGTAGTGATGATCATATAATCTTGGTCTTACTGCCTTGGAAATTTATGAGGTATGTTTCCTTGGAACTTAGGACATTCATTTTCATAATTAACCTTTTCTCTACATTTTTAGAATTCAGAATTGACATCATCTTTCTTTCCCTTGCAATCATGATCTAGGTGTCAATTTTCACTGCACTTATAACAGACTCCAATTCCCTTCAGGAACGTACCAGCGTGATTATTCCCAAATTTACTATAGGATTGATATTCCAAATTTCTATTCTTCCCCTTATTTCCATTTCCATAGTGTTTAGCAGATCTCTTCTTCCCTTGCATTTCTTTAAAGTCAGAAGACATAGATAATTTTTTTCTGCCTTGATAGCACATGAGACAAAATCATCATATGATGAGAAGTATTGTGAGACTAATGCTCAACAGGGAAATGGTTTTAACTGATCAAAAAATCGATGAATCATATTCTTTGTGTTTAATATATAATATACTTCCAGCCTTGCTAACCATGTAATGTTAGCCTCAAACTTTGTAAAATTCACATCATCCTTTTTCCTTAGACTCACAATTTGTCTATCCATATCATCTTGATGGTCACAAGAAATGTATTTTTCTAAGAAAATATATTTAAAATCCCTTCATTAAATATTTTATACTTCTTTATCCTCCATTGTGTTTTGAATTAATGACCACCACTGATATGCATCTCCTGTGAGTTGATAAACAGAAAGAACAACTTTTTCCCTTCCGCTACTCCCCGAAGCATGATATATTTTTCTGAGGAACTTATCCATTGGACACCTATAAATGGATTTGTAGTCCCATTGAATGTTGGTGGTTTTTGCCTCATGAAAAGGTCTAACATTGATCCTCCACATTATGTATAGGGGTGCTCTATATGGGTAAGGTTATTATTCATAACCTGAGAAAGTTGTCCTGGTATGGTGATAAGTTGATCAACACCAGTTTCATCACCAGCTCCACTATAATGATCATGAGAAGGAGGGGAATCTATACAAGGATTACATGCATTAATACAAAATCCATTCATTCCACTATGATACATTTCTAAACAATGGTATACCCTAGACTAGTTTCTGAATCTTAATATATAATTCCAAACTTGTAAAATACTTGAAATAAATTGAATAGTTTATGGATATAATCCGGAATCATACAATGTTTTCTTTAAGGAGGTACATACTCATAAATCCTTAATATTTATTTATAATGATAATGTGAATTATTCTAGGCATATCCCTCAAGAGTTTTGTAACCAAGAGTATAACAAGGCCTGTTTTTTTGTACCATGATACCCAGGTCATGCCCAAAACTCTTGGTTGGATTATTCACTACTAGTTATATCTGTTCCAGAGCCACCTCAACCTACTGATATCCTAAAATGGATGTATTTCTTGGAAAACTCACAAAATCTCTACATTACCCAAATTCTAGGAAGCTCTTCGATACTAATCATCAATGTATATCTTTGAGTAATTTTCTCTAATTAGAGATTTTCTAAATCTAGTTTTCATGGTTTGTACAAAAATTATGCTAATACCAATAGTAATTCCCTGACCCTAATTAACCAGAGTCGTTGCATTATTATATAACATTGGCATGATCACAAGGGATCAAATCCCAAAAGACCGATCAGATTAGTTGTCTTGGAGGAACTATATACAAACATAAGTTTTACATTACATTATAATATAAATAAAACATTTTCTCATATAAATGCGTTCATATACCTAATACTATCCATATAGGTCAATCATAATATACTCATTCGTATCCTGGGAAAAATAAATCATAGAAATGGATGAGATCATATGCTTAGTAAGGATACCAATATAGTAGAAACTTTCATAAATAAGCCTAAAAATTTAAGGCAATGTATAAGACAAAAACAAAAGTCTTTAAAACATTAACTTCAGCATAATATGGGAATGATAAATCTAATAATTCCCTTTAATTATTCACAATGATATTCTACTAGTCAAATAATCACATTTAATATCAATATCCCATTTCATAATGATGGAATGAATAATTCTAGACTTCATAACCAAATAGTCAAGGCCTCATTCCAATATTACAAATAAGATTTTGTCAAGGCCTTGTTCCAAGATATTAGTTTTTCCCATTAGACCTACTAATTTATCGAGGTGCTATAGCGGGCTCCACCCATCACTTACAAATTCCAATGCATTCCACACAGGAAAAGATTGAAACATAGCACAAAATTTAGTATTAAAACTTGCATATGAAATGTTAATACTTTAACCATAAACCATGCATGGTATTAACATATCCCATCCACATTAAGACATATCACAAAACATTTAATACAATATAGAATATTGTATCATAATTAATAAACTTCGAACACTTGTATAATCCATCAATGGATGTTGACATAGATTAAATAAAAACTATTTGAGATAAATTTGTCTTTCTATTGTGAAATCATTTAAAATTCACATAATTATAAAAGAAAACATTTATTTTGAACATATTATTATAATCTTGTAAGTCAATCTTTGAAGGTGTTATAATGATATAAAATATTCTCACCCGTCGTATAAATTAAAAAACATTATTTCCATAATATTGTTGAAAAGGTCATTAAGGACATTATTCGGAAAACGACCAAAATATTACTTTATAAAAATATCATAAAATGTCAAAAAAAGGATAAATTACTTGAAACCATAGTCTATGAAATAGTAAAAATGTTTTGAAATATATTTTTAATAATCAAGTATGTGGATGATAAAGATGTCCCAATAGATACTCACATATAAAAAACCTCAAATAATAAAGAGATTGTAAAATTAACCCATACCTAGTACTTTTCCTTCTGGGAGTGTACATTAACCTCCTGTATAACAGTTAAATAATTTTTATTAAATTATACAATAAATACATACATAAATATTATATCATATATGATCCTTTAATATTACTTTTTTAATAATGTTTCATTAGTATCATCGTTTCAGGTGTTAATTGATTAATTTTTCTTTATATTTTTTGTTACGTAAGTCATGTTTTTTATGGATAAGATGTATTTTATTCGTATCTACAACGATATTATGTTATTAAACCTTATTTGTTTAATCATAAAATGAAATTTATTCTTGAATGGTTAAGATAGGGAATGAATCTTATCGAGTTCATGGAGACGGTAATTCGTATGTACGCATGAGCGACAATACCATTCTATTGATGATGGAATGGTATTCAATGTGATAGTATATCATATATACAAAATAATTAAAAATTATATATTTATTATTTACATCAATTAAATCCATTATTATACCCATCCAAAATAATTAAGTGTTGAATAACAAACTACACCACGACGTGGAGACAGTAAGCTTTATGTATGCATGTATGGTGACATTTTCATTCATAAGAAGGATAGAATAATTAATATGGTTTTAAAATATTTTAAATAACATCTAATTATGTATAAGGTACTGGATTTTGTTTTTTTGTAAGGGAAACAACAATGAACAAAATTTTAATAAGGAATGAACTTTGAAAGAGGTGAGGAAATTATTACCTCTTCTTTAGGTGCTTCCTTTGGATTTAATCAAAAGGGATTCTTAAGATGGCTTCTTTGATCAAAGAAATGCTTCTAGGTTTAAGTGATAGTAGTTGGGAGGATATTTTAGAAGGTAATGGCTGAGCCAAATGGCTTTTAAGGAGTTAAATTAAGAGAAGGGGAAGTACCCTTTTATAAGTGAGGTGGGGTTACTTTAGGAAATTCTCGAAATATGTTTTTATTATACCATCATATTCGGTATATAATGTCTCAAAAGGAATTATTTCAAGGATATGGTGGGTTTCGGTTGAAAAACTCTCTACCAATAGGTTTTTGATAGGATTAGGTCACCATATTAACCATATCTTTTAGATTTAACTATTTGTTATATAGATTAGAATTTACCATGTTTCCTTGAATCTCTATATTATATGATTAATAAACATACTATAAAATGAAAAGCGAACCCCAAGTGGTTCATTAATAATATATCTATTATTATATAAAACTTTTGGCCATGCCTTAGATTTTTAGAACTATCATATCATTTTATAATAAAGTACTTGTTTTAAAAAATCATTTATGTCAATCTTGACACTATTTTCAATTGGGTTCTTGTTAAAGTCTGAAAACTTTATTACTTAGAACAAATTTATCTAATCAACCCTAACATGTCATATTAACCTTTAATATTTGAGTAATTTTTCAAAAGTCTCAATTTACATTTATTTGGATATCTATAATATCAATTATTTTAATCTTTCATTAACAAGGTAATTACTACATCATCATTGTGTTATAAATAAATTTAATTATTTAATGAATAAAAGTTATAAATAACATACAATTATGGAGGAATAATTTTATATTTATAATAAATATTTATATTCTAATTTATCCTATGTGTAACCCTATATTAAAAATGCGTTATTTATGAAAATTTGAATTTAACACTTTTAACTCTTCTTTAAATAAAATAATCATAAATGAGTTAATATAATCCAAGTGGACCAAAAGGATCATATATTATTTATAAGGATTATTTTGGTATAAATAAACTTATCCTATAGAATTAATACATGTGTTTGGGTAATAATAATATGATTTTTACCTTGAATTATTCTATTTACTTTTATTCGTGGTAAACAAAAGTCAAAAGTTACTATTTAACAAAAATTATTTTTATCTAATTGAACTACATTTAACTTACTAATATCAACCGTGTGTCTCAAAGTTTTGAATTTCTATTCAAAAAAGAGGTAAATTAGATTTTATGCAAATGTGATAACATGCGTAGAAGGTGGGTAAATTACGGTAAAAAGTTCAATTAAATTTTTATATATCTAATATTATTATAAAATGAGTCCAATAAATTAAATTGTCCATATATAGGTATTATGTATCTATTTTCACACAATATAAATTTAAAAATAATAATAAATTATTAAATTAAAAAATCGGTTTTAAACAATAACGCATTGTTTTTCACTATTCATAAAAAATTGATAGTTTTTAGAAAAATACCAAAAAATCACCCTAAGATAATTTTGGTTTTCCAAATCCAAAAATGAAGTCCATTTTGGAAAATAAAATTTATAAAATTTCAAATAGTGGGTATTACTATTCATAACAGCTAGTTTGATTGTTCATGGTGTGTTATGTCACGAACCGTCCCCCGAGGCCCGTGTCGTGACTACCCCAAGCTGGTAATCTATAGGCTAGTGGTTGGAGACTAGTACTGAAAGGTGTTTTCACTAAAACATGTAAGGAATTTCCATTATAAATTGAAAACTCACGTAACCAAGCACACAACAAGATACAGACACAAGAAAACTGTATAACCAAAAGAGTGTTGAATGTAAAAAGGGGACAGAATACAAGCCCAACAGGAAAGGTAAAAGTCAATACAACTGAAGATAGAGAAGGGACAGCTGCTAGATCATCCTCCGAGTTTCCTACTAGAAGGGTAGGTGCAGATCGCATCCTCAGCACTCCACATCCACCCGTCTCTTCTATGTACCGACATGCCGTATGGTCCACCTCCAGGTACTTTCCAGTCCTAATACTCTTAGCCTCAGTCAGCGTTGTCCGTCTTCTGCATCCAACACAACAAGGTGCTGGCATAGCTCAAGAAGGGTTGTGTATAACGATACTCAGTGGGGACCTCAAGACCCTCTAGCTCTCACAAAATCCAACAAGGATAAAACACAAAGAATGGAATCAAAAAATAAACTTACTTAGGTATTTTCCCATACATATACCTCATTTATCAAGTAATCCATCTCAACCATGCGGAAAAAAAAGTGGTTCTGACTCAGCTCACACCAGGATATATTCTAGTGGTAGTGTTATGTAATATTTCCTATCACAACGTCAAACACTTTGGCTACTAGAGAACTCCTCCTCTATCGAGTGCAGTGGGTCTTTCACATCACAAAAAGGTGATTCGCAGTACCCTTGGAATGTTGAGGCACTCCTCCTATCAAGTACCATGGGTCTGTCACGTCACACAAAGGCGCTCCCCACCGTGGGACTGCAACATCACACAGAGGCGCTCCCCCTCGTGGCCCGTGAAGGTACCCCTCCTATCGAGTACTGTGGGTCCACCATGTCACCAAGGCGTTCTCCACAGTGGGTTTCATGCATCACCTCGGCGCTCCCCACTGGGCCAGTCGAGTCACTCTTAGTCGAAACGGTCAGCAGTCTTCACGTCTCAGCCAGCCATTGGGTTCCTGCACTACGCCTGATCATCTCCGGGAGGATATACTCCAAAAGCTATTGGTCGATACTCCAACTTCCACAAAGTCCCACGATGAAATATCTCAAAGCGCCTCCATGTCACATGGGCTTGAACTTAACAGACATTGTGTCAATCGGATGCCCGATATGTTAGTAATTAGCGTTTTAGTCCTGGGGGCCTTATTAGATTCGGGCTCAATCGATCTGATCATTCCCCATCTTAATCAAAAACACAGTTGGGTATCACTCAAAGGGGCGGGATTTCTCTATGATTTACAGTGCCACTGAAAGTTCATCAAATGGAATTTCGGTGCCAATGTTATGGCCAAAATAAATTAACTCGGTGGTAGGGGGCCCGGGTTTGATCCAACATGGTTAGAATGACCCGACCCAAATTGTTGGGTTTGGCCCGTCTTGTTGGGATTGGCTTGACTTATGGGGGTCATGAGTGTGACGCAATGGTGTCTCGACTGAGGGGTACCGCGTGGGTGAGGACCTGCCGCAGGTACTGCAAGGGCGCGAGCCGACTGTGAGGGCACAGACCGGCCACGGGGTGCGGACTGGCCGCGGGGCGCAGACCGGTCACGGGGGGTGGACCGGCCGTGGGGCGCGGAGAGGCTGCGGGGTGTGGACCGGCTGTGGGGCGCAGATAGGCCGTGGGGTGCGGATAGGCCGTGGGGCGCGGACTGGCCACGGGGGCGGCAGACCGGCCGTGGGGGCGCAGACTGGCCGCCAGGGCAGGGACTTACCATGAGGGCGCATACCAGATGTGAGGCATGGACCGACCGCAAGGGTGGCGGACCAACCATGAGTGCACAGACCAGCTATGAGGGTGCAGACCAGCCATGGTTCAGGAGTCCGGCCGCCTGTAGGTGGATCGACAGTGGGTCGGCGGTCTGACCATGGGTCGGCGGACCGGCCGTAGGGTGGCGGCCCATTCGTGGGATGACGGTCCGGTGGTGGTGGCTCAGAGGATGGTGGTGGCAGAACGATGGACGATGGTGGAGGATCAACATAAACAAGAATGAATAACATCAAACCCTCCCTCAAAAGAAATCATCTGCATTCTTTGTTTTAAACAAAAAGAATAACATGGGAATAAAATCACATACAAATTATACCCCGACCTCAGGTTGTTCATTGACGTTGGCATGAGGAGGGAAGAATGTGAATTTGTCGACGTTTGTCTCATCCACCACACACCTCCAATTCTGGGCTCATGTGTCGGTTCATCGTAGATGAAGACGTTCCTCATTGTAGCGTGACTTGAGGAAGAATTCGATGTCGGCATTCGTCGTTGGCGGAGCATTCTTCATTGGTAGAGCATTCTTCGTTTGGAGGTGAATTTCTTCATTGGAGAAAATTATTTCTCCCAATTATCTCTCCTATTCCAATTCCACCAAAAAGAATATGTATCCACAAAATAATAGATTATGATATGTATTATTTAGTTTTTTTCATAAAATTCATATTGGAGAAATTAATTTGGTGTGTTGGCACAATTAAGTGGGGAGAAGTTGGCAGAACAAATTAGGTCAATAAATTGTCCCAATTTAATATATCAATTTAATGGCAGGGGTGGGAAATTGTAGAGTTGGGAGTTTTCTCCCCATTTAATGAAGGAGTTTAGAGGTTTAGGCCTCGAGTGGTCCCTACCACCATAACCTCTCATGGGAGGTTAGGGTCTCGTGGTCCCCACTTCTCAACTTCCACATGGAGGTTTCAAATAAAAATAAGTTGTTAGAGAATTTTATTTTTATTTTTTTCTTTTCATGTAAAACCCAAATACTAACATTCACTCCCGATTAACTCCCATTGAGGTGAAAGTATCTTTTAGTGAGAATCAGTGTTGTGAGTTCAATGGTGCCCTCATATTTCAATTCCGTGCACCAGTTCAAAAGTTAGGAAACCCCGCTTTCATGTTTACTGAACGTATTAGAACAATAGATTAGAATTTCATTCCTGGAACTCCAGGCCTCAAAAGCACGTGACATGAAGTTTCAAAGACTAGTAAAATTCCCATTTGTTTAAAAAAATTACCTGAAAATTTTTGGCCTTTAGATTCTTCCCACCTCAGGGATTTACGTCCCCATAAGCCACAAATCATACTAAGAGAATATGTGGGGGTGCTAAGCACGCATCTGAGCCTCCCACTCTGATGTTCTCTCCTAGAGGTTCCTGTGCTGCCAGCAAACGCACACCAGAGGTATTGACCATCCACGAAGGACCCGCTCTTGTCGATCCTCAATCTCCACTGGAACCTCTGTTAATGTCTCCCCATCATCGACGTCTATCTCTCTGTGGTCGATGATGTCGAAAGGGTCGTGCATGTATCTCTTCAGCTAGGTCACGTGGAAGACGTAATGCACCATGTGCAACTGAGGTGGAAGAGATAAGCTATATGCCACCTCGCCAACTATGCTAAGGACCTGAAATGGTCTGATAAATCTCAAAGATAACTTTCCGGCTCGGCCAAATCTCTATAGCCATCATCGGGGTGACACCCATAGAAAGACATGGTCTCCATCCTCAAACTGCAGAGTTCTCCATATCCTTTCGACATATGACTTCTACCCACTCTGTGCAATCTTCATCCACTCCTGGATGATCTGCACCTTCTCAGTGGTAGCCCGTACCATTTCTGGTCCCACTAGTGCTCACTCCCCTGGGTCAATCCAGCACAACGGTGATCTGAAAGGTCACCCCTAAAATTCCTAAAAAGGTGTCATTCCAATGGTGGAGTGATATCTATTATTTTATGAAAACTCTCCCAAAGGTAAGTGATTCTCCCAGCTGCAATTGAAGTTGAGGAAAAAATCACACAACATGTCCTCATGGGTTTTAATGGTCCACTCAGTCTGACCATCTATCTGAGGATGGAAGGCAGCGCTCAAACGAAGCTGTGTCCCAAAAGCCTCCTAAAACTTTTTCCATAGACGGTAAGTAAAACATGCATCACGGTAGGATACAATCGTCAAGGGTACACCATGTAACAGTACAATCTCTTTAACATAGAGGCATCCCAAGCTCTCCACTAAACCTTTCTCTTTGATGGATAATAAGTTGGTTGACTTATTGAGTCAGTCAATGATCACACAAATCGAGCCATTTCTCCTGGATGTATGTGAAATTAATATCATGATGTCCATGTATATCCCATCCCACTTTCACTCTATGACCTCGAAAGGCTGAACCAAGCCTGGTGGTACCTGATGATATGCCTTCACTTGCTGACAAGTGAGGCACTCATAGACAAAATGTGCTACATCTTTCTTCATTCCCGGCAATCAGTGCTGTCGTCGGACATCCTGGTACATCTTCTCCACTCTTGGATGTACCGCTAGAGGGTAAGTGTGGAACTCTCTCAATACTTCCTCCTAAAGTGACACTGATACCAAAGTACATCCTCTGAAAAGGATGATGTGCTCCCCACCTTTAGATAATCCATTATGTAGAGACCCTAAGCTTAACGTGCATTGACATTACATTACATTTGCAGAACACTTAGTACATAACAAAAACACACACACAAGGATCGTAATAGTTTAGTGTCTTTGGAAACTCGGAATATAATATTCTAATCCTGGTGAAAGATATTCAACATCTCCCATAAAGATATTCCCTTTTTTATACCTAAAACCTTTCTTTATATCCTGGGGAAAAGAAAACATAAAAGGGTGTGCTCAAATGCTCAGTAAGGGTAAAAAAAAGAAATATCAATCACATCATATACATAAGCACATAAATTTTGGAAATCTTAACCTGTAAAAGAGATCATAATTTCATAACCTGGGATAACTCATGGCAGTGAAATGTAATCACAATAATCATAACATAAAACATTAAACTTTGTGGTATACACACATAATCATGGAGAATCATTTCTTGTTAGTCAAGACTCATTACCAAGACTATCTTAGTGGACAAAGTCCCTTTCTGAATCGAGTAACCCGCGTTTCATTCCTGTTTCACTGAACCGGTATAACCTACCTATCCAGCCATGTCTATCTCATGAGATATAAAATCTTTACCCAATGCATTGGAAGGAGATATAGGTCCCACCCATCTCTTAATGATACCATTCTTATGTTTTCCACAAAATCATAAATCATACATCATTGCATAACACATGTAATACAAATGGGAATCTTAAACATCATGACATCATAAAAAAATTTCATATAAGATAAAGGAATTCATAAAAATAATTCCACCACAACATAATCAAATCAATGTAATAATATGGATAAAAACAGAACCCTTTATTATCTTATATGGAAAATAATTTTGATAAAACACTTGAACTCCATTCTTGAGGAAAATATCCTTTCTTCTTGAAAAATATTTTGCCTTTCTTAACATGTCCTACAAATTTAAACTAAAAGAAGTTGATTAAAAATAATCATGAAAACTTGTCAAGGAAGCTTCTTGTAAATAATGTTTTAAAAATCCATTCATTCCGTATAAGTTAAAAAAAACATTCTTCGTACTTTTGTCAGAAAAGTCAAAAAGTACCTCGTACGAAAAACGACAAAAGATTCCTTTCATATCTTTTACTAAAAAATCACCGAAGGGTAAAATTGGATTCAAACAATTGTAGGTGGATGGAAATAATAATACATATTGAGGAAACATGGATGTGGATGAAAAAATACACCCCAGTAAATACCAAAGTATAAACAATCTCGGATAAAAATGAGATTGTGATAATTTCCCTTACCTTAGTCTGATTTACTTTTTACGTGTCCAAAGCTCCTGTATAATGGTTTAAATAATGTTATTGACTTATTCCAGAGTCATACTAATTTTTATGATATCATATACGGTTCACTTATGACTTTATTTTACCCATTCTTTTGTAAATTCCATGTTAAAGAGAGATTTGGGTAAACTCGTCTCATTTGTCGTTCGTGTTTTTAACTTGTAATTATTAATATGATTACTTGGATCATGATTACTTATACCCAGAATGTAAAACATGATTTATATATAATATATATTCATAATATATATATATATATATAATATCGATAAATGGAATGAAATACACCGTTCGTGGAGACGGTAGTCCGTACGTACGCATGAACGCTGTTTTCTTTTCCTTATTGAATTGAATGCAATTAAGTAGATGACATACATATTAATATACATAAATACAGTATCATTATTATGTCATATATTTCATTAGTACTTATTATATATACTTTATAATCATTCATTAATGGTTAATCATTGAGAATGAATCTCATCGCGTCGTGGAGACGGTAGTCCGTACGTACGCACGAGCGATGATATAATTCCCATGGTCGTGGAATTGTGTTGAAGTGTATGTATACTATTTCAGTATCAATATCACTTTATAATAATCATATATAGTTTCTCATTACACCATTATACCCATCCAATTAAGGTGGTGGCGGAAAATAGATTACACCACGGCGTGGAGACGGTATTCCGTACGTACGCACGCGCGTTGATTTCGTTTTCCGTAGGATGGATAGAAGGTGAATTAGGGTTGTTTCATATTTATAATAACATATAAGTATGTATGTAATACTGATGTTATGAATTTATCATGAAACAACTAAAGAAGAAGAAGTTGAAGAAGAAAGAAATTGAAAAGATTGGTAATGGATATTACCTCTTCTTTGAAACGCCTCTTTGAATCCTCCACTTAGGGAACTTAGATTGGTATTTGAAGAAGACCAGGACCTCTAGGATTATTATATGGAAGTGGATAAGGGATTTTGGCAGGGGTTGGCCGAGCTTGAGTGCTCAAATTGGTGTGAGGAGGAGGGGGAGGAGGTGCCCTTTTATAAGGGAGGAGAGGGGCACCTTAGGAATATCTCAAAATATTATTTTTTATTAAAGTCAAAATCAGTTTATAATGGTTCCAAAGGGTCTTATTTCGAAGTTAAAGTGGGGATGGGTAGAAATAATATCAACCAATAGGATTTAGACAAGTTTAGGTTATTATTTTAACCTTATCAATTAGATTTAACTCTAAGTTAAATAATTTAACTTTTACCATGTCTTTTTCTTTTCTTACACTATATGGTTAATATAAATACAATAACATGCCAAACTAACCCCAAATTATTTATTATTAATATATATATCCTTATATAAGTCATTTTTCCGAACCTTAGATTTTTATGAATAAAATAACAATTAATAATATAATATTTGATTTAAAAACTATTTTGTGTCAATTTTGACACTATTTGATATATGATTTTTGTGAAAGTCATAACAGAATTATATATTCGAACCAAGTTGATTAAATCAGCACTAATATATCATAGTAACCTAGAAAATTAGTGGAATTCATAAAAAGTCTCATATTACATTTATTTTGGTGTTTATAACATCAATTATGTCAATATTTCATTAATAAGATAATTACTGCATCATCATTGTGTCATAAATAAATTAAATTATATAATGTCTAAAAATAACAAATAAAATACCATTATGTAGGAAATCTTTTTATCTTTCTAATGAATATTTATAGTCGATTTAACTTTTGTATAAACCCATATTAAAAATGTTTTAGTAAATAAACTTTGATTTTAACTATTTTAACCCTTCTTTAAATAAATTAATAATAAATGTCCTAATCTAATCCAAGTTGGCCTAAATGGTCATATTTTATTCCTAAGTGTGTTTTTGGTCGAATTACACTTGTCCAATAGAATTATGACATGTGTTAGGGTAATAATAATATCATTTCTACCCTTAATTACCCTATTTACTTTTAACCGTGGTAAATAAAACTAAAAAGTTACTATTCACCTAAAATTATTTTCATCTCATTGAACCACATTTTAGTCCTTGATATTAACCGTGTCTCTCAGATTTTCGAAATTCCACTCACAGAAGCGGTAAAATTACGTTTTATGAACAATTCATTTTTTTTAACTACCACTTCGTGGTTTCACTATTCATCGAAAATTGAATGTTTTCAGAAAATACCAAAAATTAGTCCTAAGATATATTTGATATTATGAACTCAAAAATGATGTCTATTTTACCAAATTCAAAACATATCAGTTGCATTAACTAATTTAAAAATTAATTCTTATCGTCAAAACAAATAGCCTGTTTTTAAGGGATAATAACTATCAAAAGATTGACACTAGTTTATAACTGGTTTAAATGTGAAATTACATCCAATGACCAACATTGTATTAAATTGTAAAAATATATTCTAAATATACTTTAAAACCACTCAAATTAATAATTTATCACTATTAATTATTTTTATTAAAAAATTTGTTTTTAATTAAAATTTATTAATTTTCAATATTAATCAGAATATGAAAGTTATCCAAAAAGTACCAAAATTTCACCCTAAGCTAATTTCGATATTCCGAATCCAAAAATGAAGTCCATTTTGAAAAATAGAATTTAAAAAATTTCAAAAAGTGGTTATTACTATTCATAATGGCTAGTTTTAATAATATTTTAATAGCATATCGTTGTTTAGTAAAACTCGGTATTGTGTACTACACACGCTATCAAAAAAGGCCGTGATTGCGTGTAATGAAAGGCAAGTCAAGGATGCATGTTGTGCAAGCTCCTTTTGGTGTAGCGTACAACACAAGACATTAATGAAATTCAAAAGAATATTTTTCATAAAATCTAGGGGTGTTACATTCTACCCCCTTAAAATAAATTTCCCCCTCGAAATTTGTCGGGGTTATAAATGGTTCACTATTCGAAATTTTCTTTTATAGAAACCCACATCGTAAAAAGGAATACCAAAACATGGCTTTAAAAACTAAAGTATGAAATGTAACGATTACCCAAATAAACTAATCACTGGGTTTCCACATAGGTGAAAATATGGATATGGAAGAAAAATCTAACCATCATGTTCTGATTGAGAGTGGTAGAGAACATGGCTATGGAAAAGCCAACAATCACAAATCCATAAATTTGTGACGATCTAAGGTACCATCTGATTAATCAGATATAAGAGCACTAGGACGACATTTTTGGTTTTCAAGATCGTTTCCCTAAAGTTGATGAAATTGGAATTAGAAGAAATACTTTCGTGATTTTGGTATAGTCTCACCGTTGGTCATAGTTTGGACAATTTCCACTTCATCTCTTAAAGAAATGAAGTTGAATTTGTCTTTCGTGACGTGTTAGCAGATCATGTAATAGAATGATGGGTCATTCCATCTGTCTCAAACAAAAGGTTTGAAAAGTTATAAGTTCATCTTATGGTTAGATTAATCGTATATGGTTCCAAAAATGAACTTATACTTCATATATCATACCGCTTAATAAAATAAAACTAGTTTCTACAAAACAGGGACTTCCTGTAGGCCAGTGGTAGGCGATAAAGGCCAGTCGCATTTCGGTTGTGGGTTCGATTCCCACAGCCTTGTCCGACGCGATGGGCTGTCGCCCGTCCTGCAGGTTGTCCTTTTTCTAAAACTATATTACTATAACATCCCATCAATAATATCGAAAATAAACTTCTATCCTTAAACAATACTAACTTATGTCCAACATAATCTATTCCAATCTTTAGGCTTACCCATAATACCGCAGTCCACTCTCATAATATAGTGAAAACAATTACCAGAGATTTAATACCATCGTTGATCCCCATATATCATAAGATATGTCTTGTTGGTCACATTATAAACATTCAAAGTTTTTAATCATGTATTCTCTTGAATACCCATTGAACCTTAGTGAAAACATGAATGCAGTTAAACGTTAACACTTTCCACATACCAAAATCCTCAAAATTATTTATAATCAATCCATGATATCACTTAGTCCTTATATCAATCATGAGCTCATGAATACTGTTAAACATTTCATTTTCTCATTTTCCCTTCATTATGCGCATATCGTCTTATTTCCAAAAATATCTCAATCACATTGAATACCACATTAGACCAATACATAAATATTCCAATACTCCATGATACAACATTATTTTGGAATCCCATTACATAAAAACTTAATCATTCCACCACATCGTTTTTATATTAAACATCGCCAATAGTGATCTCATGTGACTTCCCTTTATCCTTTGCCTTAAGCGGTTGCTCATGTCGATCATCACTAACCCTTGGATTAGGGCATTTATTAGCATAATGCCCCATTTCCTTACACTTGAGGCATTGAAGTGTTGGTGGTGCGTTCTCTGCATCATTAGAAACCCGTTTTCCATTACTTTGACACTCAGCTGCTCGATGACCTTCATTTCCACACATAAAAAATTTTCTAGTCCCTTTAAGACAATCTCCACCATACTTCTTTCCACACTTTGTGCATAAGGAAAAATTCATCTTCTTTTCACCATTATTCTGAGATTTCTCCTTGAACTCCATCTTTCGTTTCTTGTCAAAAACACGAGATGGATATGTAACACCAACTTCCATTTCTACCTTGATAGCACAATGCACAATTTCTTCATAGCTACTGAAGTCTCTTATAGCTAATGCCCTTCCAAGACTTGGTTTTAAGCCACTGAAAAATCGATCAACTTTACTTTCAGGTTGTATGATAAATCCAGATGCATACCTTGCAAGCCTTGTAAAATTATCTTCGTATATACCAACAGATTCATCATCCCTATTATTTAGTTCAAGAAACTCCTTCTCCATCTTTGTTCGAAGAACACGAGGGAAGTACTTATTGAAAAATATGTTTTTGAACTTGTACCATTCCATGGACACAATTTCATCTCTTTGCCTCGTATTCTTGATAAGATTCCACCATTGACCAGCTTCACCTTCCAAACGATATACTACTAAGATGACTTTATCATGTTCAGAACATTGAAGAACTGAAAATATCTTTTCAGTGGTACTGATCCATTGTTCAGCAACAAGTGGATCGGAAGACCCATTGAAAGAAGGTGGACGTTGCCTCATGAAGGACTCAATAGAATATTGTTCCCTTCTCTGTTCATTTGGAAGTCCAGAATGATTCAGAGATTGTGTAAGTATAGCAATATGATTTTGCACTCCATCTCCCATAACATTTGTTTGTTCAAGAAGGAAATCATTGCATTGTCCATTGCATTGATCAACACGGTTCCTTCGGGTTCTAGCCATCGTCTAAAACCCAAAAAGAATAGTGTGAGAGGAAAAAATCATGCTAGGTAAAACAAAAAAATAAAGGGGGAGTATCCTCCATATCTAACATCTTAGGTTAAATTCTATGATCGTTACCGTAGTTCTAGGACTGTATCTTATACGTATAATTATCCTTAGGGACATCCCTAGACATACCTTAGAAATATCTCTAGGGATCTCACTAACGCTTTCGCATCCTAGTTTCCAAAGGTTGACTAAACCTTTCCTCTGATACCAACTGTAGAGACCCTAAGCTTAACGTACATTGACATTACATTACATTTGCGGAATACTTAGTACATAACAAAAACACACACACAAGGATCGTAATAGTTTAGTGTCTTTGGAAACTCGGAATATAATCTTCTAATCCTAGTGAAAGATCTTCAACATCTCCCATAAAGATCTTCCCTTTTTTTATACCTAAAACCTTTCTTATTATCCTGGGGAAAAGAAAACATAAAAGGGTGAGCTCAAATTCTCAGTAAGGGTAAAAAAAAGAAATATCAATCACATCATATACATAAGCACATAACTTTTGGAAATCTTAACCTGTAAAAGAGATCATAATTTCATAACCTGGGATAACTCATGGCAGTGAAATGTAATCACAATAATCATATCATAAAACATTAAACATTGTGGCATACACACATAATCATAGAGAATCATTTCTTGTTAGTCAGGACTCATTGCCAAGACTATCTTAGTGGACAAAGTCCCTTTCTGAATCGAGTAACCCTCGTTTCAGTCCTATTTCACTGAACCGGTATAACCTACCTTTCCAGACATGTCTATCTCATGAGATATAAAATCCTTACCCAATGAATTGGAGGGAGATATAGGTCCCACCCATCTCTTAATGTTACCATTCTTATGTGTGCCACAAAATCATAAATCATAAATCATACATCATTGCATAACCCATGTAATACAAATGGGAATCTTAAACATCATGACATCATAAAAAAATTCATATAAGATAAAGGAATTCATAAAAATAATTCCATCACAACATAATAAAATCAATGTAATAATATGGATAAAAACCTAACCCTTTATTATCTTAGATGGAAAATAATTTTGATAAAACACTTGAACTCCATTCTTGAGGAAAATATTCTTTCTTCTTAAAAAATATTTTTCCTTTCTTAACATGTCATACAACTTTAAACTAAATGAAGTTGATTAAAAATAATCTTGAAAACTTTTCAGGGATGCTTCTTGGAAATAATGTTTTAAAAATCCATTCATGCCGTATAAGTTAAAAAAACATTCTTCGTACTTTTGTCGGAAAAGTCAAAAAGTACCTCGTACGAAAAATGACAAAAGATTCCTTTCATATCTTTTATTAAAAACTCACCGAAGGGTAAAATTGGATTCAAATAATTGTAGGTGGATGGAAATAATATTATATATTGAGGAAACATGGATGTGGATGATAAAATACACCCCAGTAAATACCAAAGTATAAACAATCTCGGATAAAAATGAGATTGTGATAATTTCCCTTACCTTAGATCTGATTTTCTTTGTACGTGTCTGAAGCTCCTGTATAATGGTTTAAATAATGTTATTGACTTATTTCAGAATCATACTAATTGTTATGATATCATATATGGTTCACTTATGACTTTATTTTACCCGTTCTTTTGTAAATTCCATGTTAAAGAGCGTTTTGGGTAAAATCGTCTCATTTGTCGTTCGTGTTTTTAACTTGTAATTATTAATATGATTACATGGATCATGATTACTTATACCCAGAATGTAAAACATGATTTATATATAATATATATTCAGAATATATATATATATAATATATCGATAAATGGAATGAAATACACCGTTCATGGAGACGGTAGTCCGTACGTACGCATGAACGCTGTTTTCGTTTCCTTATTGAATTGAATGGAATTAAGTAGATGACATACATATAAATATACATAAATCCAGTATAAATATTATGTCATATATTTCTTTAGTACTTATTATATATACTTTATAATCATTCATGAATGGTTAATCATTGAGAATGAATCTCATCGCGTCGTGGAGACGGTAGTCCGTACGTACGCACGAGCGATGATATCGTTCCCATGGTCGTGGAATTGTGTTGAAGTGTATGTATACTATTTCAGTATCAATATCACTTTATAATAATCATATATAGTTACTCATTACACCATTATACCCATCCAATTAAGGTGGTGGCGGAAAATAGATTACACCACGGCGTGGAGACGGTATTCCGTACGTACGCACGCGCGTTGATTTCGTTTCCCGTAGGATGGATAGAAGGTGAATTAGGGTTGTTTCATATTTATAATAACATATCAGTATGTAATTAATACTGATGTTATTACTTTATCATGAAACAACTAAAGAAGAAGAAGTTGAAGAAGAATGAAATTGAAAAGATCGGTAATGGATATTACCTCTTCTTTGAAATGCCTCTTTAAATCCTCCACTTAGGGAACTAAGATTGGTCTTTGAAGAAGACCAGGACCTCTAGGATTATTCTCAGGAAGTGGAGAAGGGATTTTGTCAGGGGTTGGACGATCTTGAGTGCTCAAATTGGTGTGAGGAGGAGGGGGAGGAGATGCCCTTTTATAAGGGAGGAGAGGGGCACCTTAGGAATATCTCGAAATATTATTTTATATTAAAGTCAAAATCGGTTTATAATGGTTCCAAAGGTTCTTATTTCGAATGTAAAGTGGGTATGGGTCTAAATCCAATCAACCAATAGGATTTAGACATGTTTAGGTTATTATTTTAACCTTATCAATTAGATATAACTCTAAGTTAAATAATTTAACTTTTACCGTGTCTTTTTGTTTTCTTATACTATATGGTTATTACACTTACTATAACATGCCAAACGAACCCACAATTATTTATTATTAATATATATATCCTTATCCAAGTCATTTGTCCGAACCTTAGATTTTTAGGAATAAAAGAACAATTAATAATATAATATTTGATTTAAAAACTATTTTGTGTCAATTTTGACACTATTTGATATATGATTTTTGTGAAAGTCATAACAGAATTATATGTTCTAAAAAAGTTTATTAAATAAACACTAATATATCATAGTAACCTAGAAAATTAGTGGAATTCATAAAAAGTCTCAAATTACATTTATTTTGGTGTTTTTAACATCAATTATGTCAATATTTCATTAATAAGATAATTACTGCATCATCATTGTGTCATAAATAAATTAAATTATTTAATGTCTACAAATTACAAATTAAATTCCATTATGTAGGAAATCTTTTTATCTTTCTAATGAATATTTATAGTCGAATTTATCTTATGTATAACCCCATATTAAAAATGTTTTAGTAAATAAACATTGATTTTAACTCTTTTAACCCTTCTTTAAATAAATTAATAATAAATGTCCTAATCTAATCCAAGTGGGCCTAAATGGTCATATTTTATTCCTAAGATTGTTTTTGGTCGAATTACACTTGTCCAATGGAATTAGGACATGTGTTCGGGTAATAATAATATCATTTCTACCCTTAATTACCCTATTTACTTTTAACCGTGGTAAATAAAACTAAAAAGTTACTATTCACCAAAAATTATTTTCATCTCATTGAACCACATTTTAGTCCTTGATATTAACCATGTCTCTCGGATTTTCGAAATTCCACTCACAGAAGCGGTAAAATTATGTTTTATGAACAATTCAGTTTTTTTAACTACCACTTAGTGGTTTCACTATTCATCGAAAATTGAATGTTTTCAGAAAAATACCAAAAATTAGGCCTAAGCTATATTTGATATTATGAACTCAAAAATGATGTCTATTTTACCAAATTCAAAACATATCAGTTTCATTAACTAATTTTAAAATTAATTCTCGTCGTCAAAACAAATAGCGTGTTTTTAAGAGATAATAACTATCAAAAGATTGACACTAGTTTATAACTGGTTTAAATGTGAAATTACATCCAATGACCAACATTGTATTAAAATGTAAAAATATATTCTAAATATACATTAAAACCACTCAAATTAATAATTTATCACTATTAATTATTTCTATTAAAAAATTTGTTTTTAATTAAAATTTAGTAATTTTCACTATTCATCAGAATATGAAAGTTATCCGAAAAGTACCAAAATTTCACCCTAAGCTAATTTCGATATTCCGAATCCAAAAATGAATCCCATTTTGAAAAATATAATTTAAAAAATTTCAAAAAGTGGTTATTACTATTCATAACGGCTAGTTTTAATAATATTTTAATAGCATATCGTTGTTTAGTAAAACTCAGTATTGCGTACTACACACGCTATCAAGGAAGGTCGTGATTGCCTGTAATGAAAGGCAAGTCAAGGATGCGTGTTGTGAAAGCTCCTTTTGGTGTAGCGTACAACACAAGACATTAATGAAATTAAAAAGAATATTTTTCATAAAATCTCAGGGTGTTACACATTAGGTGCATGTCCTTTGGATATCTAAGCACATCGTGCCTCGCAGTCAGTGTCACCACACTGCACCTCCATGAATCG
Source organism: Viscum album (assembly GCA_963277665.1). NCBI lineage: Eukaryota > Viridiplantae > Streptophyta > Magnoliopsida > Santalales > Viscaceae > Viscum > Viscum album. The sequence goes on from OY728136.1 coordinate 1,155,742,340, forward strand.
TTGAAGAAGTGGTGGAGTGACTATAAGAGACTGAAGGAAAGTGACTTTACCACAATCCACAAAGGATATTTTCATAGCTTCCAGCTGCTTCATCACATCACCTAGCAGCTATATACCAGACCTTCTACTATGTGCATCTACTAAAACGTTCCCCTTCCCAGTAATATAGACTATCATGAAGTCATTGTCTGGGAGGAACTCAATCCAATGTCGTTGTCTCAGGTTAATGTACTTCTTAGAGAAGATATACCTGAGACTCTTGTGATCAGATTACACCATAAAACACTCACCCAACAGATAGTTTCACCACATCTTCAATGTGAAGACCACTTCTACTAACTCTAGGTCATGGGTAGTGTAGTTCTACTCGTGTTGTCTCAGCGGTCGGTAACCATATGCAATCACTACGCGCTCTTACATCAAAACACATCCGAGTCTTGTCCCTGATGCATCAGAGTAGACTACGTACCCTATTCCCTCCTCCAGTATCCTCATGATGGGCGCACTAGTCAGCCTCTTCCTCAGCTCCTGAAAACTCTACTGGCATCTCTCCGACAAAACAAAGGGTCTCCACTTCTCCATCAAGGCTGATAGTGGTGCTGCAATTCTGGAGAACTCTAGCATAAACCTCCAGCAGTATCCGACCAAACCCATGAAACTCCATACTTTCGTCACACTCCTGGGTGGCTCTTAAGAAAGTACCACCTCAATCATTGTAGGATCCATTGAAACATTATCCTCCTATAGGACATATCTAAGAAATTGAACATCTCAGATCTAGAACTAACACTTTGAGAGCTTACCATAGATATGGTTCTCTCGGAGTGTGTCTAGTACTACCTACAAATGATAGGCATGCTCCTCTACAGTAGTCTAGTATATCAGAATGTCCTCGATGAAGACCACTACTAAGCGATCAAGGTATGGGTGAATGATCATCTTCTTGAGTCCCATGTATACTACCGGATAGTTGGTCATTCTTAATGGCATAAATAAGAACTCATAATTTCCATACTGACATCAGAAGGCTATCTTCTGGACAACCTCGTCTCATAATCTGAGCTAGTGATGGCCTAATATGAGGTCTATCATTGAGAACCACCGTGCTTCTTTCAGCTGATCAAATAGGTCGTCAATCCTTGGGAGTGGGTACTTGTTATTCACAGTCTCATGGTTCAGGTTCCTATATTAAATACAAATCTGAAATCTCCCATCCTGCTTCTTGGTGAATAGAATCACGGCAGCCCATGTAGAAACACTGGGTTAGATGAATCCCTTCCCATGTAAGTCCTTTAACTGTACTCGTAACTCTTCATGCTCCGTGAGAGCCATCTGATATGATTCTATACATATCAGTGTCATCCCGTGGTACAATTCAATGTAAAAGTCAACCTATCTATGTGTAGGTAGACACAAAACATCATCAGGGAAAAATCCACATACTGGTCCACCACTACAAGATAGTTCGAACTCTCCACATCGATAGCTCCGAGGGAAACACTAGCCAACTGATGAGTGATTGACTGCACTCTCCTCTGGGTAAGTCCATCTTACGCTACAAAGGATACTTTATATCATGTGAAGCTAAACCTGGTCCCATCCATGTGGATACACCACAACATGATCCTAATACAGTCAATATGAGCATGTAATATAGATAACTAGTCCATAACAAGGATGGCGTTGAATTTCCTCGATGCCAATACTAGAAGATCCCAGCTGATGCTCTCACCTCCTGGAGTAAGCTCACACTGTCGGAAACTATGCGTAATCGTCGAATCCACCCATATAAGAGTCTATAGCCTTAAGGATTGATCCAACAACTCTGTTGGAACCTCTGAGTTCTAAACGAGGTTAGTGGGAATGAATGAATGTCTGGAACCTGTCTATAAGTATTGAAGCTATGGTGGAGTAGACACAGATCCTACCTCATATCATCTCCGGAGCACTGTGATCATATGCCTCTGCTTATTGGTGCTGAGATCCCCCCTGAACACCCACTCCCTACTATCAGGGTGGACCTTCTGGTGGTGGTGACGGTAACACCTCAAATCGTCGCCCACCTCCAGATACATGGAAAGCTCTCCTGCCACGCCCGCCTGCTCCTTGCAAAAATCCTCAGTAGAACCTCGCGGTCCCTCGACCATTATCTAATCATTTATAGGGTGAGTCGGACAGTCACACACAATGTAACCCTAAATGATGCATGTGTAACACTGCCTGCTCCTGGTATGATTAGCTCTGTCTCGGGTGCCCCACACAATCGATACTAAGACATGCGGTCAACCACCTATAGGTATGGTCCTCTGGGACCTCTGAGACATATGACTGATGTCAGCTACAGAAGACTTTTCTACCTGATGACTAGTAGTGGGTCTTGTTGCTGGTGTCTGTTCATCAAGGAAACTCTCCACCATTATGGCTCTCTCTAACACCCCCACCTGTGTTGGGATGCTGAGTGAGATCATCGAAGCCCTGATCTCTCTCTTGTTCCCCTGATCGAAGGTTCGGGCCATAAAAAAAAGGGTTCTACATCATATTTGTGGAGTATTGTTAGAGGTCAGTGAACCTCACTGAGTATTAATAAAAAATCATACTTCCCTGCTGTAGATGAAGTTGCTTCATTATGGGCACTACACAAAGAGTCACTGGAAAAAAATCTTCCCAAAATAGGCTCTCGAATTATGCTAATAGAAGCGTCACCTCATCTTGACCCTATAGCATCAAGATCCAAAATATTCCTGCTTCATCCAATAGAAGGCTGGAGGCATGGATCACCATGAGATAGGATGGTGTCCCTACGATTCGGAAGACTCTCACCACAACCTCCAACCAATCCTCTGCCGCTTGTGGGTCTGTCTCTTCCTTGAACCTAGGTGTCCTCTGGCACTGTAAATCATGAAACACGCTCTATTGGTGTGGTCCGTCTGCTGCTGAGGCAGGTAGCATCAGTGGCCCAACGGGGAGTGGTACCACTGGTGCCTCCACTGGTGCCTCTACTAGAAAAGGGCCCAACACCAAGGCCTCGTTGCTTGATGGAATATCAGTGTGTAAAACTCTTGGAACTGTTTCTAGTTGATAGCATGGAGGCATCCTAAAAAGAAACAGGTGTGCCCCGATCAAAATATTATACCTGGTGAGTTGAAAGTTATATCTGGTGAGTTGAATCAAAATATAAAAATGAAATCTTTTAAAAACACACACGCAATCAGTTTTTTCATTAACTGAGTCAGAAATCAGAAATCAAGGTCCTGGTGTATGGATACGTCATCCGCCACACCAACACTAGACTTCGTAAACTGAAAACCACACTCATTTCCCTTAACACTATTGTTTCATGGAAATGATCAGAGTCCTAGTTCTGTGGAAGAACCAACTCCTCTGATACCCATTTGTCATAACCCATCTGATGAGGCCCACGCCGTGACTATCCCAATCCCGGCATCCATAAGACAGGGGCTAGAGACAAGTACCGAAAGGTATTTTCTCGAAAACTAGGAAGGCATTTCCTTTATAACCTGCCAATTCATGTAAACAATCACACAAAAATATACAACCACAAGAAAATTTTATAACCAAAAGAGTGATAAAAGTATAAAGGGGCTGCAATGAATGCCCAATAGTAAATGTACAGGGACAATTAAAATACAGTACACCTAAAAGTAGAGGAGGGACAACTACTGGATCATCCTACGAGGTTCCTACCTGAAGGATAGGTACATATTGAATACTCATCACTCCACATCCACCATCTCCTCTGTGTACCGAAATTCCGTATGGTACACCTATTAGTACCATCCGGTCCTAGTAATCTCAGCCTTAGTCAATTTTATCTGTTATCTGCATCCAACAAAACAAGGTGCAGGCATAGCCCAAGTAGGTCTGAGTATAACGATACTTAGTAGGGTTCCCGAGACCCTCTAGGACTCACAACATCCAACAAGGATAAAATACAATGAATTAAATAAACAAATAACCTTACATAGGTATATTACCATACATATAATGATGTTATCATGTAATCTATCTCAATCATGAGGAAGAAACAGAGGTTCTGACTCAGCTCACACCAGGATTAATTCTACAGGTAGTGTTAAGTAACATTTCCCGTCACAACGTTGAACACCTTGGCTGCTGGATAAATCCTCCACTATCGAGTACAATGGGAATTCTGTGTCACATAGAGGCACTTCCCAATATACTTGGACTGGTTAGGTACTCCTCTTGTCGAGTACCGTGGTTATGCCACATCACATAGAGGCGCTCCTCATTATGGGTCTTCCACGTCACATAGAGGCTCTCCGTCGTGTGGCCTGCTGAGGTACTCCCCCCTATAGAGTACCATGGGTCAGCCACGTCACCAAGACGCTCCCCGCTATGGTTCTGCCAAGTCACCAAGGTGCTCCCCACTAGGCCTGTCGAGTCACTTAGAGTCGAAACGGTCAGTAGTCGTCTTGTCTTAGCTAGCCACTGGGTTCCCGCACTATGCTCACTCGTCTCCGGGAGGATCCGCTCCACATGCTACTGGAAAATCCTCCAAATGACACGAAGTCCCATGAATAAGTATCTCAATGGTACGCCATGTCATAGGGGTATCAACGTAATAGACGGCCTGTCAATTGATCATCCGATCTGTGAGTTATTAGCCTTTTAGTGCTAGGGGCCCAGTTGGATACGTGCATGATCCAACCTGACGGTTCCACATCTTAATCCAAAACAAAATGGGGTATCATTAAAAGGGACTAACTCATTATAAGATTTCAAGTTCCTCTAATTGTTTTTCAATCAGACGTCTGGTGCCAATGTTATGGCCAAAAGAATGTAACTGGGTCGTAGTGGTCATGTGTCCGGTCCTACCCGGTTGGACTGTCCCAGCCCGGTTGGACTAACCCGGCCCGACCCATTGGGTGTAGCCCATCCTACAGTGTGCCTCAGCTCGTTGGGTCTGGCTTGTCTTACGGGGGATGTGAGGTTGCTGCGAGGGCGGCTCAGCCGAGGGGTGCCGCGAGGGAGCAGACCGTCCGCGAGACAAGGACTGGCTGCGAGGGCGCGGACCTGCTGTAGGGGAGGCGGACTTGTCATGGGGGCATGGACTGGTAGTCAGGGCCTGGACTGAGCACGGGGTGCAGACCGACCGCGAGGGAAGAAGACTAGCCTCGAGGGAACGGACATGCCCTTGGGGCCCGGACCAGCCACTAGTTGACGTATCGGACGTGGGGTGGGGATCTGACCGCAAGATGGCAGTTCGGTGGCGATAGCTCGATTGATGGTGGCCGAAGCATGACGTACGGTGGCAGTGGATTGACAGAGGAGGAGGGAGGCTCAGCCGACGACAACAGCTTAGAGGGCGATTATAGTGGCTCAGTGGAGGGGTACCGTGAGGGCGGAGGGGTGGGGTGGGGAGGTCATGAGACGAAGGTGGCCGCGGGGCGGTGTCATTGAATCGTCGCCTTAGTTGCGTTAGACACCGTAAATAGGGAAAATATTTGCAAAGGGGTCAGCCCATGTTTTTTTGGACCGTACCATCCATGTTAGGGTTGTTGCAAACAACTCACCATAAACAAGAATGAAGAATGTCAAACCCTCCCACAAAATAAATCATCCACGTTCTTTGTTTTAAACAAAGAAATGAACATTGGAATACAATCACACACAAATGAAACCCCTGCCTCGGGTTGTTCGTTGATGTTGGTGTGAGGAGAGAAGAAGGTGAAGTTGTCGACGTTTGTCTCATCCACCACACACCTCCAATTCTGGGCTCGTGCGTCGGTTCGTCGTAGATGAAGACGTTCCTCGTTGGAGGGTGTCCTAAGTTAGAAGTTGAAGTAGGCGTTCTTCATTGGCGGATCATTCTTTATTGGGAGGTGAAGATTATCATTGGAGAACACTATTTCTCCCAAATCATTCTCCTCTCCCAATTCAACCAAAATGAATAGGTTGACCCAAAATAATAAATAATGATATCTATTATTTAGTTTGTTGGCATAAAATTCAAATTGGAAAAATTAATGTGTTGTGTTGGCACAATTAATTTGGGAAAGGATGGAACAATAAATTATATCAATTAATTGTCCCAATTTAATGGATCATTTTAATTTCAAGGTTGTAATATTGGGGAGTTAGGAGGTTTCTCCCCATTTAATGAAGGAGTTTAGAGGTTTAGGCCTCGGGTGGTCCCAACTACTATATCCTCTCATGGGAGGTTAGGCTCGGGTGGTCCCCACCACCATAACCTCTCATGGGAGGTTAAGGTCTGGTTGTCCCCACTTCTCAACTTCCATATGAATGTTTCAAATAAAAATAAATTTTTTGACAATTTTATTTTTATTTTATTCTTTCATGTAAAACCCAAAAACAAACCTTCACCCTCGACCAACAGCGGTCAAGGTGAAAGTCTCTTTAACAGAAAACTAGGGTAGGGAGTTCAATGGTGCCCTCAAATTTCAATTCTGAGCACCGATTCAAATTTTATAAAAATACCCTGACACGTTTACTAAATGTACCTGAACAAAAGTTTAGAAATTCATCCTAGGAACTCTGGGCCTTAGAATCACATGCCGTAAATTTTCTCAGACTCGTAAAATTTCCATTTATTAAAAAGACATTTACATGGAAATTCTGGGTCTTTACATGTTAGAACTAGAAATTATGTACAATGAAAGCTATTATACTATTAAAAGAGATGGATGTTTGTGGTATTACAGCTATGACATCTTCTAATGGCACAACCGTTGCATCAAAATTTTATAATTTTTATCCTGAAAAATTTTGTGGGAAAGTGCTTCCTGCAAATCTTATGATCCTTTCTATGGTGGAATTTGATGTGATTATTGGAATATATTGTCTTTATATATGTGTATATAATATTAATTTACAAGGAAGGAAAGTAACATTTCATATTAAATATCAATATATGACCCTTTATCAATTCAAGGACAAATATAACCTTCTAGTAAAAATTTATTCCATCCTAGAGGTCTTGATTCCTATAAATGAAGGTTATTTATCTAAACCGGTTGGGGAGAAACTCTTGATTTAGAATACAACCATTCCAGGAGAGTATGATGATGTATTTATAGATGATTTTTCATGTATTCCACAAATTCATGATGTTGAGTATTCAATAGAACTCATATCGGGTGCTATGACTATTTCAAAGACACCATAGAGAATGACCCTAACTATTTTATAGGAATTGAAGAAGCAAATACATGAGAATATTATTATGTGATTCATACAACCTAGTCCATCACCTAGGGTAACACCTATTGATTTTGTTAAGAAGGATGATGGACAAATGAGACACTACATTGATTATCGAGAACATAACATGATCACTATCAAGAAACAATATTCTATTTCCCACATTGATGACTTATTTGTAAAATTACACTGGGATCAATAATTTTACAAAAATAATATCTATTCATGAAATCATTAATTAAGGGTCAAAATTGGATATACCAAATATGTCTTTTCATACAAGGTATGGACACTATGAATTTATTGTGATTCCTTTTGGTCTTACTAATTACTTAGATATCATAATGGATCTAATGAATAGAGTATTTGGAGACTATCATGATCAGTTTGTGTTAATCATTTAGATGATATTCATGTCTATTCAAAGAGAATGAAGGATCGTGATGTTTACTTGAGAGTTTTAATGATGTGCCAGAGAAAGGAGAAGCTTTATCTGAAATTTTCCAAGTGTGGAATTTGTCTTTAGAAAGATTCATTTATTTGTAACATAATCCCAAGAAAGGGGATATATGTAGATCTATCAAAAATAGAGTATATTGAAAGATGGTCGAGACCAAAAATCATATCTATGATCCAAATTTTTCATGGCTTGGATTGATATTATTGATGTTTTTTGAAATATTTTTCACTATTATTAATCCAATAACCATGTTTACTTGAGTATAATTTAATTTCATTTATACAGAGGAATGTGACAAGAATTTTAAAGCGCTAAAGAGAAGGATAGCCAGTGTACAAACTGCCTTGTAGTGTATTAGGATTGTGACCTAAAGTGATGGAACCAAGAAGGGTCTTGGATGTGTTCTCATGAAAAATGATATGGGGATAGCTTATTCCTCACTACAGTTGAAAATTAATGAGAAAAATTACCTAACACATTATTTGGTGTTAGCAATTATAATCTTTTCATTAACGGTATTGAAGAATTATCGTTATGTTGAAAGGAGTGATATTTATAAAGATCATAAATTATTAAAGTATGTTTTCATAGAAATGGAGAACAATATTCACCAATGAAGATGGTTGGAGTTGATTAAAGGTTACGACTTCTCAATAAATTACCACACTAGGAAAGAAAAAAAGGTGGCAGATGAATTGAGTTGAAAAGAACGAGCTAGCATATACATTATGAGGATCATGGAAGATCAATTATTTATGGATTTTTAATGGACATATCATGAAATTATATTGGAAGGGGAGAAATCCTATATTTCACAAATGAATTTTCATTCATCCTTACATGGGAAGAGAAAGGAGGCATAAAAGAAACATGTAGAGCTACAAAAAGAGTAAAATGATCTTGAATTCAACTTGGATATTTATGGAATAATACTTATTAGTAATAGGGTTTGTATTACTCTAATATTAGAATTAAATAAGGATCTATTGGATGAGGCTCATATTTCTTCATTCAGTTTTCACCCATGGAACACAAAGATGTACAAGGACCTGAATGAGTATCTCTAGTGGGATGGCAGAAAATATATGTTTCAAAATATGTCTATTTGTGCATGGTTTTCCATAAAGTTAATGTTGGGAGATAGAAACCTTTGTGGATGTTACAACCATTATCAATAGTGGAATGGAAATGGGAAAACAATACTACGGACATTATTATCAGACATCCCAAAACATCTAAATTTCATAATGCTATATCGGTTATAATTGATCACCTTTCACATTCAGAACACTTCCTTGCTATTAGAGAGTATTTCTATCTTGATCAAATTTCAATAATATATGTAAAAGAAGTGGTAAGATTTCATGGTGTACCACTTTACACTATATCTGATTCGGATCCTAGGTTTACCTAGTTGTTCTTCTAAATTCATCAGTATGATCTGTATACAGAGTAATGTTACATCACTTTTAATCATCCCCTGATTGACGACCAGTATGAGAGTACAATTCAAACACTCAAATACATGTTGAGAGCTTGGTCTTTGGATAAAAAGATTGTTGGGATCACCACCTACATTTGGTGTAATGTTTTACCGCAATAGAATTCCCTCTATTATTTAGATGGCTCCTTATGAAGACATATATAGATACATGTGCAAAACTACATCTTTCTGGGATAAAGTTGGGTAAATAAAGCTATTTGGACATTATCTTGTTAACAAATTGGTAGAAAATTTCATATTATTTCAACAACACATAAGAGAAGCTCAGAGTCGACGAAAAAGTTATGCTGAAAACCGATGAAATGACCTATAAGTTGAAGTGTGTTATAAGGTGTTTGTATGAATAAATCCTTGGAATAGGGTAATTGGAATTGGAATGAATGGAATACTAAGCCCTAGGTACATAGTTCCTTTCGAAATTTTTAATTGTGTTGGGAAGGCAGCTTACCAATTGGAACTCGCATTGAATCTCTCTCATGTTCATGATATGTTCCATGTATCTCTCTAGAGAATGTAAATGCTCGATCCTTCACATGTACTAAGCTCAAAATTCATACCAATGGTTCTAGATCTTTCTTATTAAGAACAACTAATAGATATTCTACGTCGTAGAAAAACATTTATATGAAATAAGTTCACTCATTTTGTAAAATTAATATAGGAGAACAAACAATTTAAAGAATATTCATGGGAAATTGATGATATGATGGTGGATAGGTATCCTTAAATGATTGTTTCTATGTGACGAATTTTGAGGGAGAAATTCAGTTTAAGGATATAGAGTGTAACACTAAGATGTTTTTTATGAAAAATTTACTTTAAATAATTTTTAATTGTTTGTAGGTTACATAGAACTCAATAATGAGTTTAAATGGACCAAAAGACACCATTATTATATAATTACCATTATATCTGACCTTTATATTAGTTAAATAATTATAACAAACTAAGGAAAATGCATTTTGAAATTATTGGAAATCAATTATTTATGAAAAATATTAATCAATTAGATATTTTTATTTTTGAGTGAATTACATTTGGTAATTAAATTAATGAAATATATATGTGTTATATACTTAATAAAACATTTTTATACACATCCAATGGAAATTTTAGTAATAGGTTATGAATAAAACCCTATATTATGCATAGAAACCATTGTTTTTAGGTTTAATTTTACCTCTTAGAATGTTGAACCCCTTTTCATTTAATATTTTTACACATTAATAATATTAATATGGAAACATAAAAATTTTAATCTAAAGGAGGATATAATAATTTAAATTGGATTAATTTATGATATTTTTCTAATAACATTAATGTCATGATGAATAGTAAAAATATGCAAACATTAGATTGGAAATAAATTTTTGTTCATTGAAATAATTTTTATTTATGAATTATATTATTTAATTTTTTATAATAATAAAAATAATATATTTTAACCATTTAATAAAATTTAGGCCATTTTAATTAATTTTATTTTAAATTCAAATGTAATAACATTTCAATATTTATAAATATTTTTACATTAAAAACCCATTTTTTAATTTCAATAATAGGATTAATTTCAAATAAATTACTGTTGATTTTGTGTTTTGAATATTAAAAAATGGATTCCATATTTGAAATTAGTAGGTCCAAATTAAGTAAAAACAATATATTTTTCGAGCAATATGAATAGTGACTTCAGCAAATTTAATTAACACAATAAGAGGTAAATCATGTAATTAAGGGTAAAAATAATATTATAATATTACCCTAACAATTTTATTAATACAATTGATGATTTTAATTTGATCTAAAAGACACATGATTGTAAAAGGTATCTAATGCAACCTACTTAGATGAGATTAATACATTTAATTAATTTTATTTAATGAAAAGTGAAATATGCCTAACTCAACAATAATTATTAAATTATTTTCAATATAAGGTTATATATAAGATAAATTCTATTATAAATACTCATTTTAAAGATAAAATATTTTTCTTTATCATAACAATTTAATTTAAAATTTTATTAAATAAATAATTACCTTATAGACCTATAAAATGATGATGAAAAAATTAATTAATCGACGAGAAAGCAATGAATCATTTTTTATTAAAATATTAATAACCATCAAAAATTCCAAACTCTTTAAAAAAATACTTTTTGAGTATATATAGACCGCAAGAATCCAATGGTTGACTTATTGACCATTTAGAGGATTATAAAACAGCGTATGGCACTTATATTATTTTATTTAATGAGAAGACAAATTTATGACATTCATGTTTTAAAATAGTATAGCATTTCCAATGTTAGGGTTTTTTTGAAGATAAATTAATCTAAAATTATACATATGAAATATAAGGGATTTATCTTCATGATTTTATTTTATTTATAATTTTTATTCAACATATAATTTATTAAATAATTACATAAAAAGTTAGGTAGTAAATATTTTATTAATGAAGAGATCAAATAAATGTCATTAAAACATTTCAACAAATACAACATGGGAAAATTATTATGTAAAATGATTTTATATATTAATATTACCACATAGATATATAATAAAATATATGGATCTATGTTCACTTCTAATAGTTCTATTTTCAAAATCCATGAAATAAATAATGTCAGAATTTACATAATTGATATTTTTTCAAAATAAGGTTTTCATAAATTATTTAAAAATCATGAAACATTTTTATAAATATATAATAATAATAATTTGGTCTAAAATGTTATAAATTATTCCTCAATGGTGTAATTTACCTCAAATAAGTACATATTTTACCCTTTTAATTTTGAAATATTTATTACCCTACATTAAAATTAAATAGAATAACTAAGTATTAATTAAAATGATAATGCGTAAATTTACATAAACACTTGTTTAGAATTTATTTTTTGATGATATTAAAACCACATATCATATCATATTATAAATTTGGATATTTGGTTTTATTTTTTTGGTGGGGTTTGGTTTTATTTTAAATTAATATTTCTAGGGATTCCAAAAGTGCACCTCTTATTAATTATAAAAGATAACTTCTTCCATCAACAATTAACATAATTTTGAGCCATAAAGATCAACCATACTCCAACCATTTACATTATAAACTTATATATACACATTATAGAGGTCTTTTGATTATTCAAATAACAACTCTAGTTCTATAAGGGAATATTTAGAAGAGGCACGTTGAAGAAAAGGTAATATCATTTACCAAATTATTCAAAAATATTTCTTCCTATACATCCAACTCATGAGTTGTTTAATTATAAAGTAATAACTATAGTAGTAATTATATAAGGAGTGTTAATTATTATTATTAAACAACCATATTACACCTTCTACCATCCTATGAAAAATAAAATCACCATGCATGTGTACGAACAACTTACTATCTCCACGCCATGGTGTAATTTGTTTTTCACTACGACAATATATGGATGGGTATAATGATGGAATTAATAAATATAAATAAAGTATTAAAACAAATTTTTATTCATTCTAAAATACTATAAAAAATTCACTTAAATACCATTAAATAATTATGGGAATGATATCGTCGCATGTGCATACGTATGGTATACCGTCTTAATAGTGCGATGTGATTCCTTCTACATAATCATCATTAAAACATGATTATATAAATGAATTTAATGAATTAATATGATATATATTATAAAAATAACGTTAAGTAAATGATAATAATATTACAAAAATATATGAACATGATCTTACCCTACAAAACATGCATAAGAACATAAATCCGGTATCCCATAAATAACGTGTAATAATGAGCTGTTACTAACAAACAGATACAAATATGGTAATAAAAAATATAAAAAAATTATTATGATTATTTAATATATTATTAACATTATTTAAATAATTATACAGTATATTTTGATCCATAAAAATCATATTGGATATAAGTTAAAAGATATCATTGAAAATACCCTTTTTATCTGAGATTTTTTATTCGTAAGTATTTATAGGAATATATTTATCATCCAAGTTCATGAATCCTAAATATTTATTTAAAAATATTCTTTATATCATTCTAAAATTTTTTAATGTCAATTTTACCCATTGGTGAATTTTTACTGAATGAAATGAGTGGAATCTTTTGTCTTTTTCCATTCGAGGTCTTCTGGACTTTTCCAGCAAAATTACGAGAATAATGTTTTTTATATTGTACCACATGAAAGGATTTTTAACCATTCATAATTACTTATTTCCTTTAATATTACAATACATGATTATAAGTTTATATTCAAATAAAATGGAATTTCAAAAAACGTGTGGTATTTGGAGGAAGGAAAATGTTTTTAAAGAAGAAATGATATTTTCTTCAAGAATTAATTTCAACTGTTTAGTGAAAAATTATTTTCCATCTAAAATGTCACTCATTAAATTGGACTAGACTTATAAAAATATCATTACTATCATTTTAATGTTATTTTTATTGAATTTTATTTACTATATCCATTTTTTATATCAATTATGATGGAATGATGTTTAAGAAAAACAATTTATTTCATGGGTTATGATATGGTGAATTTTTTATATGTTTTTGTGACACATTTAATTTTTTTAATTATGAGATGGGTGGGACCTATAACTCCTTAAAATTAATTGTGTAGTGATTTATATCATGTGAGATACACATTTCTGGAACAACATGTAAATCTGGTTCAGTAATACAAGACTGGAGCGAAGAGTGAACTCGGTTCAGAAATAGATTTTTCCTGTTATGATGGTCTTAGCAATGAGTCATGACTAATATGAAATGATTTTATATTCTTTTTTTTGTATGCCATGAAATTTTATGTCATATTTTATGACTATTGGGATTATATTTCACTTTTATGGTTAATCCTGTGACATGATATTATGATCATCTATATGCGGGATATGATTTTCAAATGTTATGTTCTTATGATTATTATATGATTAATAGTTCCCTTATTTACCCTGATTGAAAATTTTAGCTCCCCCATTCATATGTTTCTATTCCCGAGGTCATGATGAAGTCTATTATATAAGATATTTAAAAAAGGACTATAGTTATTAAGAATTATGTGGGAGACAATGTAGATGTCCTACAAACTAGTTGTTTATGTTTCCCAGTTTCTAATGACATAAGACCTATACGATCATGGTGAGTTTTTTGTTATGTTATGTCATAAATAATCGTAAATTTTGAATTAAAATATATATTTAAATTATGAGAAACTATATCATACATGTAGTTGGTGGTGAAAAGGGCTTGCATCTCATGTGAAATAAAAGTGACACGTAATTCCATTACTACTTGAAAAGCTTTTGAATAATGAAATATATGAAAGAATAGAGTAAATTAAAACATTTAATATCATGATATATTTTTTTAATTTATTATATATTATTATATATAAAAATATATACACCAATCATGTGAATGGTTTGGTGAATATGTCATAAGTCTCAAAAAAATAAAAGTGATACTCGATATTCCATTACTACTTGTGTATCTTTTGAATTTTTATAACCCTGAATGGATAACATCAATTGATAATAGTAATATAAAGAAATAAATTATAACCATGAAATAATATTTAATTAGGAAGTATATAGGCCACACAAAATAATCGAGGTTTTAATATTGAATGTATCTTATGGATATAAAAAGTGAGATGAAATTACCTTACCATAAGTCATGAGTTTGTTCATACATATTGAAAAAAACATGTATAATATAAATAAGTTTACTATAAATCTACCATATAACCATGTTATAATATATCTTACCTCATATTATTTAATTATGACTTAATAATATTTATTTATTAAAAATTCCATCTAAATGTTACGTTTCTGGTAATATCTACAGTTTTTTAACATATATGTTGACTTGTTATTTATGGTCATTTTTCATTTATAATGATTTACTTATTTACATTATCTAAACAATGATATAAATATTATATATATATAGTTCATATTTATTTGAAATAATTTATAAATGATATAAATTTGAAATGAAATAAACTATTTAAGGAGATGGTTGGTCGTAAATATGTGTGAACTCTGTTTCCATTTTATTATCATATTTTTGAAATAAAGACATTTAAATGATATATATATTTATTATCATTCCATTGGAATTATTATGTCTTATATATAAAATGTTTTTATTAATCCCATCATAAATACATTCCATGTAATTTTTCAACGAATTGCCTTTCTTTAAGGATGCGTTAGTCAACAGGTCCACAAAAATAGTTATTATACTCCCAAAAATATAAAGAATGATGTTATGAATTATATAATAATTTCAGAAGCATGAATACATCATAAATATAATAAATAATATATATATATATATCATTTCCATCATTACTCTCAATAATGAATGGTGGATATAGAAGAACGAACGACATCGGTTTGTGAGGTAGTTGTCAACTACACACACAAATGATGATTGTGTATCCCATTTTATTGTAATTTATGAAGTTAAATTAAATAACCATAACAGAAAAAAGATCATAGTAAATTTACTAAAATTAGGATATAATATAAGCTTCATAAAAGTCGAATTGAAGAGGAATACAAATAACTGAAACAAAAGATCACGTTAAAGAGTGTTGCCTCTTCTTTTGGTAACTACTATTTATTTTAACCAAAGGAATTACATAGTTTGATTTCAAAACAAAGTGAGAATTATAATATGATAGTCTAGATTTCTGTATCTTATTTATTCAAGGGTTTTATGACCAATATGGCTTGAGTGGTGTGAATACGTGAGGGTGAAGGTGAACTTTTCTACTAGAGTGAGATGACACACATGGTATTTTGGAAATGAAATATTGGTGTACCCATGTTTTTACTTAAAAAGAGACTTCAAAAACACCCAAAATTAGATCCTAATGTGTTTAATTTCGATATATGGCTATAAAATGAGTGTTGGGAATGTTTAGACCCATTTTAAAACAATTGTTTTAAGTTTATCCAATAAGTGATCATTTTTTCCTCAATCGCTAGAACTAATATTAATTAATTTCACCATATTTTTGGATAAAAATTATGTTAACATTTCTAATCACATAATTGGAAAAATTTAATATAAAATTTAACACAAATACGAGATTAAATGACTGGTTATTTATGTAAAAATTCTCAAAATATTGACATGTTTTTGTATCCAAATTCAATTTAAAATTGATTATAATGGAATAAATTTTATTAATAGATTTATATATTATGTAAATATTCTTGAAAACCAATTAAAAATTATATTTATCTATATAAAGTAATTAAAAAAAATAGACGTTTTCAATTAATATTCATTAATTTTTTTACGATTCTTGAAAAAAAACATAGAAAAATACAAAAATATCATCCTATTGAAAATGTTCAATTATTATTTAAAAATTATATTTAATATTTTGAAATATAATTTATTAATTTTTCAATAATTATATTTAAAATATCAGCAACAATAACAAGTAGTAAAATTACCTTTAATATATATATATATATATATTTAGGCATAATTTTTTTTATTCTCATATATTTTCTGTAAATCACATAATATGTATGATAAATAGTTCATTATATATATATCATTAAATATAGATTTCAATTTTTGATTAATTATATTATAAGAATAGTTTTCCTGCAAATAACATACTCTATTTAGGCAGGAGTTTAATTTTCATTTCATGTTAGTTGGTTACCAAGGAATTCATAGTATATACCCATGTAAACGATATTTTAAAAATTTAGGTATTAATATTAATAAAATAAATTAAAAAAAATATTTTATAAATATATTAACATTTTAATAATATTAATTCTACATTGAAGTTCAGAAAACTAAATCTTGAATGTAATTCAAGCTATAAGAGGAACTCAACATTATGTTTGACACAATCCTAAAATAGTGTTTCATGTAGTGAAATCTAGTTTAAGTGTTCTATATAGAAAAATAAAAACATGGTGTTTTGTATGAATAATTTATTACTTCGTGTAATGTTAAATATAATCTATCAATGAATTTATATTAATTTAAACATAATAATTAATAAAGACATGGGGTATCACATTCTACCCCCAATAAAATGACATTCAACCTCAAAATTCATCTTGGTCATCAAAGTGATAATACATGAATGTTGCTTTCATAAAACCCCACACATTAAAAAAATTATTCTCATTTATATTTTATAAAGGAATGCAGGGAATATAATTTTTACCCAAAGTATCTCATAACATGGTATCAACATAGGTGAATGTAGGAGGCAAGTGAAAACATGGACATGGATGAGAAATATAACTATCAACTTCTAATGGAGTGTTAAAAAGAACATTTCCAGGATAATGATAATGATTACTAAGAAATAAACGAAATAGTCTTTATAAAGATCATTGATAACATCATAAATGTTGATAAATGAACAACTTTTTATCCAAAATTATTTTTCCTAAAGTCGACGAATAATTCACAAGAATATATAATAACTTGATTTTATTCCATTTCTAGAGACAAATACCACCCTATAGTTATTACTTGATCAATTTTCACTTCATCTCCAACTCCAGTATATGAAGGTAAAATATTTATCCCTCAAGTTGTTACATATCATAAGATAAAAAATATTTTGATAATTCGTTTAATCTATCTTTTGAAACATCACAAAAAATGGTTACCAAATATTATCTAGTTGGAAGAAATCCTTATTTGGTGATGAAAAACATCTTTCTCTAAAACATTATTCAAAGATTAAAATAAACAATTACATAAAAGGTTATACATATAAACAATCTGAAAGATGAAAATATATAATAATAAAAAGTTCAAAATATTTCTCAAAGATATTTAAACATTGACCCCATATATTTATATATATTATAAAATAGATATTGTTTGTCATAGAACAACATGTGTATACCATTATGATGTTTTATCTTGTAACAGGTTAATAAGATTAATTACCAAAAATAATTGTTGAAAACACATATTCCTCTACATTACTTACATAAAACACATATTATTGGACATATTCTTTGAATCCAAAAATGTTGAAACTTCCAACTATGATAGCATAACCACTTTTTCACCAAAAACTTAATCAGTTCCAAGTTAATTAGTAACACCATATTTACTTATTGATATCAAATATATATTTATTTAATCATCATTATCTCAAAATCAGGAACATATTAATGGTTATATTAACCATTACCATGTGTTTCCATGAATATATTATTTATATTAAATTAAATTTATAGTCTATTGAAACCATTCATCATATTCCTGTAAATACTTATAAAAACAAAAACCAAAAAATACTAATATTTTTTAAAATTCAAATAAAATACTTCTTTAACATAAATACATAACACTTTGAATATTCGTCTCTATCCTTAATACATTGACACAGATTCCTTGTCCTATTCATTAATACCTCTTTCATTTCACATTTTACCTTTTATTTCATCACCATCATCGACATTACCATAACTCATACTTTCAACCTAATTCTCATCAGGATATTTCCACATTGAAAATAAATTCTTATAGTTCCAATCATTTCATCATTTAATTAGGAAAACAATTAGTGATTTCCTAGGGAATACATTATTCTCATTCATTTTGTTAACAAAAACATTCATTTTCCATTTGTAGCTAAATTCTTTGTGTCCTTATTTCCCATGGTATAAATATATTACTATTAACATAATACATTTGATTGGGTGAATAATTCCACATTATGGACACAAAAGGTATTTAATCATCTTTCCTCCTTTATCTCCATTACATGAAATCTCTTAGAACAATTTGAATCCCTTATTTTCTATGTTCAAATGTTTTTATGGTAATGTTTTTTTAATACTGTTATTTAAAAATGGACTAATCATAACAATAATTTCTTTTACTCCATTAATCTTCTTATTTGATGGATCACCCTGAAATTCTCTATCACATTCAAATTCAACCAAGTTCATTCTAGTTCATTCCATTTAATAAAGTCAGAAATCAAGGTTTTGGAAACACTTATCATAGTTGAAATCCTCATAATCCTAAAAAATAAATTATAAGATAACTAAATCATAAAACCAAATTCAATATAATTTGACCCCTTACGATTATACTAGGTTATTCATTGTAATATTTTAATTTAACTACAACATGATGATTCATTACAAGTTTTTGAATTACCAAAGAATATCCCCAGGAGTTTCCAACAAGGTGTTCAAGAAGGAATGTTGTTAGGAACTAGTTATGAATAGAGTCTAGCTTAATATGGTGTTCTCTGGGTTGTTACCCATATGAACATTTATTCAAGATCCACAACAATATATAGTATCCATAAACAAATGTATTTATAGGAAACCAATAACAATATCCTTTTCCAAAATTTCATAAAAATTTTAATACGTTAACTAATACCTTGAATTATCATTAGGGACATCAGAAGACATATCCATAGAAATATATAATGGGATATCACTAATGTTTTTTCATCCTAGTTTACAAAGGCTGAGTAAAACATTACCTTTCTATCAACTATAGCATCACAGTGATAGGATAAATGAATATTACACATTTATTTTATAATATATATAACATTAGAAAATTACATGCTCGAGGACTATAATTGTTTAATGTATTTGTAAATATGGAACAAATTATTCTTATTTGGTCAATGATCTTCAATAACTCTCATAATGATCTTCTCCTTCATTACTCCTAATAAAAAACATTCTTTACAACCTAGTGAAAGGATTCATAAGAAAGGATGAGCTTAGATTCTCAATAATAGTTAAAATAATTTAGATATGTAAGAATAACATGAACATAAAGGTATGATAACATGTGCGCAAAATATGAATATCATACCCTACATATGAAATATTATAATGATGAGTCCTGACATAAATATTGACAGTTCATAATACATGAATCATTAAGAAATAAATGAACATGATTCAAAAGTGAATAACAATGGAATAATATGTAGACTTCCAGTATACAAAAATTCAAGTATAACCATTCCCTATACGTTATGAGTCAATTCAAAAACCTATTAGGGAACTTCAGGGAGTTTTCACCTACTGAGTGGGGCATACCATCGTCCCCAGTCAATGCCATTTCCATATAGTAGATTAGATTACACCTTATTCCCGTACGTGGTAAATTCCATTGACTTTTTCCCAAAATAAGTAGTCAGGTTTCACTCCCAATAACATTTTTTAATTCAACGTTCACTCCCAAGACCATATTAAATGTCAAGGATCACATCCAAGAAAATCATAGAAGACAAATTCTTATACTAAACCTCTAACATCCAAGGTAAATAAATAAAATTACATTATAATATTTATTAATATTTTTGAATTAAATATTAATATTAATTCAACGGGGATGCTATGTTCGATGGCATACCCAATACGCAACAATGAGTTTCTTTGAAATCATACGATGCACACAAATAATATAATAATATTATTGTAAATTGCAATAAACTCCTAGCCGATGTAATGGCGGGAATGAATAGAACTAACTAAAAAGTGATTATATATGTTTGTTAAATATTTTTACATTTATCCAATAAAATTTAGAGGCTTAAAATGAAAATGAATCCAATTTTAAGAATAAATATTCTAATATTCTTTAAAAGGTCGATTAATCGAATTTTGATGGAGAACCCTTTTAAAATACAATTTTTGTTACTTTTATAAGTTTTATTTGACAAAATAAAATCATTATTTAGAATCAAGACATAAATATTTAACTTTTGTAAATTTTAGGCATTTTTTCGATAAAGATCATTTTTTTAAATATGCTGTATTTTAATTCAAACCATCCTTTTAATATAATTTATTTATATGGTTATATTATCTTTTTAAAAGGTTTTAAAGTTTTATTAAAATATATTTTTACCATTTAATACAATTGTGTTCATTGGAATTAATTTCACTTTGAAATTGTATATAATCAAGTGTCAATCATTTAATAGATATTATTTCTTAAAAACACGTTATTTGTTTTGACAGCGGGAATAGATTATAAAATTAATTAATGCAACTTCTATGGTTTCAATGTGGTAAAATTGATATCATTTTTATTTTTGGAATATCAAATATATCTTTGGGGAAATGTTTGGTATTTTGTTCTGCCAAATGTTCATTTTTAATGAATAGTGAAAGACACTGCATTTTACTTCAAAACTGATTTTTCATCTAATTTAATTATATAGTTAGATTTTACTTTTAATTGGTTTTAAAGTGTAATTTAATTATTTTTTTATCACTTAATATATTTTTTTTCATTGGAAGTAATTTAAATTTTCAATTGGATGTAAAAACATGTCAATCTTTTGATTAATTTTACTTCTTAAAAACCCTTCATCTGTTTTGACAATGAGATTTATTTTTAAATTAATTACTACAATTTCTAGGTCCGGAATTTGGTAAAATGGGTTCCATATTTGGAATCATAAGTTCCACATTATGTAATTAAGACTCTTTTAATTTTTAACATTATGAATAGTAATGACGACAATTAAATTTAATTATCGTGATTAATTAGTAATCAGGTAGTCAAGGGTAATAAAAAAATCATAATAATATAAAATGACCCCAAATTGTGCCCAAATACTTTTTCTGAGTCATGTACGACCATGGGATTCCTTGTGCCAACTTTGGGGCCCCATGTAATCACTTTAGCATGATAGTGAAATTTTATCATATTATTTATTTAAAAAAGGAAAATATAACCAAAGTATGTATCTCCTAAGTAAAACAATTCTAATTTAATTTACATAAATGATCTATTTTACAATAAATAGTCATTGGAAATCTAAAAATATTTCCTAAATCAGGTTATTTTTTTATTTTTAGACAGTAAATGAATAAATATAATTATGAAACTGTGATGATGCATAGATTACCTCATTAATAGATGATTTAATTAAAATAAAAATATAAGGTGAAATATAATACATACACTTGTCTAAAACATATTTTATGGGTGGATTTAGAAACCTTATCCCCTTATACTCTAAATATATCATAATGGGACCTTTAAAATCAGAAAATATTTTTATAATAAAGTAACATTTTATAACATTCCAAGAGTGCCCCTCCTCCCTGTTATAAAAGGCCCCCACCTCTACCCCATTACCCACTCCTCTCAAGTCCTTGGCTCGTCCAAAATATGCTCATATTGTCTCTCCACATCCCTATATTATGTCTAGAATCCTCACGTTGGAAGAAGTCTTTCCAAGTAATCATCCGGGCTCAAATCAAGAAGAGTTACCCGATTTGAATGTAATGTCTTATCTTATGTTCTTTTGTTTTATTTTTCTTCTCCAACCCCCTAAATTATTTTTATAAATTGTTTTTGTAACAAAAACAGTATCTTAAATATACTAGGATGTATTTATGAGAATTATTTGAGATAAACTTACACAAACCTCCATCTAATGGTTAAAGATCATACTATTTCCATCGATGGCAAATTTCTGCCTCACGAAACAATGATTGTTCAAACGTCTCCTACCACCTCTAATGGTGGCCATTAAGATGTCACTGTATTTATATATGATATATATATTATTTTTATGTTTTCCTTATGCTTCTGTATTTATAATTTATGCCACACCTTTATGGTTTCCATAATGGGTAAACACGATAATTTCAATTTAGGAAGTGCGGACTACTGCCCCCCTCAATGTGATTTGAATTGTTAATTCCATATGTGGGATGTATAAAGGATGGAGTTAATGATATTAAATATGTTATTATATTGTAATTATAGTATACCTATGTATCTTTACATTTTAATTCTATTAAAGTATTAAATAGAAACAAATGTAGCGTTCATGCGTACGTACGGCTTACTATCTCCATGAACGGTACATTTTATTTCATATCTCAAAATGTTATGTACTATTATAAGTACCTATAAATAATGGAAATATATGATATATATTACATATAAATAATGAATATTATTCTGGAATTATAATATATATATATATCTATCATTTAGATTTAATTCCGTAAATATGACAATGAAATGAAAGTAGCGTTCATGCATACGTACGACCTATCGTCTCCATGAAGGGTGCATTTCATTTTTTTATCTCCAAATGTTATGTAATAGTATAAAATGAATATATACTGGATATATATGATAGTTAAATCATTAATAATATTCTGGATATGGTGTACTTATAACTACATTGGCAATTTTTTTCAAACAAGTTCATTTTTGACTCATATACCGAACTGCGACAAAAATGTCTAATATGAACTCACATAAACAACTAATTATTATAACATTATAATATGTGATATTAATTGATTAATAAACATTAAAGGACTTATTTAATAAATTTTATATTTACCAAACACTATTATTTAGTAATATAAAGAAACAAACAAGATAAGTCGGAGTTGAGGTTAGGGATCCAACCTCTCTATTTCTTTTCAAGTACTCTCTTTTATGTCATTTATTTTATGCTCCATGTTCTTATGTTGGAGGATGTTATTTTATATTCACCATATGGTATTTTTTATTTTCATATGATGTGAGACCCCCTTTTACTCCAATCAATTGATTTTATGAATTTTTAAGTGGCGTGGTTAGGCTGCTGAATTTTCGTAAGGGATTTCTTATGTCACTTTTAATTCCGTGAGAATTCCATTGGTCGCCACTTATTTATGGAATGTGGTGTATTGTGTACTAAAATTGATATATATTATCATGATTCTATTTATATTCATGTTGTTCTGAAATTCATTTGGTGGTTATTATATTTTGGTCGTACGACTAAATTGATTACAACGAGGTAAGGGGTTTTTATCTCACTTTTTATTTCCATGTGATTCATGCTACATTTGACACTATTCCATTTTGTGTGGTGTATGTACTGCACATTATTCTACTATTTTTGTAATATACTCTTTTTTATGGGTATATACATCTTCATTGTATGACTCTTCTTTCATGGGGGTACGTTTCGAAAGTTACCCAAATTAGTAAGGGGACCTTTCTCCCTCCTCTTTTTAGAAGACTTATTTTTCGTTATGTCTTTTAATATACATATTATTATTCTAGGATATGTTTTTCTATATCCTTGTTGATGTAAATTTTATTTCCATGTGATGAGATACCATTTTCCCTCTCATCATCTCATTTTCTGAATTTTAAAGTGACACCGTTAGGCCGTCGAATTTCTATAAGGGAACCTCTTAACCCAATTTCAATTCTTTAGTTTAAAACTATACTTCATGATTATGTCGTGATATAAATATATGTGGATGACCTCTGATTGTTTTACACTTAATATCCACTTATATTGGGTGTGTTTATGTTTTTCACACATATTTATGTAAATGATTTATCTGTAATCTAAGGATACCATCTTTGTAAGGGACTTCGTCTCAATATCCTTTCATTGAGGCATATTTCATTTTATACACAACTTTATTTTATATGGTGTATAAACCCCTTTGAATTTTACTTTTATTCAAAAGGAATATTTTTATAATAAGTGTTTTACTAAATGAGAAAAGGGAATGTTATTTTCTTACGTATGCGGCGACAACGAATTCTCTGCCGCCGTGACCATTATTTGAGTTTCGGCTTCCTCTACATGCCATAACTATTTTTAAATGACAAATAAATACCATGTTTTAATTATCTATTATTTTAGTATTGAAAATGATTTGGATAATGTTTTCATTATATGAATGTGTTTTTGATATCTTCTGATTGAAATGTGCAAATGTTATGTTTCTTTTATGCATGTTTTATGTGATACGATTATGTTATGGTTCTTGGGAATTGTCTATGAATATGGGTGGTTCCATGATAAACTACTGCTGGGTGAGCCCGTGATATATCTCCAACGAATTGGGTAATGCGAAGGAGTTTAACACTAAGGTTTCTCTAAAGATATTTAGGGAATATACTGTGATGGGTATTCCAAACGTAACCATAAGGGTTACTCCCTACGTAAGAATGTTATCAATGCCTCAAGAAACCATTATGTCTTATGATTCATTTGAGTTATTCATAAATCTTATGATTTCATGTGGCATGTTAAAGAGCTTAGGTTATATATTTAATGTATGATTTCATTGATTTTTATGTATACACAGACTAATGTTTCTTTCCGTATTTTTATATCCCTTACCGAGCTTTTTATGCTCATCCCATGTTTTTTGAAATGTTTTCCATAAAGACATAAGATTAATAGTGTCGAGGATGGGATCATATAAAGACATTATATCTAAATCATGGAACTAGATATGTTTCTATTTAAAAGTTTTTATTTTGTGGAAAAATTGAAAATGAGTAGGAGTGTCTGCTTTGTAAAATTTTGAGATGTAATAGTTATGTCCTAATTCTCTAAAACTCTAAACCTGAAAAGATCTTCAATGTGAATTATTCATTTAATTCAATATTATGTAATGTTATAGGGCCGAGTCCTTATATTTGGTATCAATGTTTGGTTTAGATATCTTTAGAGTTTAGGGTATTCTTTAAGCACATGTGACATTACCATAATGGTTAGAATTTCAGAAATAGTCATAGATTTTTTTGATAATGTGAATTAGTTTAATATAATATGAATAATTATATCTTTGTATTTACCCTCCTCATAAGATATTATATGATTATTTTAATGATATAATCACACTGACATTTTTGGTGTTATTAAATGGATGGATCTAGCAGGAACCAAAGTGACAATGGGTTTGAAATAAACTGTGGTGGTTCTCTGATTAAGAGACTGGATAAATGGTGGATTCAATGATAAATCTTGTGGTTATTCTAAACCAAGCATTAGAAGTCATGATCAATGACTTGATCCTTGGTGAGTTCTCTAATTCATCATCTTCGATAGAACCAACTCGATGTGGAAGTTCATGTAATAATTAAAAAACTAACCATTAGGGTTTATATAATCCTTACATTTGATGGAATTATGGGTTACTGTATGTTATGATAGAAAATTAAAGGCATGAGATAAACATTAAGTTAAATTATGTATGGATGTTTTTTTTATTTTATCTCTTTTGGGTATTGTTTTAAGAATTATATAGTTTTAGAAAAAGGATAACACGCAGACCGTGCGACAACCCGTCGCGTCGGACAAAGCTGCAGGAATCGAACCCACATCCAAAGTGTGACTGGTATTTATCACCTACCGCTGGACTAAGAGAAGTCCCTGGTTAGTAGGAAAAACTATTTTTAGTTAGATGATTTATAAATCAAGAATATGTTGATTTTGGGTTATCTAGGAAATTATTGACCTATCATAGAGGATATATGATTAGGTTAATTACTTTTCAATATGAGAGTTTAAGAGAAATAGATGTTATTTGGAGATAAATGTTAAGATATACCTTGGAAGACTATGTGATTAAATTCTTCAGATATTAGGGTTTCAATATTAGTATTGTTTACTTTGATGAATTTTATGGACAATTGTTTATCGAATGGTCTTTGTTGAACTTTGGGTTTTTTTGTTCAAATTTTGGAGATTAAGAATAGATTTTCTTTTTATAAAGGATTTTACTTTTTGGGGATTATCTGATCATGTACTAATATTTGTTGGTTTTGGTTAAGGTCTAAAGACTTGGGAAATTTATAGTTCGCTTTTTTGGATTAGGTGATTCTCTATAAGTTGATTATAGCACTTTTAATGTGAGTAAGTCATCCTAAATACTCATCATTGTAGAAAATATGAGTTTGTGTTATAAATCATGTAAGAGATGAAAGTCGAAAGGACAATTTTTTTACTTATGTTTTAGGTAAGCTCATAAATAAATTCCTCAATGAAACATAACTTAAAATAAAAATGTTGTCTGTTATCTTTTCCAACTATGGAATCAAATACCAATTAACCCATCACAACATTGTGATTCCCTGGTGGTTAACTTTCTCCTAAACATGTTTTCTATAACTCTCCATTAGAACATGGTGGTTTTTTTCTCTCTTCCATATCCATATTTTTCTAAATGGAATCCTATTATGGGATAACTCGGGTGACCTTTGTACTTCCCTTTTATTCTTTTAAAGTAATAGTTTTACTGACTTTTTTTCCAATGTGGGGATTTCAAGGATTTTTCCAAGCCCAATTATAAAATTGTGAGGATGCAATTCCCAAAAGGGGGGAAGGATGTAACATCCCAAGTAAATAAATAATATTACATTATAATATTTATTAATATTTGTGAGTAAAATATTAATATTACTTTAATGGGGATTCTATGTTTGATGGCGTACCCAATACGAAACAACGAGTTTATTTGAAATCTTACGATGCAAACTAATAATATAATCATATTATTCTAAATAGTAGTAAACTCCTAGATGATGTAATGGAGGGAACAAACAGTACTAACTAAGAAGTTATTATAAATTTTTGTTAAATATTTTAGCATTTATCCAATAAATGCTAGAGGCTTAAAATGAAAATGAATCCAATTTTAAGAATAAATAATATAATATTCATTAAAAGGTCGATTAACCGAATTTTGATGGAGAACCCTTTTAAATTATAATTTTTGTAACTTTTATATGTTATATTTTAAAAAATAAAATCCTTGTTTAGTATCAATACATCAAAATTTTATTTGTGTAAATTATTGGCATTTTTCTGATAAAGTTTTTTTTTAAATTTCTATATTTTAATTCAAAACATCCTTTTAATCTAATTTATTAATATGGATATATTATCATTTTAATTAGTTTTAAAGTTTAATTAAAATATATTTTTACCATTTAATCCAATGGTGGTCATTGGAATTAATTTCACATTGAAATTGTACATAAAAAAGTGTCAATCTATTAATAGATATTGTTTCCTAAAAACACATTATTTTTTTTGACAATGGGAATTGATTATAAAATTAATTAATTCAAATTTTATGTTTTTAATATGGTAAAATTGATATTATTATTTATTTTGTAATATCAAATATAGCTTTGGATAATCTTTTTGTATTTTTTCTGACAAATGTTCATTTTTAATGAATAGTTAAATATACTACATTTTTCGTTAAAACTGCATTTTCATCTAATTTATTATATAGTAAGATTGTCCTTTTAATTGGTTTTAATGTGTAATTGAATTATGTTTTTATCACTTAATACAATTTTTTTTCATTGGATTCAATTTCACATTTCAATTGGATGTAAAAACAAGTCAATCTTTTGATAAATTTTAATTCTTAAAAACTCGTCTTTTGTTTTGACACTGAGATTTATTTTTAAATTAATTACTGAAATTTCTAGGTTTGTAATTTGGTAAAATGGTTACCATATTTGTAATCGGATGGTCCAAATTATTTAATTAATAATATTTTGTTTTTGGACATTATGAATAGTAATGACGGCAATTATCTTTAATTATCATGATAAATTAGTAATCTGGTAGTTAAAGGTAATAAAATAATATCATAATAATATTAAATGACTACAACTTGTGTAAAAATACTTTTTTTGAGTCATGTCCAACCATTGGATTCCTTGTGACAACTTTGGGGCCCCATGAAATCAATTTAGTGTGATAGTGACCTTTAATCATATTATTTATTTAAAAAATGAAAATATAACCAAAGTATGTATCACCTAAGTATAAAAATTATAATTTCATTTAAATAAATTATATTTTTGACTATAAATTTTCATTGGAAAGTTAAAAATAAATCCTACATCTTGGTATTTTTTTAATTTTTAGAAATTAAATAAATATATTTATTTATGAAACTGTGATGATGTAGGGATTACCTCATTAATATACAATTTAAATAAAATAAAATTATAAGGTAAAATATAAGACATAAAATTGTATAAAACCTATTTTATGGGTGTATTTCGAACCCTTATCACCTTATCCTAGATATATATCATTTTGGGATCTTTAAAATCCGATAAGCATTTTATAATAATGTAACATTTTATAACATTCCAAGAGTTCCCCTCCTCCCACTTATAATAGGCCCCCACCTCTACCCCCTTTCCCGCACCTCTCAAGACCTTGTCTCATTCATCCTATTCTCATATTGTCTCTCCAAATCCCTCTAATACTCCTAGAATCATCACCTTGTGCAGAAGCCTTTCCAAGTAAGTCTTTGGGCTCATATCAAAAAGAGTTACCCTATTTAAAGGTAATGTCTTCTCTTATGTTCTTTTGTTTTATTTTTCTTATCCAACCACCTAAAATCTTTTTATTCGTTTCTTTTCTAAACACACCAGAATCTTAAATATACTAGAATTTTTCTATGATAATTATTCGATCTATACTTACACACAACTCCATCTAATGGTTATAGAACATAATGTTTCCGTGGTTGGAGAATTTATACCTCATGAAACCATGATTGTTCAAAATTCTTCTACCACCTCTCATGGTGGCCAATAAGATGTCACTGTATTTATATATGATATATTAATTATTTTTATGTTTTACTTATTCTTCTTTATTTTTCATTTATGCCATACCTTTATGGTTTCTTTAATGGGTAAACACGATAAGATCATTTTTGGAAGTGCATACTATCACCCCCTAAAAGTGATTTGAATTGTTAATGTCATATGTGGGATGTATAATGGATGGAGTTAATAATATTATATATGTTATTATATTGTAATTATAATATAACTATATATAATTATGATTTAGTTCCATTAAAGTATGAAATAGGAATGAAATAAGCGTTCATGCGTACGTACGGCTTACCATCTCCATGAACGGTACATTTCATTTCTTATCTCCAAATGTTATGTACTATTATAAGTACATATATATAATGTAAATATATGATATAAATTAAATCTAAATGATGTATATAATTCTGTATTTATAATATATATATATCT
Organism: Viscum album; assembly: GCA_963277665.1. Classification (NCBI taxonomy): domain Eukaryota; kingdom Viridiplantae; phylum Streptophyta; class Magnoliopsida; order Santalales; family Viscaceae; genus Viscum; species Viscum album. Next base: position 1,155,772,402 of record OY728136.1, read on the forward strand.
CATTTAATTTTAATTCCATTAATATGACAAAGAAATGAAAGTAGCGTTCATGCGTACGTACGGCCTACCGTCTCCATGAATGGTGAATATAATTTTTTTATCTCCCAATGTTATGGAATAGTTTTAAATGAATATATACTGGATATATATGATATTTAAATCATTAATAATTTTATGTAGATGGTGTACTTACAACTACATGGACAATTCTTTTCAAACAAGTTCATTTTTGACTCATATACTGAACATCGACAAAAACGTCTGATATAAACTCACATAATTAACTAATTATTATAATATTATAATATGTGATATGAATTGAATAATAAACTTTAATGGAGTTCTTTAAGAAATTTTAAACTTACCAATGTTTATTATTCATGAATATAAAGAAACGAACAAGACAACTCGGACTTGAGGTAAGGGATCCGACGTCTCTCTTTCTTTTCAAGTACTCTCTTTTGTGTCATTTATTTTATGCTCCATGTTCTTATGTTGTAGGATGTTATTTTATATTAACCATACTATAATTTTTATTTTCATATGATGAGAGACCCACTCTTACTCTCATCAATTCAATTTAAGAAATTTTAAATGGCGTCGTTAGGCTGCCGAATTTTCGTAAGGGATTTCTTATCTTACTTTTAATTTCGTGAGATTTCCATTGGTTGACTTTTATTTATGGAATGCGGTGTATTGTGTACTTCTAGTTGATATATGTTATCATTATTATATTTATATCCATGTTGTTCTGAAATTAATTTGGGGTTATTATATTTTGGTCATACGACTTGATTGATTACAACGAGGTAAGGGTTTTTTATCTCATTTTTTATTTCCATGAGATTCATGCTACATTTGACACTGTTTCCATTTGTGTGGTGTATGTTCTGTTCATTATTCTACTATTTTTGTAATAAAATATTGATTATGGGTATTTACATCTTAATTTTATGACCCTTCTTTCATGGGTTTTACGTTTTGAAAGTTACCTAAATCGGTAACGGAACATTTCTCCATCCTCTTTTTAAAAGACTTCTTTTTCATTATCTATTTTAATTTACATATTATTATGCTGGGATATGTTCTTCTGTTTCCTTATTGATGTAAATTTTTTGTCCAAGTGATGAGATACCTTTTTATCTATCTTCATCTCATTTCCTGAATTTTAATGTGATGATGTTAGGCTGTCGAATTTCTGTAATGGAACTTCTTAACCCAATTTCAATTATTTGGGTTAAACCTCTACTTCATGATTATGTCGTGCTATGAATATGTTTGGATGAACTCTAAATTTTTTACAATTAATATGCACTTATATTGGGTGTATTTATGTTTGTCACACATATTTATGTAATTGATTTTTCTTTAATCTAAGGATACCGTCTTTGTAAGGGACTTTGTCTCAATCTCCTTTCATTGAGGCATATTTTGTTTTATACACAACTTTATTTTATAAGGTTTATAAACACATTTTACTTCTACTTTTATTAGAAAGGAATATTTTTCTATGATGCGTTTTACTAAATGACAAAAGGGAATGTTTTTGTCTTATGTATGTGGTGACAACGACTTCTATGCCGCCATGACAATTATTTGGGTTTCGGCTTCCTATACAAGACATAATTTTTTTTAAATGAAAAATAAATACCATTATTTACTTTTCTTTTATTTTGGTATTGAAAATGGTTTTGATAACGTTTTGATTATATCAATGTGTTTTTGATATCATGTGATTGGAATGTGGAAATGTCATGTTTCCTTTATGCATGTTTTATGTGATGCGATTATGTTATGGTTCTTGGAAATTGTTTATGAAGATGGGTGGTTTTGTGATAAACTAATGGTGGGTGTGCCTGTGATAGCTCTCTAATGCATTGGGTAATGCAAAAGATTTAAACGCTAAGGTTTCTCCGAAGAGATTTAGGGAATATAGTGTGATGGGTATTCCAAACATAACCATGAGGGTTACTCCCTATGTAAGAATGTTACGAATGCCTCACGTTACCTTTATGTATTATGATTTCTATGATTTATTCATAAATCTTATGATTTCATGAGGTATGTTAAAGTGACTACATTTTATGTGTAAAGTATAATTTCATTGATTTTTATGTATACATGGACTAATGTTTCTTTCCGTATTATTATATCCCTTACTGAGCTTTTTATGCTCATCCCATGTTTTATGAAATGTTTTCCATGGGACGTAAAGATGAAAAGGGTCAAGGATGGGATCATCAAAAGACATTCTATCTAAATCATGGAACTAGATATGTTTCTTTTTAAGAGTTATTATTTTGTGGAAAAAATGGAAACTGAGTAGGAGTGTCGACTTTGTAATATTTTGAGATGTAATAGTTATATCATAATTCTCTAAAACTCTAAACCTAAAAAATATCCTCAATGCGAATTATTCATTTAATTCAAGATTATGTAATGTTATATGGCCGGGTCCTTATAAAACAGGGTTCACTCTCTATTTTATATATGTCTATATCATGAGATATAAATCTTTAACCAATTCATTGGGGAGATATATAAGGCCCACCCTACAAATACTAAAATTATTTATACTTGATCTAAAAGATTATAAATATCATAATGTATTAACAAATGAAATAAAATTGGTATCATAATCATATTATAAGATACTTTAAAAAAGACAAAGTTCATAATAATTTCATCCCTGAAAAACATGTGAAAAGAAGTAGTTTTCATGTGTGTTTTATACTTGTATATCCCGAGGAAGATAAATAGGTGTCATAGACATCCTAACATATAAAAAAAATTTCAGGAATGAATATTATTTGTATTATTGGATCATATCCTTTTTTAAAAATAAAATATATTGAAGGATTTCATCTTAGATAGAGAAGTATTTTGAATTATCATGTGGATCACTTAAAAAGTAAAATAACCATTCATTAAAAATACTTTTTATGACACAATACATTCTAAATTATTACTTATTTTTAATCCACGTTGATTAATTCATATTAATTTTTAAAAAATCATTTAAAAATTTTCTCCAGAAAAATATTATTTTAAATTCATAAATTTTTGGAAAACCCTTTTAATTAAAAACATAGTAAAAAGTTTTGAAGGGTGATTTGATATCATTTAAAAAAAAATATAAAACATTTTAAATATAAATCTCCTTGAAAATTATAATATAATTAAATTTTAAAAAAAGTGAGACGATTTTTTGAAAATAAGGTTTATGAATAAAAATGATTTCAGATCGAAGAGGGAAATAACGTCATATTTTCTTATAAATGTTATTTTAATTATAGGATGTAACAAAGAGTAGAAAATTAATAACATTACTTCATGATATCAGGAATAACCATAGGAGAATTAAATTAATTAGAATTCAAGAGAGATAAATCATGATATTTCATCAATTTAATTTTAATCACAAATAATCATGATAAACATTGATATTATAACAATAATAACTTCCCACTATGGTAAACTTAACTCCTAATCGACATAAAATAATATCATTAAATTATTATAAAAGTATAATTAATATATGTTTATTCATTATATAACATGTAAATGGTTAATTTCATACCCCTCATCTAAGAATATAGATGCATAACATAACATGTGTCTGAAAGAAGGAAAATTGAGATAGTAGTACCTTACTGTGTTGGTAACTTTTGAACCATAAATACAATTAATGGGATATAATAAAATACATATGTATAATTCAGATAATTCTTCATTATATTAATTAAGAAATACATCTATAGGTATTATACACACCATAAAAAAGAAATAGGTGGTGAACATGGCTTTTGTCTAAGGGAAAATGAATTTGAGATGAAAATACCTAACTACTTGAGTAACATTTGAATCATGAAATGAATAATATTTTAAATAAATTTAAATATTTAACAGAATTAAATAAATTAAATTCATGATATAACATTTACTTAGTATGTATATACCCCAAAAATACAAACAAGTGCTGAATATGGCATAAGTCCCAAAAAGATTATGGTGAGACTAGAAATCCTCATATTGCTTGAGTAAATTTTTTAAAATGAACCATGTGAATGAATGACATAAATTGAAACATTTAATATATTTAAATAGAGTAAATTTATGATATTAAATGTCATAAGTATGTATATACACCACAAAAAATTTAGAGGGTTTAATAAGGAATGTATCTCATGGATATAAAAAATTGAGATAAAAATATCTTTCCATAATTGTTGACTTTATTCATACCCATCCAAATATAATATATAATAAATATAAGTAGCTTATAAATTTAAAAATAATTAATATTAATATTTTTCATACCATATATTATTTAATTGTGACATTATATTACATTTTTTATAATAATTCCATGTTAATGTTACGCTTTAGGTTACATCTGCTTGATTTTTGTATATGGTATGACTTTTTTTGTCCTTTATCATTAATAATGATTTTATATCTAGAATAATTTAATCCATTATATATATATTTCATATTTATTCATTATATGTTTATTTATAACAATATATAAACTATATAATATGAAATGAAATACACCATTCATGAAAATGATAGATCGTACATACATAAGATTGTTGTATACATTTTATTGTCATATATTGAATGATATAAAAGTAAATGATTATAAATATATAATAAATTTGTAATTATTTTTTCATATATATAAAATATTTTTAATAAAATCATCCATAATACATTTTATTTAAACCTTGAATGACTCACATCCCTTTTAGGAGGGAGTAGTCCAAACATCCACAAAAATGGTTATAATATTCCCATAAAATTGAAAGTATGAAGGTATTTATTATATAATAAGTAAATAATATTAAATATATATTAAATATTATATATTTATGGTATAATAATTATTTCTATCATTATTACTATCCTTGAAATGTGGAAGTCGAAGAAAGTACAATGTTGGGCTGTGAGGCGGTTGTCCACTGAACACATTAACAATGATTTTGTTTCCTATTTGATGGAAGTATGTCAATTTTAGGGTAGTAAATTTAAGAAAAAAACATTTATGTATATTGATGATACTATGGTTTTTATATTATATTTATAAAATACTAATTTAATGGATGGAGAAAAAATTAAAATAAATGTTCTCATCAAAGAACGTTAACTCTTTTTTGAGTAACTCCTTTTGGTTGGAACCAAATGACTTCCTTTGTTAGATTTATGACAAACATAAAGCATATAGGATTACTTTATTGATTTTGGGAGATTATTTTGTAATTTTTTTAACGACAAAAATGGTATTATAGGTGTCAGGATGTTAGGATGGGTGTATTCTTTAATAATGCATGGAGAGTGAGAACATTGTATTTTTTGAAAAGAAAGTAAAGTGTACCAATGATTTATCCAAAATTTGTGGATTCCAAAAGACACAAAATTTTATTATATACAATTTAATGTAAATATTTTCCCATAAAAAATTATTTCGGAATGTTTATAGTAATTTTTACACCATATGAGTTGAATTTAACTACTAAGTGATATTTTTCATACCTTAATCATTGTAATTAATTTTAAATGATTTCACTAATATTTTGTTAATTTTTTAACATACTCTAAATTATAAATTATGATGACTATAAATTTAGATCATATTATTCAATGTTATAATCAAATAATTGGAAAATTTTATTTTAAAATCAATCCCACTGATAGGACGAAACAACATGTTTTTTATGTGAAAATATTCAATAGTTTGAAATGTTTTTATTTCTAATTTAAATTTTAAATTGGTTACAATGAATTAAATGAATTAATAAATATATTTTTTATCTAAATAAAATTCAATGAAAATTAAAAATAATATATATATATATAAGGTGTTTTTTATTAAAATTTAGTATTTTTAAATATTGTTCAAAAAAGTAAACTTCCCAGAAATAAAATCACCAAAAGATAAATTTTATTCTTTTACATAAAAAATGAAGCATTTATTTTTAAATATATTTTATAAATTTTTCAAAAATTTTATTTGAAATAGGTGTTTCATTAACAGTTAGTAAAATTACATTTTATAAAATTATATATCATTATTCATTAAATTGGATTTATTCTTATCTCTTGTCAAGAAAAAAATATGAACATTAATTACTTGATTGAATATTATATATATATATTATAATAATAATTTATCAAATGAGTTTTAATTAATATTCACATATAGTTTTATAGAAGTTAATGTCCAAAATTTTAAAAATGATTTTATTTTCATTTATAGTGGGTTGGTCAACAACGAATTCATCTTATATACATGTGTAAATCTTATTTTATAAATTTAGTTATAGTTATTCAAAATTACCATTCCAATTAATTGTTGAAAAATATAGTATTATTTTAATAATAATAATAGCTTATTACAGTTTGGTAAAACTCAATCTTCTGTGTAACACAAGATATCGAAAGACCTAATTAGTGTGTGTAACACATGCCTAATGTACAGTTTTATATAAAAAAATATAATATAATCTTTGTGTATAGAGAATGAGTATATTAGTGTTTTTTATGAAAAAGTTTTATCTTTGTGTAGGATGTGATGGGATACATCAATGAATTTTAATTTATTTGAAAAAATAATAATTCGTAAAAACTTGGTGAGTTACCACATTGGTGTCCATTAAAGTAGAAAAGATCCATTATTTTAATAATAGATCCTAAATTCCCATATTTGGATTTGATTTTAATACATCTTCAATATTTATTGGAAATAAATTCTTTAGTATTAACATGTCATTGTTTCAAAATATATCTGGATCCATCATTGAAAAATTACATCAGGTTGTTAGAAAAACCATTTTTTCTCTTTCTTCTAGAGGCCTTCTTTAGCGATTTCACTTTAATAATCCTCTAGAAGTAAGGTAATACAATTTTTTTGGCCCATGAAGAATCATGTACATTATATAAGTCCTTTCCAAATAAAAAATAAAAACTTTTCATTAGTATAAAAAAATCTGATCTATAATAGCACTCCATGTTCTTAAAACCATTAAAACTCTTTTTTGAGGGGTTGTTTGTATGATTTTCAACCTGTAGGGGTAAATAAAAAAACATTATTCTCCACATTATTTTAATGGTGATACAATTTAACATTACTATGAGAGATCATCTAAAAACCATCATCATCGATTAGAAAATGCATTCCCTTATTGGCTGTCACTACAATGTTTGGCAGATTTGAGCCACTCAATGCCCTATGTTTATTAGTACAAGGAATAGTATCCATGAATATATTAGAGACACCTGAATGGATAAATTTTTGACCATGTTCTTCTGACCATGGGTAATTAGTGTTCCATTTATAATTACTTATCCATTACTTACAACAAATAAATCACAAATTCAGTATGACCCTAAGAAAAGTTATCATTTTTAGGAATTGAATCTGTATTTCCAATTAAGATGGTAGACAAAAATTGGGTGTCAGAATATTCTCATAGTCCATTTTACCTACAATTTATGCCCCTGCTTTCTTTTAGTGTGAGTAATGTGCCTCCTGCACGTTATGACATGAAATTGCAATGGATGACCTCTATAGGCTTTCTTCCCATATTAGTGGAAGAAAGATCCATCCTTCATGAAGTGTTAATGGAAATTCCATGTTTCTCGTACCCATAATCATCCCTTTCCAGTAGTACCTTCCTAGAGGCTATTAAATCCACATTATAATCTATCCCATTAGTTTCATCTTACACAAGTCCTGCCTTATAAGTCCTTCCCTCAAGCAGAATTTTCTTACCAGTACCGATCAGGTATAGCAAAAGCCTATTATTCTTGATATTCCATATTTAATCATATCTATTCCAAAAAAGATAAAGAATTTATGCAATTTAATTTATCATTCTCGATGAATTTTTTTAATATAAGACCCTAGCTATACTCTCATAATAAATACACAATTAAAATTCATCACAAACAGTGGAATGAAAAACTTTTACAACTTCAATTGAGAATAGATATACCCCAACAAGTAGGTGGTATAGTGGTTAAATCTAGATATTTATGTTTCCTAATCTATATTAATGGGAACACTTATTTCCATAAAAACATCATTTAAATATTTAGGATAAAAAGGGATCCAATTAATCCCATAAACCATAACCCATACAACATGTGATGATTTATTTTCCACAATAGTATCGAAGTTAGAGTATAATTCATTGATATAATGGAATCCCATTATGAATGATATTGTTAAAAATCCATGGACCAATTCTTCAAATATGCTGAAGGGAACACCGTGTGGAAGAATCTATGACCATTGGAAATGCTCACCTAATTGGAAAACCCCATGATATCCGATAATCTATCAACCAAGTCAACTATTTTCCACATCTTTGACCCCTTTAGTAGGATATAGGGAGTATTAATTGACTATATTAAAAATATAATCCAATTTACAATTGAATCGTGAATTTATTTCACATGAATGATATTACCCTTAAGATGAATTCCTTATATTAATGCACAATTGATTTAAATGAGGGAATGACTCGATCTGAGAACTGATTTCCCAATGATCACCACATGCTGGGCTTTCAGATTTGGGATTTTACAAGTCAACATAGCCTTTTCTTCTACAATCACCTCTTCAACTTTCTATGAGCTACAAACAAAAATGAGTGGATTGGAATAGAATTCCCAGCCAAAACCCTAGGCCTTGGATCACTAATCATCTTCATCGCGTCCAGTGGAAGCTCTCCCAACCCACATCATTTATATTATATATATTTTTAAAAAAATATTATATATTTAAAAATATATTTAAATAATTGAAAAAATTTACTGAAAATATTTAAATAATAAATATATTTATCATGGGAAACAACCCATCTACCATTTTTTTGTGGACTATCATTGTTTTTTTTTTCCATCTCATTTATCACTGGCAGTTGTTTGCTTTTAATTTATTTTATTGATCATGGGAAGCAGGCCACGAGTCACACCAATTGGAATATAATTATATATATATATATATAATTATATAACTATACTTATAATTATAAACAATTAATTTATAAATATTTAATTTAAAAATAATAAATATAATTCTATATATAATAATATAAATATGAATACTTATATATATATATATATATATATAATTATACATATATTAAACTCTATAAAAATATTTATAATTATATATAAATAATTTTTTTCTAAATATAACATTACTTATAATTATTAATAAATAATTATTTATCTAAATTATTTCAAAATAATATTAGAAATTTTTGAATAAAAAATATGTTCATTTTTAATTATATTTATAAATACTTATTCATAATTCTTTAAATGATTATTTTTAATTGTATAAAATTAAATTTTAAAAATATATTGATTATATTATTAAAACTAAATTATTATCAACACTATTTTAGCACTGATAAAATGTATCATTATCAGAACAAGAATTTTTACGTAGAAAAATATACATTTTATCATTTTTTAATAGTTTAGTGCTGATAAAACTTCTCTTTAACAAACGATTTTTGAAAGTAATAATTAATGATATACCATGTAAATTAAATAAAACACTTAATGAGTATCCTCACTCGTGTAGTTAAATCTCTAATAGATCCTTATTATTACCACCACTCTCACCCTTCATCAAACTCATCGATGAATCACTTCTCTCAAAAGATATTGTATGTTCCAATTTATTCTGTTAGCACATAAATATCACTGGAAACCACTGGACATCACCCTACTACATTCTAAACATGAGCACAACTACTTTTCTTGGATAATCCATAGTTAATGAGAAAAACACACCCATTAAATTTCAAAATAGCTTCCTTGGGATTCCTCTGTTGTTACAAATTCAAAACCATAAATTTTCAAGAATTGTTATGTTAATTCTTGTGTTTTGAGTTTTCTTTTATAATTATGGTATACTTGAATTTATATTGATGGTTAATTTTCATAAATTAAATATTATTTGAGATATTTATATATATCTGTTTATGTTTGGGTGTGATGTGGGAGTTGAATTGGAGACACATGGTGAGCTCCTAGAGTTTGGTAATCCTTTAGGATCTCTTTCGCATATTTTTGAGTTACTCTCTATTATATTAATGTGATTGGAACATGGATTTACTACCAACTATCCAATTTATTTGTGGTCTCTAAATTTACTTGAATTTTTTTGTCATATTTTCATTTTTTCTGAACTATCTTGACTATAGAATACTAATTTCATTTAGGTGATGCATGATTTTAATGTTATAAAAGCATGGTTCAAAATAAAACTATATTTTATTTAAAAAATACTGATTGAATATTATTTGGTTGTTTGAAAATGAATTGGGTGTTTAAATATTTATAATATTTTTTATTAATGTGTATAAATTTTGTAAAAAAGTGATTTTAAATAAAGTGTAATATTATTTTCGTTGGTGAAAATCATAAAAAAAATTAAATAGTTTCCCTATGATTTATTATGACACGAATATTATGATTTTTCTAATGTAAATGTGATTTTATGTGCAAATGAATGCTTTTAAAATTAATAAATTATACTTATATGATGTCTTAGAATGAGGATGACATATTTTATTTTAAGGATGATCATGGTGAAGGATATTTTAAAATTCACATTGAACTTAAAATTGGAAATTTTAAATAAAATTGGATTTATTAGATGAAAGTTGTTTTAAAAGGAGAATTTTTAAATTTTTTATGCTTGTGAAATTATAATTATTTTAATTTAATATTTTTTTAATTAATAATTTTGAAACAAAAATAATTTATAATCAATAATTTTGAACCAAAAATAAATTTGAATTAATATTTTTGGGTTTATTTTTTTATTATATTTAATTAATATATTATTTTAAAAAAATTATTTAAATAATTTATAAATATCATTGATTACCTTGAATTGATAATTAGAAAGTTATATTTTTAATAAGGGTAAATTTTTTCTTATTTAGAAAACATTTAATTTATCATGTATGGGTGTTCTATATGTTTTCGAAGAGTATTTGTATAATACATCAATTCTTATTCACATTTTAAAGGAGTGTTAAAATTCTTGTGACATAAACTTATCATATGTGACTTTTTTCCACCAACAATTGTTGGACACCTGTTTTTTCCCACTCATTTTACAATATTTCTGGGAATGTTATATGTTTTAGAAATATTTTCTAAAAGGATTGATGAAGATTTGTGTTAAAATGTTTTTAGGTTAGTGATTTTTTTATGGAATTTGAATTTATAAATTAGTTACATGATGATTGAGGTGTATTGATCGGTTGAAGTGTCAAATGTATTTAGAAAAGGATAATTCAGGTTTAGACCATATGTAATATTTTTTATTTAAAATATTGGATATGGTTTTGAATGATTTTTCTTATGATTTATGAAAATAGAATATTTCATTGTTGAATTCCCCTGAAATTTAATATATTTTATAATAAAATAAATGATATAATGAGTAAAACTCATTTATCTATACTATTAATTATGTATAGATTTAAATTATATGTCTTTTAAAAAATAAATATATGGATTATGTCTATGATTTTAATTAATATATGAAATCACTTTTATTGAATCAATTTTTCAAATTAAAAAAATATTTAAATATTTAAATTAATTTAAGAATTATTTTTTAGTATTTTATTTATAATGATATATTAAAATCAATTTATGTTATCACTTTTGATCCATTCTGTCACATTAATAATAATTTTTAGTTCCTATATGTTGATCACCTATATGTTAAGATCAGTTAGGGGAGTGTTCTATCATGGGACACAAATTAGTTTAAGAGATGACATATTTCGTTTATATAAAATAGAAAATACAATTGATAATCAATATTATTTAAATAATAACCATTAATAAACTAGTGTATGTCTTTAAAATCATAACCATTAAAAATCATACATTATAGAAATATTTTAATCAAAAAATGTACATGTTAAATGCAATGGTATTTACCCATTGATTATATTGATAAATATTAATATTAATGAATAAAATAGGATAGAAATGAATTGAAAAAGGATAGATTACAATCACATGAAAAAAGAGTTTTAGGATGAAGTGAAAGAGTTCAAAATTATTGTAAACAATCATGCATATTACACATCAAAATTCCTTTGTTCAGGATTATGTTGTTTTTATTCATGAGTAATTAGTCTAGAGGAGTTAGAAGAAAATGTTATCTATCCCCGAATAGATCAAAGTTATAAATATTGAAAATACATGGGGGAAAAACAAAATGTATCAAAAAACTAAAGAAAATGTGTTTTATGCATCATCACAAATGATTATAAGTGTAAAAAATAATTAAGATAATATCAATTAAATGATTACATGTATGAAATATTATAAAGATCACATTGAGTAAATTATAATGAATGTTAAAGATGAAGATCACGATTATCCAAAAACTTTTAGAACCTAATGTGTTGTGAAAAGACAACATTTTAATGCTCTTTTCACTAAATATACATCATTTTCATCCGTACTAATGATTTTTAATTTAAAATATGAAAATATATTGAGTTGCCCAATTTTTTATTTAAATACAAGATTTATTGAATGATATTTTTCCATAAGATGATGAGATTCTTTTCTGAACTGATAATTCTAAAAAAATGCTAAATTCAAAGGGTATGATCTCTAAAAGAACACATGTTGGCCAATTGACTATATACTATTGGAAAGGGACCAAAAATAACTTAACAAAGTCCCAAAGTGTGGTGATTCATGATATAATAACGATGAACCAGTTCCTATGAATGTATCATGGAACCTTCCAATCATTCCCTGGTTTATTCCCCCATAATGAATTAATGATATTGCATGACAACTGAAATATCACGAAAATTCAGGAAATAAAAAAAATTGACACATAAAAAAAACTTCTTTATTGAATGAAATTGATCACACGTATCTTGAACAATAATATTAGTTGTGAAACCATCATATTTTTTTATCTGTAGATAGAGTGAATCCATTTGGCTTTAAAAGAAGCACTCATAGTACATGGGAAGTTATGTTTGTAAATTATAACTCACCTCTCTGATTATGCATCAAATGAAAATATATTATGTTATCAGAAACGTACCAGTTATTAACTGAATAATACTTGTGTAAAATTTGGGACCCAATGGATCAACATTATTGTGAAAATTACAATTCATTAGAATTAATTTTAATTAATGAAATATTTAACATAAACATATATATTTTATTAAAACAATTTTTATAAGGGGTTATATATGTGATCAATTAATCTATAAATATTAATAATAAATCTAAATATATTTCTTACATCATTTTTTGTGTGTATAATTATTTAAAATAATATATATAAATTTATTTATGACACAATGATGATGTGGTGATACCTTGTTAATGAATGGTTTATATAAATGGGATTCTAAATGCTAAAATAAATTTATTTTAAAACATTATTTTCAATCCAGAAATTTTATGGATTTATATGACTTGTTATCTGGGAATTAATATTTTTAATTCAAATTACAAATTCTTTATGGGTATTCAGGAAAATAGTTATATGAATAGTATAAATATTGAAAAAAATGGTTTTTTAAAACAATAACTATTTTATTAAATTATATTATAGTCTTACAAATATGAGATTCGAAAAAATTATGTATATATTGTATAAAATGGAATTAATGAACCACTTTATGATATATGTTTATATTATAATAACTATATTAACTATAGAGTATGAATATATAAGAAGACATTGTAAGAGTGAAATTAGTTAACTAAAAGAAAATTTTAAAAGATAAGAATACATTTGAGACCAAAACTATTTTAAATTATATTGTTTGGATTGATTTCAAACACTAGACACATTATCATCGAATTAAATGAGTTTTTGACCTTCATAAATCGAAATTCAGTTTAATATAAAATAATCATTCCATGCATTCCTAAAGTACCCCTCCACCCTTTTATAAAAGGTCACCAACTATTAACCTTACTCACACCTCTCATGCTCCATTGGCTCAGCCAAACTCTAACCAAATAGTCTCCAACAATCCCCCTCTTCCTTTTAGAGGCATTACCATTAGAAGAATGAAATTCAATAATTCCTTTTAGCATAAATCAAAAAGAGTTACCCAATTTGAGTTAATATCTTCTCTTAAGATTCATTGATTTATTCATCCCTTATCCAACCACTAAACACTCACTATTCAATAAATTTATAACAAAAATAGTAACATAAATATATTATGATTTATCTATTCCAATGATTCCACCTTCACTCCCACACACCTCCATATAATGTATTTAGAACATACTGTTTCTGTGGACGGCGAACTATTGCCTCACGAAAAGATGATTGCTCAAAAATATCTTAACACCTCTCATGGTGGCCGTTATGATTGAAATTTATTTAAATATGATATATATTATGTTTATATAGTCTCTATTATTCTTTTTTCATTTATATCATACCTTTATGTTTTCCATAATTTTTAAATATGACAATTTCATTTAAGGAAGTGCAGATTACCACATTGTCAATGTGATATGACTGGTTCATTACATTCATGGAATGTATAAAGGACAACATTAAAAAAAATATGTAACATATATATCATATGATATTAAAATTTAATTATAGTATATATATATATATATCATGTAGTTATCATTCCATTAAATATGAAATAGAAAAGAATGTTTCATTCATGCATACGTACAACCGAACGTCTCCATGAAAGATGCATTTCATTACATATTTATAAATGTTATGTACAATTATAAACACTTAAATATTATATAATTATATGATATTTAAATCGTGAATAATATTCTAGATATAATGGAATTTTTAACACATGGACAATTTTAATTACAACAAGTTCATTTTTGACTCAAATACCGAATATCGACAGAACGACCGATATTAACATAAATAATTATATAATTGTTATAATTTTGTAATAAGTTATATAAAATGAATAATAAACATGAATCTAGTTCTTAAGTAAGTTGACATTAACATCAATTTATTATTCAGGAAGAACAATGAACATATGTGAAAAATCAGACTCAAGGTAAGGGATTTCATGTCACTATACATTCATTGAGGCATATTATGATAATATAATCCTCTTTATTTTATACGGTGTATAATAAAACATCTTTAAATATAATTTTATTCAATGGGATTATTTTTTCTATGAATCATTTTTACTAAAAGACTAAAGGAATGTTTTTAAAGTATGTGGTGAGAACAACCTGGCCACCACCATAGCCAATATTTGATATTTGGCATCATCTATAAGGCATATTATTTTTAAAAGGAACAGAAATCAATTATTCAATTTTTGGGTGTTTTGGTATTGAAAATGTTTTTTGAAATGGATTTAGTATTTTATTATCTTGAAATGATTTCTTCTAATTGAAAATGATATGTTATTAGTGAAATGTTGATATTTGAAAAATATTATGTTTTGAGATTATATAATGGTACTAAGACATTTTACAGGTGGTTATGTGATAAGCCAATTATGGTTGGATACATTATTAACCAAATTACTGTTGGTTCTGTGATAAACCAGTGATGGGTGGTTACATTACATCCTCCAATGCATTATGTATGGATGTTGTCCGTATGGCTATTCCATTTAGTGATATGTCTGTAAGTCACCTGTATGTTTTTTCCATTTATATATGTTTATGTCCAAAGATACCATTATATGTTATATGATTCCTTCTATGGGCTTGTTGAAATATTCTGGTTTCCAAAAGGCTATGTAATGAGCTTATATTTAGTGAATTATATTACTACTTCTTAATGGTTAAAAGTATTAATATATGATAAAGTATTAATGATTTCCATATTATCCCAATAATATAATTTTTCATTCCTTATGTATCCCTTACTTTGATTTTTATGCTCAACCCATGTGTTTACATGTTTTTCATAGGACGCAAAGAAGAATAAAGTCAAGGATAGGATCATGGAAAATATGTGATGTTAAAACACGAAATGAAGTCATCTTTCGTTTTAAAGAGTTCATGTTTTTATAAAAATTGATATTGATTAGAAATGTATACTTCTAATATTCATGATTTTAGGTATAAATTATAACCTAATTCTCTAATTTTATAATCCTAAAAAGATCATCGATGCGAATAAATATCAAATCATTGACTTATCTCAAGATTAAGTAATTATTAAGGCTAGGGTCTTATAGTTGGTGTCATAGGTCGGTTTAGTTAACTTTATAGGTTAGGGTGTTGTGTAAGAATATGTGACATAACCATAATTGTTAGCATATTATAATGATCCATATTTATTTTAGAAAAATTGAATGATTTTAAGATAACATGAATAAGTATTTCTTAGTGTTTACCCTCCTAATAAGATAATATATGATGATTTTAATGATATACTCACACTAACCTTTTTGTTTTTATCCAATGGATGGATATAATTATAAAAAATTTAATAATGAATTTGATTGAAACTGTGACAGTTTTATGAATGATCAACCGAATGACATGTGATCTGTAATGAGAACTCTAGTGGTTATTTTTAACTAGCTATCTGAAGCCATGATTGACCACTTTAACCATGGTGATTTATTTAAGGAATTACATTTGAAAGAAATGAATCCCTATGGATGTTTAGATAATAATCATAATGGTTTGTATATTCAAAAATGTATGTGTTGAGGATGTGGAAAGAAACACCTACGAAGAATCATCAAACGGATTAGAATGTGTTATAGATGAGGTAATGAATGTCATAAAGAAAAAAACATGTCCTCGAAAAAGGAAGCGTTCATTTGAATCCATGAATGGTAAAGAAATTCACTCTGAGGGATCAATTGAATGTTTAAAGGTGGAGATCTTGGTCATTATGAAAATATATTCCCTGTGAATAATGTTTGTGAATGGGATCCGTTGTTCTGTACAATTATATTTTTACCAATACCTAATTCCATTCCAATTGAGGATGGGAAAATTGAATATAATCTATGAAAGGAAGGGATTATTTCATAGATGATGTTTACACATTATTTAATTCATATGAAATTATGAATTATTTTTTAGGAAATAACTGTAAAATAATAAGATTAAAAAACATGGATAAAGGATCATTAATAGTGTTAATGATTATGATGCTTACATTTTAGGAATTGATGGTTTATGTTAGATCTAAGGATTATGATGTGTTTAAATATTGAAATATTTTGATTAATTTAGAAGAGATATAGTATTTATAACAATTGTTTTATTATATAAAAACGTTAATTGGAGAATATTTATCTTCTATTTTGTGGATATTGTATAAAAGAACCATTACGGTGTATTTGATCATTGAATTTGATGAAATTATGGGTTATTAGTTTTTGGTATACAAAATGTGATGTATGAGAAAACCATTGAATTTAAAATAATTTATAGTTAATTTTTTTAAGGATTTCATGTCATTTCATTAATTTCATTATAATTCTATGATTTTTTAAAAAGGAAAACACAAAGACTGTGTGACAACCCGTCACATCAGAAAAATATTCAGAAATTGAACCCACAACCAAAGTGTAACTAGGGTTTATTGCCTACCACTGGCCTATATGAAGTCCCTTATTAGTATGACTTTTTCTATTTAGTTAAATGATTTTATGGATGAAGAATAAATTTATTTTTTGAACATATTATTTATCCAATGGATATATATAGTATAAGAATATTGTTTGGTGATTATGTTATTTAGGAAAAAATTTACTATTTTGTTAACCCTATACACCTAATGAAAATGGAATACTATGGGATTTTATTTGAGGAGTAATGGTTGAATTTTATTTAGGACGAATATATATATTTTTGTTAACTTTTCTAGATTTTTGTTATTTAAGAAAATTATTATCCTATATTGGAGAATATTTGATTAGGTTAATTAATTTTTAGTATGATACATTAAGAGTAGACGATGTTATTTGATGATAAATTTTAAGATTTATCATGGATGACTATGTGATAAATTTTTTACTAAGTTATGGGTTTAAAACTTATTTTGGATTAATTTGATGAATTTTAAGGACAATTGTATATTGAATAGTCCTTATTGAACTTTTGGTATTGTTTGTTCTGTTTTGGAGATTAAGAGTTGTATTTTTTTTATAAAGGGTTATCCTTTTGGGAGATTAATTGACTTCATACTAAAAATTTTTGTATTGGTAAATTTATATAGGAAGAGGAAATAGATAACACATATTTTTTGGAATATGTGATTCTCTTGTATTGGATTCTAGTACTTCAGGTGTGACCATGACATCGTGAATACTCATTGATTTGATAAAAGATGAGTTTGTGGAAGAAATTTATTAATGGATGAAATTGTACCTGATTAGTAAGTATATTTCCTTATATTTATAGTCAATATCAGAAATAAATTCTTCAACTTATGAAAAGTAACACAAAACAAAAAAACATTGTCTGTTTACTTTTCATGCTAGGGAATCAAAGACCATTTAACCAATCACAAGTTTGTGATTTTCTCAGGTTTAACAATATGTGAATCTAGTTTTCTATCACTATCCATCAAAACATGATGGTTAGTATCTCCCCTAGATCCATGTTTTACTACATAGAATCCTAGTATGTGTTATCTCGTGTGACTTTTGTACTTATCTTTCTTTCTTTTGATGTGATTTTTTTATTGACTCTTTACGATGTAGGATTTTCAAGGATGTTTCCGTGCCCAATTTTAAAATTTCAAGGTCACAATTTCCAAAAGGGGGGTAAGGATGTAATGACCCATGTATTTATATAATAATTCTTTTTTATTTCTACTAATAATTATTAATAATATTTTTATTTTGTGTTATAGGGGACATTGTTTCCGATATCGTACACAACACGCAACTAGGGGGTTCTCTGAAATATTATGTTTCCTACAACATTGAGATCTACCAAAAAATACAGTAATAGCATTATTATTTTAAATTGTAGTTAACACCTAACTGTTGGAATGAAGGGAATGAATAATATCAAATATATTTTGAATTATGCTTTTCACATGTTTAAATAATGATTCATTGGATACAAAATTTTTTAAAAATGGAAACAGAAACCAATTGAATATAAAGGATGTGTTTTTATGAAAACATATTTTAAAGGGAATAATTGTGTTTTCATATAAAATTAGGAATTTTTTTTGACAAATTTTTTTATATATATTCAATATATTGATTTAAATTCTTATTATATATTTTCTAGATATGATATAAGATCATATTCAATTTTTTATATAAAAGTATTATTTTTCGTAAAATGCAGTTTTACCACATTTTGATGAAGAACCTTATTTAAATATATATTTTGTCACTTTTATATGTTCTATTTTACAAAAGAAACTTCTTTTATAGAATAGCTCTATACAAATTTACTTTGGATGAAATGTTGGGATTTTTCTGATAAAGATTATTTCTTAATGAATAATGAAAAAATAATGCATTTAAATTCAATGAAATCTTTTCATATAAATTATTTATATAGTTATATTGTAATTTTAATTGGGTTTAAATAATAATTAAATTAATTTTTATCATTTAATTAAATTTTAGTCAACTTATGTAATTTTATTTTGAAATTAGACAAAAACACATGTCAATATTTTAGAAGTTATTACTTTTTAAAAACCCACTTTTTTTTGGACAACGGGAATTAATTTCAAATTAATTAATGAAAAATATTTGTTTTCAAATTTAAAAATTTATTCCATATTTTAAATCATGAGGTAAAAATTATTAAAATACATTCCTATTATTTTTATAAATTATAAATAATAACTTCATTAATTATTTTATTTAACATGGTTTAAGGGTAAAACTGATAAATAATGGAAAAAATAATATGATGATAACATTAAACTACCATAACATGTTTCTTAATACTATTGGATGACATATGTCCAAGAATGAAAATACATTGATGGATTTTGGGACCCTATATATCCACTTTGATTTGAAAATGTCATTTTATATGAATTTATTTTAAGTAAACAAATGAAACATAATCATATATATTTTAGTAAAACAATTTTTATAAGAGGATATATAATTGATCTCTACAACTATAAATATAATAAAAATACAATAATATTTCCAAAATCATTAAATTTTATTAGTAATTTTATAAATAAAATAAATATATTTATTAATGAAATAATGATGAGGTAATGATTAGCATATTAATGAATGATTTAATTAAATTAGATTATAAATAATAAAATAAATTTATTTTAAAACTTTTTCTGAAATCCACAATTTTTATGGATTATAATGACTTTTTATCTTGAAAATAATAATGTTTTTCAAAAGAAACATGTTTTAATGGATTTTAAAAAAAAGTCATGATATGAATTGTATAAAAATTATCATAAATGAGTTTTTAAAACAAATACTCTTTTATTAAATTATATAATAGGACTTAAAATATAATATTAGTAAAAATAACATATTTAATGTTTAACATTTCATTAATGAACCACTTGAGGTTAGAATGGCCTTTTATAGTAATTATATTAACCATATACTTTGAATATACTAGAAGACACCGTAAGAGTAAAATTATTTTACTAAGGGTTAATGCTAAATGATAAAGTTAAACATGAGACCAAAAAAGGTCTAAAACATATTGGTTGAGAGAATTTAGAAAACTACTCATCTTATCTTCGAATGAAATTAGTTTTGGACATTTCGACATCAAAATTCAGTTTATAATAAAATAACCATTCCAGACATTCATAAATTACCCTTCCTCCCTCTTATCAAAGGCCACCAACTGTAACCCTTACTCACACCTCTAAATCCCCCTTGGATCATCAAAACTCTACCTAAATAAGATCCCAACATCTTTGTAATTCTCTTAGAATCATTACCTATTTCATAATGAAATTCAAGAAGGCCTTTTATCTTAAATTAAAAAGGAGTTGCCCGATTTTATGTAATGTCATCTGTCATGTTTCTTTAATTAATATCTCCCTTCTATAACCCCCTAAAATATATTTATAAAATTAATTTATAAAAAAACCTCCATATTCAATATTATAAGATGTTTATATTCCTTTTAATCTACCTACAGTCATACACACATCCATCTTATCATTTTAGAACATAATGCTTATGTGAACGGCGAACTATTGCCTCACGAAACAATGATTGTTCATTTATCTCTGACCGCATCTAATTCATGCCATTATGATGGAAATTTAATAATATATGATATATATTATGTTTATATTTTCCATTTTCTTCTATATTCTTCATTTACAACATATGTTTATGCTTTCTATAATGTGTAAATACAATAATATCATTTCAATGCGGACTACCTCCCCCCTCAAAGTGATATGACTCATTCATTCCATACATGGAACATATAAAAGATATAGTTAATGAACATATGTAAAATATATATCATATTATATTAAATAGTAATTATAATATATCTAAGTATCGTTCAGTTTCCTTTTTTATAGACATGAAAATGAAATTTAAGTTATGTTGATGCGTACGTAAGACTTACCATCTCCATGAATGGTGCATTTCATTTATTATCTCCAAATGTTATGGACTATTATAAATAAATATATAATGGATATATAAGATATTTAAATCTGGAATACTATTATGGATATAATGTAACTTTGACCGCATGGACAATTTTTAATTATAACAATATCATTTTTGACTCAAATTCTGAATATCAACAAAAAGAAAAATATTTACTTAAATAATAATGTAATTTTTATAATTATGTAATAATTTATATAAAAGGAATAAAAAATTGAAATGGTTCTTAATCTAGTATAAATGAACATAATTTTATGATTTAGCAAGAACAAGAAAAATATGTGATGAATTAAACTCAAAGTAAGGGACTTCGTCTCTATCTCCATTCCTTTTGGAATATTATGATAATATACAACTTTTAATTTTTTATTTTTTTATTTTAAAATACATTGAATTTTAATTTTATTCAAAGGAAAACTTTTTTCTACAAAGCGATTTTACTAAATGAAAATAGTAATTTTTTTAAAGTATGCATCAACAATGACCTCTCGGCCTCCACAACCGTTATTTGATATCTGGATTAATCAATAATACATTGTGTTTTTAAAAGGAAAAGAAATAAATTATTGCATTTTTGGGTGTATTGGTATTGAATGTTTATTTTGAAAATAATTGAGTATTTCAATATCTTGATATGATTTTTTATTAATGAAAATGAAATGTTATTAGAGAAATATTGGTATTTGGTATATTTTATGGGTTGTGATTATATAGTGGTTCTTGGGCAGTCGATGGGTGGTTACGTTATAAACAAATAAATGGTGGTTATGTGATAAACAAAATGACATGTGGTTCTATGATTAACCAAGGATGGGTGGTTACATTATAACCTCCAATGAATTTGGTATGGAATTTGGTCATATGGCTATTCCATTTAGTGATATATGTGGAAGTGGACCATATGGTTATTTAATTTAAGTATGTTTATGTCTCAAGCTACCAATATATGATAAATGCAGCTTCCTATGGTATTGTGATAATCTTATGGTTAAAAATGGTAAGTAATGAGATTATATTCATTGATGTTTATTAATATTTCATAATATTAAAATTTATTACATTATGAATAGTATTCATGGTTTGCATGTTTTCCTAAGACTAATAGTATTCAATCATTATTTATCCCTTAATGATCTTTTTATGATCATCCTATGTTTTGAAATGTTTTTCATAGGACATGAAAATGAATAAATTCAAGTATGGGATCGAGGAAAGGCTATGTTGTTAAAACATGAAACGATGTCATATATTTTTAAAGAGTTTTTTCTTGTATGATGAAATGGATAGTTAGTATAAGTGTCCACTTGTAATATTCATGATTTTATGTATAAGTGATGACCTAATTCTCTATAGATTTAAACATAAAAAGATCCTCGATGTGAATTAATGTCCTATTATTGAATTATGTAAAGATTATGTAGTGTTTAAGGCTGGGGCCTTATCTTATCTCTATAATATCCAAATCGAAAGAGTAGGGTAATTGTATTAAATTTATTGGTCTCTATCA
Source organism: Viscum album (assembly GCA_963277665.1). Lineage (NCBI taxonomy): Eukaryota > Viridiplantae > Streptophyta > Magnoliopsida > Santalales > Viscaceae > Viscum > Viscum album. Next base: position 1,155,795,541 of record OY728136.1, read on the forward strand.
ATCATATATTTGAAAATATTGTGTGACTCAACTATAACATTTTCTGATTCTTATAAAAATCCATATTTAATGTTAATATCCATGTTGTACAGTATGATAAATGACTATCTGACTTAATGAAATTTACTATGATATAGAACTAATGGAACAAAAGTGTGTATGATTTGTGAAAATGTTACATAGTGAAATAAATAAAAACATTTATTGACAAATTTTTTCTAAAACATTACTCGTTTATACCCTAGGGACATAAGTACCATTATTGGAAGTTATCATTTGATGGGATTTACAAAGAATGTAAAACGTTATATCCACTAATAGGTGATCAAATATTTTAGAAATTAAATGATATGGACAATACATATGGTTATCCTTTTTTGAAAAACCATACAAAACCTATTGAAAAAAGAGATCTGTTATTTTTTTAATTTATATTCTTGAATAGTTTTTACATCATGAATTCTCATGATGTCATGTATAACGAAAAAATGAATGTGATAGTGTAATTAAAATGAATGTAAATGAAGATCAAAAATTAATTATGGAATTAAGGATTTTTTGACCCTGATGGAAATAGTGATAATTGCTGGTTTTCATCTCTTCTATTGAGATTCGTTTCTGTGATATATTTTGGTAATTGTTTGTAATTTTGTGTGTATTTGAAATATTCTAGTTTAATAGAGATGGTTCAATGTTTTTATGGTGGTATTATAGTGTCATGATGGTTCTACCCCTTGATAATTATGATTTCATCTTTGGCATGGTCCTTTGTCGAGGCCTACAACCACTCTACTCTTATCTGATATCCAGGAACTATAATCCCTTTTGAGCCATTCTAGTGTGGTGGTCCTCATGGTGGTTTTATATTGTGTTTATTGAGTGTCCAGTGGTCTCTTGGAGGCATGTCTAGTGTTCATTTCTCTTTCATTGGGTCAATATTGGTGTTCTTTCTTAATGTTCTTCATTGATGGTTTTTGAATCTCTGTTGTCTTATGTGATTATGAGATGAAGGTGGAGATGATGGTGCACCTTTTGAAGAATTGTTAATGTTTGTTGGTGTAGAAAATGGTTTCTAGTAGCCGGTTCTCACCAATATTATGGTGTTATGATTTCATTTGGGGTCACGTTGCACTTCACTAGGTGGTATGTGGCTCAAGGTGTGATAATGTTGCAGTCTGATTAGAATATTGAATTTTAAATATTGTCATTATTGAAATGATGTGGGTCACTAGTATTTGATATTTCTATGAATGGTTTCAAAAAACCAAATTTTTTTTAATAATAATAATAACAATAATTTATTGTCGGATATAATTTTTGTAACATATTGAATGATATAAAGGATCAAGAGGGGTACTTAATAAACATAAATAATATAATTTCAATAAATAATTTAATATTAAAGGGTCAGAAATGAAATGATTATAATTTTTGGATGTCTGATATAATTCACATAGCATTACAATGTATTTTTTAAGAATTATAATCATAAATTTGTCATAATTTATTTCATTTTCAAATCAATATGCATCAATGTTATTGGCCTGGTTAAATTTCAAACTATGTAATGGGAAATTATTATCATATTATGTGAATTGGGGATGTCTTTCCTATCATAATTTTTCAATATTAATGATAAAAATATGGTTTACTTTTTATGTGTGATTCAACTATTTGCTCATGTACATTATAGATGGATGTACCCAATTGAATAATATATGTTCATTTTAAAAGGGTATGTTAAAAATTGAATTCTTTCAGATGGTTATATTATAGATTTATATGTGTTTGAGAAAGTCTTTGAATTCTTTAGAGAGTACCTATCTGGTCTGCAATTAATTGGTCTATCAACATCTCGTCACTCGAGGTGGATTGTGGGTGATGGAATTCTGAGATAAGATATTGCCACAGTTACTATTATAAATCTAGAGGAGGCCAACCATTATGTAATGCATAATAGTTTAGAGATTTCGAAAAATGATGAAACCCATAATGTAATTATTTTCATTTGAATTTATCAATTATAATGTATGGATATAAAATATATATAATCAATAGTTTTTAGGATAGTTTCAAGACCATATTTCTAAGGAGTCATCTGAAAATATGAATTAAATTTCAGAATGACTTTGATGGATTAATAGAATATTATGTTTTAATATATTATCTTGTAATGGTTGTGTTATTAATGGGTATATGTACTATAAAATTTTTCATTGTGAATAAAATACCCAGTAAAATAGTGGAGTTATAGTTGTTGTTGAAGTGATGCATGTGTCTGGTATAAATGAAAGAAGTCTAGTTTATGTGAATATGTCAAAAAATTTCATCATAAAAAAAATATGGATTTTGGATTATAAAATATTCTTAGTATATGTTTTTTAATGAATGTGGGTTGATATTAGTATTCATGTTAAAATTGATGAGTACATATTTGTGAAAGTGGATTTTTATAAGGAAGGGTACAAATTTGAACAATTTATAATGCCATCACTAGTAGTATATGTATTTTGTGTTCCAGATCCTATAAACCATATGTGGTCAATTATGCTATTGTCAGCTAAAAAAATTAAAGGTAAGCTAACAATTAAATGAATATTAAACATTTATTTGGATATCATAATCATTAAATAAGGTTCCTAATGTTGAAATTGTCATGTCTGTTATAGGAGAACTCAATGAAGGGATTTGGTTAATAGATTGAGGGGTAATTTTTTTCCAACAATTAAAAATATAGAGATAAATAGTTATGTTATATTATTTGGTAATATAAATTTTGTTACCTCATATTATTTTATGGTAACATCTACATTTATGTAATATAAATTTAATTTTTAACCATGTCTTCAAATAGTCACTTCTACACATACCAATACCCCGATTATTATGGATCAATAGGTTTCTCAACATGATGGTGCTCCCATTATAGAGAAAAAAAATATACTACACACGCTAATCCTATTAATCCAATGTAAAAATAGATTGATGATGTTTAAGATGAAGGAATGGAAGAAAATGAATAATTGATGTCAAACAAAAATTGAGTTTCATACCATGATGGTCTTTTCAAAAAGTATTTATGTGAGAAACGATTAAATCAAATTCATGGTTGTATGAATTTGTGTGACCATCTTATTAACCCTAATAAGGCCATGTTTTGCAGTAACATTGGGATACCAACTCTCATGTGCATGCCAATTTATGTAGATTCATGGAACAATATTTTGTCCACACATATGACACTTATATGAGAACTTATTAGGGTAACATTTTGATATAAAGTATTTACATTACAAAAAATAATAATTAAATTTTTACTTACACCTCATTATCCCTTAATGAGATAATTTATAGTACATGAATCCCACATGAAGTATGTATTAGTGCTCATTAGAAAGGCACACAATTTATTCCACACAACTAATATAATGTTTCACCTCAATGAAACTAAATGGAAAATTAAATCACACCCATTATAGATATATGAACACCTTATAAACCAAAAATAATGGGTTGAGTTTATTGGTTTTTGTGAGGAGACATATTCCCAGGTACATTGTAAATGATAATAGATTTTATAAAAAAACAAGTACTAATCACATTAATTATGATTTTTTATTTTACGAGACAATAACCAAGAGATGAAATTATAAATGGACAAAAAAACCAACATACCAACCATAATGAAAGGATGGTGTACACTTAAATTGAGATCAAATTGAATGTATTTTAATTCTACTATAATAATTGTATATGATATCAAACAATAATATAAATATGGTACTTTATTTAAATGAAAATTGATGAATCAAAATAAAAATTGTAATTCATCCCATGTCATGTGATATATACGGAGGAATTCATAAATAATTAAGTGATACTAATAGTTAAATATATTGGAAGAAATATATTATAATTTTTTAATTGAGACAAAAAAATATTGGCCTTCAATTAGTATTAACTAATAATGATTACCTATTTTCCTACATGTTTTTCGACTTAGGCACAAGATTAAAAATCAATCTTACCCAATTAATAACTACTAATAATGGCCCATAGGTAGAGACAATAATATTTCCACTTCATAGGTGCAGATTTTGGGGTGTCACCCCAAACAGTTTTTGAGAAAATAAATGATTAGGGGAATAATGATAAAAAATGGAAGAGTTGTACACATGAATAGATACTCTATTATAAATATTTAATTTGTAGTCAATGTTTCTAAGAAATATTATGGGAATGAATCATCGAGAAGACAAAACACATATAAACCCACTACATGATGATCCCCCACCTTAACCAACTATGAGGTGAGCCATTCCCCTCAAAGAGCTTTCTGAGAAGAGGTAATCAATATTATTATAATTATTTCTATGAAATGGAAATTAGGTAGACGGTGATCACATTAATATATTGATATTCTATAGGTTAAAAATGATTATGATTTATATCTATCAAGACCCACCCATCTCCTTGTTGAGAGGGGTACCATTTTAAATATTCAAGGAGATATTGTACACAATATAAAACATTTGACATGTCATGTAAGAGTGGAGATTAACATAGACCAAAATCCTAGAATCAAGATACCAATTCAACATGATTATGTGGATATTAATATAAAAAAATTATATTTTTTTAACATTAGTATCATGGTCATTAGAACTTGTAAGAAAATTTATTGAGAAATAAGTTTTCATTTCAAATATATAATTGATGAAAAAACATTAATAGTTAATGAAACATGTTTGAATTAATATATGTTATAATATACGGAGGGAGGGAATGGTGTGAAACTTATGGTTGAATCGAAATTTTATAATGTATTAACTAACCAATATAAATTATCTTTACAATGTTCTATTACCCATATCATTGAAATTCAAAATTTACTAACATTAATGGTTCACATTGATACAATGTTACCATGTTTTGATATGACCGAAATTGATTTAAAAGAACAAAATTATGGAGAGGCCAATATATACTATATTTTAATGAGTAATTTATATTAAATACTAATTAGTTAATGGATTGGAATCATATAAATAAAAGTATAATGTCGGTGGATATTATGATTTTTTGTCGAATAACTGATCTACGATGTTAATTATGACTAAATGAAATTCATATATTTTACAGATGTATATATGAATACTATATGAAGGGAAACTCTATTAATAGAAATTTGGAAACTTTCATCCTCACATCACTTGTTGACAAAAATTCTAATTGCAACCATTACAATATGATACAATAGTGATTGTTGACAAAAATTATAATTGAAACCATTACAATATGATACAATAGTGAAAAACTGGTCATAATGATTTAAATAAAACATATATAATATTATCTATTTTAAATACCCATAATGTCGTGGTAAAACTATGAAATATAATCATATAAAATATATTTTTATTCATTTCATTACTTAATTTTTAGGTATCCTTGGTTACTCATTTCTCTTAAGGATATAAGAATGATTTATTTTCTCAATTCAATTCATGGATACCACAAAACAGACCACATGTGATGATGTTTTTCAATTTTTAATAAACTACATGAAAATTTTACTACTGAACATAAATTAATATATTTTATATTATGTTTTAATTAAAATTATATTGTGATAGGGAAATTCTAGAATATCATAAATATAATGGCATGAGGACTGCCCATGAATAATAAGAGACTATTGACTACTACAAGTGGATAATAATTAGGGTATATAAAATAACATTGTACGAAAAAAACATTTATAAATAAATTACGTATTTTTCTAAATGTTTGTATAGTGTTTAAAACAAACCAATAGAAAATATTTTATTTTTTATTCAAAATTAATGAAAGATGTTCTATTCCATCAATAAACTATATTCCCCAAAGAGTTTTTTTCAAGATAATTACAAAATCATTTAAAACATTTTTTCATTACGGTGTTTTTCATATTATTCCTGTAATACATGGGCTATTGACAGTTCTCATATTCAAAATATATAATATATTTTTTAGATGTTAATGGAAAGCATACGGGGTGTCAGAATGTATAATGACATCATGAAGAGGTGATTGTCTATAATAATTTTAGTTGATTTTATCATCATTTTATATAACATTTCCTAAAAGTTCCTTATCATTTTATTTCATACATTTGGAAAATGATTTATAAGACATTTTTATTGTGTTGGAATCAACCAAACCTCAATAAAATAAAATAAGGGTCTAATATGAATCAAACTATATGTTCAATATTTTAAATTTTTATTCAACTTGAAAATGCACAACATATAATCAAGGAAACACACTAATATTTTCATTCTAGTTAAAATGATTATTCACTCACTAAAAATCAACAAAACACACTCATATTCATTTATAATGCTTGAAAACTATTTTCTGAAGTAATTTTTTAAAAGTATTAATAAGTATCACATCAAACTAACTCAAGATGTGACTATTTTGTCTCAAAGTGTGTGTTTTAGTTTACAAAAGACAAATTAGTAAAAATAAAAAATAACATAATAAAATATGTGGAAGCACATTTTAATTGTTTTCATAAATTACTAAAATGATTCACATGTCATTTCTAATGAGTATAAATTAGTCTCAGCTCAATCTGATACACGTTGTGATGGGTATGACTATTAAGATTCATCTATCTGTTAAAAATTGACAATTTAGTTCACAATGTCTTTCAATCACTTAAAACTAATAAAATGAGCTTATATTGACCTAATAACTTCATAAAATGTTTCATAAGTCAGTAAATATGTGCAATAGTAAGTATCACAATAAACCAAAAAAACGATGTGATTGATATGACTCAATTTGCATGTTATCTATTAAAAATGACATTTTAGTAAAAATTACAAGTGACACAATGAAAACTAAGAAAAAACATTTTTATTATTTGGAAACATCATGAAAAAGTTATGTAAGTCATTTTTATGTGCATAAGTAATTCTCACCTCAATATAACTCATGATGTGATTAGTATTACTCTATGTGTGTCTCTTTTTATAAAATAGAAATTTTAGTAAAAAACACAGCTCTACTCATAATTAAGCAGTCACATTGATATTGTTTTTAAAATATAAGAAGATAATACATAAGTCATTTTTTGTCAAATATATATCAAAATCACATCAATCCGATGCATGTAGGGTCTGGATTGACGTAATATATGTGTTTTCAGTTTAAAATTGACATTTTAGTAGAAAACAAAAATCAAAATATAAAAACTAAGAAAACCAATTTGGATTGGTTTGTTAATTTTTCAGAAAGACCCCTAAGTCATTATTGTTGTGTGTTAATCAGTCACACCACAATATGATACATGATGTTACCAGTATAACTCAATGTGTCTATCATCAGTTTAAATTTGAAAATTTGGTTCAATACTTTTGTCAGTCATTGGAAATTGAGAAAATGTTCTCACATTGCCTTTATAATTAGGGAAAACAATTAACATCTAATGAAAAATGAAAAATAAAATATATCCAAACACAATTGGATTGTTTTTATATGTTTAAAAAATGTTTTGTAAGTCATTTTTGACATGGACAAATTAGTGTCACCTCAATCTGACACATGATGTTACCAGTATGTCACAATGTGTGTATTATTATTTAAAATTGATATTTTATTAAAAAATATTTTACATATTCAAAATGAAGAAAAAAAATTCATATTATTTTTATACTTTAGGAAAAAACCCATAAGACATTTATGATGTGTAATTATTGGCCTCATATTAGTATAATGCATGATGGGTCTGATATGTCTCAAAGTGCATGTTTATAGTTTAAAATTGACATTTTAGTTGAAGACACACATCACACACTCAAAACCAAGAAATATTTTTCAGATTGTTTTGATACTTTATTAAAATTATCCATATGTCATTATTGACTTTATGGAATCATTCATACCTTTATATGATACATGATGTGCCTGGAAAGAATGAAAGTGTCAATTATCCGTTTGAAATTTAATATTTAGATCAAAAAGATTGTCACCCTTTGAAAACTTTTAAAACATGATTGTATTGTGTTGTTAATTTAGAATAGTTATTAATAATTAATTATTGAGGTGTATATATTTTCATACATAAAAATGAAATGATATTTGACTAGTATACCTCAAAGTGGTTGTTTTTTATTAATATAACATTTTAGTAAAATATAAAATTAACATACTCAAAACTATGCAAACTCATTTGAATTGTTTTTTTACATTATAAAATGATCAAAATGTAATATGTGAAATTTTGGAAGTAGCCATAGCTTAATATGATTTACTATGTGACCGGTATGTCTAAATGTTTGTATTTTTACATAAAATTGACATTTTAGTAAAAACACATGTGGCATGCTAAAAATGGAGAAAACACATTTTGATTTTCTTAGTACGTTATGGAAAATTTCCATAAGATATTTTATAAGTAAGAATCATTAATTCACAATGTAAAGACCCGTATATTTCAAGCAAATCTTTTTTTTAATTTCTTTGGGATTTTACGAGTACGCAGTTTCTAACAGCAACTAATTCCGAGGCCCAGTGTGCCTGGAATCAATTTCCAAAGATTATCTCGGGTACGTTCAGTGAACGAATGAGCGGGTTTTTCTATATTTTGAACCAGTACATGGAAATGAAATCTGAGGGCACCGATGAAACCGCAGTGCTGGTAATTACATAGGAGTAACTTTACCAAAGATGTGTTTTCTTGGGAGGAGTTGTTAAAAAAAGTGGTTTAAATAAAAAGTGAATAAAATTATGGTACAATTTTATTTCTAACTAAGGTGGTCTTTTCCTACATAGGGGAGTTAGTGTGGGACCCACTAGCATCATAACTACCCATGTGAGGATAAATGTGAGGTGGGGCCCACACGATCTCCAACCCTTCACATTCCCTAAAACCCCCAAAAAAACCCATTAATCTCCTTGTGTTTAATGTTGGAAACCCCTTGATCTTAATTAAGTAACTCCTCCTCTCCCACTTTAATTCATGCCAACACATGCTAATTAATTGATTAAAACTCTTCAATTAATTTAACCATGTGTTTGAATTTTATGTTTTTGAAAATGCATGTGAAAGAAAAATAAAATAACGAGTAGCTTATTTTATTTTGAGTTAGAATTGTTGTGTGAGGGGGATTTGGGGAGAACTCTAGTTTTTCATTGAAGAACTTCATCCTCCCGAGAAGAATGTCTCCTATTCAATGAAGAGAACCCTCACCGAAAAGAGAGACGATGTGCCTTTACTTCTTCTCTCTGTAACTAGTGTGGAGACTCTGTTTCCTCCTTTAACGCACGCCAACGCCTTCTTCAAAACCTCACCCCGCGTCGTCGTCTTCCGCGACTCCTGGCGAACGACATCGATTTTCGAGGTAGGGTTATTATCGTTCAATTTTTAATCAACATTCTTTGTCTATCATGTATTGGAAACTTGATGTCGTCTGAATGGGTGGAGATCAGACCGCACAAACACCGCTGATTCCCTTCCCCTTTTTCTTGTTGAACTTCGTTGATGTTTGAGGCGAAGGCGGTACGGTGTCGTTGCACTGCGCGAAAACGAAGAGGAACAAGGCCGGAGCGGGCTGGGAAGATGGTGCATGGTGCCATCGCGCCGCGCCGGTGTGCTGAGCCACGATGTTAGGCCTCGACAAAGAAGCAGGGGGCGGCCGGCTGTGCGGCCGCAAGCGTTTCCATGAGGCAGGACCCTTCTGGGTCCCGCGGCGGCTCAGAACAGGCCGACCATAAAGACCGGCCATTACCAGGAATCCGGGGGGGGGTGTAACCCCCCCCCCATAGGTTATTAGAGTGGACCCAACTGGGTTTTTCATTTCCAAATAAAAGGGTCCTCGCCCCTTTGTGCCCCGCTCGGCCAGCACCGAACCACGACCGGCTTCCGAGATGGACCGCATGCCGCACGAGCTGAGCCGCACCTAGCCGTGTAGGGCCTCATGGGCTGGCCCACACCCAACCGGGCTGGGCTGTTCCCAACCGGGCCGTACCCAGACTCGAGTTGGGTTGAACCAGTTCGGGCCAACCCTGGGGGTATTGGGCCGGGTCGGACCAGGCCCAAACCTCCTATTTTCGGACTATTTTTGGTTAAACAGTCATATCTTGTGATACAGACCTCTGATCGATGCACAATTAGTTTCATAGGATTCCATGGAATGAGACAGGCGTTTTGGTATATTACACTTGTGGTTTTGGCGTTGTTTGGGTATTGACGGGTTGGTTCGAACCCCAAACCAACTGGGCCCTTGGAGTAGAAATTTTTATGAGATAAGGACCGGACGTCTGAATGACATGCAGTCAATTACGTTGAATTCCTCTTAGCGAGACGGTCCATTTTCAATACTCTGAGTGGGTTTTGTATAGCTTTGGACATTGGCCGGTTTATAAATGAGCGTAATTCTACTCGGGCCCCTAGAACAGAAAAGAATATATCTCTCAGACCGAGCGCCCGATTGACATGCCGTCTTTCACGTTGAGTTCCTATTGACGAGACAGATCATTGAGAAACATAAAATATTGAATTTTTGATAGTTGATGTATCGACCCTCTTCGCTCGTGGAGAGGACCCTCCAGTTATCGAGCGTGTTGTGTGCGAGATCCCTAGAGCTGGATGCGATTACGATGCCGATGGTGACTGTACTTGGATCCTACGTGGGTTTGGTAGCAAGGATGACTATACATGGATCCTCTGGGGGTTCAGAAATGATGAAGACTGTACCTGGATCCTACGTGGGTTCAGCAGCGATGGTTACTATACTTGGATCTTACGTGGGTTCAGCATCGATGACTTTTGTACTTGGATCCTATGTGGGTTCGGCAGGGAAGATGATTCAGAGGCTACATCTATCTTCTACACCCCTATTCATGAGTAGTATTACTATGTGAGATGAGTCTTGACATTCAATCATTATCATCGATGTGATTCACTTGCTTTCCTATGTGGACTTGGTTTTGCTTTCCTGTGTGGACTGGGTTGTACTTGGGCTTGTGAGGTGGAGCCGAACTGGAATTGATGACATATGTATATGTATGGGAATATACCTATGTAGAGTTGGTTGATACTTCGTATTATTTATATTTCCATTTTGGTACATACTTTGTGGATTCTAGGAGACCTATGGAAGTCTCGGGGTCCCTACTGAGTATCGTATAGTCACCCCTACACAGGTTATGCCCGCACTATGTTGTGTTGGATGCAGACAACGGACAACACTGATCGTGGTTGAGTCTTGTGGAGCGGGATAGTACCTAGAGGTGGACCACTTGGTGGGACGTACAAGGAGTGGACGGCTGGACCCGAGGAGCTGAGGAGACCATCACTACCCACCCTTCAGATGGAATAGACAGAGGATGACTCGGTGGTTGCTGATTTAGTTTACTGCTGCCGTACTTTCATTTCAGTTGTACTGTAATTTCAGTTGGGTTTGTATTCTGGCCCATTTACATTCCATCACTTACTTTTGTACTCAGTTTACTTAGTGTTTACTTCAGCATGTGTACTCTGTTGTGTTTATTTACTTATATAAAGGCAATGTATTCCCTTTTATCAAGTTTACGCCCTTGGTGCTAGACACCTGCCCCTGGCCTATAGAAGGTGGTCTTGGGATAGTCACGGCATGGGCCCCGAGGATAGGTCATGATAAATTGGTATCAGAGGATTCAGTTCTACTGCAGAACTCAGGACTATGATAATTGCTTCCAATGAAGCAATAATGTTAAGGGTATTGAGTGTGGTTATCAGTACAGGGAGTCCATTGTTGGTGCAGCGGCTGACGTATCCATACACCAGGTCTATGAGTTATGATTTCCGACATAATGCTCAAAAAAACTGATTACATGTGTGTTTCAAAATTTTTCTCTGTGATTACTTTTTTTCAGCTCACTAGGTATACTGTATTAATCCTGGCACACCTGTTTCTTTTCAGGATGGCCCCACGACGGCAGCCAACTAGGGTTCCCAGTTACGTGCGAGATTGCAGCCCACCGAGCGATGAGGCCTCGGTGCATTGCCCCATTACAGCGGAGGAACCGACGGTACCTCTACCCGCCGAGCCACCAATACCACCAGCCCAAGCAGCTGAGAGTGCACGTCGCCTGAGTGCACTGCACTAGTTTCAACGAAAGAGGCCACCCAGGTTCAGTGGAGAGACGAACCCTTAGGCAGCCGAGGATTGGATGGATGATATCGTCCAAGTCATCAAATTGGTAGGGACACCAGTTGACCATGTGATGATCCTTGCGGCGAGTCTCCTACACGCAGAAGTAGGTAGATGGTGGAGCCTGATGCTCTAGGTGCACGATTAGGCATCACTACATTGGACGGACTTCGAGAGCCTCTTCCGCTCGGTGTTTGTTCCGGCCACCCTCCGTGCGGTGCGCATCATAGAGTTACTACAGCTACGGCAGGGCGGCACGACAGTAACCAAGTACTCGGTGAGATTTACCGACCTCTTGTGCTACTCCAAATACATGGTACGTGACCCATTCTTCCAGGCTCGGACCTTCGATCAGGGACTGAGGAATGAGAACAGGGCTTCGACGACCTCCCTCAGCATTCCAAAAAATTCACGAGTACTGGAGCAAGCCCTACATGTGGAGAGCATCCTTGCTGAGCCTATGCCAGTAGTGAGGCCTACCGCAGGGCAACACATGGCAGAGTCTTCTACATCCAGTAGTAGATAGATTTCGCAGAAGTCCAACCAGACTAAGAAATCAGGTGGGAGACCTCAGGATACTGGTTCGGATGTGTGGGGCACGCACAATAGAGCTAGTCATATGAGAGGTAGGCAGTGCTATGCATGCGGCAGGCAGGGCCACATGGCTCGTGACTGCCCAACCCGCCATGCAGAAGAGCAGCAGACTGTTGAGGGACCACCCATGCAGAGGTAGAGGTTCGAACTTGGTGGTCTGCAGGGAGTATGCGGACGAGGCAGAGGAGCTGTCCGAGCATTGGGTGGTGGGCGACACTTTGAGGCTCTACCACCACCACCACCAGGAGGTCCACCCCGACCATAGGGAGCTGGCAGACAGAGGCAGGCTTAACTTCAGGCAGTGGAGGCTTACGACCACGACGCACCTGGTATGATTCGAGGTACTATCTTCTTATACTCCACCATTGTTTCAATTCTTATATACATAGAAGCAAGTCATTATTTCATTGAAACTGCCCTTGTTTAGAGCTAGAAGATTTTGACAGAGCCGTTGGCTCGATCCTTACAACTAGAGACAACTACGGGAGCAGAATCGATGATTACACACTGGTTCCGGCAATCTAAGATCACTCTAGAGAGCAAGAGAATCTGCTGGGATCTTCTTGTAGCAGCGTCAATGCCTTACGACGTCATCTTGGGCATGTATTGGTTATCTACGGTCCATGAATAGATCAACTGTAGTAGGTGCAAAGTGTAGTGTGTACACATAGATGGGTGTAGGTTCACCTTCACTGGCGAGAAGGGAGCCTTTGCAGTGTAAGATGGACTTAAGTATACGAGAGGGTAGCCGATCACACATCAGTTGGGTAGTCTCATCCTAGGAGAAGTTGATGTGCTAAGTCCCAGTTTTCCTTTTGTGGTGGATATGTACGTGGACGTTTTTTGCGATGACATTCCATGACAACCTCCTCGTAGAGAGGTAGACTTCTATATTGACATGTACCTCGAGACAGCCCCGATATCTACTCCCGCATATCGGATGGATCCCAATGATATTTGTGAGATACGTGTACAACTAGAGGACTTGCAGGGCATGGGATTCATCCGACCTAGTGTTTCACCCTGGGTTCTCCGATTTAGTTCGCCACGAAGGTGGACGAGAGCTTATGACTGTGTGTCGACTACCGTCGCCTGAACCAGGTGACCGTGTAGAATAAGTATCCACTTATGAGTATTTATGACCATTTTGATTAGATCAAGGGAGCACACTGTTTCTCGAAGATAGACCTCAGGTCAGGCTATCATCACCTTAGAGTTCGAGACGAGGATGTGCAGAAGACAACCTTCAGGTGTCGGTTTGGACATTATGTGTACTGGGTTATTCCTTTCGGCATAACCAACGTTCAGATAGTGTTCATGAGTCTCATTAATAGGATCTTCAAGCCTTACCTCGATCGATTAGTCATAGTCTTCATTGACGATATATTGATTTTCTCGACTACTGATGAGGTGCACGCCAACCACTTGCGGGTTGTACTAGACACACTCTGATAGCACCAGCTTTATGGTAAGCTCTCAAAGTGTCAGTTCTAGATTCGAGAGGCCCAGTTCATAGGGCATGTTTTCTCTGAGGTGGGAGTTGCGGTGGATCCTATGAAGATCGAGGCAGTACTAACATGGGAGCCACCCAGGAGCATGATGGAGGTGCGGAGTTTCCTAGGTCTGGTAGGGTACTATCAATGAATTGTGGCAGACTTCTCTAGAGTTTCAGCACCGCTTTAAGCTTTATCAAATAATGGGAAACCCTTCATATGGTTAGATAGATGTCAGAAGAGGTTCCAGGAGCAGAGATAGATATTTACCAGTGTGCCCATCTTGAGGCTATCGAAAGAGGGTGTACGGTATGTAGTTTACTGTGATGCATCCGGGACCGTACTCGGGTGTGTCCTGATGCAGGAGCAAGAAGTGATCGCTTTTGGATCACGACATTTGAGGAAGCATGAGCAGATCTATGCTACGGATGACCTGGAGTTAGTAGAAGTGGTCTTCGCCTTGAAGATGTGGCATAACTATCTTATGGGAGAGCTCTTTACTGTCTACTCTGGCCACCAGAGTCTAAAGTATATCTTCTCGTAGAAGGACCTGAACTTGAGACATATGTGATGGCTCGAGATCCTTCAAGACTATGACATTGATATAGTCTATACTCTTGGGATGGGGAATGTAGTAGCTGATGCACTCAGCAAGAGATCGGGCATTTAGCTACCTGGAGAGGCGACAGAGCAAATAGCCACGTTGCAGATATCTTTCGTGGATAGAGATGGAGCAGCCCTTCTACAGTCACTCGCAGTCACTCCTCCACTACATCAGCGAGTCAGAGAGGTGAATCGTGGGGATGTTGACTGTGAGACGCGACTTGCACAGATATCCACATGATAGGCACCTGATGTATTTTCCATTGGAGGAGAGCACGCCATACTTTTTAAGGGACGTACCATGGTACCAGCTGCATTACAGGAGGAGGTTCTGAGGGAGTTTCACACTTCCCCTTTAGCAGTACATCTATAAGTAGCGAAGACGTATTGGGATCTCAGACGACATCACTGGTGGCTGGGTACGAGGGAGGCTGTGGTAGAGTTTGATTCTCAATGCCTCACCTACCATCAGGTGAAGGCAGAGCACTAGGTACCAGAAGGCTTGGTACAACCATTAGAGGTCCTAGAGTGGAACTGGGACGAGATATCCATGGATCTCGTGACGGGACATCCATGTACTTCCAGAGGACGCGACTCCATCTTGGTGATCGTTGACCGAATCACCAATTTGGCCCATTTTCTACCTATCATAGAGCAGTACTCAGTGAAGTGCTTGGGATGCATCTACGTTCTTGAGATCATATGGAATCATGGTGTGCCCTCATCAATTATCTCTGATCGAGACGCTCGATCTACTTCCCAGCTTTGGAAGGGGTTGCAGGAGGAATTTGGGACACAGCTATGCCTGAGCACCGCCTTTCATCCTCAAATGGATGGCCAGATGGAGAGGACTATTCAGACTCTCAAGGATATGCTTCGTGCATGTGTTCTTGACTTTGGTCGCAGCTGGGAGGATCACCTACCTTTGGTGGAGTTTTCATACAACAACATCTACCACTCCACCGTCGAGATGACACCATACGAGGAATTGTATGACCGACCTTGAAGAATACCTCTATGCTGGACTGACGCTGGGGAGTCAGCACTTGTAGGTCCAAAGATGGTCCAGGCAACGATGGAGAATGTGCAGATCATACCAGAGCGAATGAGGACTACATAGAGCCGACAAAAGTCCTATGCTGATGGAAGGAGAAGACCACTGGAGTTCGAGGATGGCGACCATGTTTTCATACGGTCTCACCGTGACGTGGATTACTGAGATTTGGCCGGGTTTTCAAGTTATCTACATGCTTCATCGGACCATTCCAGGGTCTCAACAGTATAGACGATGTGGGTTATTTCCTGGCTCTTCCACCTCAGTTGCATTGGGTGCACAATTTCTTCCATGTATCTCAGCTGAGGAGATACGCGCACGTCCCAGGACATATCATCGGCAACAGAGAGCTAAACATTGATGACGGGGAAACATTTGAAGAGGTCCCGGTGGAGATAGAGGAACAATAGGACCGGGTCCTACATGGACGTTCGATTCCTCTATTGTGCAACAGGTGGCTGCACGGGAACCTCGAGGAGAGAACATGGGAGCGAGAGGCTCAGATGAGTACACAGTATCCTTATTTGTTTCCCTAGTTAATGATGTAGCTTTAAGAGGATGTAAAGCCCTCATGTGGGAGTAGTTTAAAGACCTATAAATATCAAGGGAATTTTTTTCTTAAATTCATTGGGATTTTACGAGTACGTAGTTTCTTGACGGCACCTGATTCCAAGGCCCGATGAGCCCAGAATCAGTATTCAAAGTTTAGATTGGGTACATTCAGTGAACTAACGAGTGGGTTTTCCTATGTTTTTAACTGATACTCGGAAATAAAATCTAAGGGCACTGATGAAACCGCAGCACCAGTAATTTCATAGGAGGACCTTTACCAAAGACGCTTTTTCTTGGGAGGAGTTCATAACAAAAGTGGTTTAAATAAAATGTGAATAAAATTGTGGTACAATTTTATTTCTAACTAAGATGGTTTTGTCCTGCATGGGGGAGTTAGGGTGGGACCCACTAGCATCATAACTACCAATGTGAGGATAAATGTTAGGTGGGGCCCGCACGAACCAAAACCCTTTAAATTCTCTAAAACCCCATTAAACCCCCAATTAAACTCCTTGTTTTTAATGATAGAAAACCCTTGAACTTAATTATGTAACTCCCCCTATCCCACTTAAATTCATGCCAACACATGCTAATTAATTGATTAAACCTCTACATTTAATTTAACTAAGTGTTTGAATTTTATGTTTTTGAAAATTCATGACAAAGAAAAATAAAATAAGGAGTAGCTTATTTTATTTCTGGGTTGGAATTTTTGTGTGAGGAGGATTTGGGGAGAAACCCTAGTATTTCTTTAAAGAACTTCATCCTCCAGCGAAGAACGTCTCATCTTCAACGAAGAGTGCCGTCACCATAAAGAGATATGACATGCGTTTCCTTCTTCTCTCTGCAACTAGTGGAGAGACTCTATTTCCTCCTTGGATGCACGCCATCACTGTCTTCAAAACCTCACCCCACGATGCCGTCTTCCGCGACGCCCAGAGAACGACATTGATTGTCGAGGTAGGGGTTATTATTGTTCATGTTTGAATCAACATTCATTTTTGCTGCAGTATTGGCTGCTTGATATCGTTTTTATGGGAGGAGATTGGACCACACAAACATGGCTGATTCTCCTCCCACTTTTGATGTTGAACTTCGTAGATGTTTGAGGCGAAGGCAGCACGGTCTCGTTGCACTGCGCGAAAGCGAAGCGGACTGTGGCCAGAGCAGGCCACAGCGGTGGTGCGTGGTGCCGACGCACCGCGCCATTAAGATGAGCCGCGTCTTTAGGCCACAACGGACCATCATGTGGTGGCCGGATGATCCCGCCGTAGGTGTTTCCAGGAGGCCGGACCCTTCTTGGTCCCACGGTGGCTCACAACCGGCCGACTATAAAGTCTGCCTGGTACCAGGAAACCAGGGGGGGTGTAACCCCCATGACAAGTTTTTAGGGGGGGGGGCCCACGAGGTCCTCAGTTTCCAAAACAAAGGGGTCACACCCCTTTGTGTCCTGCTCGGCCAGCGCCGAGCCACGACCGGCTTCCGAGCCAGACCGCAGGCCACACCAGCTGGGCCGGCTGCGCCCAGCCGGGCCGGGCAATGCCCAACCGGGCCGGACCCCAACCCAGGTCGGGTCTTCCCGGTTGGGGCTGACCCAGGGGGCGTTGGGTCGGGTCAGACCGGGCCCAAACCCCCTATTTTCGGACCATTTTCTGTTAAACAACCATATCTTTAGATACAGACATTCGATCGATGCACCATCAGTTGCGTAGGGTTTCTTGGATTGAGACTGTCATATCGGAATATTACACTCTAGGTTTCAGCAAGGTTTGGGTACAACACGGTTCGTTCTAACCCGAAACCAACCAGGCCCTTAGAGCGGAAATGCTTATAACTTAAGGACCGGACGTCCGAATGGTGTGCCATCAATTACATTGAATTAATCGTAGAAAGATAGTCCTTTTTTGATACTCTGAGTGAGTTTTGGATAGCTTTTGAAATTGTCCGGGTTAGAAACGAACGTAATTATAACCGGACCCCTCGAATGGAAAAGCCAATATATCTCATACCGGGCATCCGATTGATGTGTTGTCTATCGCGTTGAGTTCCTATTGTCGTGAAAGAAAATTGGGATACATCAACTATGGGCTTAGTGATAGTTGATGTATCGAACCTCTTGGATCGTGGAGCGGACCCTCCCAGAATCGAGGGTGTTGTGTGTATGAAACCTAGTGCTGGATGCGACTGTGACGACGATGGAGACTGTACATGGATCCTACGTGGGTTCCGCAACGAGGAAGACTGTACATAGATCCTCCATGGGTTCGGCAGTAATGAAGACTATACTTGGATCCTACGTGGGTTCGGCAGCGATGGTTACTATACTAGGATCCTACGTGGGTCTGGCAGCGATGACTTTTGTACTTGGATCCTATGTGGGTTCGACATGGATGATGATTCAGAGGATACACATATCATCTCCACCCCTCTTCGCGAGTAGTAATCTTGTGTGAGATGATTCATGACTTTCAATCATTATCATCGATGTGATTGGCTTACATTCCTGTGTGGGCTGGGTTGTGCTTTCCTATATAGACTGGGTTGTACTTGGGCTCGTAAGTTGGAGCCGAACTGGAATTGATGACTTAGGTATATGAATGGGCATATACCTAAGTAGATTTGGTTGATACTTCATGTTTTTTATCTTTCTTTTGTGGTACATCCTTTGAGGATTCTAGGAGACCTTCAGAAGTCTCGAGGTCCCTACTGACTATCGTATACTCACCCCTACTTGGGCTATGCCCACACTATGTTGTGTTGGATGCATACAATGGACATCGCTGATCGTGGTTGACTTTTGTGAATCAAGACGGTACCTGGAGGTGGACCACTTGGTGGGACATACACGGATCAGATGGATGGAACCAAGGAGCTGAGGAGACCATATGTACCCACCTTTCAGGTGGGATAGCCGGAGGACGACTCGATGGTTGCTGATTTACTTTACTGCTTCCATTCTTTCTTTGCTGTTGTACTGTACATTCGGTTGGGATTGTATTCTGGCTCATTTACTTTCGAGCACTTATTTTTGTACTCACTTTACTTAGTTTTTACATCATCTTGTGTACTCTGTTCTGTTTCTTTACTTATATAAAGGCAATGCCTTCCCTTTTATCGAGATTTAGGCCTTTAGTTCTAGTAGCCAGCCCCTGGCCTATAGAAGGCGGTCTTGGGGTAGTCATGGCATAGACCCCATGGAATAGTCGTGAAACCCCAATATGATGCATGATGTTTCATATATGACTCAAAGAGTGTGTTATTAGTTTAAAATTGACATTTTTTTTGAAAACCCAAGTCTCATACTGAAAATAGTGAAAACAATTGAAAATTTTTATACACTTTTGGATAATGATCTATAAGTAATTTTTTATTACTATGAATCATCCACACCAAATCCAATACATGGTATCCCTAATTTTATTTAGTGCTTCCATTATCAGGGTTAAATTGTCAATTTAGTTCAAAACATGTGTCAGTCCCTAATATCCTAAAAATTCTCGCAATTGACTTGATAATTTGGGAAAATGAATCATAGGTCAATTGATGTGTAAGAATTAGTCTCATTTTAAACTGACTCATGATGTGACCAATATAAATCAATGTGGATGTTTCTATTTTAAAATGATATTTTAGAAAAAACACACATGATTTCCTCAAAACCAAAAAAACTGATTTATAAAATTTCAATATATTAAGAAAATGATATGTATGTCATTTTTGATGGGTAGTAATTAGTTTCACATTAATCTGATTCATGATTTGACCCATATGAATCCATGTGTGGATTTTTTAAAAAAACATACCATTTCAAAAAATGGAGCTGCTCCATACTCAAATCAAAGGAAACAAATTTTCATTGTTTTGATACATTGGGAAAATGATCCATAAATCATTACTAATTAGTAATAATTATCCTCATCTCAATCTAACACATGGTGTGACATCTATTTATTGAAATGTTTTTTTATTTAAAATTGACATTTTATAAAAAAACATATTACATACACATTACTATAAGCATTATTTAGGATTGTATTGATACTTTAGAAAAATTATCCATAATTTAATTTTTATGTGTAAGAATCAGTTTAACCACAATCCAATATATAGTATTCCTGGTATTACTCAAAGTGGCTATTATCTGTATAAAATTTACATTTTAGTTAAAAATAGGTGTCACTCACTAATAATTTAGAAAATTGACTTGGATTGTCTTGAAATTTTATGAATACTATTAACCAGTCATTTGTTGTGTTTAGGAATCACACTCACTTAAGACTAACACATGATCTGTCTCGTATGATTCAATGTGTGTGGTTTCAGTTTAAAATTTTAATTTATTTAAAAAGGCAATTCAAATCATCAAAAATAAGAAAATGAATTAGGATTATTTTTATACATTATAAAATTGATCCATAAGTAACTTTTTATGTATAGGAATAAACAAATCATCAATTTGATGCATGGTGTAACTGGTGAGACACAAAGAGACATTTATAATTTTAAAATAGTCATTTTATTACTTTATTGTTTTATATTTACGTTTTTGTTATTTATTTATAATATTAGCCACATTAGAACTTTTTTATTATATAGTATGATTGGTTTTTCCTTGTTAGGGTGGTTTTTTGGGAAACTAATGCAATGATCAGTATTTTTGAATGGTGGACAGCTTCCAAAAACAATGGAAACATTTATGTTTTTTAATATCTTTGAAAAATTAACTTGTTACATTAATTGAACAAATTAAATTTTTATATATCTATATTATAGTGGGTTTTTGAATTTAGGATGAAATGTTTTATGAATTAAATTAATAATATTCCATATTAGGTATTTGATTATGTTGTTTGTGCTTGGTGTCTGCATTTTATGTTGTTGTGTGATGTAATTTTAACAACGCACTATAGTAGCATGACCCTCCCTTATAAATCTATTAGTTATAAAATAGACCGCATTTTGACAACTCATAGATGAATAATTAGTTTTATAACTATTTATGGATTTTTTATATATTGATGTTAAAATCCATATCTCAAGTAGTGAATTTTATGTTTCTATATCCAGAGTTACGTGAAAATAAGGATTAAAAAAATTATTCAAGATAGTGAAAATTTATCTTCTACTTCAACCTCTAATATTGT
The DNA here is from genome assembly GCA_963277665.1 of Viscum album. Classification (NCBI taxonomy): domain Eukaryota; kingdom Viridiplantae; phylum Streptophyta; class Magnoliopsida; order Santalales; family Viscaceae; genus Viscum; species Viscum album. The sequence continues at coordinate 1,155,817,166 of OY728136.1, forward strand.
GTAGAATGAAATTTATGAAAATTTAAACATGGTATAAAATAGAATAATTAGATATTTTCTAATCAATTTTTTTTAAATTTCATATGTGAATATTTCATATTTTTAACCATGGAATAAAATTTTTCTCTGATTCATGACATTGTTTTTTATGATGTCAAATCATTGAATGTCCAAGGAAAAATTTAAAAACCATGGATCACAACTAGCTCTATAAATTAAAATGATATTATCGCATTATACATATTATAAATTGACTATAAAATATGTTCATCATTTTATCATTATTGTTTGACAATTCCACGTTATGTTGATTATATTATTAATTTTCCAAAAACCAATTTTATTTAGTTTCTAATTTATTTTAAATTGTTTCGATAGGAAACAATTATTCAGAATACTGTAGGTGGATAATGTATGATTATGAATTTCAAATCAATTATTTGGGATGGGTTGTGTTACATAATAAAAAAATTCAAAATTATTTTGATTGATGAAAAATAATTAGAAACTCTCCACAATTTCAAAGTTATCCTTACTTGGATCATGCATGTTTTTCATTAGGATGTATAATTGCCACATTTTTTGTTTAATTTCATCAAATAAAAATAAAATTATTAATTCAACAGTTATTGAATAGTTAATATATTTGACATCACTCATCTATATCTATATTTATTTTTTCTTATTTTTATTATAAATCATTGATAAAATGGATATGGAAACTATCATACATACTACACATATTGAAACCCTTTATGTGTTTCATCCTCAATATTTTCTATTTTCAATCCAGATATATTAAAATTTCAATAAATAAATTATGTCAGGTTTTATAATTGTGATTACATGAACATATATTATTGGATATATGCATCATTATCAAGAAGTGAAACCATTATGAGATTCTAATACAATGATACAAGTAACGGTGGAGAATAGAATGTTGTCTGACTTATATATTATTTCATTTATTATTTTAGTGTCTAATTACTTATCATTATTAAATAATTTGAATCTCTATTAAAAAATTCTTATAGATGAGTCAATCTATGATGCACCCTATGTGATGATTTTTCAAAAAAAATTATTATTATTTATGGGACAAAAAATTTAGAAGATTTGTTTGTGACAAATCATGTTAGGGTAAAAAGAAATAATAATAATTATGCTTCTATATGAAATTCATTCAAATTTTTAGATCATTAATTTTAGTGTTGTTGGTTATAATTTATAATTATTCATTACAATAGACATTACCATTAAAACTATAAGCATGAACACCATTAGAATTTTGTACAATCCAGACCTTATATAAGTACAAACATTTAGAAGAAGGTTTCTTTTACCAAAATCCATTGAACTGATGACATATTTTTTAGTTTGGATAAAACATTCATACTAATGGTGAATTAATAAACATTTTTCATTTATCAAACTTTTATCATTAATTTTTGTCATTTTTAAATTGGTTTTGACATCAATGCTGGAAAATACAACTTTTAAATATTCCATGAGTGAATTGTCATCATTTCTAGTTCTCTTCAGTAATAAGAAAACATTAGCAGATTTTAAAAAATTCGTAGAGGTTCATAACAAAACATTTAATACATTAAACTACACAACCATAATGTCAAGATTATAGGGCTCATTAATTATTCATGGTTCAAAAATAAGGGTTATTCCATGGAGAATACACAAGTCATTGTGTTGGTGTACCAGAATCCACTATGACCATATTTAGTGTAAAATTATTTTTCTAGGATGTTTGATTCACATATTTGACTACCGTATGTCAAAATATTAACTTTTATATTTAATTAAAAATATGATAATTTTAATTTCTAATCATCTTATGGTATTTTATTTAATGGTGGTTAGGGATTTTAATTTTATTATAAATTTAATTTTTAAATTAACCAATAGAAAACTCAATTTTACTTTTTATGACATAAAATAAAATGTATTCTATAATATTTATAATACAATATGTTCATTGATGGAATTTTTTTTCAATAGTTGTTATTACATTATTTCTGAAATATTGTTACTTGAAGAACCCATCAAGTGTGGATTTAATTTTGAAGATTTATATATATTATATACATGTGTGTTTTAATTTAATAATACATATATCTTATTATCATATTATCAACAAAATAATTTTATTTTGAATATTGTTTATTTTGTTTGAATATATGTCAATTATAGATCAAACACCCACAATGAGTCATATTTTATATCAAATATGATTTGTAGTTTAGTTAATTATATTTATATATATAATATTATGATATATGAATTTAATAATGGCACATTTTTTTTATTATGTTTATACCTTTATACAATAAAAAGATAGAAAACTGAATATTCATTGCTTAATCTTGAAATGAGCAATAAAAAATATACATTTTTTTAGGTTTAAAAGAAATTTTTTAACCAATTTTAAAATGTTAAGGTAAATTATGTTATAAATAGTGTAACCTTTAGTGAAAGATAACATAATGTATGTTGAATCCATAAAAAAATTGATTTTATTCTTTATTAAGTTGTAATTAGGTTATTGTTTTTATGTACAAATACAATCAAAAAAAGGATTGAACACTACCATAAAATCATTCAAGAGATTATACTACGTATCACATGTAGGAAATCACTCTTTTATGCAATCCATGAAATGGTAAAGGTATACTTGATAGTACTTCCCTACCTCCATGATCCCAATTTTTTTACCTAAAATTAAACAACCATACACATCAAAGAATATTTAATGAGATATTGTTATGTTAAAACCAGTGTTTATGGAAAATGATGAGTTATTGATGATGTAAAAGAGGAGAATAAGGGGGACTGAAACCCCACCTAGGGTCTTAGAGGTTTATATATATTCTTCTTCTGTGATTACATAAACTTGGTTATGGGGATTCTTGTTTTTTAATTCTGAGAAGAACATAATAATATTGGTGTTCTTTTTATTATTTGTTTACTTATTTATATTGATTAGAATTGTTGGTGATCGCTTCTATTTTATATTGTTGTATCAGTCTAATATGGATGCTTTATTTGGAGTTTATAACATTGGTATTATTTTTTCTGTTTAGTACATCAAGATTCTATAATATCAACATGAATCAATTCCATATAATAAATTTTTCATGGGATTATATTTATTAGAATCAATATGTAAATATTTTATTATATTAGAAGACATTATTTGATTGGTATTACTCAAGTATTCATGATTCAACCTTAAATTTATAGAATATTTAATGTGTGGAACTATGGATTTGAAATTTTTAGAAAAAAAATTATTTCTACCCCTATCATTTAGTTATGGAATGCAGACTTCCCCACAAAACAACCCTCAATAGCTCGAAAATAATGGTTTAATTTTTTTTGGTGATATATGATTTTATATTTTATGATAAACATCATAAATATAATAATAATCACATTACATAAATTGGTCACTTCATTAACTTTAGACTTTTTGGAGGATGGGAGGTTTATGATTCATTATTAATACACTACTATAGAAATAATGAAAATAGAGATGAATATTATAAGACCTTATAATTAAAATAGGCCAACTATTTCCTTTATTATTTATATATATCATAACTAATTAAACTAAAAAAATCAATGTTATTTTCGAAAATGATATTATCAGACCATTATTAGTGAATCTTTTAGTGCTGATAAATGTAAATATTAGTTACACATAACTCTAGACCTAATAATATATATATATATATATATATATATATATATTAAAATTCTATAATAATGTGTTGTTATTTCTTTCCCCCATTGGGAATCCTCCTAGGTTGGCAGTGAAGGAATGTATAACCCCAGAATCCCACCTCCAATGGGAGATGGGTTAGAAAACAGAACTAAGGGTATAAAACACAAACATATGGGAACAATTAACCTTTTTAATTCATAGTAATATAAAATAATCTCTTATGGAAAACATATTTTAATGGAAAATCCATCCCATCACTCATGAAATGTCACAAATAACTGAAAATCCAAAATGTGTAATGCCCAAATGCAATCTCATATGAAAAAACAACACAACCATATACTAACTCTAACAACAAATTTGACTTAGCAATATTTATACCATCTACTCACTCACTCCCATAGATATATAAAACACACACACACACAGACAAACATATATATATATATATATGAATTGGTGTGCGTGAAATTATATTGTAACACCCCAAAATTTTATGAGATATATTATTTTTTAATTTCTTTTATCTTCTATTATACACTACACCATGATTATCTTGTACTATACACAACACTGCATTAGCTTGTAGTATATGAAACACTATTCTTGGATCGTGTTACACACAATTACAAGTTCGCAACATTGATTGAATATATATATGTACCTATATATATATATATATATATTCAATGTATAAATGAAATATGGTTGGATTCTGTTATACAAAACAACAATGAAGTCTTGCACTACACGCAACCCTGACTTGGCTTGCATTACACGCAATCACGACCTTCCTCGACAGCATGTGTTGTACGCAATACCGGGTTTCACTAAACAACGATATATGGTTATAATATTATCAAGAACAAGCAGTTATGAATTGTATTAACTAAATTTTTAATTTTATAATGTTATTATTCACCTTATAAATTTTCTAAAACATTTTATGTGAACAAAATAAATTTTTCGGGTAAAATAAGTATTTTTCAAAAAATGAAGTTTTGTCGCATTTTGATGGAGAACCCACATTAAATATAGTTTTTGAAAAGTTTATAAGTTAAATTTTACAAAATAAACATCTTCTTTATAATCAGTATATAAAAATTTACAATGGATAAAGTTTTGATATTTTTCTGATAACTTTCATATTTTAATGAATAGTAAAAACATGAGATATTTTAATTAAAAACAACTTTATTCATTGTAATAATTTATATGGTTAAATTATAATATTGAATGGTTTTAATGTATAAATATAATATATTCTTACCATTCAATATAATGTATGTCATTAGCATTAATTTCACATTGAATTCATAGGTAAAAACATTTCAATCTTTGGCAATGTTTTAACTTCTAAAACCAGTTTTCTTAACAACATGATTAATTTTAAATTAATTACTGCAACTTATGTGTTTTTAATTTTGAAAAATGGATTCCATATTTTGAATCAGTGGGTCCAAATAATGTTAATAGGATACTTTTTATTTTTGGGCATTATAAATAGTAACTACGGTAAAATTTTATTTACCATAGTTAAAGGTAAATCGGGTAATTAAGGGTAAATATAAGATTATAAAATTACCCCAACACCTACCAAAATCCTATTGGATGAATAAAAGTAGACCCATATCACCTAAGTGTCGGATTAGATTCATTTAATGGACTTTGTTCCATGAAAATAATTTAATTATAATTAAAACCAAAGAAAGTGACAACATGTCACATTCTTAAATCTTAGAATTATAATAATTTTATATTAGTGATATAAATTCCATGAAACTTAGGATATAAATAGTCACCAGAAATAATTTAAAATTATCTACATCATATAAATTTAATTATAATTTTTAGGGATAAAAAAGTATTATTAAAGGTGACATAATAGTGATGTTGAAATTATTTTATTAAGAAAAATATCAAATAAATGGTTTTAAAAATATTAAAATAAAAATTATATGAACTATTTAATTTTATCCACTAATTTTCTAGATAAATATGACATGTTATGAATCTATTAAATCTTTTATTTCGAAAATATATTCTTTATATTGTTTATTTAAAATCAAATAAATGAATAGTGTCAAAATTGACAGTATTGTTATTTTATAAAAATAACATATTATAAAATTGTTTAAAAATCACAAAAATATTTAAAAATTATAAATTTAAATTTATATGGTCGAAAATGTAATAAAGTGTAAAATTATGGAAAATTCACAACACATATGTAATTATTTATAATAATTTAAAATTTAGAATATTATTACTACAAATAAAATTAAATTGAAAAATAAGGATAAATCAAGTTGATAATGTTTAAAATAGATTCCTAACACGTCTAAATTTTATTGGATGATGATATTACAACCCTATCTCATCTAATATTCTGATATGAGTCATTTTGGAAGTTTTTATGTGCGGTTGGTATTTAATATAAACTAATATTTTCTATATTTCCAAAGGTGCCCCTCTCCTCCCTTATAAAAGAGAATCTCCTCCCTCCCTTCCTCACACCATTTTAAGCCTTCAAGATCGGCCAACCCCTTCCAATTTCGCTTCTCCACTTCCCTAGAAACATCCTAGAGGGTCTGGTCTTCTTAAAAGACCATATTTATAGCCCAAAATGGTGGTTAAGAAGAGGCGCTTCAAAGAAGAGGTAATGTCTGTTACCGATTCTTTCAACTTTATTTCTTTTTCTACTTATTCTTCTTTAGTTGTTTCATTATGAAGTAATAACATAAGTATCAATAATATAATTATATGTTATTATAAATATTAAACAACTCTATTTGACCTTCTATCCATCCTACAGAAAATGAGATCACCGTGTGTGCGTATGTACGGAATACCGTCTCCACGCCGTGGTGTAATCTGTTTTTCCAACAACACCTTACTAGGATGGGTATAATGGTGTAATGAATAACTATACATAGTTATTATAACATCATAATGATTCTGATATATTGTATCATCCACTCCAATTCAATTCAATAATTATGGGATTGATATCATCGCTTGTGCGTACGTACGGACTACCGTCTCCATGACGCGATGAGATTCATTCTCCATGTTAACCATTCATGAATGATTATAAAGTATATATAATGAATAATTATGAAATATATGAAGTAATAATGATACTGGATTTATTTATATATATATTTATGTCATCTACTTAATTCCATTCAATTCAATAATGAAACGAAAACAGCGTTCATGTGTACGTACGGCCTACCGTCTCCATGAACGATGTATTTCATTCCATTTATCGATCAATAATATATATATGTATATGATGAATATATATTATATGTAAATATTTTTTTATATTCTGTAATTAATTAATCACGATCTAAGTAATCATATGAATAATTACAATTCAAAACACGGATGACACATGAAATGATTTTACCCAAAACGCTCTTTAACATGGAAGTTACAAAAGAACAGGTAATATAAAGTCATAAGTGACCCATATATGATATCATAACAATGAATATTATTTTTTAATAAGTCAATAACATTATTCAAATCATTATATAGGGGGATCAGATACGTACAAAGCATATCAGACCTATGGTAAGGGATAACTATTCCAATCTCGTTCTTATCTGAGATTGTTTATTCGTAAGTATTTACTGGGGTTATATTTATCATCCATGTCCTTGTTTTCTAAAAATGTTTTCATGTATGTTTAATGTCCTTTTTACCCATTTTTTTTACTTTTACTACATGGTATGTATGGAATCTTTCTTTTACGAGTTACTTTTTTGACTTTTCCGGCAAAAGTACGAGAAGAATGTTTTTTTTCCTTATACGGAACGAACAGATTTTTATGGTTCTATAAAGGCCTATATTCATGAAGCTTCCTTCAAAATATTTCATGACTATTTTCAACAAAATCCTTTTCTTTTAAAATTTCATGAAATTTTTTGAGAAGAAAATTATTTTGAAGAAGAAAGGATATTTTCCTCAAGAATTCATTTCCAATGTTTTATCAAAACCATTTTTCATCTAGGATGACATTATTTCATAAGTGTATGTTTTAAGTTTAATGTCTCTGTGATTTACATGGATTAACTATTCTGTGATGAATTGATATCCATTTTTTGGAATGGATTATGTTATGATGGGATGATTTTTATGAAACCCATTTTATAATTTGGTTAATGATGAACGATTTACGTTCATGTTGTGGCACAATTATGAATGATTTCATTATGAGATAGTTGGGACCTATCTCTTCCTCCAATGCATTGGGTAATGACTTATATCTCATGAGATAGACATGTCTAGAATGGTATGTTAATCTGGATCAGTGTTACAGGACTAAAATGAGGAGTGAACTCGATTCAGAAAGGGACATTGTCCACTAAGATGGTCTTGGCAACAATGCCTAGGCTACTATGGAAATCGTAACAAGTTCTGTATGGTTTTCACAATTACATGATTTATTCCCATGCTATTTTATCAAGATTGATGTTCTTTTATGATATATGCCTTACGTAATTCCATGATTTATGTCCTTGCAAAAGATTTTGATGTTTAGATTTTATGTTCAAGTTTTTGCATTCAAATGTTTATGGATTTTTTTTTATGTTTTCTATGCTTACCCTTACTGAGCATTTGAGCTCACCCTTTTCATGTTTTATTTTCCCCAGGAAATAATGAATGGTTTTAGGTAAGGAAACAAAAAGGGGAAGATCATTATGGGAGTTGTTGAAGATCTTTCAACATGATTAGATGTTTATATTCCATTTTTTCCAAAGACACTAAACTATTACTATCCTTGAGTTTTGGTTTTTTTGTTATGTATTAAGTATTCCGCAAAAGTAATGTAATGTCCATGTACGTCAAGCTTCGGGCCTTTACAGTTGGTATCAGAGGAAATGTTTAGTCAACCTTTGAAAACTAGGATGTGAAAACGTTAGTGAGATCCCAAGAGATATTTCTAAGGTATGTTTAGGGATGTCCCTAAGGATAAGTATATGTATAGGATATAGTCATAAAACTATGGTAACGATCATAGAATATAACCTAAGATGTTATATATTGAGGGTACACCCCCATTACTATGTTGTTTTCCCTAGCATGATTTTTGCCTCTGACACTATTATTTTTGGGTTTTAGAAAATGGTTGGAAATAGGAAGATTCACGATAATAGAGGATATTACGGACAATGGAATTATATTCTCCACGAGCAACCAAATGAAATGGGATTTGGAAGTCTAAACATCGTTATTATGTCTAATCAGAAATCTCATAATATGATCAATAATCTCAACTTTGGTAAGTTTCTTAACTCAGATAATAAGAGAAAGATGGAGTTTCATGATGATCATACAGGAAAGAAAGTTAAATTTCCCTCTTGTAAATCATGTGGGAAGAGGCATCGGGGAGATAGTTTCCAAGGAACTGGAAGATGCTTTGGGTGTGGAAAATAAGGACACAAAGCCAGTAAGTGCAAAGGAAAAGGTTCTGTTAATAGAATGGGCATGGATAATGTTATTACTACGACATCAACAATGATTAGATGTTTTAAATGTGGAATGTATGGGCGTTATTCCAACCAATTACCTAAGGAAAAATCACATGAAGAGAATCAGAATGGTCATATGGGTAGTATTTATGTGGATGATGATGAAGAGACTACAAATGAAATATGAGATGAAAGAAATGATGAAGCTCAGCTAGTGGGTTAAGAATTTAGTGGAATGATTTTTTGTTTATCAAGAATAGTGTATGGTACTATGTAATAAAGAATCATCTAAGGATTGTTACACAGTTGTTTTTCATAAAGTATTTGTAAGTATATGTTGAATGGTACTAGTAACCATGAAAGGTTATTCTGATATTTTTGGAAAGAAGATGATATGCACATAATGAAGGGATAAAGAGAAAATAATATGTTTGATAGTATTCATGAGGTAAAGGCTGATAAAAGGACAAAGTGTTATCATGATTTGAGTATATAGATTTTATTTGGGATTTTTGTACGTGAAATGATTTAACTTTTGACAGAATTCATGTTTTCTCTAAGGTTATATGGAAATTCATGTTTCAAAGGAATACATGATTATGGTATTCACATTTGTGGAATGTGACCAACAAGATATATCTTTTGATATATGGGGGGGAAATGAAGGAATTCACATGCTCGGTAGATGAAATTTCTAATAATCGGACAGAAGTATTTTCGATAAGCCTAATGGTTGGAATGGACATCATATAGTACTAGTTAAGGATATAAATTTTTATTTCTGAAATGTTATGATAGTATAGTTTTAGAAAAATGGTACCCTGTAGGACGGACGACAACCTGTCGCGTCGGACAAGGCTGTGGGAATCGAACCCACAGCCGAAGTGCGACTGGCCTTTATGACCTACCACTAGCCTACAAGAAGTCCCTGGTTAGTGGAAAGTAGTTTTATACTATTAAGCGGTATGATAAATAATGTATAAGTCAATTTTTGGAACCATATATGATTAATCTCTACATAAGATGGAATTATAACTTTTTCTAACCTTTTGTTTGAAACAGATGGAATGACCCCTCATTCTATCACATGATCTGCTAACGCTTCACGAATAACAAATTCAACTTCATTTCATTAAGAGATGATGTGGAAATTTTTCAATTAATGAACAATAGTGAGATTGTACCAAAATCATGTATGTATTTCTTTTAATTCATCATCTTTAGGGAAATGAGCTTTAAAACCAAAAAATTTGTCCCGGTACCCTTATATTCGATGAATCAGATGGTACCTTATATCATCACAAATCTATGGCATTGTGATTGTTGGCTTTTTTATAGCCATGTTCTCTACCACTCTCCATCAGAACTTGATGGTTAGATTTTTCTTCCATATCCATATTTTCACCTATGTTATACTATATGGAAACCCAGTGATGAGTTACTTTGGGTAATCATTACATTTCTTACTTTAGTTTTGAAAATTAAGCTTTAGTATTCTTTTTTACAATGTGGGTTTCTATGAATAGTAAATGAATTATAACCCCGACGAATTTCGAGGAAGAAATTAATTTTAAGGGGGGTAGAATGTAAAACCCAAATATTTTATGAGATATATTATTTTTTAATTTCTTTGATCTTCTATTATACACTACACCAAGATTATCTTGTACTATATGCAACACCGTATTATCTTGTAGTATACGAAACACTATTCTTGGATCGTGTTACACACAATTACAAGTTCGCAACATTGAGTGAATTTATATATGTATCTATATATATATATATATATTCAATGTATAAATGAAATATGGTTGGATTCTATTATACAAAACAACAAAGAAGTCTTGCACTACAGGCAACTCTGACTTGGCTTACATTACACGTAATTGTGACCTTCCTCTATAGCGTGTGTTGTACGCAATACCAGGTTTCACTAAACAACGATATATGGTTATAATATTATCAAGAACTAGCCGTTATGAATAGTATTAACTAAATTTTTAATTTTATAATGTTATTATTCATCTTATGAATTTTCTAAAACATTTTATGTGAACAAAATAAATTTTTCGGGTAAAATAAGAATTTTTCAAAAAATAGAGTTTTGCCGCCTTTTGATGGAAAACCCACATTAAATCTAGTTTTTGAAAAGTTTATAAGGTAAATTTTACAAAATAAACTTCTTCTTTATAATCAGGATATAAAAATTTACATTGGATAAAGTTTTGTTATTTCTCTGATAACTTTCATATTTTAATGAATAGTAAAAACACGTGATATTTTAATTAAAAACAACTTTATTCATTGTAATAATTTATATGGTTAAATTATAATATTGAATGGTTTTAATGTATAAATAGAATATATTATTACAATTAAATAAAATGTATGTCATTAGCATTAATTTCACATTGAATTCATAGGTAAAAACATTTCAATCTTTGGCAATGTTTTAACTTCTAAAACCCATTTTCTTAACAACAAGATTAATTTTAAATTAATTACTACAACTTAGGTGTTTTTAATTTTTAAAAATGGATTCCATATTTGGAATCAGTGGGTCTAAATAATGTTAATAGGATAATTTTTATTTTTGGGCATTATGAATAGTAACTACGGTAAAATTTTATTTAACATAGTTAAAGGTAAATCGGGTAATTAAGGGTAAATATAAGATTATAAAATTAACCCAACACCTGCCAAAATCCTATTGGATGACTAAAAGTCGACCCATATCACCTAAGGGTCATATTATATTCATTTAATGGACTTTGTTCCATGAAAATAATTTTATTATAATTAAAACCAAAGAAAGTGACAACATGTCACTTTCTTAAATATTAGATGTATAATAATATTATTTTATTGTAATAAACTCCATGAAACTTAGGATATAAATAGTCTCCAATAATTATTTAAAATTATCTACATCATATGAATTTATTTATAATTTTTAGGGATTAAATAAGTATCATTAACGGTGACATAATAGTGATGTTGAAATTATTTTTTTAAGAGAAATATCAAATAAATGGTTTTAAAAATATTAAAATAAATATTATATGAACTATTTAATGTTCTCCACTAATTTTCTTGATAAATATGACATGTTATAAATCTATTAAATCTTTTAGTTTGAACATATATTCTGTATATTGTTTATTTAAAATCAAATAAACGAATAGTGTAAAAATTGACACAATTGTTATTTTATAAAAATAACATATTATAAAATTGTTTAAAAATCACAAAAATATTTAAAAACGATAAATTTAAATTTATTTGGTCGACAATGTCGTAAAGTGTAAAATTATGGAAAATTCACTACACATATGTAATTATTTATAATAATTTAAAATTTAGAATATTATTACAACAAATAATATTAAATTGATAAGTAAGGATAAATCAGGTTGATAATGTTTAAAATAGATTCCTAACATTTATAAATTTTATTGGATGATGATATTACAACCATATCTCATCTAATAATCTGGTATGAGTCATTTTGGATGTTTTTATGTGGGGTTGGAATTTAATATAAACTAATATATCTTATATTTCCAAAGGTGCCCCTCTCCTCCCTTATAAAAGGGAATCTCCTCCCTCTCTTCCTCACACCATTTGAGCCTTGAAGATCGGCCAAACCCTGAAAATTTCTCTTCTCAACATCCCTAGAAAAATAATACAGGTGTCTGGTCTTCTTAAAAGACCATATTTAGTGCCCAAAGAGGAGCTTAAGAAGAGGCGCTTCAAAGAAGAGGTAGTGTCTGTTACCGATACTTTCAACTTTATTTCTTCTTCTACTTCTTCTTAATTAGTTTTTTCATTATGAAGTAATAAAATCAGTATCAATAATATAATGATATGTTATTATAAATATGAAACAACTCTATTTCACCTTCTATCTATCCTACGGAAAATGAGATCACCGCGTGTGCATACGTACGGAATACCGTCTCCACGCCATGGTGTAATCTGTTTTTCCAACACCACCTTACATGGATGGGTATAATGGGGTAAATAATAACTATATATAGTTATTATAACATCATAATTATTCTTATATATTGTATCATCAAATCCAATTCAATTAAATAATTATGGGATTGATATCATCGCTCGTGCGTACGTACGGACTACCGTCTCCATGACGCGATGCGATTCATTCTCCATGATAACCATTAATGAATGATTTTAAAGTATATATAATGAATAATTATGAAATATATTACATAATAATGATACTTTATATATATATATATATATGTATGTCATCTACTTAATTCCATTCAATTCAATAAGGAAATGAAAACAGCGTTCATGTGTACGTACGACCTACCGTCTCCATGAACGATGTATTTCATTCCATTTATCAATAATATATATATATGTATATGATAAATATATATTATATATAAATCATGTTTTATATTCTGGAATTATGTAATCATGATCTAAGTAATCATATAAATAATTACAAGTCAAAACATGGACGACACATGAAATGATTTTACCCAAAACGCTCTTTAACATGGAATTTACAAAAGAACGGGTAATATAATGTCATAAGTGAACCATATATGATATCATAAAAATTAATGTGATTCCGTAATAAGTCAATAACATTATTTAAATCATTATACATGGGGTTCAGATACGTATGATGCATATCGAACCTAAGGTAAGGGATAACTATTCCAATCTCGTTCTTATCCGAGATTGTTTATTCGTAAGTATTTACTGGGGTTATATTTATCATTCATGTCCTTGTTTTCTAAAAATGTTTTCATGTATGTTTAATGTCATTTTTACCCATTTTTTTTACTTTTAATACATGGTATGTATGTAATATTTCTTTTACGAGGTACTTTTTGACTTTTCCGGCACAAGTACGAGAAGAATGTTTTTTCCTTATACGGCATGAACGGAATTTTACTGTTTTATAAAGTCTTATTTTCCTGAAGATTCCTCCAAAATATTTCATGACTATTTTTAAAAAAATCTGTTTCTTTTTAAATTTCCTGACATTTTGTGAGAAGAAAATTATTTTGAAGAAGAAAGGATATTTTCCTCAAGAATTCATTTCAAATGTTTTATCAAAACCATTTTCCATCTAGGATGACATTTTTTCATAAGTGTATGTTTAAAGATTATTGTCTCTATGATTTACATGGTTTCACTTTTCTTATGATGAATTGATATCGATTTTTTGATGAGGATTATGTTATGATGGGATGATGTTCATGAAACCCATTTTATAATTTGGGTAATGATGATTGATTTATGTTTATGTGGTGGAACAAGTAAGAATGATTTCATTATGAGATAGGTGGGACCTATATCTCCCTCAAATGCATTGGGTAATGATTTATATCTCATGACATAGACATAGATGGAATGGTAAGTTAATCCGGTTCAATGTTACCGGACTGAAACTAGGAGTAAACTCGATTCAGAAAGGGACTTTGCCCACTAAGATGGTCATGGAAGCAATGCCTTGGCTACTATGGAAATCATAACAAGTGCTGAATGGTTTCCACAATTACATGATTTATTCTCCTGCTATTTTATCAATATTGATGTCCATTTATGATATATGCCTTAGGTACTTCTATGATTTATGTCCTTGCTCAAGATTTTGATGATTAGATTTTATGTTCAAGTGTTTTCTTTCAAATGTTTATGGATTGTTTTATGTTCACCATGCTTACCCTTACTGAGCATTTGAGCTCACCATTTTCATGTATTATTTTCCACAAGAAATAATGAAAGGTTATAGGTAAGGAAACAAAAATGGGAAGATCGTTATGGGAGTTGTTTAATATCTTTCAACATAATTAGAAGTTTATATTCCAACTTTACAAAGACACTAAACTATTACCATCCTTGAGTTTTGGTTTTTTTTATGTATTCAGTATTCCGCAAAAGTAATGTAATGTCCATGTACGTCAAGCTTCGGGCCTTTAAATATATTCAGTAGCATTAATTCCAAAACCTCCCATGTAAATATTGAGGAAGCATGTTATAGCCACAATGAACAAACAATGAACCCAACAAGGTACCAAAACCATGTTAAATAAGTTTCTATCCTCACTAAATATCTCAATAAAACGAAATTAACATACTTTGGAAAACATATATAATTATAATGGTACGTCATAACTATTTTCCCACTAAACAAGTCACTGTAAACACCAATGTCACATCCCTTGAAACTCCCACCCACTTATAATCCATATGAACACATAACAAATCTATGTAATCATATCCATAGTTTCATATTCGTATTCACATCACCATTAGATCCAGATTATCATGGAACATGACCAAGAATAATAATAGTCCTCAAATACACACAAAAACATTACTTGTTAATCAATCATGTATATATATACACATATAAATCCATAATTCATTGCACCCTATACATGTAAATGTATTGTATCCTTATGAAATAATATAACAATATATTCATTTATCATGACCCTAATCTAATAAAAATTTATTTTATACATAATCCACTACCTTAATCCATTATAACACAAACATGTTGACATACAATACCATGTGTGGATGATAGAGTAGGGTAGGGTAGTATTTAAAAATCTACAAACTCCACAACAAAGTTATTTGAAATAACTCTTTGATTTGAAAACCAAATATTGGTGTTGGTCACATTAACAGACACAAGTAATGGGGCATGAGAAATGAAAAAATTATAATTAATACATAACTGCACATAAAACCTTACAAGGACACTACCTATTTATATTACATGAATCCTATACAATTTCTAATTAAATATTCCCTTGTAAAAGTGTCCAAAATACAATTAATAATTATAAGTGTAGAAAACATCCTCAACCATTCTCTATAATAGTCGTTTCATAAAACTTTATTCATTATGTACTTTTACCAAAATTGCATTTAATTATTTATTTCATAAATAACCACATTGATATTCATTAGGAATGTGTACTATCCAAAAATTAATATTCTTATGAAATATATTTATTAAATCACCTTAAATTGAATTATTGAATTAATTATAAAAATTTAATCCCATTATAAAATAACAATGTTTCGTTTTAGAAACTCTTTTATTATATATTTAGAAATATTTCATTTCACTCAAGGATCCCAGATAAACATAAAAAATGACAATGATTATCCTCTTCACTATGAAAATTTTTCCGGTCAGGTGGTTTGTTGGAAAAAATCATTTTTGTACATTGGAATGAATATTCATATACCTATAATAGTAGGAATTATTAATTTGCCTGAAATCAGAGAATGTGTGTTTGCATTTCCTTATCTTGGGGATCTCATGTTTTGGGTAAGACCATGTTCATTACATATCAGTAAAATTTGGGGTCATATTCAAATGAAGTTAAATTTTTTAAAAGGTAATGTTTTATCAATAGTTGGTAGGGTCTATCTTGTGAAAGTTGTCATTTTTTTCAATTTTTAAATCATCAATGTTCTAGAAGTGGTAATTTTACCTTCATAATAACATCAATATTTCCATAAAAATATTCATCTGGAGTTTGAGTATACTTAAAAAAATAATATCAATATTACATGGAATTAGAGTTGTCAGTGTTTTGACTCTAGATGTCTTGGAATAAAAAATACTTGAAACTTTAATCTATCATAGAAGAAACCATTTTTTGTAGAGGCTTATTAATGGGAATTAAATCCAATTGGGTTTCAATGAAATAAATTTTAATGAAAGCTCGTATATGGAAGTTATAACTATATATATTCCTCTAATGGACTACTCTAAAGGATTACTATTTCATTTAAATCACATATGATGGTTAATCGAAATTCCTCATTTAATTTGTTGATGGAAAATTTTACAAGTATGCCACCCATTGATATGATTAATTCATATAATTCACTAATTGATATTTATGACTCTATTAATGAAAAAATATAAATTCCCATATATTTTTTCCTTTTTAAATTAAGGGTGTGTCATGAATAAACAAATTTATGAATGGGGTTGAAAATATTATATAAGATCCAAATACAGTGTGGTACATAACTCAATGATACATTATTTAAATTCCACAACTGTGAATGAATAATCTTGTTTTCGATGAATATTCAAAATCATGGAATTTCCTTCAAGATTTGTATTTTTGTGTAGGATCATTCAATCTAAGATTCCAATAGATGATTTCCATTAGTCCATTTTTTCTCAATGTTCCATGTTTTTTCATTATAATAATCAAATAGAATACATTAATCAACTTTTCTTAGTTCCTTCACCACTGTAGTTCTTTGGATTTCCATCTCTAAATTATTTTATGTGCATATTATATAGACATACTTCTTAAAATATCTCTTTTCCACATGACTAATGATTCATTTATTGATGTAGTTACATAATATTATATTTGTATCTAGTGAAGAGATAATTCAGATTTTCTAGAATATCCCCAAAAAAACTACATTATGTTCATAATCCTTCCACCATTCATTAGGAACTTGTAAATATCATGATTTCTATAAAAATAAAAATTTAATTCCAATAGATTGATATAAAAAATATATCCATGATATTTATATTATTAAATTGTATTTCATTTAAGCTAATTTTTCACCTCCTTTGAGAAATATTGATATACTATAGATTACTACATCATTTTAATGGATCAAATGAAATATCGATGGAACACCAGGGGTAAATTGGGGACATTAGGTAAATGGAGATGTTTTTAAAAACTAAAATGGTGATTTCATGGGATGTCATTATGGGAAATGTTGTACTACTACATCTGTTGATTCCAATATAAATGGCTTAATAAATATGGTTAAAATGGATATACATCAATATTGGTGTAATCAATGGCTGGAATGTTACTCCACTACCACTGTGCAAGATATCAGGTTTGGGAAAATGAATTTATCATGGAAGCATACATCTAGAAGGATGAAATGAATAATGTCTATCTCATCTGTAAACTACTTCATTACCCATACATATCATGAATCCAACTTTCTATCTAATGTTATTGAAAATAAATGAGTTACTACTAAATAGATAATATAGTCCAATGGTTTAAAAGATGAACTATTTTCCTCTCTTGTTATTATGTTTTTATATAGTTATTTTCTTTAAACAACTCAAATTCATTATCTAATAAAAGGGGATTCACCATCAAGAGATGTTTTAAATTTTTCTATAATTATCATATTCATTTCTTCATCATGTCAGTTAAGGTTGTATAATTTTCATCTTACTAACACAGTTTAGCTTCTACATTAAAAAAACAGCCCAAAACATTCTTCTGACCATTATAAAGTCATCATGTCTAACTCATTCCAACCACTAAAACATCCTATCAATCACTACTCAACATAATTGATTCTTTCCCTTCACCAACAACCTCCATCATCTAATAATAGAACATCACATATAAAAAACCCTCAAGCACCACTTTGATGTCTTTATATGAAGGGAAAAATGGAATGATGACGTAGAAAGAGAGAAATGAGATACCATGGATCAAAAGAAAATCAACACATAAAGCATGGGTCTTAATGATGTAAAAAAACACAAATCAATATCAGGTATCCATTTTTGTGCCAAAAGGTGAACCATTATTTTTGTTTTTAATATTTATTTTCAAAACCTATTTATTTTTTAGATAACATAAGACAATTTTTATCTATAATTAATTACTGATAAAATAATATTTTTTATAATTTTACTTCATTAAATATAAATATAATAATTATATGTAACATTAGAAGAATTGGATAGACTCGTGTATTTAACACCATCCAAAATCAAAATAATAAAGTGAAGAGAGTATAATTATTAAGTGAATTTTATAAACAATTTATTTCTACAACTTTTTCCAAAAAGACTATAAATAAGTTTTTGTTTTTTATTAAATTAATTTTAATTTAATATAGATAATTTTGATAACAAAAAATAATAATTAACTATTAATAATTTCTATTACATATTAATAATTATTTTCTGTTACTTAATTAAAAATTAAATAAAATAAATATCTTATGGTTTAGGAAAGTTCCATTCACACATGTCAGTACCACATAAAATAATATCCCTCAAAACATTTCCCCACAATTTCACTATTTCTCTCACCCCAACACTCCCTCCCACCATATTTTCTCCACCCCACCTACCCTTATATCCCATCCTAACTTTGGTAGTTTCTAACTCCTCATCTAGCTAACCTTCCTCCCCTCTATCGTCTCTACCTCCCCTCCACCATTCTCTCCCCATATGCATCCCCATCCATCTACACATCATCTTAGTTCTCCTCTTTCCCTACCTACACCCCACCATAAATCTTATATATCTTCCCCGTGATAAAAATTTCCCCAATTTTTACCCTCGAACCCCTCATATCTGTCTTCATCACAAAATATATTTCCCCCATTTCTTCCATAACTCCCCATTTACAGTCTTCTTCACCTTACCTTCCCATTAAGTGATGCGTCTACAACTGGTGTTCTTCTCATCAACTCATGATCACCTAATTTTTCTGATTGAATCTCACTCAACCACTTCACATATACAATTTCTACATTATCTACATTAGTCATCATTGAATGCTTCGAGTTCAATCACACACTTTAGAACCAAGAAACATATAATTTAGTTTAACAAACATGTATCATAGGTTTTATTTCTCATGATATAGCCTTAAAATACTCTTCCAATAAAATGTTCCTATTTCACTATTTTTAGAAAAATGCAGGATTTAATCATCCAATATATTTCCAAATTCATGATTTGTAAAAACCTCTTTCAGAAAATGGTTATTTCAATATTATTTATTTTATTAAAAACGTATTAATTCATGATTTTTTACCAATGTTCTACCCTTTTAATATTCATGTAGCAAGTTTCATGTGTGTTTCATTTAAAATATGTTCAATATATGTGTTCTAATTTCTTTTTTTTTTTGAAAAACATGTCATGTTAAACCCTAATTTTTTACAACATATTCAAGTTTATGGTTTGTTAGGCATTAACTATGAAACAAATATTCTATTTTAATTGTATTTTTATTCAAAAAAAACATACAAACGGAGTTGTAAAATTTTGAAATCATTAAAAATAAGTCAATTAGTATATCAATATACATTAATGATAAAAAGAATTTAGGCTACATAAAATACTAATCGTGGAACATCATCAATCAAAAGATAACAGTGGTTCCTTGAAACTTCCCACAAATATTAGTTATCATTCCACCTACATCTAAAAGAACTAATTCTTCTTATTATTTTCACATAATGAGTAAAAATGATGTATAATAACTTCATAATATAAAGAAAAAGTCTAACTCCACTATCAAATATTAGTTTCAATGGTTTGTTATAATTATTTTATCTATTCTCATTATATGATACATCCTCATAACAAATACATATTATGTTGTTGTTTTATAAAATATTATTCTTTGATTCAAATAATATTGAACTCCTATGTTTTTCACTAGAAGGAATATTCAGACACTATGTATTTGAATTAAAAGAAAACATCATAAAACATAATAAAATCTATCACCCAATGTTATCAAAATTAATTCAAAAGACTTTTTTAATTATTTTGACTAATATAACCTGATTTTTTTTTCTCAACCAAAAACATACAAAGGTAAGTAAATATCTAATTAATTTAATGACCAATAATACTCCACTAATTAAATAATTAACTATCAGAACATATGGTAGTGGTCAATATATAATAAAAATGATATAAAATTCATGCACATGCTTCTTTCAATATTACCATAAATATTTACTTTTGAATATCTGAACAATAGTATTTGGATATTTAATTATTAGAATAAAAATATGTATCGTTTATGTTCTTTTACCTTGAATTCACAATATTCAAAAAATAAACATAAACAACACAATCCTCATTCCATTAAAATTTTATATCATTCTACAGAGCGTATAATATTATGAATAAATCTTATATCAAATCTAAATATCATTTTCCTTAAAAATATTCAAGGTAATATCTCTTATATCCTGAAAGACTATCTGGATAGGCATCCTCTATAATTTTTTTCTTACATGACTTTACTCGAAAAAATAACATCAATTTTGAATAATGATTTTTTTATTTTGTTTCATGATTTAATAAATTACTCATTAAAACAAAACTAATGCTCCTTATATTAATATAAAAACAACATAAATAATTTTAAAATAAATGCAACCAAAATATTACAGTCAATTTTTTTTTCATACTCAACTGATGATAGTTATAATGAGAAAATAGTTTAATCTAAATATTTAATAGTTTGAAAAAATATATATAAAAATATAAACTTCTTATTTATGACCCTAAAGATCATTATATAATATTTTACTCTATTACCATAACATTTTATAATTTTTTTCATATTTTATTTTATTTAACATAGAAGGTGGTGATCATGTACACACATGAATGTCCATATTTAATTATTAGCCAAAATATATCAATTTATATTTTAAACAACATGAAGTGATTCATTCATTATTACCATACTTATGCCTAGCCTTAATGTATTGATTCCACTCACTCCACCATGATAAACAAATACAATTTTTCTACACTCACATGGCTCAATTTCAATTACGACTCTATATTCTAAGAGTATTAAATTGTAAATCCATTTAAAATCAAATAAACAAGTCATTTACCTTAATAATAATCAAGTTTATCACTCTTATAACTTTAAATACCATCATTATATGCATCCTTTTTTATTCTTATCTTACATGCATTAACTCCATGACTTATACATCCCATTAAAATATAGAACATTTTTATTCATTTTCATTGTTCAAACCATGTAATATTACCACAAAACCAAAAGACAATATATATATAAATTACATCAATAATTACATAATAAATTCAATACAAAATATTATACCGAACTTATGTTGTATTCCAAATGGATGACAGTTATGATGAAAAAATATTTTCATCCATGGATTTTGATGGTTAGATTATACGTATGAAAATATAAATTTTATTATCTATGACCTTAAATATAATTCTTTAATATTTTACCATGTTACCATAATATGTTACTAAATTTTTTATCATAACTTTTAGTGTATTTATATGATGGTGATCTAGTCCAAATGTGAATGTGCTTATTTAATTATTACCCTAAAAAGGTCATTATATAATTCAAAACAATTGTAAGTGTTTCTTTCATTATTAATATAATTTTGCCTATACTTAATTTTTTTTATTCCAATGAACAAAAATGGTTGACTAAATAATACTATCCAACCCTCTCCTAACACAATTTAAAATGTGAGTCCTTTTACCAATCAACTTACATCAAGATGAGTTTTTAAATAAAATCAACTAAATGATTCCCTTCAAAATATTCCTGGTAATTTGCTTTAATACTTGTAATACTATCAGGATATGAATCATATAATGTTATTATATTACATACATTAAAATCCTGACTTATAATTCACATAGACACAATGAAAATTTCTACTTTGTTTCATAGTTTAATAAATGTTACATTAAAAATTAACTAAATTCCCTTTTATATATAATAATTCAACCAATAATTTTTAATAAAATTTAATACAAAATATTATACTAACATTGGATTTAATTTATATTGGTTAATATCTATAGTGAATAAATATTGGTTTCCATGAATTTCACATGTAAAAATTTCCATATAACAATCTACACATTTTTTGTATGACTCTCATGATCAGTATATAATATTTCACCATGGTGTAATAATATGTTATCAATTTTTTTTCATAGTGTATTATATTGTACATAGATGATGATGATCAAGTCTACACAAGAGCATATTATGTGTCACATTTATATATTCATGAATGATTATAAAATATGGTGGTAATCATACTCCATACTTCTCCTTATGTATCTCATTCTGTAATATTTTATAGGAATTACTATTTTTCACGCCATAATACTTGATAGATCTCATTTAAAATTCTACTTTGAATGAGTCATGTGACATTATAATCCACATACATAGATATGTAACCCGAAATTATGTCCACATATCTTCAAGCATGCCTCCCTATATTCCAATGGCTATTTTCTATCATTAAGGGTTTATGATGGTATATGGGGGGACAATACCCACTTTATTAGAGTGGATTATCTTTGATGTAGAATATGTAAATAGAAAAAACCAAATATTGAATAATGTATTAATTAAATTATCCATATATAGTAATAAAAAACATGATAGTAGACAATTTCAAATACAAAAATTATGATATCATAAAACAGTGTAAAAATAGGGAGCCTGAATGCAATAGTACATGATATAAAAAAAATATAAAAAATAAAATAAAATCTAAACTAAAATTTAAATAAGAGATCTTGTTTGGTCCTCATCTCATTTACTATAACATAGTTTAGAAAATAAAATATCCATAGATCGATGATTCCTTCTGTCCCTACATACATCAATGATATTTTTCTATGCACCAATTGGAGTACTAAAAGTGGTTTGGGATAAACTCAATAGGTCACCACCAATGGTGTCTAATACTATCCATTCTTCATATAAGCAATGAAGTATTGTGTAAGTAATAAAAAAAGATGTAAAATAAAGAAATAAAACCCCTATTGGATTGGATATCTCAAGGGGTACCTGGCCAATACTACCTACTTCAACATAAGTCTAAATGTATTTATGAATTTATTATTTTATGATATTGGATCAGGACCCGTGGAACACCAAGGGGTCCCTACATAATGATAATTATATAAGGGATAAACGAGTCCCATGCAATTATGACCCAGAATTCATAGGTAGTCAAATATGTTTCCCTATTTAAGACCTTTATTCCTTTATTACATTGAGAGAATCCATGAATGATCTTCGAATATCTAGACCAGTCATTTAATCAGTGGAACTTCTAATCCCATCCAAGGTATTTCATTTATAGAATCTAGGTATCACTCTAGATATAATGTAATCCCACTATCCTATGGTCCAATCCTTGGAATGCTAAATCAGAACCCATGTATCAGCCAAGGAGGGGTATAACAACATTTTTACTTCTATCCCATTCAAGGAATTCCACGTTGGAACCCAAGATTCACCTCAAAAATAATATAAAACCATCTGCTTCTTGGGACCATCCAATGTATTCCATATATGAATCAATATATCACCCCCATTATGATATAATTCAATTTATAATTTATTCTATCCAAAATTCTTGATGAACCAATACAAAGCATTCCAAATCAAAACTCAAGTATCACCCATGTCTTAACATTCAAGATGGCCATTGTATAGATGGATATCTATACAATTTAAAAATTAACATAATTCAAATTTATATTTCTATTATAAACAATAACTCAAGAAATGTTAAGAAGAAACAAGGGTCCAAGTGAAATGGTGTTACCATTCCCCATTAAAATATTTCATTTAAAAAATTCATTTATATGGTACATGCCTAACCCCCCCAAAAGAAATGGTTTAATTACATAAGAAAGAAAATATAATAATGGAATTTAATAGAATAACTCAAGGCGGTGTTTAATCTAATTAATCCATTGTATAATAGATAGGTAGCATAAAAGAGACACCCAATGCGGTTGTTTGATTTTTGGTAGATAATCCCTAGTGTTTTTATTTAATGTATGAGGAAAAATTGATTCAAGGTAGTTTTAATTTATTTTAGTTTTTATCAAAATTAATAGAGATTGAAGGAAAGACTATTATGGAATAATGGTCCATGATATATAAAACTATAATTCTACATAAATTTACTAAACCACCTACCTTATAAAAATAGATGATTGATTTTCCAATATTAACATTTTATTCAGGCTTAAATAAGTGAAATTAGTGAAGATAGAATTATAAATTCAAAAAATAGGGAATACGATATCATTTGAAGATATCATTAAATAAAATGATTTAAATTTGGAAAATAATTTGTAGGTCTTATAGAATTAATGTGTTAAATCCAATGGGAATAAAAGTATTATTCTGAGTTTAGAAGAGGGATATCACAACAAAACTAGGCGAAGATCCAAGGAGGAGTTTGAGCGGTATTATGTTCATGTAATAATGAAGAATAAAAGAGTGTTAAAGGTCAAAGGGGTAGTGGATCAAAACATAAAGTTCTCCCTTTTTGAAGTGGTTTATGGTTCGGTCACATGGTCTAGAAATCCATTTTCTAAACATGTACCCCAAATGCCTAGGGTAACACCTATCACTAGGTTAGGAATGTTGTTTAAAAAACCATGCAGATCCTATTTGTATCCACTATCTAACTTGTCCAGCAACTCTTACATTTATGAACATAATTAGGAGAAACCATGATCCCTTCATGAAACACAAACCTATGATTTATTGTAGGGTATCAAGTATATAAAACCTCCCTTGTATAGTTAATCAAAACGTTTTTCTTTTATTTGGGACACACATTTAGTACAAACCATGATTCAACTGTTTTCCTCACTCTATTTTCCCAAAAAACTGTTGCTATGGGCTCCAAACAAGACCCAAATGGTCCTAGATCCTTATTTTTTCCCTTATTCACAATTATGAGGATAAAATAATAATTTAAAATGATTTTATATATTTCATACATCCATAAAAATATAATATCGAACAACCTCCCCTACATAAAAATTCATCCTTGAGTTTCTCTAAGAGTATTTGATTTATATTTTAGAATAAATATGACCACTGAGTACATATATCAGCATGTCACTCCCATTTCCCATCATATAAATTGTTATACTACCATTGAACCAAAACCAAAAGAACTAACCTTTCCTGAAAAACATTTATTCTATGATAAACTATACAAAAAAGATAATATTTAAAATAATAATCAACATCCAACTCAACCACAATAAGATGAATAGAATGTGATTTGTTTGAATAGTAAAGATGCAATTGATAGACATGAATGAAATTATGCATAACCCTATTTCAATAATGATGAGGATTTTGATAAGTCGCTGGACTAAACCTCTCCAGAATCTATAATGGCCTCATGAATCATAGAACAATATTATCCAAAATCTCAACTAGTCGATGACCAAACCATGGTGAAATAAGAAATATTACTTGACCTCCTACCTAAAACACCTTGGGTTAACGACGTCAACCAGCACAACAATTCTACCATGACTGAGAAATATTCATAGTATTTTTTATATGTTTCAACTGATTTAATGTCTCCTATATGATATGTGGTAATAGTAGTGAAACCTCCCTTACCTCTTACAATCACAAAGGTGATTATAATGAAATTCTATAAAGGCACTCATAATGATCCCTCATTATAGTCACATTGAACCTATAATTAAAATAAAACCCAAAATGAGGTAGATTATTTTTACCAATAACATCCAAAAGTAAGGAAACATGTTTCTACCATGTCCTATAATATATATATAGTTTTCTTAGACTTACATAAAGTATATGGGTTATAGGTCATGTGGAGAAGAATATATGAACCAAGGGCCTTCAAAAATCCTTTCCAAAACAAAGACATTGAATGAGAATCAATTTCTTCTACAATGTTACATGGAACACCATGATAGATTATATTATTTTGGATATAAATCCTCTCATGATCATCCATTGAAAAGGTCACACTAATAGTCATGAAGTCGGAAGCCTTCATCAACATGTATATGATAACCCACAGTATGTCACTACATCAAAGGTATTTCTTCAATACAGCCAATATATCCATAGTTATTTCATATCATTCCCACATAGTAATGGGTCACTGATGAAAAAGACTACCAGGACACTAGATTTCCACTGTAACCTGCAAACATGTACAGAACCAACTTAAAAAAACTAGTATGTAATTTTTTATCCTTGAAAACAAATACTAACTATGTAAACCATATAACATCATGGTGATTTCAAGGTACACATACCATTTTTGGGAATGATTTTATCTCATAAATTACCTTCATAGATCATTATAAAACAAAACACATCCATGAAAATGCAAGGTCTAATCCTCATAACTAACCCAAATTATAGGTGCGTCCTCACCTGATACACATTCAGTGAGGAATAAGCATTCAGGATTTCAAAGCATTTTCACCTTTAGTCATTAATAAAGTAATGATTTCACTACTATATATTTTAGTATAAATTTCTCATTCCACTCCCAAACATTAATATATATCCTAGATGTCAAAACCATTATATGCCTCATGCCATGCCTTCTAAAAAAAATTGTATCTAAGTCCACTAGTTCTAGGAGTCATCCACTGTAGTTCAATTCCTAGGAGTATAATAAAAATAAAAATATTAATACATAATT
This sequence comes from Viscum album, assembly GCA_963277665.1. Classification (NCBI taxonomy): domain Eukaryota; kingdom Viridiplantae; phylum Streptophyta; class Magnoliopsida; order Santalales; family Viscaceae; genus Viscum; species Viscum album. The sequence continues at coordinate 1,155,844,736 of OY728136.1, forward strand.
TATTCAACTCAAATTCAATTTTTTTGGTTCAAATAACACTAAAAGAATATGTATTTTCATCTTTGGTGGTCTTTATACACCACAAATGACTCTCCCATAAGATAATATCTTATGTAACAAAAATAGTACACAACCATTGTTAACTCAATGTTGTGTATTGGGAAGTTACACTTGTGAGGAAACTACTTGGGAGACATATATTCCAACACTTATTCCACTTAAATCATATCATCCCCTAATATTATTTATTATGCATCACAATATACCTTATAGCATATATTGGGTTCATGTAATGTCATGGCATGTGCTGAGGTCAACCTTCATTTCAAATCCTGAATGTTTTTCCCATAATTTAAGAACATTATAATTTACCAACATTCTAAGAAAACACTATAATAGGTGATTTATGTAATGATAAATTATAAATAAAATGGCTATAATAACCAGAAAATACATTGAAGCTATTAATATTAAAGGATTTGATAGGATTCTTCTCTGAAACCATGATTCTTAACATCTATAGATACATAAAAACCACTAATTTCAACATAACCTAACCCAGGATGTGAAGTTGATAAATAAATAAGTGTAATTTTCAATGATTATACTATTGATAGTGCCCTCTCAGTGTGTTCTATACTACATCAATGTGATCGAAATGATCCAGATGAGTTTGATATTATAAGGCCCCAGCCTTAAACCTTACTTAATCTTGAGTTATTACAAGATTACACATTGGGGATCTTTTCAGGTTTAGAGTTTTAGAGAATTAGATCATGAAACATGCATTACATTCCACATTTAAACAAAGTGGTTACATAAAAGACAATATTCATTCTTCCCATCAACGGAAACCTATTTAAAATAAAACACGGATTCTTTCTTGAGACATCCTTGACACTATCATCACATCATGTACCTTTCCCTTGACCTGTGAAAAACATTTCAAAAACTTGGGATGAGCATAAAAAGCTCAGTAAGGGTTATAAAAATATGGAAAGGAAACATGAGTTCATAAATACATAAGAATGAAATCATACTTTACCCATAAAACATAGGCATATGAAATCATGAATAAATCATAGAAAACATAAGACAAAAAGGTAACTTGAGGCATTCATAACATTCTTACATAGGGAGTAACCCTCTTGGTTACGTTTGGAATACCCATCACAGTATATTCCCTAAATCTCTTCGGAGAAACCTTAACGTTTCACTCCTTCGCGTTACCCAATGCATTGGAGAGCTATATCGGGCTCACCCGCCCTTAGTTTATCACGGAACCACCCGTTCTTCATAACAATGCCCAAGAACCATAACATAATCGTATCACATAAACATGAATAAAGGAAACATAACATTTCCACATTTCAATCACAATATAACATTTTAGGATATTGAAATAATGAATCCATTCAAAAAGAAACCATTTCCAAAACCATTTAAAACATTTAATAAAGAGATTTTTGAATCAAAGTGTCCCATACCACCTTGAAGCTTTTAACATTTTAAACCATTAATATCAATATAAATAAATCCTTAAAACCATTTTGAAAACATGGATATTAATAAGAACAAATAATTAAAACATTTAAAACGATATTTTGGTTAAAGGGGTTTTACCAAAATTAGAGACACTTGAATACAATAATCGAGGAATAACATTTAGTCAGAATTTTATAATATCATGAGAATAAAAGGATTCATGATATAATACTCCAACGGACAGTATATACACCATATAAGAGTGAATTGGTGCATAACAACAATGAGCCCTCAATAGAAATGTCAAATGTGATGAAATCCCTTATAAAGAAGGTATCCTTAAATTAAGGACAAATAAATCTCAAAAAATATGTGTGACAAATATATATACACCCAATATAAGTGGATATTAAGTTTAAAACAATAAAAGTTCATTCACACATATTCAATGGATGACATATTCAATGACTACAAGTTGAACCCAAAGAAATCGAAATTGGGTTAAAAAGTTCCCTTGACAGCCTAACGGCATCACATCAAAATGAGTTGATGAGAGATAAAAAGTGTATCTCATCACTTGGACATAAAATTTAAATCAATAAGGATGTATGAGAACATATCCCAACATAAAAATATGTAAATTAAAAGACCCAATAAAAGAAGTCTTTTAAAAAAGAGGAGGGTGAAAGGTTCCCTTACCGACTTGGGTATCTTTCAAAACATACACCCCATGAAAGAAAAACAATAGGTCATTGATGTAAATATTCATAAACGGAAGTATATTACACAAAGAGTAGAATAATGGGCAGTACATACAACACTCAATGGAATTTGTGGCAAATTTAGCATAAATCTCACGGAAATAAAAGTGAGATGAAAAATCCCTCATGAAAACTCGGCAGCCTAACGGCGCCACATAAAACTTCCGAATATGGATTGATGAGATCAAATAGGGTATCTCATCACATTAAAATATAATGAACAGCAAGAGGAATATAAAAGAACATCCCCCAACATTACAAATAGGAGCTTAAAAGAAGTGACATAAAGGAGAGTACTTAAAAAGAAAGAGAGAAGTTAGATCTCTTACGAATGTTCGGCAGCCTAACGGTGCCAATAAAAACATCCAAAATGGATTGATGAGAGAGAATAGGGTCTCTCATCACATGAACATAAAAATTACAGTAGTATTAATATAAAAGATCATCCCAATAACAAGAAATATGATCTTTAAAAGGAATGACATAAAAGAGTGTACTTAAAAAGAAAGAGAGGAGTAAGATCCCTTACCTCGGGTCCGACTTGACTCGATCGTTCTTTAACGTCCTGAATAATAAACTTGAGTTAATTTACACTTTATTAAGAACCTTTTCTAGTTCATTATTCCTATTATATCACTTATTTACATGTTATAAACATTATGTAAACATTTAAGTTAATAATGTTTGTTTTGTCGGTATTTGGTTCTTAAGTCGAAAGTGGACTTCTTACCATTACATGTTGTTCGTGTGGTCAAATGTTTATTATATCCAGAATAATATTCATGATTTTGATATCATATATGTCATATATATCCAGTACATGCATGCATTTATAACATTACATAATCATTTAGAGGTAAGAAATGAAATGCACCGTTCATGGAGACGGTAAGCCGTACGTACGCATGAACGCTACTTTCATTTCTATTTCATATTTTATAGAATGGAATAATAATGATATAAAGGTATATTATAAATACAGTGTAATATCATATATAATATCATAGTTCCATCCTTTATACGTCCCACATATGGTATTTAACGAATCAAATCACTATGAGGGGGCGGTAGTCTGCACTTCCTTAAATGAAGATATCACGTATACCCATAATGGAAGCCATAAAGGTAAGACAAAAATGAAAAATACAGAAGCGTAAAGAAAACATAAACATATTATATAACATATATAAAAATAGTGACATCATAATGGCCACCTTTGAAGGTGTTAAACGAGTATTGAACAATCATCGTTTCGGGAGGCAGAATTTCACCATCCACGGAAACCGTATGTTCTTTAACCATTTGATGTAGTTTTGTGAGAGTTTAGCTCGAATAAATCTTATAACAACATTCTAGTATATTGAATATACTGGTTTTGTTACCAAATAAGTAAATAAAAAGAGTTTAGGGGGTTGGCGAAGCAAAATAAAACAAATGAACATGAGAGAGTGAATTACCTTTAAAAGTGTAAATCCTTTTGATTTGAGCCTAAAGGCTTCCTTTGAAAGGATTATGCCCAAAGGGAATCCTCTAGGATGAGGAGAGGGATGTGGAGAGAGTAAATGGGCAGGTGTTTGCCGAGCCAAAGGCTTGAGGAGTGTGTTAAATGAGGTAGAGGTGGGGGCCTTTTATAAGAGGAGAGGAGGGGCACTTTTGGAAAGTAAAGAAATATTACTTTATTTGAAAATGTGTTTCGGTTTCAAAAGGTACCACATTGATATAATTCGTGGATAAGGTGATAAGGCTTCGAAATCCACTCATCCAATAAGTTTTGGACATTTGTAGTTCATATATGTTACATTATCTTTCCATTTTATTTAAATCGTCAAATAATGATGTCATCGCTGCATCATTATTATGTCATAAATAATTTAATTTATTTAATGTCTAAAAATTATAAAAAAATACTATGATGTAGGAAATCATTTTAGATTTCCAATGAATATTTATAATCAAAAATTTGACTTGTATAACCTCACTTAAAAATTGTTTTAGTAAAACATATCATGTTTGTGTCAATTTTACTTTTACATTAAATAAAATGTTATTTATGTCATTTCCCATCCAAAGTGGATCCATGGGGTCCCCAAGTTGACCCATGGCTTGTCTTGGTCGGCAATGATACAACCAATTAGGGTAAGACATGTGTAAAGCTCATCTCATTTTATTAAAGCATTATTTTTACCTTAAACCACACTAATTATCACTAATCGCGATTAAAAACTTAATAAGTTACTATTCACCAAAAATTATTTTAATCTCATTGAACCACATTTTACTTCTTAATGACAACCATGTATGTCTTATTTTTGAAAATCAAAACACAATGATGGAAAAATTTCATTTAAACGGAAAATCAGTTTTTATAACTACCACTTAATGGTTTCACTATTCATCAAAAATTGATGTTTTTCAGAAAAATCCCAAAAATTCACCCCAAGCTATATTTGATATTCTGAATTCAAAAATGAATTCCGTTTTATAAAATTCAAAACATATAAGCCACATTAATTAATTTAATAATTAATTCCCACTGTCATGACAAAGAGCGTGTTTTATTAAACAATAAGTATCAAAAGATTAACACTAGTTTAAGTCTGATTTCAAAGTGAAATTGATTCCAATGACCACTATTGGATTTAATGGTAAAAATATTTTCTAATTTCACTTTAAAACCAATTCAAAATATAATCTAATCATATAAATAAATTAGATTGAAAAGTGGTTTTTCATTAAAATACAACATTTTACACTATTCATTAAAAAAAAGAACTTTATCGGAAAGATACCAAAAATTTACACAAAGTATATTTTGATGTCCCGATTCTTAATAAGAGTTTTTTTTGGTCCAAAAGAATGTTTAAGAGTGAACAAAACTATATTTAATGACGGTTCTCCATCAAAAGGTGATAAGTGAACCTTTAGTGAAAACTAGGGCATATATGCCTAAAATTGAATTCTTTCCGTATTTTAAGCCTTTATCTTTTATTGTATAAATGTAAAAATATTTAAGAACATATATAATCATATTTTAGTTATTTCTATCCATTCCCGCCATTACAACGGCTACATGTTAACTACCATTTAGAATAATATTATTTTATTATTAGAGTGCAACGTAAGATTCCCAAGAAACTCGTTGTTGCGTGTTGGGTACGCCATCGAGCATAGCGTCCCCTTTAAAGTCATATTAATATTTTATTCACAAATATGGATAGATATGAAAATTTCATATTCCTTATTTACCTGGGGTGTTACATCCTTCCCCCCTTTTGGTAATTGCGTCCTCGCAATTTTAAAATTGCGCTTGGAAACATCCTTGAACGTCTCACATCGGAGAAGAGTCGGTAAAAAAAATCACTTTAAAATAAAGAAAGATAAGTACAAAGGTCACCTGAGTTAACCCATACTAGGATTCCAAGTATGAAAATATGGACATGGAGGAAAAAACAAAGGGTCATGTTCTGATGGAGAGTGATAGAAAACATGTTTAGGAGAAAGTTAAACACGAGAAAATCACAAACTTGTGATGGGTTAAACGGTATTCGATTCCCCAGTAGGAAAATTTAATAGACAACATTTTTGTTTTAAGTTACTTTTTATTGAGGAATTTATTCATAAGGAAGCATAATCACTTATCATGTTGACTTTCAACATTTACTAGATTCCTTAGTCAAACTCATATTTTTTCCAAAATACGTGTATTTAGGGAGACTTGTTCGCATTAAGAGTACTATAATCAACTTCTAGAGAATCACCTAATCCCCAAAAGAGAACTATATACATCCCATGTTTTTAGGCTTTAACCAAAACCAAAACCAAAAAGGTTAGTACAAGATCAGATAATCCAGAAAAGGATAACCCCTTATAAAAAGAAAACCTATTCTTAATCTCCAAAATTTGTCCAAAAAAACCCAAAGTTCAACGAGGACCATCCGATAAAAAATTTGTCCATAAAATTCTTCAAAGTAAACCAATATAAGATTGAAACCCAAATATTTGAAGGATTTAGTCACATAGTCTTCCATGTTAAATCGTAACATTTATCTCCAAACAACATCAGTTGCTCCTGAAGTCTCACATTGAAAAGTAATTATCCTAATCACATATCCTTCAAAAATCAACTTACTCTTAATTCATAAAATAATATAACTAAAAAAAATCAGTAAAACTAACCAGGGGCTTCACGTAGTCCAGTGGTAGGTGATAAATACCAGTCGCACTTTGGTTGTGGGTTCGATTCCCGTAGCATTGTCCGACGCGACGGGTTGTCACACGGTCTGCGTGTTGTCCTTTTTCCAAAACTATATAATTCTCAAATCATTACCCAAAAAGGGATAGAATCATAAAAAATAACCTTAACATAATTTAACCTCAATTTTATCTCATGCCTTTCACTTCAATCATAACACATGGTAACCCATAATTACCTCAAAAGTAAGGATCATATAAACCCAAATGGTTCTTTATAACTATGTCCACAAAAGAAAAGATAACTATTACTTGAACAAAATTTGCCTATATTAAACATCAGGGTTACACATAATATAAAAAGTCTTCTAATGTAACCCCATCATCAAAAGAGACTTAATACTCTTAAGAATTTCACCCTAACTCTTGAAGCCCTCATATGTTGACATCTTACTCATTCAACATTCTTCATGATCCATTATCCATTCCTTTCCAACTTATTCCGAAATACCTCTTTCCTACAAACAAAATCATGAATCATATCCTAAGATTCCAAAATAAGAAAACAATAGTCATGAAATAGTACATACCTTTGATTGGTCATTGTCAGTTTCTTCATCCTCAATTGGAATGGCATTAGGTATTGGTAAACGAATATTGGTACGCACATCGTGACCCCATTCACGAAACTTCTTCATAGGACATGTGTTTGCATAATGACCATGCACACCACATTTAAAACATTCAATTGATCCCTCAGAAAGAACATCTTTCCCTTTCCTCGAGTCAACTGGATGCTTCCTTTTTCCATGGCAGGTTCTTGCTTTATGACCTTCATTTCCACATCTATAGCATATTTCTGTCCCTTTGAAACATTTTCCTAGGTGTTTCTTTCCACATCTTTGACACATAGGTTTTTGAACACACTTACCTTTATGATTATTACCTGTAATTCCGTAGGGATTTGTTTCTTGCATATATGATGACTTTGAGAAATCTACAAGGTTTAGGTGGTCAATCATGACTCCAGATAGTTGGTTGAGGATAATCAAAAGAGTTCTCATTGCAGCTCCCATATCATTCAGTTGCTTTCTCAAAAAACTGTCACAGTTTCCTTCACATCCACTGTTACTTTGGTGCCTGCTAGATCCAGCCATTTACTAAAACCAAAAAGGTCAGTGTGAGTATATCAACAAAACCATCATGTACTAATGAGTAAGATAGACAATAATATATACTTACTCATTCAATTTATCTAAAACTAAGACTCTTTCTGAAATCCTAACCATTATGGTAATTGTCAATTATGCTTAAAGAATACCCTAACCTCTAAAGTTATCTAAACCGACCTTTGATACCAACTATAAGGCCCCAGCCTTAAACCTTACTTAATCTTGAGTTATTACAAGATTACACATTGAGGATCTTTTCAGGTTTAGAGTTTTAGAGAATTAGATCATGAAACTTGCATTACATTACACATTTAAACAATGTGGTTACATAAAAGACAATATTCATTCTTCCCATCAACGGAAACCTATTTAAAATAAAACACGGATTCTTTCTTGACACATCCTTGACACTATCATCACATCATGTACCTTTCCCTTGACCTATGAATTACATTTCAAAAACTTGGGATGAGCATAAAAAGCTCAGTAAGGGTTATAAAAATATGGAAAGGAAACATGAGTTCATAAATACATAAGAATGAAATCATACATTACCCATAAAACATAGGCATATCAAATCATGAATAAATCATAGAAAAAATAAGACATAAAGGTAACTTGAGGCATTCATAACATTCTTACGTAGGGAGTAACTCTCTTGGTTACATTTGGAATACCCATCACAGTATATTCCCTAAATCTCTTCGGAGAAACCTCAACGTTTCACTCCTTCGCGTTACCCAATCCATTGGAGAGCTATATCGGGCTCACCCTCCCTTAGTTTATCACGGAACCACCCGTTCATCATAACAATGCCCAAGAACCATAACATAATCGTATCACATAAACATGAATAAAGGAAACACAAAATTTCCACATTTCAATCACAATATAACATTTTAGGATATTGAAATAATGAATCCATTCAAAAAGAAACCATTTCCAAAACCATTTAAAACATTTAATAAAAAGATTTTTGAATCAATGTGTCCCATACCACCTTGAAGATTTTAACATTTTAAACCATTAATATCCATATAAATAAATTCTTAAAACCATTTTGAAAACATGGATATTAATAAGAACAAATAATTAAAACATTTAAAACGATATTTTGGTTAAAGGGGTTTTACCAAAATTAGAGACACTTGAATACAATAATCGAGGAATAACATTTAGTCAGAATTTTATAATATCATGAGAATAAAAGGATTCATGATATAATACTCCAAAGGACAGTATATACACCATATAAGAGTGAATTGGTGCATAACACCAATGAGCCCTCAATAGAAATGACAAATGTGATGAAATCCCTTATAAAGAAGGTGTCCTTAAATTAAGGACAAATAAATCTCAAAAAATAAGTGTGAAAAATATATATACACCCAATATAAGTGGATATAAAGTTTAAAACAATAAAAGTTCATTCACACATATTCAATGGATGAAATATTCAATGACTACAAGTTGAACCCAAAGAAATCGAAATTGGGTTAAAAAGTTCCCTTGACAGCCTAATGGCATCACATCAAAATGAGTTGATGAGAGATAAGAAGTGTATCTCATCACATTGACATAAAATTTACATCAATAAGGATTTATGAGAACATATCCCAACATAAAAATATGTAAATTAAAAGACCCAATAAAAGAAGTCTTTTAAAAAAGAGAAGGGTGAAAGGTTCCCTTACCGACTTGTGTATCTTTCAAAACATACACCCCATGAAAGAAAGACAATAGGTCATTGATGTAAATACTCATAAATTAAAGTATATTACACAAAGAGTAGAATAATGGGCAGTACATACACCACTCAATGGAATTTGTGGCAAATGTAGCATAAATCTCACGGGAATAAAAGTGAGATGAAAAATCCCTCACGAAAACTCGGCAGCCTAACGGCGCCACATAAAACTTCTGAATATGGATTGATGAGATAAAATAGGGTATCTCATCACATTAAAATATAATGTACAGTAAGAGGAATATAAAAGAACATCCCCCAACATTACAAATAGGAGCTTAAAAGAAGTGACATAAAGGAGAGTACTTAAAAAGAAAGAGAGAAGTTAGATCTCTTACGAAAGTTCGGCAGCCTAACGGCGCCAATCAAAACATCCAAAATGGATTGATGAGAGAGAATAGGGTCTCTCATCACATGAACATAAAAAATACAGTAGGATTAATATAAAATATCATCCCAATAACAAGAAAGATGAGCTTTAAAAGGAATGACATAAAAGAGTGTACTTAAAAAGAAAGAGAGGAGTAAGATCCCTTACCTCGGGTCCGACTTGACTCGATCGTTCTTTAACGTCCTGAATAATAAACTTGAGTTAATTTACAATTTATTAAGAACCTTTTTCTAGTTCATTATTCCTATTAGATCACTTATTTCCATGTTATAAACATTATGTAAACATTTAAGTTAATAATGTTTGTTTTGTCGATATTTGGTTCTTAAGTCGAAAGTGGACTTCAAACCATTACATGTTGTTCCTGTGGTCAAATGTTTACTATATCCAGAATAATATTCATGATTGGGATATCATATATGTAATACATATCCAGTACATGCATGCATTTATAACATTACATAATCATTTAGAGGTAAGAAATGAAATGCACCGTTCATGGAGACGGTAAGCCGTACGTACGCATGAACGCTACTTTCATTTCTATTTCATATTTTATAGAATGGAATAATAATGATATAAAGGTATATTATAATTACAGTATACTATCATATATAATATCATAGTTCCATCCTTTATAAGTCCCACATATGGTATTTAACGAATCAAATCACTTTGAGGGGGCGGTAGTCCGCACTTCCTTAAATGAAGATATCGCGTATACCAATAATGGAAGCCATAAAGGTAAGACAAAAATGAAAAATACAGAAACTTAAATAAAACATAAACATATTATATATAATATATAAAAATAGTGACATCACAATGGCCACCTTTGAAGGTGTTAAATGAGTATTGAACAATCATTGTTTCGGGAGGCAGAATTTCACCATCCACAGAAACCGTATGTTCTTTAACCATTTGATGTAGTTCTGTGAGAGTTTAGCTCAAATAAATCTTATAAAAACATCCTAGTATATTAAAGATACTGGTTTTTTTACTAAAGAAGTAAATAAAAAGAGTTTAGGGGGTTGGAGAAGCAAAATAAAACAAATGAACATGAGAGAGTGAATTACCTTTAAAAGTGTAACTCCTTTTGATTTGAGCCTAAAGGCTTCCTTTGAAAAGATTCTGCCCAAAGGGAATCCTCTAGGATGAGGAGAGGGATGTGTAGGGAGTAAATGGGCAGGGGTTGGCCGAGCCAAAGGCTTGAGGAGTGTGTTAAATGAGGTAGAGGTGGGGGCCTTTTATAAGATGAGAGGAGGGGCACTTTTGGAAAGTAAAGAAATATTACTTTATTTGAAAATGTGTTTTGGTTTCAAAAGGTCCCACATTGATATAATTCGTGGTTAAGGTGATAAGGCTTAGAGATCCACTCATCCAATAAGTTTTGGACATGTTTAGTTCATAGATTTTACATTATCTTTCCATTTTATTTAAATCGTCAAATAATGATGTCATCGCTGCATCATTATTATGTCATAAATAATTTAATTTATTTAATGTCTAAAAATTATTAAAAAAATACTATGATTTAGGAAATAGTTTTAGCTTTCCAATGAATATTTATAATAAAAAACATGACTTGTATAACCTCACTTAAAAATTGTTTTAGTAAAACATATCATGTTTGTGTCAATTTTACTTTTACATTAAATAAAATGTTATTTATGTCATTTCCCAACCAAAGTGGATCCATGGGGTCCCCAAGTTGACCCATGGCTTTTCTTGGTCGGCCATGATACAACCAATGAGTTTAAGACATGTTTCATGCTCATCTCATTTTATTAAAGCATTATTTTTACCTTAAACCACACTAATTACCACTAATCGCGATTAAAAACATAATAAGTTACAATTCACCAAAAAATTATTTTAATCTCATTGAACCACATTTTACTTCTTAATGACAACAATGTATGTTGGATTTTTGAAAATCAAAACACAATTATAGCAAAATTTCATTTAAACGGAAAATCAGTTTTTATAAGTACCACTTAGTGGTTTCACTATTCATCAAAAATTGTAGTTCTTCAGAAAAATCCCAAAAATTCACCCTAAGCTATATTTGATATTCTGAATTCAAAAATGAAGTCCGTTTTACAAAATTCAAAACATATAAGTCACATTAATTAATTTAATAATTAATTCCCACTGTCATGACAAATAGCGTGTTTTATGAAACAATAAGTATCAAAAGATTGACACTAGTTTAAGTCTGATTTCAAAGTGAAATTGATTCCAACGACCACTATTGGATTTAATGGTAAAAATATTTTCTAATTTCACTTTAAAACCAATTCAAAATATAATCTAATCATATAAATAAATTAGATTAAAAAGTGGTTTTGAATTAAAATACAACATTTTACACTATTCATTAAAAAAATGAACTTTATCGGAAAGATACCAAAAATTTACACAAAGTAAATTTTTATGTCCCGATTCATAATAAGAGTTTTATTTGGTCCAAAAGAATGTTTAGGAGTGAACAAAACTATATTTAATGACGGTTCTCCATCAAAAGGTGATAAGTGAACCTTCAGTGAAAACTAGGGCATATACGCCTAAAATTTAATTCTTTCCGTATCTTATGCCTTTATATTTTATTGTATAAATGTAAAAATATTTATTAACATATATAATCATATTTTAGTTATTTCTATCCATTCCCTCCATTACAACGGCTACATGTTAACTACCATTTAGAATAATGTTATTTTATTATTAGAGTGCAACGTAAGATTCCCAAGAAACTCGTTTTTGCGTGTTGGGTACGCCATCGAGCATAGCGTCCCCTTTAAATTCATATTAATATTTTATTCACAAATATGGATAAATATGAAAATTTCATATTCCTTATTTACCTGTGGTGTTACAGATATTACACTATGACTTAAAACATGAAAACCATTATAAATGAGTCCATGTTTGGGGGAAAACTAGATTAACCAACTACATAAATACTTATCACTTTTTTGTGATAACAATTCCCTTACCAATTAAATATAAAGTCCATATATGATTCTGAATGTTTTACAGAGAATATCTAAAGGCCCAAATCATACCAGAGAATACCCGACCTAAAATTAGGCTTTGACAACTCCCTACCTCTTAATATCTTCTGAACATGGTCATCTATTAATATTAGTGGGAACTAGTTATTCCCCATTGACTAATTAAATCTTCATTAATTCACACTCAGGTTGAGGGACACATCTACATTCTTAGGGAATAGCATGGGTGACCCTCACGGTGAAGTAAAAAATCTTATAAACTCTTTTACTTCCATATCCTAAGACTTCCTTTTGATTTTTTGAATCATAGTAGGAGTGATCCTATATGGTGGGATAGATATTGTTTCTACTCATATAAAAATATTATTGTAAACTCTACATATCTTCTAAGATGTAGCCTAGAAATTTCATCAACAAATTTATCCTGGAATTGATCCATATCTAGAGGGAAAAATCATGAAATATTCCTTATTCTTCAAGAGGTAGGCTACAAAAATGGGCTTACAATCCACCATACCCATGATACATACATCTAAAAATACATTCACACACATCCCATTATACATTTTAATCATTTCTACCACCCTTGGAAGATGAAATAATCACCAGTAGATGATAATAACAGATGTGGGAACAAAAGGGAATGAACCAGTTTATCTCGTGAATAATATAAAATATTTTCATCTCAATTACGAAAACATTCCAAAGAAAATTATAACTACCATATCATGTGGGAAATACATTAATAATAAAACACTATATAATCAGACTCCAAATAGTGTTCCATGATCCATCACTCCGCAAATGTTATCAATATCCAAACAATGGATAGTCACTAAAATAGTATTAATGATATAATGAAAAACACCAATATCAAATAACTAAGATAATATATTTAAGGATATTAAAATAATATCCAGAATTATAGATAGATCAAAAATTTTATCCTTCATTGAATGTTTTAATGTATATATCTAGATGAATATGCATCCCTATGCTATATCTGGACTACCCAGAGAAGGCTTGATCTTCTAAAGCTACAAATCGAATGTCTGGGTTCCTCGATCATGTCAACCTCATCAACATGAAAATATTTTCATACTCCAAATCCATACATATAATCTATTTTATTATCCCCAATTGATGATGGTTTGGACCCACACCCATTAAACACTATAATAATGGTCTTGAAAGACTACTGAAGATGACCCATCATGTCATAATCCTGACAATACAGTAGGTGTTTATTGTAATGAGGGTTAATGTGTCCCAACATACTAAATTGATAGAATACCATTAAACTACCTAGGTATACACTCTTACTACTTGATCTGCTATGAGAAAACATAAATTTGTTCTTTATATAGTCATATTAGATACCTCCACTTATAGGAATTGAATAACCATGCCCCATGTCCTCATCATCCCCCAGGTTACAATCATATTTGAGCGACAGGTTCACTATCTAAAAAATGCTATAATCACAGAATCTATTTACCTAAGATCGGATGGCATACCATGGAACATCCCAAAATCTCCTTACTCAAGTCTATTAATATCCATTATGGGTAGATAAAACATTGGAACTCAATGAAATGATAATAATAGTCCATAACGGTCAGAGTACCATACTACAGATTCATAAATTCCTTAGCTCATTCATCTCAACAAAAAATTTGGTTGATGTAATAATGAAATATATATTATAAATCCTTACAGGACATGTCACGATGATAACATGATGGATTTAGAAAATCCCATCTGCACTTGGATGATCCACGAAGAATATAAAATGCATGCATAACCCATATTTAAAATGTTATCTCCAAATCCTCAAAGATTGAATGCATTGTCTCTAACGGCGACTTAGTTACATGGGTGGCCACCATCTCACATGAAAGTGATTGGGTTATACTATTGAAACTCTATAGTAAGTTGTGACATAGTTAGTGTTTGTTTTGGGACACCCTAAATAGACTTCACAAACTATTAGAATCCAAATTGATGTTGACCGTGAATTCCTTGTTTATGAATAATAGGATGTATAAGTAGAGGCAGAACAGGTAGAAATACTAGATGGTTAGGTCTAACCATTTCAATATAATGGTCATCATAAACCTTTAGATTCCTGACCTGAATCCATCATGGATAAAAAAATACACAATTCTAGGATCACACCTGAAAATGAGATTCCATAATAGAAATTATCTCAAAAAAAGTTGTAGTATGGCTATAAAGACTTCATATAACAGAGATAATACCCACATTCCATCATCTAAATCTTGATCTAGAATTCACAGATGATTATGAAGTAAAATAATATACACCCCTATTTTCCAACAATTATGGAAAGCCTGTTTAATAATTCACTATTCTATATATAAAAATTTACTTTTCATTATATAGAGTTTCAGTTTCATGTTATAGGGGAAAACTATCTATATGTTGAAATTGTAATCCAAATTTAATGAAATCCATTTAATTTAATAATATGAAACCATCAAGTTTATATATATATATATATCAAGGTCTATTATATGAGTTACTATTCCCAAGATAAAATAATTAATCATTATAAGTTTCAACAGTCACATCTTGCAAATGTAACTAGACTTCTACATATGATCTAAAGATATAACAAGTAATAAATGATGAAATAAATAAATTTATCACCATTAAAAATCATATAATGGATGAAATATATAAATTATTATTGGTATCAATTTTATTTAAATCAACTAATGTTTTTTTGATTGTGTAACCATAGGTACACAACTAAAAATTTTCATAACTGGTTTGTTCAGGTTCCACCAAAAATCTATATAGGAATCACTATTTATGATAATGTAGACACTTTAGATATCCAATTATTTCTCCTTTACCTATAAGAAATGTTAGTACTATTTCATGTATAATGATCAAGGAACATGTGAGGTACAATAAGAAATATACACAATAAGGTAAACATGGCATGGAATTTTCATGATATAAAAATACTCATGTACCTATAATTATACATGATTAATGAATTCTTATAATATTGAGGAATGGGTAATAATTTTTAAATATCAAACACATCAATAATCACATGTTTCACATGTTTCACTAAATAGTGAAAACAGTATAACTCTAATAAACAAAATCCTTAACAGCGAGTTTTATCCTTAACAAATAGTATTTTTCTAGAATTTGGTTTGGATAATCCTTAATACATGCTTCATTACCATATTCGTACATGTCCAATTCATCTATATAAAAAATAAAAATAGTAAGATAAAGAAAATATAATCACTGATACCACTATGCGCTGTCCCTATCCCATTCCACAAATTAATAACCCATCTAATGGACACATGGACTCAAGCACACCTCTCGGTATGTTTGAGGATTCTAACTAGATTTTAGAGTATATGATGTTATGGTGGGGACACTATAACCTATCCATAAATGTTAATTATTTGTGGTAATGAATATATTTAAAGAAAAAACAAAATAATGAGAAATAGTGAATGTAAATCATCCAAATATAATAATAATCCACATGACAGTAGACAGGGTGATATAAAAAATGATCATCTCATGAAAATTTACATAATAATTTGGATCATGCATAGAATATAATATTATCTTGAGAAAATAAAAAAAAATATAATATAAAAACACTAATATCTGCATGAGTTCAAGCTTGATAATCTAATCCCATAGTTCATATTAGTAAAAAAACAATCATCCATTGTTTAGCCCCTCCATTTTACCCTAACAATATTTATGTTGTCCTTCTAGGTACCTATTGGTTTCTTGAATTTTTCTTGAGTAAAACATAGTAGGCCAACACCAAGAGTACTTAATACACTACAGTCTATGAATATATAACGAATCAGTGTCCAGGTTATAACAAAAGGTGTGAAATAAATAAATATCACCACTATGAGCTCGATTTCATTATAGGATTCCTAACTTATACAACATTATTTGACCTAATATAGAATTTTATTGAGTATTTATTAGTTTATAATATTTCATTGGGACTCAAGTTACACTACCATCGCTCACCAAGATATTGGTAATTGTATAATGGATTAGTAAGTCCCATGACAATATGACAGACTGACATAGTAGTATTAGTTTAACTAATACATTTAAATATTTTGTTGGGACCATGATCGATGACGAAGGATGTATGAAGTCTTTCCTGTTACAGAGTGTTGTCTTTTGTATTCAAAGGGGATAAATCAAATCACTTTTTAAAGAACATGGAAAATCAGACGATGCATTTCTGATTTCTATTTCACAAATATCATAAGTTAGGATAATTTTTGATAATATCCTTATGAGGGAAATGGGGAGAAATGGTGATTCCATTCATATACAGTTTTTCATGGAAGGAATGATGCTACAGGAAGATTGGGAAGTTTTTGTGCATCCTACATAAAATTGATGATGCTAATGCTGTTAGATCAAATGATAAAAATCACAATAGTTGATATCATGATGAATGATAAATAATGGTTATGGGATGCAGTGAAGAGAACAATAACACAAAATACAAAATTTTGAGGTGGCAGAAAAGAACGTTTTATGGTGGCACAATTTTCCAGTTTTTTCCAAATTTTAGGGCCTAAAAATTAGGAGATTGAGAAATGTGTTTAAAAAGGATGATGAGTAAAAGTATGAATATGTCCTGGTATGTTGCACACAAGTGTAGTACCATTATATGAAAATCAATATTTGTAAAAGGAGAGGCTTGCACAAAATAATGGGGTTTTTCATGCAAGATTGGTTTTTTTCATGAATGATTGAAGGGAGTTTGTAATCATCAATTCAAGGAATTTTTAATGGTCCAATAATTGAAAAATGGAAAAGGAAGGAAGTGCTTGAAAGATTCAAAAAGTGCGTGAAAGATGAATTTGGTGCGAATGAAACTTACACGCCAAAGGCGACGTCAATAGGTGTTTTGCACAATGCATCAGAATCTTGCGGGACGTTTGGAATGTTGCATGCATGCCATTATCCGAGGTTCAAACATCACAAAATAAAAAAGAAATTAAGCACGTGAAAGATTCAATAATTGTGAGAAATAATAGGTTGGGGATAAAGAGACCTACATGCCAAAGGTGATGACAAATAGGGTTACGCGCGACACAATAGGATCTTGCACTATGCATTGGGGTTTTTGCATGCTGAGGTCAATGAGGTATATAAATAAGAGGTAAACCCCTCACACTCTGCCTGCTCGAAACATAGTGAAATCCTGAGCTCTGAGGTGCGGAAAAATTTTAAGAAAAGAGGGGTGTGCGAAAGAAATAGAGTTGTCTGCAAGATGGAAAAAAATGTGCTGAAGAAGAGAGTTGCATGCATTATTGAAGTTGTGCACAAGAGTTGTTTCATGACAAAAGTTGAATCTTTTTCATGTGGCATAAAAGTTGTTCTCAAGACACCTAAAAGTGTGAGTGAAATATTTTTCTCATTTTCACACATTGGTTGTCCATAATATAGTTCTTACTGTCTTCTGGGTAAGAAATGGAAGATTTCTACTTCAAAGAATACAACTGTTCAATTGAAAAGAAGCACTAAAATACTGTAATTCCATATTTGTACTAAAAGGGTCCACAAAAACCTGTGGATTGTTTTCCATGTGCTACTCGATTCTAAGGGTATAACCTACTCATTGTATTCCACATCCAAGGATTTTTTTTCTAGTGGATTGTGTGGTACTGGATTGTTTCCGTACCATACCAAGGATATAACTACTCCTATTGATTGGTGATCCCTTAAAATCTTTGGTTCCTGTGGTTTTCTGGTTTCGACAGGGAATAAACTGTTTAATAGCAGGCGACAGTTGTTTCAAAAAGAAGGAAAAAGAAAAAGAAAAAGATATCACTAATTCACCCCCTCACCCTATTAGTGATACTGGGATCCTGACTGGGAACTTCATATTTAAGACATTTTCTCATTTATTACATTGAGTGAATCCATGTATGTTTGTTTAATAGGAAAATTAATAATTTATTTAGATGAATTCATGAGTGTATCCATGGAATTATATATATGTACTCCATGTATCACTCCAGGCCTAATATAATCCCACTATCCTATGGGCCCATATATGGAATCCCAAATCGAAACCTATGTATCACCCAAGGCTCTATGTAACATCGTTTTACATTTGATCCAACGAAAATAATTATATATATGAACCCATGTATTTTCACTATCATTATATAAACACATATTCTATATGATCCCATATAATGTGTTCCATATAAAAATCCATGTATCCCCCTAGCAAGGAAAAATTTCATTTATATTTTATTCAATTCAATATTCTCAATGATCCCATCAATGTAATTTTTAAGTCAATACCATATATGACTAACAAAATACCATTTTTGATGGTCAAGGGCAATCTAACTATCAATTCCATTTACAAATTACCTTCATTTAATTCCCATGTAATTTATAAGAGAAAACTCAAGCATACAATAACAAGAAACAAGTGTCTATGGATCATGGTCAAACAATACCTCCAAATCCATTTAATTTTTTTTCTAAAGACCACATTAAGGATTACTGGTAAACAAACAATTCCAATATCAAAATAATCACACAAAACCAATTTCAAAAAACTACAACGAAAACCCATAAATTTCACCATGAAAAAAATTCAAATTTAAATATAAAAAGCGCATTTATTCATGCATCAAAATAACATATTTGGGTAACAAGATCCTAAAACACATGACACAATGATCCATCTACCATGATAATGAATCACAGTAGCCCACCAGTGAGAATCCATTGTCTGTTTATCAATGTAAGAAAAACCCACATCACTGACACACAATATCATCATGAGACATGCAATTTATGGTATCAGAGAACCATAATCCCTCAATGATGGAGGAACACCATCATGCCAATGATGGAAACCATTATCATTAACAAATATCATTGAAATAACCAAGCCATAGAATATCTAGAATATAATCTATAACTTCCATCACCAAATGGGAAAAAATTGAATCCATAGACAAAAACTACTTCTGACTCAAAAAAATGATGATGATTAACCAAAAAACATTAGAATATGAAAATTACACCACATGAAATGGATCCGGTAACCCCACAAAAATCCTACAAAAAATACACTAACCTTCTGGGATAAATCACACCCATCCGGCATAGGATAATGGAAATGAACTAGAATCCAAAGCTTCGAAAGAGTGAACAAGACCTCCATATTATGTCAAAACTGATAGAATTCCACCATCCCCTCTATAAAGAATCTTCCCATGACATCACCAAAAAAATAATTACAATCACGAAAAAATGTGAGAGTAAAAAAATGAGAATGTATTAAGATTCAGAATTAGAGTGGAGGAACTATAGCATCTATGATGGATGGACGAAGAAGGTGAAAAGAGGAAAAACCAGGTCACAAATGTCATTGTCTCATCGGAGATGGAAACTCGTGATTGAGATAAATGGAAGTGAATGGATATTTAGGGAAGGGGGAGAAGAAGAATCAATGGAAAAAAGTATAATATTATAGGAGGTATTGTTGAAAGAGGTAGGGGAGAGATATGATAGGAAAAATAAACATCCAATATAGAATGCAATGAAAAATAAATGAGCATCGCAGATGACGATGGTTAAGAGAAGGCATCAAAACTGACTACCAAGAACAAATAGAATGGAAATGGAGAGAAAGTAGGATTCAAGAGGCAAGGTGGATTAAATTGAGGAGAGGGAAAACCAGGATTTTGTGGACTAAATGTTTTTTTAGATAGTTTGTTGATGAATTTAATTTATTTTGGATAAGACCAGACATACCTCAATGGGTTTCCATTACATATGCAAGGAAATATGTTCATGGAAATTAATACATCTAAGGGGGTTCTTGATCTATTTAATCCATGTTATAAAAGACAAGGAATATGATTCAAACACCATAAGGGTTTGTTATAATCAAGGTAGACATCCTCTGATGTTCTAATTTGTGGTACGATGGATAACTCAATAATGGATGTATAAATTTATTTTAATTATTCTACAATTTTAGAGAGACTCAGATAAATTATGGTTCATAGACCAATGACACATGGTATATAGGACTTGAATTTTATGTAAAATTAAATAACACCTTCCATAAACAATTAAATTATCCCTATCCAGTATCCACCCTAGACTTGTCTTGAATGTGATAAATAACATGATGCAACTAGGTAAAAAACCATACAAATTGGGCATAATAAATTAGGAAAATTATTTAATTATTCTTATTATAAAACCACATGATGATTGAATTAAGAATGATGAGAGAAAATATGAAATGAATCAAGAGGACTCATTGAATTACCATGGTTGATCAAACATGACTGATGTTGTTCAAATATATGTCTAGATGAGGGAGATCTCACTATGTCTTAAAAGACATATAAGGGAGCACGATTGGAATAATGTGTGTGGAAGGATGTAGAAAAAATGAGGGTTATGGGAAAATATACTATGAGGGAAAACTATAATTTAACCCTTTTAATGGGGATTACGCTTTGGCTTCATGGTTGGCCAGACAATGTGCTAACCATGCACAACTCCTGACCATGGATACACTCCGCATGCCTGTCTATGAATATATTTTTACAAATTGTGTTTATACCATGAATACAAATTGTGTAACTAGTACAACCCTCACATGGATAGGTTAAAGGTTATGATAATTATAAATCCGACCGTGAAATATACAATTGAAATTTATTATAGGTTTTCTATGGCCATCCAGACTCCCAAGAATGGTTAAACACTCTATGATCCTCCTCTTTTGGTCACATAGATTGCACTTAACATGTGACAACAGGGAAAATCACTCTGGTTCTCCAAAAATCATATCTCCCAGCTCTGAATAAGTTATACATGCTCCTAGAACCATCTGTTGTCCATTTTTTACTATTAAAAGGGTAAAATAAGAGGTTTTATTATATTAAAAATAGGTCATACCTCCATAAAAATTATGGATCATACATTTCAAAAAAATTACAACAAATACAGACATATAAGAAAACATTATTATTCACCTCTATGGGATGTATAATTTATAGGTCCATCAACAATGGATGCGATCCTCTAATATTTATATTTAATTGAAAAAAGAAAACGTTATTAGTTTTTTCTCCCTCATGATGAGAATTCAAAAAAGGCCAGCCATCTTGGTCTCTAGGAAACATGAAATGATGTTTTTTACATAATCCATGTTTTTAGGTAAGTCAATAAATTTCCATATATTTACTAAATACATATATACAATGTATTCAAAATTTATATTACTCTAATAATGTGAAATTTAATTGAAAAAATATAATTCATCAATCATGTATATAATTATTGAGAATATAATGATTATGTTTGGTAAGAATAATCTTTTAACACATTCTTTCAAAACATCCAATGTAACAGCCCGAGATTTTATGAAAAATATTCTTTTTAATTTTATTAATGTCTTGTGTTGTACGCTACACCAAAAGGAGCTTGCACAACACACATCCTTGACTTGCCTTTCATTACACGCAATCGCGACCTTCCTCGATAGCATGTATAATACGCAATAATGAGTTTCACTAAACAACAATATGCTATTAAAATATTATTAAAACTAGCCATTATGAATAGTAATAACCACTTTTTTAAATTTTGTAAATTTTATTTTTCAAAATGGAATTCATTTTTGGATTCGTAATATCGAAAGTAGCTTAGGGTGAAATTTTGGTACTTTTCGGATAACTTTCATATTCTGATGAATAGTGAAAATTACTAAATTTTAATTAAAAACAATTTTTTTAATCGAAATAATTAATAGTGATAAATTATTAATTTGATTGGTTTTAAAGTATATTTAGAATATATTTTTTCAATTTAATACAATGTTGGTCATTGGATGTAATTTCACATTTAAACCAGTTATAAACTAGTGTCAATCTTTTGATAGTTATTATCTCTTAAAAACACACTATTTGTTTTGACGACGAGAATTAATTTTTAAATTAGTGAATGCAACTAATATGTTTTGAATTTGGTAAAATAGACATCATTTTTGAGTTCATAATATCAAATATTGCTTAGGCCTAATTTTTGGTATTTTTCTTAAATCTTTCAATTTTCGATTAATAGTGAAACCACTAAGTGGTAGGTTAAAATCTGAATTTTGCATAAAACATAATTTTACCACTTCTGTGAATAGAATTTAGAAAATCTGAGAGACACGGTTAATATCAAGGACTAAAATGTGGTTCAATGAGATGAAAATAATTTTTGGTGAATAATAACTTTTTACTTTTTTTACCACGGTTAAAAGTAAATAGGGTAATTAAGGGTAAAGATGATATTATTATTATCCTAACACATGTCCTTATTCTATTGGATAAGTGAAATTAGATAAAAAACAAACTTAGGAATAAAATATGACCATTTAGGCCCACTTGGATTAGATTAGGACATTTATTATTAATTTATTTAAAGAAGGGTTAAAAGAGTTAAAATCAATGTTTATTTACTAAAACATTTTTAATATGGGGTTATACATAAGATAAATTCGACTATAAATATTCATTAGAAATATAATAATATTTCCTACATAATGGTATTTTATTTGTAATTTTTAGACATTAAATAATTTAATTTATTTATGACACAAAGATGATGCAGTAATTATCTTATTAATGAAATATTGACATAATTGATGTTATAAATAACAAAATAAATATAATTTGAGACTTTTTATGAATTCCAATAATTATATAGGTTACTATGATATATTAGTGTTGATTTAATAAACTTGGTTCGAACATATAATTCTGTTATGACTTTCACAAAAATCATATATCAAATCGTGTCAAAATTGACACAAAATAGTTTTTAAATCAAATATTATATTATTAATTGTTATTTTATTCCTAAAAATATATGGTTCGGCCAAATGACTTAGATAAGGATATATATATTAATAATAAACAATTTGGGGTTCGTTTGGCATGTTATAGTAAGTGTATTAACCATATAGTTTAAAAAAAAGACACGGTAAAAGTTAAATTATTTAACTTAGAGTTAAATGTAATTGATAAGGTTAAAATAATAAACTAAACTTGTCTAAATCATATTGGTTGATAGGATTTCGACCCATCCCCACTTTAGCTTCGAAATAAGACCCTTTGGAACCATTATACACCGATTTTGACTTTAATATAAAATAATATTTTGAGATATTCCTAAGGTGCCCCTCTCCTCCCTTATAAAAGGACACCTCCTCCCCCTCCTCCTCACACCAATTTGAGCACTCAAGCTTGGAAAACCCCTGACAAAATCCCTTCTTCACTTCCCTAGAATAATCCTAGAGGTTCTGGTCTTCCTCAAAGACCAATTTTAGTGCCCTAAGAGGAGGTCTCAAAGAGGCGCTTCAAAGAAGAGGTAATTTCTGTTACCAATTCTTTCACCTTTATTTCTTCTTCCACTTCTTCTTCTTAGGTTGTTTCATTATGAAGTAATAACATCATTATCAATAATATACTGATATGTTATTATAAGTATGAAACAATCCTAATTTACCATCTATCCATCCTACAGAAAACGAAATCACCGCGCGTGCGTACGTACGGAATACCGTCTCCACGCTGTGGTGTAATATGTTTTTCCACAAACACCTTACATGGATGGGTATTATGGTGTAATGAATAACTATACATAGTTATTATAACATCATAATGATTCTGATATATTGTATCATCCACTCCAATTCAAATCAATAATTATGGAAATGATATCATCGCTCGTGCGTACGTACGGACTACCGTCTCCACGACGCGATGAGATTCATTCTCAATGATTAACCATTCATGAATGATTATAAAGTATATATAATAAGTACTAATGAAATATATGACATAATAATGATACTTTATTTATGTATATTTATAAGTATGTCATCTACTTACTTCCATTCAAGACAATAAGGAAAGAAAAACAACGTTCATGCGTACGTACGGACTACCGTCTCCATGAACGGTGTTTTTCATTTCATTTATCTATCTATTATATATATATATACTGAATATTTATGATATATAAATCATATTTTATATTCTGGAAGTAATTAAATCATGATATAAGTAATAATAATGTCATGAACAACATGTCAAAACACCTACGATAAATGAAACGATTTTACCCAAAACGCTCTTTAACATGGAATTTAAAAAAGAACGGGTAAAATAAAGTCATAAGTGAACCATATATGATATCATAACAATTAGTATGATTCTGTAATAAGTCAATGACATTATTTAAATCATTACACAGGAGGTTCGGACACTTACAAAGCAAATCAGACCTAAGGTAAGGGAAATATCACAATCTCACTTTTATCCGAGATTGTTTTTACTTTTGTAATTACTATGGTGTATTTTATCATCCAAATCCATGTTCCCTCAATATGTAATATTATTTCCATCCTTCTAAAATAGTTTATATCCAATTTTACCTTTCTGTGAGTTTTTAGTAAAAGATATGAAAGGAATCTTTTGACATTTTTCGTACGAGGTACTTTTTGACTTTTCCGACAAAAGTACGAAGAATGTTTTTTTAACTTATACGGCATGAATGGATTTTAAAAAAAATTATTTCCAAGAAGCTTCCTTTACATGTTTTCAAGTTTATTTTTAATCAACTTCTTTTAGTCTAAAATTGTATGATATGTTAAGAAAGGAAAATGTTTTTGAAGTAGAAAGGATATTTTCCTCAAGAATGGAGTTCAAGTGTTTTATCAAAATTAATTTACATCTAAGATAATAAAGGGTTCTGTTTCTATCCCTATTATTACATTGATTTGATTATGTTTTGATGGAGTTATTTTTATGAATTCCATTATTGTATATGAATTTTTTTATGATGTGTTGATGTTTAAGATTCCCATTTTAATTACATGGGTTATGCAATGATGTATGGTTTATGATTTTGTGGCACACATAAGAATGGATTCATTATAAGATGGGTGGGACCTATATCTCCCTCCAATGCATTGGGTAAAGATTTTATATCTCATGAGATAGACATGGCTGGAATGGTAGGTTATACCGGTTCAGTGAAATAGGACTGAAACGAGGGTTACTCGATTCAGAAAGGGACTTTGTCCACTAAGATAGTCTTGGCAATGAGTCTTGACTAACAAGAAATGATTCTCTATGATTATGTGTGAATGACACAAAGATTCATGTTTTAAGTTATGATTATTGTGATTACATTTCACTTCCATGATTTATCCCATGTTATGAAATTATGCTCTCTTTTGCAGGTTAAGATTTCCAAAATGTTATGTTCTTTTGAATATGATGTGATTGATATTTCTGTTGTTTACCCTTACTGAGCATTTGAGCTCACCCTTTTATGTTTTCTTTTCCCCAGGATATAAAGAAAGGTTTTAGGTAAAAAAAGGAAGATCATTATGGGATATGTTGAAGATCTTTCACCAGGATTAGAAGATTATATTCCGAGTTTCCAAAGACACTAAACTATTATGATCCCTGCGTGTGTGTTTTTGTTATGTACTAAGTATTTCGCAAATGTAATGTAATGTCAATGTACGTCAGGCTTCGGGACTCTACAGTTGGTATCAGAGGAAAGGATTAGTCAACCTTTGGAAACTAGGATGCGAGAACTTTAGTGAGATCCCTAGAGATATTTCTAAGGTGTGTCTAGGGATGTCTCTAAGGTTAAGTATACGTATAGGTTATAGTACTATAATTACTCTAACGATCATAGAATTAAACCTAAGATGTTAGATATTGAAGGTACTCCCCCTTTATTATGTTGTTTTACCTAGCATGATTTTTTCCTCTCACACTATTCTTTTTGGGTTTTAGACGATGGCTGGAACCCGAAGGAACCGTGTTGATCAATGCAATGGACAATGCAATGATTGTCCTCCTGAACAAACAAATGTTATGGGAGATGGAGTGCAAAATCTTATTGCTATACTTACACAAGCTATGAATCATTCTGGACTTCCAAATGAACAGAGAAGGGAACAATATTCTATTCAGTCCTTCATGAGGCAACACCCACCTTCTTTCAATGGGTCTTCTGATCCACTTGTTGCTGAACAATGGATCAGTACCACTGAAAGTATATTTTCAGTTCTTCAATGTTCTGAGCATGATAAAGTCATCTTAGAAGTATATCTTTTGGAAGGTGAAGCTGATTAATGGTGGAATCTTATCAAGCATACGAGGCCAAGAGATGAAATTGAGTCCATGGAATGGGACGAGTTCAAGAACTTGTTTTTCAGAAAGTACTTCCCTCGTATTCTTCGAACAAAGATGGAAAAGGAGTTCCTTGAGCTGAAGCAGAAGGATGATGAATTTGTTGGTATATACGAAGCGAATTTTACAAGACTTGCAAGGTATGCATCTGGAATTATCATCCAACCTGAAAGTAAAGTTGATCGATTTTTCAGTGGCTTAAAACCAAGTCTTCGAAGGGCATTAGCTATAAGAGACTTCAGTAGCTATGAAGAAATTGTGCGTTGTGCTATGAAGGTAGAAATGGAAGTTAGTGTTACATATCCATCTCATGGTTTTGAAAAGAAAAGAAAGATGGAGTTCAAGGAGAAATATCAAAATAATGGTGAAAAGAAGATGAATGTTTCCTTATGCACAAAGTGTGGAAAGAAGCATGGTGGAGATTGTATTAAAGGGACTAGAAAATGTTTTAAGTGTGGAAAATAAGGTCATCGAGCAGCTGAGTGTCGAAGTAATGGAAAAAGGAATTCTAATGATGTGAATAAAGCAAACACTGCAGAGAACGCACCACCAACACTTCAATGCTTCAAGTGCATGGAAATGGGGCATTATGCTAATAAATGCCCTAATCCAAGGGTTAGTGATGATCAACATGAGCAACCACTTAAGGCAAAGGACAAAGGGAAGTCACATGCGATCACTATTGGCGATGTTGAATATGACAACGATGTGGTGGAATGATTAAGTGTTTATGTAATGGGATTCCAAAATAATGTTGTATCATAAAGTATTAGAATATTTATGTGTTGGTCTAATGTGGTATTAAAAGTGATTGAGATATTTAACAGTATTCATGAGCTCATGATTGATATAAGGACTAAGTGATATCATGGTTTGAGTATATAGAATTTTGAGGATTTTGGTATGTGGAAAGTGTTATATTTTAACTGCATACATGTTTTCACTAAGGTCCAATGGGTATTCAAGAAAATACTTGATTAAGGCCTTTGAATGTTTGGAATGTGACCAACAAGACATATCTTATGATATATGGGGATCAACGATGGTATTAAATCTCTGGTAATCATTTTCACTATATTATGAGAGTGGACTGTATTATTATGGATAAGCCTAAAGATTAGAATGGATTATGTTGGACATAAGTTAGTATTGTTTAAGGATAGAAGATTTTCGATATTATTGATGGGATGTTATAGTAATATAGCTTTAGAAAAAGGACAACCTGCAGGACGGGCGACAGCCCATCGCTTCGGACAAGGCTGTGGGAATCGAACCCACAACTGAAGTGTGACTGGCCTTTATCGCCTACCACTGGCCTACAAGAAGTCCCTGTTTAGTAGAAACTAGTTCTATTATATTAAGCAGTATGATATATGAAGTATAAGTCCATTTTAGGAACCATATATGATTAATCTCACTATAGAATGACTTATGTATATTTAATAACTTTTGCTAACCTTTTTTTGAGACAGATGGAATGACCCGTCATTCTATCACATGATCCGCTAACACTTCACGAATAAAAAATTCAACTTCATTTATTTAAGAGATGAAGTGGAAATCGTTCAAGGCATGAACAACAGTGAGATTGTACCAAAATAAAGTAAGTATTTATTCTAATTCTTCAACTTTAGGGAAACGATCTTGAAAACTAAAAATGTTGTCCTAGTGCTCTTATATCTGATTAATCATATGGTACCTTAGATCGTCACAAATTTATGGATTTGTGATTGTTGGATTTTCCATAGCCATGTACTCTACCACTCTCCATCAGAACATGATGGTTAGATTTTTCTTCCATATCCATATTTTCACCTATGTGGAAACCCATTGATTAGTTTATTTGGGGTAACCATTATGTTTCATACATTTGTTTTTAAATATTGGTTTTGGAATTCCTTTTTACGATGTGGGTTTCTATTAAAGAAACATTAGAATAGTAAACCATTTATAACCCAGACGAATTTCGAGGGGGAAATTCATTTTAAGGGGGGTAGAATGTAAAAGCCCGATATTTTATGAATTTTTTTTAATTTTATTAATGTCTTGTGTTGTACGCTACACCAAAAGGAGCTTTCACAACACACATCCTTGACTAGCCTTGCATTACATGCAATCGCGACCTTCCTCGATAGCATGTATAGTACGCAATAACGAGTTTCACTAAACAACAATATGCTATTAAAATATTACTAAAACTAGCCGTTATGAATAGTAATAACCACTTTTTGAAATTTTGTAAATTTAATTTTTCAAAATGGAATTCATTTTTGGATTTGTAATATCGAAAATAGCTTAGGGTGAAATTTTTGTACTTTTCGGATAACTTTCATATTCTGATGAATAGTAGAAATTACTAAATTTTAATTAAAAACAATTTTTTTAATCAAAATAATTAATAGTGATAAATTATTAATTTGAGTGGTTTTAAAGTATATTTATAATATATTTATACAATTTAATACAATGTTGGTCATTGGATGTAATTTCACATTTAAACCAGTTATAAACTAGTGTCAATCTTTTGGTAGTTATTATCTCTTAAAAACACGCTATTTGTTTTGACGACGAGAATTAATTTTTAAATTAGTTAATGCAACTGATATGTTTTGAATTTGGTAAAATAGACATAATTTTTGAGTTCATAATATCAAATATATCTTAGGCCTAATTTTTTGTATTTTTCTGAAAACGTTCAATTTTTGATGAATAGTGAAACCACTAAGTGGTAGGTTAAAACCTGAATTTTGCATAAAACGTAATTTTACCGCTTCTGTGAATGGAATTTCGAAAATCTGAGAGCCATGGTTAATATCAAGGACTAAAATGTGGTTCAATGAGATGAAAATAATTTTTGGTGAATAGTAACTTTTTACTTTTTTTTCCCACTGTTAAAAGTAAATTGGGTAATTAAGGGTAAGGATGATATTATTATTAAACTAAAACATGTCCTAATTCTATTGGTAAAGAGAAATTTGATAAAAAACAAACTTAGGAATAAAATATGTCCATTTAGGCCCACTTGGATTAGATTAGGACATTTATTATTAATTTATTTAAAGAAGGGTTAAAAGAGTTAAAATCAAAGTGTATTTACTAAAACATTTTTAATATGGGGTTATACATAAGATAAATTCGACTATAAATATTCATTAGAAATATAAAAATATTTCCTACATAATTGTATTTTATTTGTAATTTTTAGACATTAAATAATTTAATTTATTTATGACACAAAGATGATGCAGTAATTATCTTATTAATGAAATATTGACATAATTGATGTTATAAATACAAAAATAAATATAATTTGAGACTTTTTATGAATTACACTAATTTTATAGGTTACTATGATATCATAGTGTTGATTTAATCAACTTTTTTCGAACATATAATTCTGATATGACTTTCACAAAAATCATATATCAAATAGTGTCAAAATTGACACAAAATAGTTTTTAAATAAAATATTATATTATTAATTGTTATTTCATTCCTAAAAATCTTAGGTTCGGCCAAATGACTTAGATAAGGATATATATATTAATAATAAACAATTTGGGGTTCGTTTGGCATGTTATAGTAAGTGTATTAACCATATAGTGTAAGAAAACAAAAAGACACGGTAAAAGTTAAATTATATAACTTAGAGTTAAATCTAATTGATAAGGTTAAAATAATAACCTAAACTTGTCTAAATACTATTGGTTGATAGGATTTCGACCAATCCCCACTTTAGCTCCGAAATAAGACCCTTTGGAACCATTATAAACCGATTTTGACTTTAATATAAAATAATATTTTGAGATATTCCTAAGGTGCCCCTCTCCTCCCTTATAAAAGGACACCTCCTCCACCTCCTCCTCACACCAATTTGAGCACTCAAGCTCGGCCAAACCCTGCCAAAATACATTCTCCACTTTCCTAGAATAATCCTAGAGGTTCTGGTCTTCATCAAAGACCAATTTTAGTGCCCTAAGAGGAGGTCTCAAAGAGGCGCTTCAAAGAAGAGGTAATTTCCGTTACCAATTCTTTCACCTTTATTTCTTCTTCCACTTCTTCTTCTTAGGTTGTTTCATTATGAAGTAATAACATCAGTATCACTAATATACTGATATGTTATTATAAGTATGAAACAATCCTAATTCACCATCTATCCATCCTACGGAAAACGAAATCACCGCGCGTGCGTACGTACGAAATACCGTCTCCACGCTGTGGTTTAATATGTTTTTCCACCAACACCTTACATGGATGGGTATTATGGTGTAAAGAATAACTATACATAGTTATTATAACATCATAATGATTCTGATATATTGTATCATCCACTCCAATTCAATTCAATAATTATGGAAATGATATCATCGCTCGTGCGTACGTACGGACTACCGTCTCCACGACGCGATGAGATTAATTCTCAATGATTAACCATTCATGAATGATTATAAAGTATATATAATAAGTACTAATGAAATATATGACATAATAATGATACTGGATTTATTTATATTTATATGTATGTCATCTACTTACTTCCATTCAAGACAATAAGGAATGAAAAACAGCGTTCATGCGTACGTACGGACTACTGTCTCCATGAACGGTGTTTTTCATTTCATTTATCTATCTATTATATATATATATATACTGAATATATATGATATATAAATAATATTTTATATTCTGGAAGTAATTAAATCATGATATAAGTAATAATCATGTCAAGAACAACAAGTCAAAACACCTACGATAAATGAAACGATTTTACCCAAAACGCTCTTTAACATGGAATTTACAAAAGAAAGGGTAAAATAAAGTCATAAGTGAACCATATATGATATCATAACAATTAGTATGATTCTGGAATAAGTCAATGACATTATTTAAATCATTATAAAGGAGGTTCGGACACTTACGAAGCAAATCGGACCTAAGGTAAGGGAAATATCACAATCTCACTTTTATCCGAGATTGTTTTTACTTTGGTAATTACTGGGATGTATTTTATCATCCAAATCCATGTTACCTCAATATATAATATTATTTCCAACCTTATAAAATAGTTTATATCCAATTTTACCCTTCTGTGAGTTTTTAGTAAAAGATATGAAAGGAATCTTTTGTCATTTTTCGTACGAGGTACTTTTTGACATTTCCGACAAAAGTACGAAGAATGTTTTTTTATGTTATACGGCATGAATGGATTTTAAAAAAAATTATTTCCAAGAAGCTTTCTTTACATGTTTTCATGTTTATTTTTAATCCACTTCTTTTAGTTTAAAATTTAATGACATGTTAAGAAAGGAAAATGTTTTTGAAGTAGAAAGGATATTTTCCTCAAGAATGGAGTTCAAGTGTTTTATCAAAATTATTTTACATATAAGATAATAAAGGGTTCTGTTTCTATCCCTATTATTAAAATGATTTGATTATGTTGTGATGGAGTTATTTTTATGAATTCCTTTATCGTATATGAATTGTTTTATGATGTCTTGATGTTTAAGATTCCCATTTTAATTACATGGGTTATGCAATGATGTATGGTTTATGATTTTGTGGAACACATAAGAAAGGATTCATTATAAGATGGTGGGACCTATATATCCCTCCAATGCATTGGGTAAAGATTTTATATCTCATGAGATAGACATGGCTGGAATGGTAGGTTATACCGGTTCAGTGAAATAGGACTGAAACGAGGGTTACTCGATTCAGAAAGGGACTTTGTCCACTAAGATAGTCTTGGCAATGAGTCTTGACTAACAAGAAATGATTATCTATGATTATGTGTGAATTCCACAAAGATTCATGTTTTAAGTTATGATTATTGTGATTACATTTCACTGCCATGATTTATCCCATGTTATGAAATTATGGTCTCTTTTGCAGGTTAAGATTTCCAAAATGTTATGTTCTTTTGAATATGATGTGATTGATATTTCTGTTGTTTACCCTTACTGAGCATTTGACCTCACCCTTTTATGTTTTCTTTTCCCCATGATATAAGGAAAGGTATTATGTAAAAAAAATGAAGATCTTTATGGGAGATGTTGAAGATCTTTCACCGGGATTAGAAGATTATATTCCGAGTTTCCAAAGACACTAAACTATTACGATCCTTGTGTGTGTGTTTTTGTTATGTACTAAGTATTCCGGAAATGTAATGTAATGTCAATGTACGTCAGGCTTTGGGTCTCTACATCCAATGATTTTTTAGGATCACATGAATGTCCATACATGAAATTGTGACTAATTGAACAAAGACAAAATGGTTCATCTACATACATCTTTTCTTCTTCATCAAATATTTCTCTAATTATTAATAGATACATTGAATATATTAATGGTGAATGGGATATAGTCCATCAAAAAATGGTTGTTTTAACAAGTCTGTTTGGGTATCATGTTACCATGAATATTTAGATATATAACTCTATAATTTTTTTTATGTTTGGGAAGGTGTTTTGGTGTCGCATGACCCTGAACATAATATATTAAAAATATTAATATATATTAAACCCTGTCCAAAAATATATTTGAAATAAAAGGTTTATCCATTAATCAGGATATCAGATGGGAAATCTGAGATCGTGGTAGTTTCTAGAACATGTGGGTTTTTACAAGAATGATATTAATATGGTTTAAGTTGGCCTTGCGATTAAGTGAAATCATTGGTGGGTTCCTTATGTGAATTAATTATTATGAGTAATTACCTATTTATAATATCCAAATCCCTATCCCGACTCTATATATATGTAGTTATAAATAATACCAATGGTTTGGAACATAATCCATGGGGATTAGAGTGAAGGAGGAGGATTTTGGAATTTGTTATGGTGAGATAGGAACATGTATTAGAAATAGGAGATCTTGGATAATTATGAGAAAAATCATTAACACAATAGTATCATCACCTTCATCACTAATAGATGTGTTATTCACCAATGATTGATACATTATTCATTCTAGAAATTTTAGTTCATATATATCATTTACATTTTATTTATATGATGAGAGTAGAAAATATATCTGCTTATTTTTTATGATTAACATTCTTCACCCGAGTCCCATTTTATTTGTTGTTCATGAAGAAAATCATTTATCCTCACTGAACCCATATTTCAAGGCATTGTATTCCTTGAATTCATGGTCATTAGTTAGGATATCAGTGGAAAATTATGACCATACGATGTTCTTTTTCTTTTTCCCCCACTATTCTTCACATTCATTATCATTGGCCCAGGGGGTGGGTGATTTAACATAATCTGGCTTGTTTGAAACACTATAGAACACTCATTTTCATGGTGAATGCATGAATTATGTACATAAAATTGTTTTTTGGTATATCAAGTTGTTTTTTAGGATGAATGTGTTGGAAATGGGGATCCAAACCCCATATTGTGTTGAAAGGTGTGGAGAATCTTCCACGGGTGAACAGAGTTTCGATTTTCATCCATCAGCGATGGGGAATCAACAATTAGGGGCTCCTAATTTATTTTGGTATATTTCAGGTTGTAAAATGGTGGTGGATGTAGTGGATAGAATATAAATGATCCCCCTACATGAAGATTACATGTTTTTGCAAATTTATAAAATATATGATGTATAGTTTGGATGATCACATTCCCTACAGAATATTTTTTTGGTGGATAGGGTATAATGGAAAATATAACATCACATACCATGTGGTCAAACCACACACCATGATGTTTGATACTAGAAACTCACTATGTTACCCATGTGAACAAAGACACAAATTCAACTAGGTTCATGGGAAGAGTCATATAATATGGGAACTTATAAGACCTAGATATCCGAATAAGGAGAGGGCACATGTACATGGCTTGATTATATAACCATAGCATTAGAACAGGGGAATGAGCCAGAATAACAGTGAATAGTCCATAGTACATACGCATAATTGGGGTATCCAGGATATTGTCTATATACCCTACACATGTTTTCAACATCCTATGAAAATTATAACCTACGTATCTCATTTATTGAGGCTCATATTTGGGAATGTGATTATCCATTCCAAAGTATTTGCCTACATAAATTTCATTTGTGGACTCTATTGAGATATGATAGAAACAGTATAATGTTATTCTAGTTGGGTGATTCTATTTGTGATTCTTATCTAGTTGTAGTGATAAGGTGGGATCATTGAAGGGTCTCTAGGGTCAGTAATCCCCTATATCTATCCATGTTGTGTATAGGGAACCTTGTTTTTTAAACATTTACAATAGATACCTTTTTTTGGAATACTTAATCATTATACAAACAGATGCCCAAAGATCATAATTGGTATGATAACTTTGGAAACATTGAAACATAATACTCTTACATATATAAGCTACATCATCTCCCAAAATTTACCTCTTAAATAAAAACATTCTCAGAAATATCAAACATAGTATATATCATCATATCCTCGGGGAAATAAATGATAAATGGGGCGAGATCAAATGCTTAGTATGGGTAAACAAGGGAAATATTTATGTATAAACATGCGAATAAGGGTATGAGAACATGATAATGAAAATAGAAGACCATACCCTACATATCAAAGATCAAGGAATAAATATTTGTTGTTAATAAGACTTAGATTATAATGAAATAAAGATCAAAATCCCTAAAAGAATATAATATGAATAAGTCATGGAATTTTGAAAAACACATAATCTTATACTGATTTCTATAGTAGCCAAGGCATCACTTCCAAGATCATCTATGTTTAAAAACTAATTTACTAACCCTGGTGAACCATTGTTCCAGCTCTATATTACTGAACCAAGTGAACCGTCATTCCATACCTATATTACTGAACTGAGTAAACCATTTTTCCAACCATTTCTATCTCATGAGATATAAATCATTACTCAATTCATTATAGGGAGATATAGGTCCCACCAATCTCAAAATGAAATCACACATACATGTTACAGAAGATCATAAATAATCATATCCTAAGACATGAAAATAATGGGTATAAAAAATAAGTAAAAATATCACAACATTTGAAATGGTCATGTTTCATAATCATTTTATCATAAACATATCATGTGAAAACAAGAGGGTTTCAAATGAATATAAAATGTGAAAGAGGAATGGGGATTCATAAACATAAAGCCATTAAAATATAATCATTCAGTGGAATCAATATGAATGGAAACATTGAATGATTTCTACATAAATTCATGAGTAACAACAATGGATTTTTTTAATATAGAAAACAATTTTGAAAGATCTTCTAAAAAACATTTCTTAAGGAAAATATCCTTTCTCCATTAAAAAATAACATAAAACCTTGTCAAAACTTTTTTAATTGAATATATTTTTTATGAAATATAAAAAATACATTTTTAAATTCTTTTTACTTGAAAATTATCTTTAAGTATATTTTGGAAGTGATTTTGAAGTCATTTTCAGAAATACAGTTTTGGAGATCAATAGATTTACCACCGAAGAGAGAGATTGTCCGATTTTACATATAACATTATCTTCAGCACCATAATGTTAAAAATGGAACTAAAACATGAAGATATATTGAATAAATATAGTATTTGGATCTCATGAATATACTTTATAGATATATCATAATATTTCATCAATGGAAGAATAAAAATAATCATTATTGAAAAAATGATGAGATTGTTTAAATAAACTCGTATAACATGGTAACTTGGGATCATACTATCCAAGTAAAAAAATGACATGAAGATTAAAATAACAATAAAAGTATTAAATTCAGGATATAAAATGTAAAATGTAAGTATATACACATCGAGAAATCGTATAGGTGGTTGAAAAGACAAGAGTCTCAAAGAAAGAAAAATTGAGACAAAAATGTTTTACTAATTTGGAAACTATTGAATGTTAAACCATGTGGAAGAAAGAAAATAAAATGGATAATGAAATACCCATAAAATTATTTATATGATCCATATATTTAAATCCCAGGATGTACATATAACCCACAAAAGGAAAAGGTGTTGAACATAACATGAATCTCACAAAAATTAAAAGTGAGATGAAATCCATTTAACTTGTGTCTTGACTCTCTCCATACTCATAAAGGAATTTTCTATAATAAATATAAATTTATAATAAATATTTTATTTAGGAATATTCTTATGTATAGTCCTATATATGGTTTTATTATAATCTTATATTACCCACTTGTTAACGATCATTTGTTAATGTTTCACTTCAAGTAATATTTTCTTAGTTCTTCGCATTTGTATTATTTGGTTATATATTCATTTATTATAATTATAGAATTATTGAAGAATGTAAAGCATGATATAAATAAAATCTATATGTAGTATATTTTAATTATAAATATATATAAAATATAGGACTACAAAATGGAGTACATCGTTCAAGGAGATGGTAAGTCGTACATACCGATGAACATTGTTTCCATTTTTGTTGTCATAATGAAAGAACGTTTTTAAATGATATATATATATATATATATCATATTATCCCATTAGAATTTATATTTCATATATATCATATAAGTTCACAAAACCCATCCTTAATAAATTACATGTGGTGTATGAATGAATCACATTACATTGATGGGGTAGAAATCCACACTTCCCCAAACGAGGTTATCATATTAAGACCAAATATGATGTAAAAAATGTGTTATAAAAATAAATACAAAAGAATAAAAAAATTACAAATATAATATATGTCATAAATAAATTTATTTTCCATCATAATGGCCACCATGATTGGTGGTAGAGAAAAAATGAACAATCATCGTTTCGTGAGGCAGTAGTTCGTCGTATATAGAAAAAATATGTTCAATATACATTAGATGAAGGTGTGTACAAGTGAAGGAAAAAAATTTTTCATAAAAAATACTATATTATTTATGGTGTAGGTGTTGTAAAATAAGAATGTAATAATGAGATGGAGTGCTTTATGATGTAAAATATAAGAAAAGTTCTTGAGAGAAGATGACACCTCTTAATCTGGTAACTCATTTTGGTTTGTTCCAAAAGGCTTCCATGAGAGTATATCTACACAAATAGTGGATTCAAGGTATAGGCGTGGATTTTTTTGAAATGTAATGGGTAGGGAATGTCTGAACATAAGAAGATTGAGGGGTGCAAGTAATGGGTGGTGGTGGTGTCCTTTTATATGCAAAGAAAAGGACTCACATAGAATTTTTAAAAACATATTTGGTGTACACATGTTTATAAGTAAACAAATTCAAACAAAACAAACCCAACACAATATGATTTGGAAATGATTATAGGTGATTTCATGCCATAATGTTAAGGTATAGTGCTTAATTAATATTAATTTGGCCTTAAACCTTATGATTTATTTTAATCACATTTAGAAATATTTTTTTCCCAAATTAACATGGTGTTATTAAACACTAAATATTATACTTAATACAATGGTGTATGCAATATTTTATAAATTCAACTCACTGAGGAGTAAAAATTATGATTAATGCTAATCTGGTAGATGGGATGTAAAAATGGGTTTTTTAAATTAGACAAATGTTGAATTTTTTTTTTCAGATTATATTCTCAATTTTAAAGGGAAATTGATTAAAATGAGTTAAAATGTATTAGTAGATTTAATATTTATCTAATGTGACCTTAAAACAAATTTAAAATTTCATTTAGAAATAATAATTAATTATTAAAAAGGGATCACTTTTCTTCTTGGGATTTTAGTTCACCCATTTATAATATTTTATTAAACATTTTTATATTAATTTATTTCATCTAGGTTGTTAAATTCATGGCTTACATTATAGATATTTCAGTATTTTATCATAGCACTACAAAATTTTGAGGATATTTTTATTTATGCACATAGAGGTACATTGGGCTAAGGCGTCTTATTTAAGTATTTTTAAAACTCAACAATTTTGAACAGGTGACTGGGCAATGGAATGAAATGAGTGATTCCCCAATCCTACATCAAATTATATTATTATTCATAATCAAAACGTTTCACTAGCCTCTAGCCTGTTGGAGGTTTCCTTAGGGGGTCACACATGGATTACTACTTCTCAGGCATGAAATAATTGGTTATGTCATGATTTTGGTTAACGTCATCTTATAGATGAACATCATCCTTTTATATTTTTATTGCAATATCTTTTAATTTGTGAAATTGGTTATGGTAGATACACTAAAAAATTTAACCATACTTAACATCAATTAATAAGGATATAAATAAAAAAATGTCAAAATAACATAATAATTTTCTTATGAACTTTAGTTTATTTCTATATAGTATTCATTTATACATCAATTCAAGACATCAAATACAAACATTTTATGTTGATTCATATAAAATTGTTTCTTATTAAATATTATATTTTATCTTATCCAACCAGAAACAAATTATAGTTGCAGTTTAAAATGGATTTCAAGATAAAAAACTTTTAGATAAATGTGAATAGTCTTCTTGTAGAAAGCAAGTTTTTTTCCTTCTTCCTTCACTAGGGTCCAAGATATATGATTCAAAATATCTTGGATGAAATGAAATTTTTTAATTTATTATGGTATTTAGATCTTTCTATTAAATTAAATTGTAATCCAAACTGGCCTAAAATTTCATGGTACGTAAA
This sequence comes from Viscum album, assembly GCA_963277665.1. Lineage (NCBI taxonomy): Eukaryota > Viridiplantae > Streptophyta > Magnoliopsida > Santalales > Viscaceae > Viscum > Viscum album. Next base: position 1,155,884,419 of record OY728136.1, read on the forward strand.
TGGACAAAAACATTTTTTGTTGGATTGTTTGCAAACACTAACTAGAGTGTTCAACATGAAGGATAATAATCTAATAAATTATTTAATAGAATAATGTATCTTTTCAACCTGACATACTAGTATTCTGTTAAATCTTGTTTCTATATTTTTTTTATGAGACCATTTTTATTGTGTTCTTCCTTTTAGACGTTATTAATCATACCATTATGATTTCATTATAAGTATTATAGAATTCCAAAAATTAGTATTCTGTGTATAAATAAACTCTTATTAAGTTATTCTAAGAAGAAAATCTCTACTCCATCTGATAAAAAAATCCTTGATGAAATTCCCAACAAAATAATCCAACCAAGGCTATATGACATAATGAAAAACTACATGGTTCATGGTTCATATTAATATTGTAATCCAGAATCACCTTTCATGAAAACTGATGATACTGGAAGATTTTACCAAAAAATATTGTCACCAATACAACTCTAAATGTTGATTTATAATCTTTTAATTGGAGATTTTATACTGGTGATTAATTTTTGAAAAATGGAATCCATCTAAGTATATAATTTTCTCTTCTAGACAACCCTTGTTTATAGATAATGTACCAGAGAGAAGAGAACAATGATATTTTAAACTAGTCATAGTCAATAACTTTTTTTCAAATTTATTATCAATGTGAATGATTGTGTGACTATTACTCATTTGGAAATTCATAGTAGTCCTCTTCCTGAACCACATTTTGGTGAAAGTTAATTATAATATGAAAATAAATATATATAAACACATGATAAAACATAGATAATTTCCATTTATAACATCAATTATATATTTCCTCTTGTTAAAAGGTTACATTTCTATTTACTGGGTGAATATTCCATTTTATACAATGATGATGAAAAAATAGAGGATATTTTTGGAAGAAAACAATTTCCAATTCATTATTTCTTTCAGGGTTTGATTATAATTTGATATATATTGATGTAATGATATATATATAATATGAATTCCGATTAAAATATTTTAAAAAAAATTAATGTGCAAATGGTATTGGTGGAATAAATGTATTGCAATTGGGAGATTACATTAAATGCCACCTACAATCAAACAACTCCATTTTTTTAGAATCATGATCACCAATGATAAAGGACCTACTTCGTATAACGAATTACTAATGAGGAAAAATACTATTAAAAATACGAATAGGTATCCCTACCACACCATAGACACACATCAATCTAATAATGAGGTTATAGAATTGATAAAATAGGTATCTTTATGGGATTTTTGAGAAACAATGCACGTGTTTTTATCTCATATATTATTCCCAAAAATCATTTCCGGAGGACTACATGTTTGAAAAGAATCATTCAATATTTTTTGTGAAGATATAGTCTACCTTTATTTCAAAATTATACAAATACCCATTATTAACATAACTAAAATTCACTTTGTGATATAGTTATATATTTCTCAAATAATATATTTTTCCCTTTACATTTTACATTTCTATGGCTACGAATTATAATTTTATAAATTACAATACAATGATGATTTTTTATAAAATAAATCTATTTATAATAGTACGCATTAATATGATTCTTTAAAGTAAAACTTTTTTATTTCCCCATTCAATTTTAATAATTTCATTATTTTGTTACATTCTATATGTTTTTTAATAGTAAAATTATTTGTCATTTCTTTTCAAATATATAATATAAAAGAGTTATGATTTTCTTTAAATTAACAGAAATATGGTTGAAACATTCATTAATGTAATCCTCAATTAATTTTCACTCCATTAATCTAAATTTTAATAAAAATAACATTATAGTAAAGTAAAAAAATGGAAGTGTGTTATAATATTAATAATAAGAACCAAAATTAATTTAAACACAAATTCAAAATCAAAACATTATAAATTCCACTACGTGACTGATAATTATAGTAAAAGTCACTTTATTGAAAGTGAATTTCATGATTCTATAAATGAAAAATAATCAAATTAAAAAGATGAATATTTTAAAAAATCTTATAATTTTAATTGCATGAAACAATTGTAATATAAAAAAATTAATTAGATGTTGTTAAAAACATTACAATGTAAACATTATATTATTTTAACATTGATACATTGAATTGGATCTTCACTGTTGAAATAGTGTTCAGTTTCATATTTTAACAATAATAAATATGTGTACTAATAAAATATAAACAATGAATGTATGTTTCTAAATATTAATTAAAACCTAAAGTTGTTATGATTTATCTATAATTAATTTTTAAACAATATCAATATTAAATTAGTAAATCATTATCAACATAAACTAGAAATAAATTATAATTTTCAATCATCAAAAAAATTTGAGGATATAGATAAACCATAATTACTATGGAAACTTACTTTCTATATATAGGCTCTTATTTTCATTTCATTAACTACTGTTAATGTGAAAATGTTCCAAATAACTTTTTATACACTAAAATTTAGAATGTGTTTACATTATTAATTTAGAAAATCAATTATTTTTAATTATGATGCTACACATTTATATATTTCTCTGCATAATATTTATTATCATTAACTCCTAACCATTATTATTTCAAATGAAATTGACATAAAAATAATAATAACACTTTTTCATTAAAAAATTAACACTCATGGAACTTCAAAAAAAGATGTATTTATTTCTACATATTGAAAACATATTATGATCTATTGGTTTTTAACGGCATTGTTATCCTATTATTTTTTTTCAAACTATTACTCCAGAATTCCATATAACTAGTTAATTGAAGATGATCCCAACTAAAAATGGTTTGACTTAAATATGGTTTCATATTTCTGAATTATTTTATTACAATATATCATCTAAATGAAATTAAAATGAATCTAACTTCATCTTTTCCTATTATTAGTGGTGTTTTTTACGTTCATGAATATAAGGGGATGGAAAAACATTGTTATAAATGTCTTCAACATATTCATTCTTTTTTGAAGGTCACATTATACTTTTGTATTCATTTATTGGAATAACATCACACTTTATATGAGTGGTATGACAATACATTAATTGTTTACAATTCTAATATTCATCAATCAAGATTACTCATGCAATATTCAATTGAGAAATGATCTATATGAACATATTAAAAATGAAAATCTTTTTATATTATATGAAAATACCATGATTTATATTATTATTTTTTTAATCTATTGACCGAAATTTGAGAGATAAAATGTCAAAAAAATTGTTAATGCCTGAACACTACCATGTAGTAGTAAAAAAACTGTTTTTTGAGATGATTTTATAAAAAAACTACATGTTTTACCCTATGAAAAATTATGTGTAGATTTTTTTTTCATTTATTAAATTATAATATCATTGGTATGGTTTTTATGTTCTTAATTTTATGAAGAAATTAAATTAAAAAAATAAATTTTCATGTACTTATTTTGTTGAACTCAAAAGTTCCCAGAATGTATACTAAATGTTGGTAATGGAATAATTAACAAACCATAAGGCTATGTGACTAAAATAAAAATTCGTTAAAGAAATATCATTACATCATTTATTAATCCAATAAAATTCATTGATAAATATAAATATCTGGATTTTTTGGGTAATTAAAATATAGTAAATTACTTAATATTTTATTTTTTATCACCAACACAAGCTGGTGAAAAATAAATCAACAAATAAGTTACTAGATTTATTTAAATTTAAGTAGTATATTTAAGTCATGATTTAGATTATAAGGAATGTTATGAAATAGGAGGGCAATAGAAAATTTATATGCCTGAAATTATAAATGGTATAAATTTCTCACCCCTTCCTCTGTATAAAATTGAACATATTTATGATGTTCCAATAATCATGTTGGGTATTATTGATCAATAATTAGGTCATTGTAATTGTACCCATTTGATTGTTACACAATTCATAGATCATGTCATTAGAAAAAAATACTGATTGGGACTCATTTATGTGAACACGTATTTATAGCGAGGATCCACATGAAAATTTCAAAATTTATGTGTCTATTTAAGAATTAATGAATAATGTATCCTATATCTATATCTTAATCTATGAGTATTAATAAAATTTCAGGGAAATATATTTATATTTTTGTGTTATATTTTCTAAAGTCTATTTTGTTACATGGTAAATCATTACCAAATATTGCACCTTACCCAACACTCGGTTTTAGAAATTCTAAATAAAGTCACTTATAAAAGGGTAACCCCTATAAATACTAGGAAAATATGATGATAAAGATAAAGTTTACTAGCACTAAAAAATTACTAATATATGTGTACCCTTTATCATCATTTTATCACTGATAAAGTTAGATTTTTTTTGTTGAATTAATATTTCTAATAAAAACATTAATATATTATTATTAATATATATAAAATGATCATATTTATATTTAAAAAATAATGTTTATGTATATATACTAATTAAAACATTCATGTATAAAATTAGTATAAATATCATATATAAATATTTATATATATTAATAATTTAGAAAATTACAATAAATATAAATTATTTATTATTAATATGTGATATTTGAGCATATATATTTATATAAATGTATATGTGAATATATGTGTATACATTATATTGTGTGTGTGTGTTTTTGTTTTGTGTGTGTTTGGGTATAGGTGTTATATATGTACATATGTATGTATATCTAGATATACTCGAACATGTATGTGTATATACAAATATATAGAACATGTATACAAATGTATGTATGACATGTTTAGAAATAGTAAATAAGAAAATTATAAATATATATTATATTAAAAACAATATCTATAAAATTATATATATATATATTTGTTTATTTATATTTGTTTAAAAAAATTAAAAATTATAATCAATATATTTAAATAACAAATATATTTATTGTATTTATAAATTAATTTTGAGATATTAATAAATAATTAAAAATTAAATAAATATGAAAAATTATATAAATATATACAATTATACAAATATATTTATATATATATATATATTAATATCTTTGTTCATAATTATAATTATAATATCAAAAGGGTCATCCCTACCACTTTTTCCAATGGGGTTTAGATGAGTTGGTGATCTTATTCACTCCCCATAACAACATTATAGAGCAGTTTGAATTTAAATCCTCATCCTATGTCAACTGTTGTTGAGTATTTAATCAAGACTCATGTGGCCAACTATCGGTTAAATGAGTTACATTCCCATGCTTTTCATAGGCATAACGTGTAGACAGAACCTCTCCCTGTAGTGGGGGGGTGGTGATAATGTATGGGCAATGTTAGGCATGCATGGTAGTCTCTGACGGAGGATGTTACATCATGATGATGCTCAGTGTGACTGATAATAGTGATTTTGGAGCATTATGGAGGAAGTAGCATGAGTGATCAGGTGATGTAGCAGATGAAGATGAGGTTGTGGAATTCCTCACGTGACATCGAGGGGGCCAGATTTCCTGATGATTCAAAAAAGGGCTGTGTTTATGTTGGTGAATTAAGGCTGATTCCCCCACCGGAATGAGGGGTATGGCTTTGATAACGTGCACCTTCTTGCCGAATGGTGATGCCTGCTCATTTTATGATGATGGATTTAAGGAGAGTCCTTTGGATTTTCCAATGTATATATACAAATGTATTATAAATATGACAATGGGTATGTTATGGACTATCCTTGGGGATATGGATTGGGTTATTCCTTTCGAGAGTGTGTTTGTATTATATTGATATTTTACCCCAAAATATAATATGATAAAATATTGTGATGTGGTTGTTTCAAATAGTTTCTCATATTTCTTTGGATTATCAGGAGTCTTCTTTTTTTCATATGAATTTGGTCTCATAAAGAGTTATCAGAAAAATTTAATAAGAATAACATATCTATGATAGATGAAGCTATCAGAGAGAGGATATACCTATGTGAACACTCGTTCTTTGCTCGAATATACCTTTCAATGTGAACGAATGCATTTAAAATTGATGATCTAGATTCCCAATTAGTTTCTATTTGGCATTTTTCAAATTTCAAATGTGTGTCACTCAAAAGAGGTTTCTTCCATATTCTTTGATAATTTGTCAAACTTAATAGAAGGTCTCGTAGTGTTATCTTTATCAAATCAAGACTGATAATCCTAAGCGTCAACAATTGGAACATAAATTTCAACTTGAATGATTTCAAAGAATCTTGTGCATTGTCTTGGGGAAGATTAACAGTTTAAATTGGATTCAATGGAATCATGAAATCCTATTTTATATAGCTTATGTGAAAAGTATACTAATTATTATGGACATCTCCAAGAAATTGGAATCCATTTGTTATTTTTCAATTTTATTGTTGATGTAGATCAATAATTCACTTTGATTGATAAATGGTTCTCTCCACTCCACATAATGATATTTATTTATGAATAAAGTATGAAAGAACAATTATTTATTATTACTCTAGTAAAATTATTGTCCATACAAATTCAAATTCTTAGGGGTTTTAATTTTCTCTGACATGTAGCATAAATTACATGATGTACATCACAATCGTAGATGGAATGGTATTCAGATTTTATAAACAAATGATAATCAGGATGATGTAAATGATTGAGATGTTGTTGTTCATGATCATTTTATAGGAAATTCAATCCATTCAAGTGATTTGGTTGAAGACTCGTGTAATGGATTTATGTTTACTAATCCTCAGAAGATGGATGGTTGTGAAGTATCCCCAAATTACAACACTGCTCATTCACCACTAGAGAAGGTTGGATCTTCTACTTTTTTCGAGCATATTCTTACTAATCCTAATGAGTACAGTGCTGATTTAGTAGATGAAGGTCATTTGGTTAATGGATTGTCCTTTAGATATTCCATGTCTAGGGTTATTGTTTAATTCCATGATGAATTAAAATCTGATAAAAATCAAATGGGTAAAAAGGTATATGAACAAGTAGAATTTGATTATAGTCAATGGCAGTACCAAAAAATAATTACTTCCAAGAGTCATAATGGGAAGGTCAAACAATATGTATCCATCCTGTTGAATTCGAAAGGACGCATTTTCCTGTAGAATTTCAAGATAAGAAATGTTCTTATATGCTTGTGATGGACTAAAAAGAGGTTCCAGCTCCGTCTTGGTAGCATGAATCCTATGATCCTACTGATTATTTCTTGGGAAAATTGGAATGATATGATTTATGAAGAAATTTTCTTCTTCATCTATTTATTGTGGTCTTAAGATGGATGAGACATTTTTTTTGGGATACATAAATGATCATAGTAGTTGAGTATTGGTGAGGAGTAGTCTAGGACTGATATTTTTCTCAAAAGTAGATTTTGACTCTTAAGGATGGACTTAGTGGCATGAAAACACATGTTACATCAAATTCATAGAAAACCATATGGGAATTAGATCCCAGCTAGGGATGGATGAATCACATTGAATTTGTTTCTTCAACCTTCCCAAGAGTTGATATGAAAGTTGATATAGGGAGTGTTATGGAATAACTTAATAAATAGAAGGCATGTGTTGGAAAAATCATGGCTTCATTAGATATTAAAATTTGGATTCCATATCCCCTATAAGAGTTCATCTAGGTCTCAAATTGACCGTAGATCCATATCCATGAAAGAAGCTAGAATATCAATGGATTCAGTGATGGTTGGTTACAAAGATGTATATAATTACAAGGCTCCTAGAAACTTGTTGGATGATGTGAATACTACCTCTCTGGTAGCAAGTACTCAACAAGTTATTTTGACAATGAAAAATTCATTAGGATGTTTAGTATGAACAAAGGCATTAAGTTTATTTCATCTAAAAGTAGTGTGGAGGAAGACCAGATAAATGTTCAAGTTCTACGAGAAGATGTTTTAAAAAATATTTGTTTTTTTGGTCCTTTAGATGATGGAGGCGACCAATGGATATAGGTCAGAACATAGAGAATAGGAATACATCCGCATGGTTAGTGTGAAAAAATCAGCTAATCGTAGTATGGGTACTCTCTCTTGAGTTAATTGATGTCTTTTGTTAAATGTTCTGTATGTGGAAAAGGTTTCCATACATGTTTTCATCTCTATTTGATTTTTATCTAATAAAGGGGCCTCAGTGAATCGTCCTTTTCAATATATATATAAATACATATATTATATAGATAACTTTATAATTATAATTATATGATAATAAATATATATTTAAATTAGTATTAAATTATATTAAATAGATTTATTATATGTATATTAAGATATATTTACTCTATGTTTATTTATATATATTTATATATTGAAATATATATATATAATTATATATAAATATCTATATATATGTATAATTATATACAAGTATTTATAAATATATATATTTGAGATTTTAATTCTAAATAAATATGTTGTTAAATATATATTAAAATTATTTAAAAAATAATATTAAATATATTTAAATAATAAATATATTTATTATATTTGTAAATATATATTTTTATATATTAATATATATATATATATATATATAATTAAATAACTATATATAATTATATACGTATAAATATATAAATTTTTTTGATCAGATTGGACTCCATTGCCCGTTTAATAAAATACGAAAATGGAAGTGAAATGGATGAGTAACAGACGAGACATTTTTTTACATAGTACGAATAAAGTAAAAAACATCATTAAGTTCGAGATCGAGAATTAGTATTGTGATGAGGAATGCATCCACCCCATAGATGGTGATGTTTTCCCTTCCTCAATGTCATCACTCACTATCATGACCCTCCACCAAAATCTCGTGCCTTAATATATCTGTTAACCCTCCTTTCACTAGCAACACCATCACTTTTTTTAACACAATTCTCCACTACTTCCAAAAGAATGTTAATCTAATGATTTATTCATTCTAACCTTAGTGATCTGAATATTTCCATGTCAGCTGAAACAATATCTACTAGAGAAGGGACCAAATTTGGTGATTATTTTGATCTCTCCCAAATAATTATAGAAAACGAGCTCATGGGAAGATTGATACCCACATGATATATCTTATCCCTATTAGATTTTACCATCATTAATGCCTTTTTTGATTCAAGAACTATAGGAGAGAATTTTTAGAGGTTTTTTTCATTCCAATACCTTAATTGTCTCTTTTTTCAAAGATATAGGTAGCTTCCCAAGATAGTGCATTTCTAATATCTATATATTTTCTATATCATGAATTCATTGTCAACTCAGATTTCCTGAAAGGGGTTACAAAAGATTTATGATTAATGAACGGTTTTGGAGTACTTGATACCTCAACACCTTTATCAGGTCCAAAATCACAATTTATAGAATCAACCAGAGGATAAGCCTCTAAACAGTCTTCATTAGGTAGAAGAGCTGAGATGGTGTAAATCATGGACCTTGCAACATTTTCCTTAGTTCTTTCTGAGATATCCATCAATTGGTCTTGAGGTGTTGTAGTGACTAGAGGTCTCTTCCTAACATCATAAGGAGAATTGACCATCTATAATCCAAGAATTTTTTTTGAAATTGTATTTTTCCCCTGTTCTAATATTTTCTACTATCCATAGACTTGGAAAAACACATTGAAATGTGCTAATTTTTATCAGTCACAAAGCCAAATTTTCTGAAGTTCTACTATTCAAGAAGGGTATTAATTTTTTTTGGATTTGGTTTTCAATGACTATTATACCTCAATTTTATATTTCACTTTTCATTCCATTGAATCAATCATCTTTATATCACACTACATAACTAAATATATATATCATATTGTCCATATATTTTTAAGGCTTCCTAGCTATCATCATATTCGTCATCATCTTTCTTTTCTACTAATCATTTGACCAAACCCACTATAAACAGTAGATGTAA